>OZ023331.1:36668278-36830778 GCA_964007535.1 Brachyptera risi | reverse complement strand
TCTACCTTGGAAGCAGGAGTCGAGCTGATCATGGGTTCAAATCCCGCATGAGACATGAGTTTTCGTGAAAATAATTCATATATCATCTGCTCATTTGTATACCAACGAAATAAGCTATCTGTCATAGTGTCCAAGATACATTGAGGGTTGCGTTGGTTTGGTTTACCGGCCTCTTACATGGTGTCTCGACCCGACTCTCAATCTTGTTCTATTTTGTGAGTACTGCTGTCCTTGAAAAAACCGATCACTGCGATTCATGGTGATAAATTTTATACTACATGCGTCATGCTTTTTTCGGAAAATTATGGTCACAGACTGCGCAGTCCTGGTGTTGAAGTTCATTGGTATTAAATAATTAAAATGGGGTGGTAAGATCGCCCTTGTGGTGCCCCATCCAAATGACCCCATATCTCTCATGCATAGCCTTAATTGGGGAACAATGATTCTGTATCAAGTTTCGATGTTATTAAAAAAAAAAAAAATGCTTTTTGCGACCCTAAAAAATTGGCATTTCAAGTGACTGTTGCTACAACTGAGCCGTATATACGAGATTTCAGGTTCATTTTGTGAAGAAAGTTAGTTCCTTGTACAATCAACACAACTACTCATACAATCGGTACTTCCATAGATTTGGCCGGTAAATTGGTGAATATTCTCAACATTGGTGGGATAGGGATTCAAGTCACCATAAAAGACCGGCAACTAACGCAACCCTCAATACGTCTTGGAATGACCCTCTCAAATAAATATTCTTGAATAGTTGAATTTTTTTTTTAACAACATCAAAACTTGATACAAAATCATTGTTCCCCAATTAAGGCTATGGATGAAAGATATGATCGTTTGGACGGGGCACCACAAGGGCGATCTTACCACCCCATTTTGATTATTTGAAACTAATGAACTTCAACACCAGGACTGCGCTGTCTGTGACCATAATTTTTCGCCATAGATAAAAGTCTTTCAGTATAAACACACGAATGTTGATTTCTTCCAACTTTAAGTATCTTGACCAATGATCACTGCTTTCCATTAACAGCAGATGTAAAGCTTATCATTATACAAAATGGACAAAATAAATTAGTGATATGCATATAAATTCATAATTAGGCCTATCACTCCACTAATTAATAGTTGAATCTGATTTATTTATTTTAGATAGTCTTATTCCAATGGTAATATAGGTCTTATTCAATGAATTTTGGTTCAATTATCGTCTTGACTTAAAAATCAAATCTGACACAAAATTAATTTGAGGTAGGCCTAATTTCATGGAACATTCTTTCATGTCAACCTCACAACAATCATATTTTTTAAAAAATGAGATATACTTGTATTCATTAGAGAAAAAAGGCGTCTATACCAACAAAAATATTGTAATACCTCAGTTGATCAAATATAATTTCGCTGCCACTTCCTCATGATTTACGACTTTCGAAAGATGCAGTAGCGTTTCTTATCGTAAGCCACGTCCTGAAAAAACATTGTATCCCAAGAATACCAACATACACAAATGCAGCTGGTGGTGTCATATTTGTGTTAGGAATGTTGGCAGACCACCATCAGATTTCGTGGCTATAATTTAGTTGTATAATACTTTGCAAGTGCACGCGAGAGTTGATTGGCGAGATATTCGTATTTTAGAGATAACTTTGGAACGGTATATGAGATACCAGCAATTTGTAACTACAGCACAGATAATCAAGCTATTCACTAGCTCGATTATCTTTGATTATATTTTAAATAACTGGAAAATAGTATTTGTACGAACAGTTTGACTGAAATTGTACAATTTCAGCTGTGGATTTGTAATCTGTGAAAATTAGAATCCAAAGAATTGATTTTGATGCACATCGGCCTACATCAAGGTGAATGTTTTTAAATACCTCTGTTCGTGTTAGATTTTCCTCTCGATTTTGATATCTTAATCGACTCAATATATTAGGACTTCGATTCGACATCAAATTGGAATATTCGCTGCTCCAAATATTCGATATCGAAACAATGATCGATAACAGTTAGAAAAAAATACAGGTGACAAAATACCCTATAGAATGAATGAAATTAAACTCTCAAAAAAGTGATATAGTTTTGCATATCACTATACACACCCTTCATTCAGTCGACGTTAGTCCAGTTTTATTATATAGAATAAGAGAGAGCTTGATAGTTCTTTCAGTGTTTAGTCCTACTGACAACCATCCATACATGATCAAGAGTTATCACTTTCAATCTCGCATTCATTTTCGATTTAATCGACTGAAAATTGAGAGTTCCTGTATATTTCAATCAGTATTCGATAATTGAGTTTAGATATCGATTGCAATTTTAATATCGAATAGCAACCTCAGTTTCTGTATCTTATATAACGTTCCATGTTTATCATACCGTCAATTGGGGTAACTTTGGACACTTTTTACACCATTTTATCAATTATTCGTACAGTTTTCATGATAGAATAACAATTTTTCTTGAACAATCTGAATGGTTATCGAGAATTGCAAAACTGCAGCCTATATTTTTTGGACACTTATAAAAAAAATTTCAAAAATGATAAGTACTGTCCAATGTTACCCCAGGGGTCATACATGTGAAAATTAAAAAAAAAATCTTTCTAATAAAAAAGCAGGAAAAGTTAAGCATCTACCAAATCCAAGGTGGCTGATGATTAATCAAATGTGTAACATTATAGTAAACGTAAAAAAAAACAACATCAAAGTGCCCCAAATGTCTGCATAACAGATATAAACATAGCATATGGTAGCCTGTCCAAAGTTACCCCTCATGTCCAAAGTTATCCCAGTTGACGGTATATAAAACCTGATAGTTTGCTCAATCCAATGTTGTAAACTTTTTTTTGTAAATCCGGACCAAGCTATATACGCTATGTAAATTTGCAGTCGCGGATATTCTCGAATACATCCAGTAAAGCAATAACAGTTTTTATATTCGATCAGATCCGAACAATGTGCCTCTCGTCAATTCGGACACACCTGTTTGCACAGCCTAGATAATCTTTCCATTCTACAAAATACACATCCGATGCCTCGAACAATATATTATTATAAATTATTAACATTATTTAATAGATATATTGTTCTGGGCGTCCATAATTCTATGATGATCACAGTTTGAATCTCGGCTGTCGTGGGTTAAGTATGTAATTACGGGGATTATTTATGAACACCTCGAATGTGTGACGCAACGCGCATGCCCCGTGTGCATGGTTACCATGGCAACCCGTGTGCAAGGATATTGTGTGTAGATTGTGATCAATACATTATTCTGTGGCATTGTCGTGATATGATGGGTGGTGAAGGGGGATGGGTGGTGAAGGGGGATGGGGGGGGAGGAGGGAGAAGAAGGGGAGTATAATATATGTTGAGGCAAATATGGGTAATTTGATTAAGGGTCAGAATTATTACATGACAGATTATAAAGTTTGAATCATGGCTCCGTCGAGGATGGGTAATCTTAGTATTGTAATTTAATATTACTTTTGCTTGGGATGCTGTTTTATTGAGCAACCATTGGTGTTTACAAGATCACTCGTGAGAATAAATATCTGTTGCAAGATGCATAGAGGGTTTGTTTGCGACCGGGAGATGGTGCCTTCACTTATCTTAAAAACACGTACCAATCTATGAAGACAATTATGTGTAATATGGATCACTGCTCTATCTGGTGGTGTTTTATAAATTTGTAGAAACTTGATGTGATGCCTTCTCTATACCTCAAATATTGACATCTTTGATGCAGTGCATGTTGGCATCCAAGATGCAGTGCATGTTGGCTTCCAAGATACGATGGAAAGGAACAAATACGCTAGGCTTATGAGAAATAATATTTACCGATAATGCAATTAAATAAAATATGAATACTTATTCGTTTGGGGCATGCGGACTTCTCACACGATTCCGATCACATATATAAATCGTTCAGATGTGAGTTACTAGTAACATAACTTGTGTTACTATATTAATTACTTCACAGTTTGAATGATAGACAATTATTTAACCTCACTATCTCCGTTTTACTTCTTACGAGACTGTTTCAGACAACTGAGCAAAAGTGAACGTCATTACACGTGTATTTGTAAACAAAGTTAGTTCCTTTTATTACTACTACCTACGCACGGTCAACAGTTCTAAATGCGCGGACCAAGAATTGGTACATATTTTAAACATGGGAGGGATAGGAAGTGAAGACACCATCTCAAACGGGCAAACGCAACCCTCAATGTATCTTGTATGGTGCTATCATCAGGTATTTATTGGTGCTATATCTACCCGAATTAAAAAAAGGATATCGTCTTTGGCTTTAACAACAGTATAACTTGTACGATGAAAGTGCATGCTTCGGAATACGGCACCACGGATCTGTGACCAAATTAAGAAAATTTAATCATGAACAGGTCGGTATAGAGAGTGAAAACCAACGAACAGAATTATACTGTCATGTTTTGATTTGAGAAACAGAATAATGTTTCAAAATGCAGATCCAACATATTGTGTCATTCATATAGGTATGTGAAAGAAAATGACTTTTCCGAAAATTCATTGATAACTCGAGTAAACCATCGAGTCCAACTGAGTATCATTTTGATGGTATGTATATAAAAAAAAAAATCTTCACCACGACAATGCGTTTATCTCATAATCATAACTGATGGATAGCGAAGGAAAGGAAGAGTGAGATAGTACAGCTCATAATAATTAACTCTCGCAAATCTCATTTCATACTATTTTTTTAAGACCATATTTCATACTTTACAATCTTGTTTGTATCTCATTATTATTTCATTTCATTCGTTTTGATCATATTATTCCACTTTCTTTCTTATTTATCAATGATCATTATAATATCTCATATTAAATTCATGATGATATTATATCTCAGTCATTACATGCATGAATATTCATATCATCATATCTTATCAATTGATAAAATCTCATAAATTAAAATAGGATTGGTTAAATGAATTGGTTATATGGATATCGCCATTTTTATTACAAAAATAAAGACAATTGTATTGTATTCGAGCGTTGGAGATAATAATGTGATTTAATAAACATCAAGATGATAATGAAATGGAAGCTGCAGACTTGTCCCCACCATCACGTGCCAGTAGCAAATTGAGCAAACGGAGGAATATTGACCAAACAAATTGTGTGTGTTCACGGCTTTCTTGACAATGTCAAACAACAATGACTGACCTCGGCTATTCAAGATGGCCACAAGAGTGCTTGATGTGACGTTATGAGAAGAGTTTTTCCTTTCCAATTATGAGCTTTGGTTATCAAATTATTCTTCAGTCAGTTAGTCGGATGATATCATAGATTAATGAGAGTATATATATATATATATATATATATATATATATATATATATATATATATATATATATATATATATATATATATATATATATATATATATATATGGGCCTTTATATATTTATAGTACTCAACAATAAGTCCTTGGAAAATAATCCGAATCAAGGGGTGTGTACTTTGAAAATGTTTGTGAGTTTTCACGAAAAGTTATACGAAATTCATTCAGGACACATTCAAATTGAATCAATGCCGACAACAAGATTGCATGAAGAGTTATTTAAATTCTGAAATGGCCTAGTATGACACAATATGTGTTTAATATTCCATGCTAATGATTGAACAAAAATTCTTAACAACATTAAATTTATGTATACACGTAAAATATTATACCATGGAAATTATCGAATGCATCATTATATTTTTTAGAATGAACATTTCTAATTGATACTTTGTCATTTGGTATAGTGTTAATTTTGTTCAGTATGCATAATATATAGAAGAGGAAATTACAATAATACATTAGCAAAACATGAAGTGTACAAATAAAAATATGGGTTTAGTTAACCAATGTTTAACTATCGTATAACATATATAATGAATTAAGTCTAATGTAATAAAGTTTACTAGCTCTTCTCTCCAGCCAATTAACAAGGCCCAATAAATTACATCGCAGAAGTGGTTTTACTCGTAAGTGAGTGCTGGTAATTTACTTCTTTTTCCTCTGTTGGTACTAGCCTAAGTATTATCCGCCATCTTGTTTTCTTCTACACGATGAATCTTTGTGACGTAGCCAGCGTCGTCTCCGGGGGCGATTAACCTAAACGAACCAATCCCGTGGCAGTATTTACCGTTCGACGCCGGCGCTAATGGCCGCCATCAGCCGCACGGCGTCGAGTGGTGGGGAGGGGGAGGGGGGAGGACTGAGGGGTGGACCGGGGGAAGCAACTAAGAGAGGGTCTTCACTCTTCAGTTTTATTGCGAGCAAATCTTCCTCAAAGCTGCGAGTTTATTTAGCCTTAAAGTTGATAGATTAAAGAAAACAAAATTTCGAGTGGTAATTCTAATGGAATTGTGTAATTGAAATATGGAATGGGAAGATCAGATATTGAATGTCCTATCTTGCAACAAAGTTTCCTTATTCTCATTCTCAATTGTTATATTTTAGTTGGAGAATTCATGTATTCAAACATTATTTCAATGGCTGAGAAGAAAATTTCTTAAATACTTCCTCAAGTGCTAAATTCTGAGAGTTTGTTTGAAAAGAATGCAAAAATCATTTCAACAACTCATGAGTTCATAATATGTTCTTCTAACGACCCCACCAACAGTAGATTATTACAGGGTACGAGTGAGTAGGTGCATAGATAATGATTATTTGCTCTTTATCTGGATCCTTCCACCGCACCATTCCGCTATAGTTGAACCATATAAGTGGTTAAATCTCTCTAGATGCAGATAAATGTTTCCGAAAATACGCAGTCACCGTTCCACTATCGATCAATCAGGCAATGTTTATAGCTGAAATGCGTGAATCTATGAAAATATACAAATTCTTCTGCTATGAGAAAAACATTAAAGTTTCTACATCAGTCATTTGCGTCTCGACCTTCATATATAGATATATAACTACATGTAACTATATCGTGTATAATCAGATAAATAATATGAAGTTCCATGGAGTTTCATGATATGGTAAAAGTAATTCGAATGTAGATGTTAAAATGGCTGAAGTAGTGGGAATAAAGTGAGTAAAATCCTCTCTCTATACTCTATTTACTTCATCCCATAACCCTATATCCCTTCCCCATCATCTCAACAACCTATCACAAATCCAAGTGCAATACATTATATGTAAAATCAGTTATTTGCCATTGGGGTATATATATATAAAATTATATAGTATCGAAACTCGAAACTTGGTATCTAATCGATAATATAACATTTCGATATATCGAATAATCCCTACGGAGTGATAAATTCTGGATATATATCTGGTTTTTACCAAGTCCCGTTTGTCACCGTTTGAATGTTTATTTCCCTAGATGGCGGTTCTCAAACTACGACTATTGTCATTTCCATTGTTATAAAAATAAATACATATATACTGAACTTATTGGCAATGCTTAAACCAATAACATTGATTTATTGTCACCCTGTTTTTATACGCTACTGAGTCTATTTCCCTATCTTATGATATGCACTATATGGTGAGATATTGTCAATCTTTTATCTAAACCTATACGGAAAACTGTCATCCCCTCGATTTATTCTATAATGTTAGGGGTAGTTTCTTGTCATAACGACACATATAGAAGCCGTGTGTATGAGATATGCGGTGAATAAGATGTTTTGCATGCTCAAAGAGAAAGTTATCTTAATGGTTTGGAAAATCGTATTTTCATTGTATACTAGAAAAGAAAAAAATATCAGAAAGTTGTATTTCGTAATATAGGATTATATTTGTGTTTCATTATTGATTCAGGCCTACGACTGAGGGAAAGATGTGCAATCGGCTGTCAGGATTATCGACTTGTGGTAATCGAACCTCGGTCTCATGAATGCACGGTTGGAAACCTTGTTACTGGTGCACTTTTCTAAAACGCATTGATATATACCTTAAAACTGTCATTTATGGTAGTAAAAAATATATTCAAATAGCTTTTTTTTATGATAAAAATCACTGATAATCACATTGAGTGGTGATAATGATGAAACTGATATTTAACGCATAGTAGGCCTACACAAATAAATTTGGATAGCTTATTTTGATGTTGATAACATCACTGATGTTGGTGATAAGATTGAGTTGTTCATAACTGATTAGTTATACACTTGGACCTATGCACAATAGAAGATACATAATTATAATTCTTAAACGATTTAATTATGTCCAGGTTGTGATGGTGAAATACAAAATCGAAGTGGATGAAATGTCCGTGGATTAAGTTAACAAGTGATAGCAGTATATATTTGATATGTATTTTTTTCAACATCGAAACTTGATACAAAATCATTGTTTTCCAAATGAGGCTATGTTTAAAGATAGAGTTGTTTGGACGGAGCTCCACAGGGGTGATCTTACAACCCCATTTTGATTACTTCAAAATGAGGACAACTAATTTTGACAACATAACTGCTATGTCTGTGACCACATAATTTTTCGCTGCGGATAAAAGTCTTTCGGTGTTTAAAAGTCCGCAAGACACTATTAGTATGAACCGTTTTTGTTTCACCTTCGGACATTTTACCAGCATTGGTTTTAAGAATGAACCAAACATACAAATGATGGTATATTCCACTTTGAACTGAGTTTCTTATAGGCAATGTTCACATTTTACCATCAACAGCAGATGTAGTTCAGAATATACCAGAGCTACAATTACAAATATGGTTATAATTACCATTTATCAACAAATACATTCAATACGGCGACACGGTGAACCATCTCAGTTTCAACACGTGATATGTTTCTCACAGAATGTATCAATTTTCGCTCAAAATAAAATGATTTGATCAAAACCCTAACGTATATAGAAACAAATGAGACAAACAATCCCAATCAAGGAACAAATGCTCACCATTCAATAGAGTAACATCGCTTTACTGACTCAGTTTTAGTAAAATAGTCGGAAGAGAAATAATACATGATGGATTATTAAATTTTGAAATTTAATCAGGAAACAGAAATCAGTTTATTCATTTCCACGTATAATTGAAAAAGGAATTTTGGTCAAGCCTTTTTGAAAAGCTTATCATATTTTGACAACTTTGAGGCTGCATGTATATGCCTAATAGCCAATGAAATTATATTATATATCATAGATAGTATCAAACTTGAAACGTTGGAGATTGAGAGAATTTCAAACGGTTCTGTTTTTCAAATTCAATCCAGTTTTGCGACAAGATCTCATCCAATAAAAGTTAAACGAAAAAACAATTTAAAACAAAGAACAAAACGAAAGCTTCAGAGAAAATATTTTAGTGGCTCAAGATGAGTACCATGAGACTTTTGTGTTGAAAGAAAAAGAAAGGCAATATTTTCTGCGGCAATGTTGGTACGATTCGGTGTATTGAATCTACTGTTACGATCAACTTGGGATCTTGACACATCAAATTCTACACACATATACAACATTTCACAAACATCTAGCTCTTATTCCGATATAAAAAATTAAAATCATCCGTACGATTGAATGACAATCATGGTCATCAAGCTAATAATGTCATGTGATTCCATATGAAAATGAGGAATATATTAATTTTGATACCTATATAGACATTTCTTATTCAATTTTCCATTTTTGATTCACTTTTTCAAACGAAACTCAAATGTATAGGCCTACAGTATATTGTCAACTTCAATGTTTTCCAAAAAGACTATAACGCTTGTCTTATAAAAATCGTACAATTGTTTTTCATTCCCTCTAAAAACCGTTCACATCAGTTTTCTTTCCAATTTCCTCGCTTTTCTTCACATCACCAGAACCAAAAAGGCTTAACTGTATATTCAACTGAAACTGTTTTTCGAACTAGTTTATTGGAAACAGTTCTCCTTTGGGAGAAATTCAAACCAAATCGAACTGTGCCAGTTTAAACATTATTTCAGTTTATGTACAACAACGAATGGCGTGGTTTTAGAATTAATTTAGTCTTCTGCCGCCTCTGAGTTTTCCTGATCTCAACTCCTACTGGCGCCAGGGGAATCGAAATGCAGGTTATTTTATAAGTGAATTGACTTTTTTTTCATGAAATTGAAACTGTATAGTAAAAAACAAGTAGGAAATCTATGTATAGTCAAACGATGTTTTACTCGGGTGTGAAATGGAGAGATCTTCGAACGTTCTGCTGTAAAATCAAATGGTTTGTAACTATAGATACTGAAAGCAATCCGTTTTATCGTATTCTATATAATACGATGAACAACTGAATTCGATTCAAGTAGATATAATATGAGAAATGATTATGCTTATCTAATCATGTGATGTCAATAGAGTTGACTTATATGTAGATATGATAGATTAAAGATATAATATAAAATGGTCGTCAACCAACACAGTAATTGTAAAACTTCTTTAGTAATTGCATAACGTATAGCTGCAACTTTCAGTAGCTGATGCTTTCGAAAGATACAGTTGCGCCTAATCTTGTTATTTTGAAAGAAGACTTTCTTCGTTTGTAGATACAAGTCATAAGGAAGAATAGATGAAAGAATGATGGACTAGGACCTTAGTAATAATGGTATGTAGTAGGCCTGTTTACAGTTTTCAGTTTGTTTTTATTTGTGTTTATTCTTAACAGATGAATAGATAGAATCACATTATCATATAACATCATGAGAATCGTAATCAATAGCCGCTCTAGGTAGTTCAGTCAGCTGGGGCACTGCTTTAGAAACTGAAGTCGCCAATGAGCGTGGGTTCGAATCCCGCATAAGGCATAGGCTTTTCTGAACGTCCTTTCACTTATCATCACTTGAAAATTCCATTATAACCTGCTCATTCGTACCCCCGTATAACCTAGCTGTTGGTGAGGTCGTTGAGCGAAGAATAATTGATCAATTGTAATAATTAATAAGAGTAGACAATAACAATAATTATGACATACTTTTTTCAACATATTCATTTATAAGTTCATTGTTTTCAATTGTTTATTATTCTTGACACCAACCTCTGGTGAATTAAAACTCTCCATTAATTTGACACACGCCTGTAATTCTATTCTCATTTTATAGAACATTTAATTAAAAATATGTCAACTTTCATAATAATAATATGAGAACATCGATCGGCTTGATAAACTGTCAATGTATTACTTTTTAATTGGCTTGTTGATAGGCTCTTAATTATTAATATTTAAATGTTGAGCGATGAACCAGTTTTATCGACAATTATTATCAAGAAAAGTGATTGAAATCTTGTATTTTAAAACTCAACAATGACAACAACCGATGCAAACAAACTGATTGATGTGTTGAACTCTCTTTATGGAACCCAATTAAGAAGAACACGTTTGGAAAAAGTGGAATGTTTGATATTATTTCATCGATTATTCACTGAGCCAGAAGATTATTCTGTTGGTTGTTGTCGGAGAGGACATGATCGATATTTCACGCTTGTCTGCACAATCTTGACATGTTTCGATTATTCCAGTCATTGGTGATCTAATTGTATAATGAAAAAATAGCTCGTCACTAAACAAGAATTTTATACGTGGGAAGTTTGAAGTACAGAATTAGTTCAAAGTTAATTAAAGCTTTGCATGTGCTTGGAGTGTTGATGATTGAAAATAGTTAATTCATTCTAATTTATTCCATTTTCAATTACTTATCAGTTAATACATACATTAGTGGCAAAGATCTCAAAATTAGATTGCATCAAAAATATCGTTCATATATAGGGATTCACATGTTATTAATATTTGATAAATTAACTTATATGCTTGCTTTGATTTTTTTCCCCCTCCTACTTCAGTTTGAATTTCCCTCATTTTGATTGATCAAAGCTTCAAATAATTTCAAATTCAATTTTTCAAATTCCGCAATTACACCATCATCTAAATTATTCTAGTCTCCTCCCGTCCGATTTATATAACAAAAATTGCTATATCTTACTTGGAACTGTATTTTAATTTTCAACCTTTTTTACTATGACCCCAATGTTAGTGAAATAACTGAAATTGCTATAAAAATGTTAGTACTAAGCGTTAGTGTTGATGCTATTTCTAGAGATGGTGCTATGATGAAAATGTGCTTGTGCTAAAGTTATGCTAGTGCTAAGCGTAGTAATAATGTCATTGCTGAAGCTACACAGTAATAGTAAAAGGTTGAGTTGAGCAGTGCTTGACTTGGTTTATAGATGAATTAAAATATATAACTTGCTTTACAGAATTTTTCAAATAGATTCTCGAGTAAACATTTGTATTGAAAATGAAGATTTTCTCAGCGTATTGGTTGAATTTAAAAAACTATTAATCAATGTGGAAAAAAAAATTCACATACCTAATGTTCATGGACAAATAATATACGTTCATGAATATATGTTCATAATAATATCCAATAACAACTCAAAGATTGAAAAGTCTTCTCCTCACGACCATCCCAAGATAAATGTAGCTCGTAAAAAGAGTGTATTTCAACCAAGTACAGGTTTGATCACACCTTGTCTCACTATACTCTTCTAAATGACGATTAATGAATGTAAACAGAACTCGAAACCCACGTGGAAATCGGAACTCGTGAACAATGACATTTGTTTTTGTTCGTTTCGTCTCTGATAAAAAAACCGTTCCATCACAGCTCATGCACGTTCATTTGTTAAATGTTTTGATAGTTTTGTTAGCTACAATGACGTGGTCACTGGGATAGGTTACATTGATGATGGGATACTGATTGTATCTTGTATGACATTGTTATAACCGAACCCAACCCTTAACCCACACACACACACATTTGTACACATACAGAAGACGTGTATTGTTATGTAAGAATATAAGGGTTGTTATTTATATCTGTATTTCTTATTATATCAGTAGAATATCTTCAAAGTGGTGTAACCAACAATGACATCTAAGAATATACGTATAATGCGTGACAAAGCGTAAATTTTCTAGCATAATCGTTTTGTAATATTTTAACAGCTGACATTTCAAAGAACTATTCCACATGTCAATCAGAGGTACTGATAAAGTGTCTTCTTAATATACCGGTTTGTCACACCAACATAGTATAATTGGAGATATTCATCATGAAAGATGAAAAATAATAGGGTATTCGAGGTTGTCCAATTGACGTTACTTTAATTTAGTTGAAAAAAAATGTTTCTCACACACCGACGTTATCATTGGTCGGGAAATATTCGTATAAAAACAAAGAACTCATTTTAAATAACAATATATATTATTCCTGAAAAAATACCCCGTGAAATAGAACTTGTAAAAAGAAGGAACAAAGACCA
The DNA here is from genome assembly GCA_964007535.1 of Brachyptera risi. Classification (NCBI taxonomy): domain Eukaryota; kingdom Metazoa; phylum Arthropoda; class Insecta; order Plecoptera; family Taeniopterygidae; genus Brachyptera; species Brachyptera risi. The sequence continues at coordinate 36,817,490 of OZ023331.1, read as the reverse complement.
GCGAGTCATCAGAAATTCGAAAAATTTAAAAATGTGGCACCTCCACCATTATTATACGTGATATCCATGAGAGAAGGTCGTCTACTAATATAACAAACAAAATATCACCGTTAAATTTATGAAGATGTGTTATTTCAAGGTAATGATCTCTCAAGGCGAGTTTCACGAGCAGAAACACTACTGCATCTTTGAAAGAAAAGCGTCAACGTTAATGCTGATGCATTATTCCAGAAGTTTTCACTATTTTCAGTTGGTAGACAAGACGACCATTTTCCAATTATGGGATAGACAAGTATACGACAGTAGAATACATATCAATTGTTCAATGGTAATTATCAATTCCAATTATATTTTAATCACATACTTTCTGCTTTTCGGTTCCGTTCCCGGAAATAAAGCAAGTTGATTTTCTGACCCTTTGTTATATTTTCACCTGGTCTTACTTATAGCCAAGTTACTTCGCTCATACCTCAGCGGACAGAATGTGTGTGTATAATGGGCAATTAATAACAATCAACCGCAATTAAACATCGAATAATAGATCTTTTAAAAAACAATAATTAAATATTTAGCATGCCTGAGTGAAAACATCTTTTGAATACTTTTGAAAAAAGTAATGGCATTTTAATTGTTACAATTATTTGGTATTCATTCTATTCAATTTTAAGTTCTGGTTTTTATTCTGATATCTTAATTATGTTATCATTCATCGTTTCACGTTCCTTACGAAACAAAGCCATTGTTGTCAACAATTTCAACAATTCAAAACTTTTTATTGACCGGTGTTCATATTTTGCCCATCACCGCCAGCTGGATACGTCGTTTTAACTCATTTTCAGACGTTATAAACAAGCTAAATGACAGTTGGTACAAATAGTTTATTGTCAAATGTGATCCGATGGACATGATAAGTTGGGTTTCAATACGTGTTTTTCACTTTTATTTTCGTTTTATTGTGTTCTTTAAACCAGATATACGGATGGTAAAATAAGTTGTTTTTCTATTAAATTGTTCAATTAAATTCAACATTTTATTGTTCGGCCGACGTTAGCGGACAGAGAAACTTTTTACGTATACATGAAACCGCCTTAACGGAGCATCAAAATAGTCAAATGAAATGGGATATTTCACTTATTTATGATATTTCGTTTGTTATTACGAAAGTTTGATGGGTGGAACTCAAATGTTTCATTCAAAGTATGGTTATATTTTAAATACATTAATCAAGGCAACATAGGCCTAGTCAGATATTAATTTTGTCTGTCTTTTTTCACCCTTGAAGTCATGTATGTATGTATTATCTTTATTTTGAGCTTACATATATAGATGGAACATGTGTGGATATTGTCACTCGCCTGCACGAAGCTGTTTGACTCATTTCGTTTTGTTTCTCGCAACTGATCAGATATCTCAACTGATCTTTCTCATGGACAACCCACAGCTATTAAAATAAGTTAAGATTTATATATTAGGTCTCCTATTTTCTGTACTTTCAATTTATGTGCGTTATTGTTCGTTAATATGGATTATAAACTATCATTGTATTATTTCTCAATTAACGTTATATCATTCACATGTTTATGAGTCTACCATCAAAGGAAGTAGGTAATTTTCAAATCATCTTCAAAATTCATCTTCAAATTTCTTTTAAAAATTAATTCTCACACTTATAATAATATGTTAATTAAACTTATATCAATAAGTGTGTGAGGCTGATTGATAGTATTGTATCTAATTCAGATTTTGTTAGAGTGAAAATAATCGAATGAAGAAAGGTTCTAGAGAGAATAATAATAATAACGAAATCGAAATATCATCATAGGCCCACCATTGTATTTTAATTATTCAAGTTCATTGCAATGTGTGTAAATTATCAGCTACAAATTACATCACCAAGACAATATACTTCACTATGAATATATATATATATATATATATATATATATATATATATATATATATATATATATATATATATATAAATACATATATATATATATATATATATATATATATATATATATATATATATATATATATATATATATATATGTATATAAATATATATATATATATATATATATATATAAATATATATATATTTATATATATATATATATATATATATAATATATATATACATAATATATATATATATATATATATATATATATATATATATATATATATATATATTTAAAAATATTATGTACAAAAAGCAAAGCTTCCGATCATATGAAATATTATAAAATATCTTTGTTTTGTGCCCTCCACTGTTGCAAAGAGAAGCCTTACACAACGCTGTAATGATCATCAAATATTGCTCCCCCCCCCCCCTCCTCATCACCCCTTCATCATGATGATCATCATTCGCATGGTATCGACTTATAGGGACTCGCAGGGGAGAGAGAGGGGAAGGGGGTACCAGGCTTTAGAAATCGATACATTTATTCATTTACTGTATATTTTTAATTTACCACACTCTAAGGCAAGAGGACTATATTATCAAGCACGATTATTCATGTTTACAATGGTGTATTTACCAAATTTTGAAATAATTGTGGCAGCTTGCTCGCTCATCCTTCACCAACATGAACGGCGTTTGCGTGTAGATTGTATACTTAACTTTAACAGCTACTAAATGATGATTCAGAATCATCCTAATCGAGCAAATCGCAGGTCTATTGTGAAATACCAACGACTTTCCATTGTTTTGTCACAACGTAGCCATCAATCCAACGTGTCTTATTGCCAACCTTAACGTAACAAAAGAAACAAAACCGTACACACAAAAACAGTCGTACACGAATTAATTTGTGTTGGTAATGACATAGCATTCTGTTGTCAGTCGTGCATTCCATCGTTTGCTATTTGAAGCCAACCAAATCACTTATACTTGCAACTTGTCTCTTTCGGTAAAAGACGCCGAAAGTTGCTGTATGTTATATTGATAACATTATAATATGCAAGCTTGCTGTGAACCGGGTGCATTTTTTTATTCTACTAACCGACTAGGAAATATCTGAACCGACTAGAGATACGGAGTTGATGAATAGAAAAAGTCAAGTGTGTTCAAGTAAAATTAAAAATTACAATATAAATCAATGGAATAACAATAATTATGAACAATTATTCAAAATGTTCCAATAATGATCAAATGAATCCGTTCTAATCCGTTGGGGTTATTGTGAATATATTTCAGTACAGAAGCCAGAGTCAATAGTAAGTTAGACAGAAATCCATAAAAAAAGCATCAAAAGGAAATGAGTAATAACTGAAAGAAATACAAATTAACTGGAATGAAGAATAGAAGAGAACACACAAGAAAAATGGAAAAATGGAAATGGAAAATGGAAATGGATAATTCTCAACGAGTATTCAACAAATTGTACGATGGGTTAGTTTTCTGAATCATATCGCATAAGAATCAATCTTTACAATACAGCAATGTCTTTTCAGCTGTACACGTTAGACAATTATGCGATATGAGTTGAATGGTCAACTTATACTATCTTGATGGTGATCTTGATCTTGATTTGTGTTACTCCCGTATTAGAATTTTGATATCTCATACCTTTTGAAAGTTATTTAAAAATGATATTTCGCTAATTCGACTCCCTTGAGCTTTTTTCTTGAAATCCACTCCGTATTTTTGTTGTGTGTCATCTAGAATAAGTTGAGGATAGTATTTTTTCTTCTTTATTATTCATGCTTTTTTTGTCATATTCTGCTAACTAATTTGGTTACTTGTAATTTTTTATATTCACGCATAATTCATGCTGTCTATAGTTATGATACACCAATAACATCGACTTGAATACACACAAAAAAATATGATCGTTATTGTCAAAATACTGAAATTCAGTGAAGAGCTGACAGTTCATTCACATTCATCAGTGGTGAATTGATGCCATTCATTATTGCAATAACTATTTGATTTTTTGAAAATTGATTATATCCCAACAGCTGATTATTATAATGATAATAATTAATAATAATTAGACTCTATTCATTTTTGAGTAGTACAGAAGCAAAAAACCCAGAAATAACAATTCACATATAAGAATTCAAAAATGAGATGATATTTAACAAAAATGAAACGGCGAGGTTCAGATACATGCGTATCTGCTCTTTCACCTAACCTTATGAGTTATGACTAAAATGTAATGAAAAGAACTATAAATATACAAATGGAAAAGGAAAAAGAACAGAAATTCGAAATAATTTATAATGATTTTTGGAAATTCATAAGCTGAATATATTTATGTATTTCACATCAACCTTACCTTGGAAAATCATATGTATATCTCATATTGAAATCATTCGATATACTCGTGAAATCACATGTTGTATCGCAACACGTTCACTACAACTTAATTAAATGATCAAACCGAACCTAATTAATTACATTGTTAATTAATATCGTTCCGTGTCTAACTAATACGTTTGGCACTAACAGTCTTCCACAGGGAAGAATTTACATAACCGAGTCTGAATGTCGTTCAAGATATAGCCGATAGAATGTGAAGAATGCTCTCTTGTAAGGCAAGGCTGGTTCACAAAAGTCTAAAGTTTCAATTAATGCATTACAGGTATGTTTAGAGAATGGGACACGAATAGTTTCTCGACATTGAAAACCGGTCTCTACGTGGATAGCTGTCATTTGAATTTAGATTTCATCGGTTGGTAATTGTAGACGTGACTTGGAATAGAGGTAAACTGTAAGATTTATACAGATTTTAGGTTGCTTAATTGATCAATGAAAAGGAATACACTAAATTAGTGTTTGGTGGGCTTAGGATGGGTTTATACAGGTATATGGGTACGCCCCATAGTATTTTATTGTTGGTGTTGGGTTTTTGATGAATAATATTGGAATAATGAATTGTTGATGGTAAAATTAAAAACGATCGAGTCATGAAGAAGGACAGTTTTTTTATACCAAGTTATTGAACTCTGATGGCAAATTGATTAATTGAGATCTGAATTAATTGAGACTATATTGAAAATATGGTGATTTAAATAATCACGAAATTGAGAAAATATAACTGTTTGATGTTGAGTTAAGTTATTCATAATATTCATATCTTGCAGTTGAGATTCTACTTCTCGAAAAATTCCAGTTCATTGAATCGTTAATGTTTTCGAGTTCACTCAGCTATAGCCTCACTGTCACTAGAGGTGTGAAAGTGAATATATTTATTAGATGGACCTCCATGTTGAAATATACAGTGTTTGGAAGAGAAATCAATCATCTATTCACGTATAAAGACTCTTGATTCCGTTATAATTATCGTAATCAAGAGGTCTCGTTATTTGCTGGACATTATAATAAAATTATGATATACACACATTTTTCAATACTCATTAATCATCTGATTATATATCATGAGCGTATTTGCTGGAACGAGTGAATGAGTTTTTTTATTCTACCTTTTTAAATTTTCCCACTTTGGGAAACTGGAAATGTATGTTTATTAGTATAATAACACAAATACAACTAATAGAAACTCATTAGTGGTAATTAGAAGACACCTAGATATTACCATGCGTGTTATAGGTATATAATAACCTCAAATTGATTATGATTAGGATATATTATTGTATTGATATTTCTTTATTTCAATTGAAAATACTGCACTCAACAAATTGTTTTCGAGGCAGAATGTGACAAATAATTCATTCTTGACATAATTCTCATTCCAATATATAATTTTAATGACTATCTTGGTATGCAGTTGCGCTTTATAGTTGAGACATTGAAATGAAGAAATTAAAGTCATACATTTCTTTGAAAACGTGCATTGCTGCATAATTGTGATTCTTCTCGATAATGCTTCTTATCTGTTGAAATATGTCGTTATTTTGTTTTTAATTGACAACAGATATAAATGCTATCCGCTGTGACTCATTCGTCTAGAGCAATGCTTTGGAAAATGAAGTTGAAAAGGGCTTGGGTTCGAGACACGCTTGATGTGTTTTTAGAAATTATTCATCATCCGCTCATTAGTATACCCCAAATAACCTAGCTGTTTCTAGGGACGTTACTCGTTGAGTGGTCAGTCACAAATAGGCCTAGATATTGAAATATCATGCATACAACTATTTCCCTTTCGATACCGGTATACTGAAAAGAAATCTCTGGAAATATATCATCACAAATAATTTGAGTTGCTTGCAGAGTCTTCACTTTGTATGTCCAAAAATTATTCATATAAGTCTCTACTCACAGTAAAGTTGGGCGAAGACACAGAATAACAAGCAATATAAAACATGTAACAAAATTACAAATCTATATTATGAATGTGCTTATATGTTTAAATGAGGCAGCCTATTATGAATAAATACAGAAAAAATGAATGAAAGTTCTTTTCCAGTGTTTTTTTTCCCGAATGAAGTTTTTCCGAGCATTTTTGTGTACATCAAAAAGTTGGAGATATTCATTCCGGAAATATTTGTCAGTGATTCATCTTTCTAAATTCTAATCATTACATCATAAAATCGTACAAACTCAAAATGGCAAATCCAAAATCCACACATTCAGTTTCTATACATATTCTCCAAACTCACACATTTTCAGTTACGACTATTCTTTCCTTTCTGTCGCCAAAACATTCAAACTAATGCATTTTTCATGAATTTTTTTCGCCACCCGTCTTTCGGTCCCTTGGCCGCCACGGCCTTCTTGCCACGCAGCGCTATAAACCCCGTCCACATGGCAGTGACTTTGAGTGAAAACAATCCTGCCAGGTTGTTTATAGTCTGCTTACACCTGTGATCTTGTTCTTGTGTTTGAATTGTACCGCTCCGAGCTCCGACGAAACCCGTGAGAAACATGATGTTCGGTGTCGCAGAGATCACGCGCGAAAACCTATATATACTGTCTCATGTACGCTCGACAGAGACATAGACTAATTAGATTCACTTGACATAATGTCTGCCAACGAATACGTTCGACAATTATTATTTATTGATATACATCTGAATTGGAAGTAGGAAATTTGTTGGAATGAATCCAAAGATATGGTCGAGTGTATATGGTTTTAAACAAAGAATAGATGTTGGCGATCCATCTATTCAAGTTCTCACCTTGAGAAATTTGCATTTCATTCTATAAATTTCATTTTACGTCCATTTCCTTTTTTTTCAAGGTGTTTTATTTAGAGTATAGACCTACAATGTTCACAATTGACACCATAAATAATTCCCACAAAACCAAAGGCTCATCCGTGGAACATACATATTGAATACATGAGGAGAATTTTATAAGTAGCGTGATTTGTAAAATGCAGTGTACATATTGCAACACGCGTTAATCCACCTAACGCATATTATCTGCATATCATATAATCTGAAATTGATTTTGAATGAAATGAAAAGAATATATGGAAAGTATGTCATATACAAGAAGTAAAAATCAAAGAGTTTCAATGAACATTTATGCGCCAAACTCGAATTCCCTCCGATCACATCATTTTCGACATTTTCGGCTGTCTCGATGCGTCGTTTGAGGCGCATCGAACGCACCGAGATAGCCCCAGTCATTCGATTGCTGATCTTCGTCACGGCAAGACTCCTGAAGATGAAGGATAGAATTCCTTCGAAACGTCGATCTCCGTCATCTACAACACGTGGCACAACCGAAGAAATCATCTTACCATATGTATGATATATGATAAATCATCTTACCATATATATATATATATATATATATATATATATATATATATATATATATATATATATATATATATATATATATATATATATATTTATATTTATATATATATATATATATATATATATATATATATATATATATATATATATATAATAAATGAATGATTATTGTTTTGATGTTTTGTAATAATGGTTCAGTATCAATCACCATATTTTTGCCGAGAAGAAATCATGTTAATTTAACAAGAACGTAACATCTATCACTTACCCACTCACGTAACATAATTATTCTAAGTTTTCATGAGATAGTGGCGCACACCAAAATTCAACTACAGCCTAAAAATTCAGCATATTTGATTGTTTTGACCATCATTTTCACATGTTGCCACGCCAACGACATCATGAATCACGAGCTCAGTGACTTCGTAATTGAACTACTACTAGGAAAACACGGAATGTACTGTACGTTGTGAGATGAGCTTAGAAGTAGGGCCTATGGAAATCTAGATTGAGAAATATTCTGTCAGCTCAATCCACTTTTACGAACCTATTAGATTACCTTTAACGTTCAAAAACCTTACCTGCAACTTGGTATTTATGGTGCTGCAACCTGTCGCATATATAGACCTACACCTTGCAAAACCACTCGATCCTAATATTCAATAAAATACACCTTTAATGCGTTTTCTTTGTTATTTCTCATCCGATTGTCGCAAAAATCTCTGAAAAGGTGTATAATAGTGTTCGGTTCATATTCGGTGAAAATTTGAGCTTTTGAATAATTCTTGTTTCTCAAGTATTTTTCCTCCGGGTTATTCTTATGAGGATTTTTCAAACTCTACGATTTTTTCCGGAAAAACCTTCTGATCGATTTTTATGAAAAACAATCCCAGCGTATTCTGGTATGACAAAAATATGTAGAAAAATTGTCAAGACGATAAGTAGTTTTTCCTGACCTGTATGCCGGATACAAAATTACAAACAGAAGAGAAAAAGAAAAAAACGAAGCCCATTTTTTTCGGTATGTGAAATAGAATCTTCGCTACGCTCATCTAATTATATGTCCATACTCCATATAATTATATAGGCCTAACGTAAACGTAACGCTGGATGCCATGCAAGTTCGATCTGAATATATAAAAGTGCACGCTTCATAGAGAGAGTGGATGTCATTTTTTCATTCAATTACTCAGCTTTGAATGTATCAATTTAACGAATTTTTCAATAAAAGTTCCCCACATGCATTGTATGTAGGCCCTCATATACTGTACTTTGACGCAGTTCTGTCAGTTCAAAATTAATTAATTTAAATGCAAATCCATTCTTTCAAAACGAGTATAAAAGAATTCTGTGAATCCTATATACATGTGTTTTAATAATACTGCAAGAGCTTTTTTATAATGGTACCTTTGATTGCCTTCTATACTTAGTTTTTAAGATGCTTATCTATTCTGAATAAAATTGAAACGCTCGATGTGAACAATTTGACAACTCTTTATGGAGTGTTCTTTAAAAGAATTGCTTACATAATTATGTTCTTGTATTTATTTATGTACGTCTTTATATGATTCTTTATTACTTGTAAATATACATAGGACACTTTTTGTCCATTGGAATACAACAAAAAAGGGGACTATAAAATCGTTTTTTCAATCTATAAAATAAATTGAACGGGTAGTAAAATAATAGAACCTTAGATCGTAGCAAATTTATATCACCTAAGCCTACGAGTCAAAGCCTTATCTGATGAATAGAGTGATAAATCAGCATGGCGGTTGTACAGCCGCGCAACCTTATACGCGCATATACCAATAACCACCGATTACAGTCCCAGACAAATAATACACCTTCATTCTTGAAAAGGAATCGCAAACAAGTTCATTTTGTAGATTCGCAATTGTCGGTATTATTGATTTTAAGTGATTCTTATTATTCCGAAAATTAAATTGTTCACTGTTTAACATTTTATAGTTGGTATTACTGTATTGAATAATGGATGAGTGAACCGTATAGCAGTTTCTTTCTTGAGACTTATTATTTTTGAATGATTTTAAAAACGTAAAATGAGAAAAAAAATCGAGATCAGAAAGTTGTATCTTATAAATTGTGATTGTGCGTACAGCCGATACAATACTAACACACCATACATGAATACCACTTAAGTTGGAGCTTGGTTTTACCGACACCCAATGGTTATAGATATGTCACTGTATATAGTAGGGTTTGAAGCGTGAGTAAAAGTCTGTTTCTGTCGTTTGATATCTCTTAAAACCTATGCAATATGACATGATCAACTGGTTTGGTCAGGTAGCAAAGAGACTTTCACTTCTGCTTCAATCTGTGACACATCACAATTTTTGCACTCATTTCTACCTCTCATTAATTCACTCACACATGTATTTGTATCATTCTTATTATTTTTCATTACAATTACATTATTTAATCATTTCATTTTATTATTCCAAGCAGGCCTATTGAAAATATTGATTTTCAGAATATCATAATCTAAAAGTTTACAGCAAAGTGAATAAATGTTAGCCCTACTTTTTGATCGAGTTGGGAATATTGACATTAATATTTTCGTCATTTACCTGGCTTGGATATATTTCAAATGTATTTCGACCATATCACAGGTAGGCTGAGTATTCTTGTATTTTCAATCATTCAAATGGCTTATTAAATTTGCTGTAATCTTCCCCATTACTCCCTTCAGCACACAAAAATTACTGTCCTCGTGAATACGCAATCCATCAACTATATACAAAACATTAATAATAGAAATAAAATAAATGAATACATAATTCAATAACAAGATGATATTGCGAATAATTATAATTGTGTTTGATTTATTCGCTAGGATTCAATTTGGTTGAAAATGTTGGATGTTATCTCAACTATGTTCCATGAAGACTTCAATTTTATTATACGCTCCTCTTATAGATCGTCATTCAGAGCAGAAGATCCGATAAAATAACGTAACTTTGATTAAATATCAATTAAGACTTTAGATTATGGACCTAAAACTATACGAGGTTTTCTCAAAACTTATGGGACGCCAGGAAATGAAATAACTTCAAAGTTAAAGACAAGAAATAAAATAGTATATTCATCTGATTTATTTGAATGTCTCCGAATGAGTTTTTGACGCAACTATTAAGATACATTTCGGCTGTTTTGTGCAGCGGTTTGTTTTGTACAAGGTGTTTCTTCTTGGACAACAATCAGACGACAAGACATTCTTAAGATTAAGATAATCACGTGGTTTAACTTCTTTAAGGCATAATTTAAAGCAAATCTCGCCTCATAATCACCTGTTGCCTTGGTTGATGGCATTGTCTATAGTCTATACTAGCCGTTGCAAATACACACTCTGGAAATCAAAGTTTTCTGTTTTTCTATCAATTGGACATTTTTAATATTTATGAAAGATTCACGGAGGATAAATAAATGGGAAAATATACGTATATGTGAGATACACGTATGAGTCTTTGATGGCCTGTTTTAGTGAAGAAATTAACACTTTTTTTTATCTCTATTGAACAAAAGAACATAGAGCATACATATAAATAAATAATCAGTCACGTGGTATCCACGAAGCTCTAAAGAGCTTGACTGTGGATTATATATTGAAAAATAATGGAAAGAATATTGTGTAATGCGGTATTTTCATTACTTACCATAGTTGATTTTTTTTCTGTAAAAGTATGAAGAAATCGTCGAGTGCTGGATGATAGGTTTTGTTACACCTTGTAAACACAGTACAAGTGCGAATGAATGTTTACAATATTATCTTGTAACAATTAATATGTGTTAGGCTCATACAACATTATAATAAATCACAGAAAACGATTGCTATATGCGAATTCGATATTTGCAATATAGGCTCCACTTTTACATTTTTTGGATTATAGATAATGAATATATTTCATAAAGTTTCGAATTAGGTATTTTTCTGATGTTGACGGTTGTATATTTCACGAAATTCATGAAAATTGACGTTTTTTCCCCACTTTGTGGATAATAAATGTTCGTTCTGCATATAGGTCCTCCACGACGCTTCAGAGTTTGATTCATGCATTATCATTTTCAAAAGCGTTCCAAATTTGAATAATTTCTAGCCGCTCATCCATCTTTTTCAATAAAAAAATACGACTGAATTTTACACAAATCTTAGTCGACCATTAATTGCATCGTTTTTTTTTTTAAGGTTAGAACTGGACTCATATCTGAATGTACTTTAACAGTGGTATTCAAAGAACGAATAGCAATATAGCGAACAGTGAATGGCACTAATATACTCTATACTCTATAGGTGGTGAATGAATGATATCAATTTGAGGACATCGTCGTTTGTATCTTTCAACAATGTGTGACATAACTACATCGATACACTTCCAAGTACAGTGAAACTGTCCTCAGTGTGATTGATTATACTGTTTTCTTAACGACGCCACCAATATTTAAGTATTATTTGGGGGCACGCATGAGTGGATGATTATTGAAGTATGAAGTAAGTGAAAAGAAGTTTACAGAGATGAATGGCTTATGCAGGCTTTGAACCCATGTCCAACAATAACTTAAGTGTCTGAAGCGATGCCTTGATAATTTTCATTATTTTTTTTTGAACGGTCAACTGAAGATTAGGCCCAACATATGTGAAAATGATTATTTTCATCCACAGAATAATTTGTTCAAAATTCAAAATAATATCAACATGCAAAATAAACTTTGAAATTCGAAATTCCTTCAAGATATGAAATATTTTGTTAAAAAATATCTTCAAATGTTTTCTGAGAGATTAACCATATCAAATGATGTTTTAAGAAACATCGCATGATCTGTTGATATTTTTTTCTCATATATTTGGGATTTGGTTCTTTGTTGATACTTTGAAAGAAATGATATTTCCGATTTGGACTGATTATGTATTCGTGTGGTTCAGTTGAATAATTTAACGTGAAGTAAAAAAATGACAACGAACAATCAAGATTTGAAAACTCAATCATTTCGAGTCCTTGAATTGATGAGAACTAGACGTTTGATTACATTGAAACATTTTTTGCAACTATTGTTAAATCATCGATCTTATTTTTTCTTAACAGGTACTTGATTATTACAGAACTGCAAATTGCTCCCGAGCCATGTGGATCGATCAGCGTGAAAATTTCTCAATAAAGGTTAGATTTTACTTTTATTTGAAAAGCTCATAATTATGTCGATAATGAAAAATAGCACATTTTATCTTGAGAGTGTTTATTGCCGAAAATATGCGATTATTATGTTTTATGTGTGGAAAAATGATAACACTCACACCATTAACCCATACTTGTCTCATTTTTAGGTGAGCATCTTATTTGGTTATTTTTTGATACCAGAAAAGAGTTAATTTCTTCACCCACTGTCATAAGACAGTAATTCACAATTATCACGTCACAATTTCGTAGTTGAAAATAAACTTGAAAAATGAATTGCAACCCCCTAAACGCAACCCCTATTCAGTACATGTCTACACCCATGTTTTTGATATGTTTTTACGTCCACAATAAAATGTCCAGGAGATTACCATAACATCTATATTTTAACCTCTAAAACAAGATTCATCTAACTAACCATAGATTACACAATTCTCAGAGAGTTAAAAAAGAGATTTATATTTTCTCCTTGAAAAGGTTTGTAACTTAACTATACGCCTGTTAAGTTAGTCATTTTTATCTTGCAATGTTATCTTAACTATCACCTAGTCCTAGCACATGTGTTATGGTGAACAGATTGGACTGTTAAAAGTCTAGAATATCATGGAAATGCCAACAAAACTGAAACGATCCAAGATACCGCATTGCCGTAATGATAAAACTTTAGGAGGACATCTGCTCATTCTTGGGATAATGCTTTAATCATTGTTCGTATAGAAACAAGATATCTTCGTAGGTAAGGTTACTGAAGAGTGAAGAGACAATATTATATAGGTATGTTCAGATGAAGAAATTATTTTTTAGATGAGGGTACGCTTCAATAAATCTTCGTCTTTGGACAAGATTTATAATTTGTATATCCAAGAGAAAAAGTTGGAGGTACGGTGTGAACAGTGAAACTTATGGAAAGTAACAAAATAAAAGCGCTTAACTCAACAATTACATTTAACAAAACCACTACATTGTTGACAATTTTTCGCAACCTTTCTTCGGTCACTTTGCATCAAGTGGAAAGACCTTATGTTATTACTTTTCGACTCGAATGAATGATGGACTCGCAAAACCAAATATACCCGCAATAGGGTGTTCGCACGTAACAAACGACAAACAATCCTTACTATAGCAATACAGCGAACTGGTGGACTGACAAATATTCTGATTGGTCAATTCCAAGTGGTGCACATTGTTGTCTCTCTCTTTCAACAATGGGTGACGTCAGTTGAGAATACCCTATAGACCGCATAGTCCCGTGAATAGACCCATAAACATTCAAATGCCGTAGTTTCGTGCTAAAGTTTTCGGAAATAGTTACCAATGTCACCTATAGGCTTCTGTCAAGTAACAAATGACAAACAATCGTTACCATAGTAACACAGCGAATTGGTGGACTACCAAACATTCTGATTGGTCAATTCCAACTGGTGGACATTGTTGTCTGTCTCTTGCAACAATAGGTGACGTCACTTGAAAGAAGCCAGCTTTATGGAATCATTTTCGCGAAGCGGACCAGAACAATTCGAAATTCAATAAGTGGATCAGGAAAGCAGTGAGTTGATGGATTCAAAATCAAGGTGTGTGTTCAACTTTCCAGGACAATTCATATACAGTCTCGCTCATCTTACAACGCGTAAGCTGTATTTTCCCACAGTCTTGTTAAAACTTCGAAATACTATACTTAATAACTGTACTTAATTTCGCTGTCACTTTGAGAATCAAACGCTTTGAAAGATTCAGTTGCGTTTCTTATCGTGAACCTTCCTCATTAAAAATCACAAAAATTTTAAATCTGAAAATTATATTTTTGTGTTGATACAAATTTTATCTCTATATATTCACGAATGGCATTACGATCCATACGAACGCACCTCACGTTTCACGCCATATTATATAAGAGCTTTGCCCTGATATTATGCGGCAATGATACTCTTCACTCAAATTCTATTCGGTAGGGATATTACTTTACATTCATATCGTTTCCGTAATTTCGTCTAATTTTTGAACCATATAAGACCGCCAGCGTGCATCCATGAGGAAATTTCAGACGCCTTTTGAACTGCTCGCCTCATTGTTACATCAAGAATTATGCCTCTGAGCTAGTACAATAGTTAGCCACTATCCATCCCACGCGCTATATCTCAATGATGCAAGATGTTCCACACGATAGAAAACCATAACCATGCCACTATAGCAACCATTGTTGAGTGTGTAATAAAAATAACATGCATTGTTGTGGACTGGCTTTCATCGATCTACTTCTTGTAGAAAACCAATTGGTTTTAATGTTGCTACAGCTGGCAGAACGTATGATACGGTTGCTAGATTTCTATTGGTTATTGTAGTTGTCGATGATATGCCTCTCCCCCTCCCTCTCCTTTCCTGAAACTACCCCCCCACTGTCCCCCTGCACCTAATTCTCTTTACACCCCGTGTCATTGCGAGTCAATGAGCAATTTTCTTGACAATTGGGACCTCAATACCATACTAACAAGTAACAACAATATATACTAACCATTCAGAAAAAAAAATCATTCAGTTGTACATTTTTGGTTTACATTCTTCATAATTTTTGGGTCGTTCTCTTCTCTCTTCAATGCTTCAAATCTTGAATTTTGACAAATTGAATACAAAACTTCTTTAATTCGACTTGAATCGACTATAATTTAGTATGATTTAGTGTGATTCAGGATACCAGGGTTAGATTCTGAATGCGATTTTTCGTGTTTTAATAATGAAATGATTCCCTCTACTATTTGCATAATATCAGACCACGATCAAACAGTTCTTCCCACTGCACGATAAGTACTGTGTGCATCCAATTCACATCAGGGCGTGAACTTTACTACATGGATAGGTGTAGGACTATCATTGTATTGTGTTGAATAAAAACCGACGTATACCTAGCTCTTCCCAGCTGAAGAGGATTTTTATTGATTTCATAAGTATGAAAAAATGAAACAAGATGGATGAAAGATAAAAAAAATATATAAAAGAACTCAATATTCAGAATTTTGAATAGGCCTTCTTTGAAGAATTGAGATTGAATTTTTTTTTCATCAACATTGAAAACTTGTCATAGAGTCGTTGTTTCCCAATTATTGCTAAGAATGAGGTAAATGATAGTTTGGACGGGAGACCACAAGGGCGATCTTACCACCCCACAGTAGATATAGGTAATATATGTTTCTCATTCAATCAAACAGATTATAATTTGTGAATGCTTGTATCTATTCACTGAATGTAGGCCTAGCCCACAATGTACTTCTGAGCTATTTTTCAAACTTCTACAGCTAATAATCTGACATTGATTGTGTATATATAGGGCTATAGACAGAATTATTAATTTGGCCATTATTGCAAAAAGTTTCTAAATGATATACGCATTTTGCTATTTTATAATGTCTGAAAAGAAGCCATTATAGAAATTCCACAAATACAACTTCAGAATTCACATGTCACAATCCTTACTAAAAATATAGACTTGCATTTCACTAGATTGTTTATTGGATCAAAATTATCACGAGAAATATAACAAAATTATACAATCTTACAATCCCTAATAAATAATAATCACTCTCTACTAAATCACAATGTGAGCCGTATGGAGCCGCATTATTTGTACCGAATAGTATACTATTAAGGGTAGTTTTCACCCTCCTCCTGTCAGAATGGGACATTAATGGCTAAACTATTGACTCCGTAGCAATGGTCTTGTTAACAATGGCAGCTGAGCGATCCGTGATAAAGAGATTACAAATGGCAAACGGAATAACATGGTAAGAGTTACTCTATAGAGGAGCATATACAACGATCAAATAGGTATAGTCAAGGTATGAGGAAAATGAACGTGTCGTGTTTATATACTGTCACTAACATTAAGAATGAATCATGTACTGTACGTATTCGAACAGAAAGAATTGCAGGTGCGCGGTGTTGGTGGTGTACTTAAGTAAATTTACAGAATAAAACGCGGGGCCATGTCAATAATAACTTTCAATAAAAATGTTACATTGTTGATATTTTTCAATTTGAATTAGAAGCGCATTATGTTTTCACTTTTGGTCACGAACACTGAGTAGTTGAAACTGTAAACTTTAAAGAGCAGTCAGTACCCGGATCAAATAGGGGTAGTCAAGGTATGAGGAAAATATGAATATTGAGAAACATCATTATTTATTCATTTTGTTGATATTCATATTGGGTTCAACGACGCACTCTACTGATGACTACGATATATTGGCGTCGGTGAATGATATGTGAGATGGTGGGATGATGAGATGAAAGGTTATTCTATAATAGGTGTTTTTGGACGGTGGGAAAAAGTCGGTCACAGACTGTTTTTAGGGAACCATCCCAGTCAGTATTGACCTGTACGACAGAGAGGAACCACGAAAAAAACTGTCAGGATTGTCGACCACGACGGGAATCGAATCCCAGTCTCCTGAACGATGTTTCAGTGTATTATTCACTCGGACTCACGTCTTAGTGAGGAACATCATAACATCCTAGAATAGATCATCTACGCATCCTATTGGAGTGTTTAAAGTATGAGGAATATATATTGTACTATACCCTCCCCATTTGTGGCTGTGCAGTTATAACTACTATTAATAGGCAGTTGTTATCGACTAGTTATAAGTTATAAGTTGATATAAGTTATAAGTTATGAGTTATAGTATGTAGTTGTAATCTCCCAAATAAGATTGCCGAATGCCGTTGGTGGGGTTGTTAAGAATTCAAAAGTCAGTTGTAACTTGAAAGAATCTTGGTGCTGCATTATCCCATCCTCCATAGTGGGGTATACGCATGTGCAATATTCAAGCTCAGTTTTCATTGGACAAAAGTCTTCATTATCTTAACACGTCTTAACAATAACATGTAATAAATTTTCATCTCAGCAATCTCAACTAAAAACAGGATATAATCAAGATTTCTCAAGATAATCCACAACAAACTTCTTAATTAATTCACACTTTTATGTATGCCAAATTGAATAAGTTTATAAATTCTTTGTTTTTATTACTTATACTTATAGATAATAGTTGTTTTATTTTACGACGCTGAAAATATAGAGTACAATAATTTTATGAACCTCATGAACGCATACTTCACCATTTTTGTCAGTCATGCCTCTTATATGTTTTTCATGTTGAATATGATATTGGGTTTCCTTTTCGTATTCAATACCCCAGACCTGAAAACTTCTAAGTTGGACTGGATCGATTGGATTCTGTCCCATTTTTGGGGCTACATCTCGATCGTATTGTACAAAGTAGATTTGTGATATATACAGGCGTATAGTGAATATTTTCGTTTCAATATTGAGATGGGTCACAATAATTTATTTCACTTCATTTTACATTCATTACAAATACATTTATTTCAATCATTTGACTGAGAGTTCAGTAATTATATCTACCCTGACAGATTATTTCATTATTTCACTAATTTGAATGGCAAAATTTTGGATTTCAATAGTTTGTGTTCGATAGCACTTCACCAAAACTTATTTCGCGTCAGGAAATCCGTAAGTTATTATAAATATACCCACTCTCCATTTTTAGTTACATATAGATTTTTGCATCACACTTACTTGTCAGCCTTCACGGCATATTTTGTTCATATGGGTTATACTACAGAATATTTTTTTAGCAAACGATTTCTACAGTATATGTATTTTTTTCCATATTTTATGTATCAACAATATGTGAAGTGTTTTATTCATGCTATTTTCGTACTTTTAAATTCTACAATATCGCGTGTTAGCGCACAATCGAGTTTATACCCTCAGTGATAGCAATTACTACTCAATCCGTTTTAACACTTAACAGTCGAGTGAAGTGAGTGCTTTTTACTCTGTATAATTTTAGCTCCATTTGATATTGCCATGCATCACACGAGTTGTTATTATATGGTGTGTCGAAATACGTATGCTCAGTAGGATGCTACTTCACTTAATACTATTACTTTTTGACACGATTTACTACTTTATATAAACTACACTTTCAGTCGTATAACAATTAGCATATATCATGTGGTGACGTCATATGAGTAGAAAGAAGCCATCTTGTTCTCGATCCACTTCGATATAAATAAGAAAATGACTTCTGTTTTTGTTTTATAGCATTGTCATTACCTACTCACATGATCGCCTGCTGTCTTATTACACATCGCTTACCGACGCTTATTTGTCACCTACATAATATGTCGTTTGAATAATTATTTTTCAATTCTGTAATAAGTAGGAATGATTCATATTATCATTCAGTTTTTTTAATTGAAATTTATTCATTAATGAGCTTGCGAAAAACTAAATTTTGAAGTGAAATAAAAGATTTTGATTCCGTGATGTGCATTCTTCCCACAGCCTTCTTTATTCAAATCATTCATTTCTTATACAGAGAAAAATGATCTGTATGAAGAGGGCTGTGATTCTTCCACATTGAACAAACTTGATTGAAAAACGATGTAGTCATCTGTTAAATTATGTAATTTCAATATTTCGACTTTGATTCAGTCGTCTGTTGCCATGATTTCATCTCGGATTATAGCTGTCGTAGCGTTGGAGATATGGGCAATAGTGTCCCAGGTTATTCCAGAGCTGTGCAACCACAGTTATACTTATTTTTATATCTAGTTGTAAGTTTTCATATTTCCTATATTTGTACAACGTGCAAATTTTTGGATTGAATAAATAAAATATTCATTCTAGCACAAATGTACTGTTTTTGTGCTAGAAATTGCACTATATTCATTCATAATTTTTTTTATTGAGTTTATCGACATACTGTACTGATAAATACGATCTATTGGCGTCGGTGAATGATTGCAATACGCGCGTCCAACATATTGTTTCAATTGGATATTCCATAACTTTTTCTAGCATAAGTACAAAACGTCAAAAATACTTGCTCATATAATTTACTTCTCGAAGCACTTCTATGGTCTATATTTAAAACTACTTTCAGAAAATGTCTCAAATGATTTTGAATAATAGAGGTAGTTAAGAGACAACTAAAATGAGCCTGAAGACCACAATAATCCATTCACAATATATCTTGAACTTTGAAATCATTATGCAAAATTGATAGATCCAACAATTCACCGTCAGTGTTACAAAGCTCTGATAAGAGTCTGCATAGAAATGGTACGGTTCACATCATAGTTGTGACGACGTAATATTTGATGTGTTTTTTCATTCACATCATATTCTAATAACTGATTCGGTTATTCTTTGATAACTGATTCAATACTTTTCGATGTTTTTTCTACTTAGGCCCAGTATTACCACGGCCAGTTAGTATTTATCTGAGAGTTGGTGAAAACAAATAGCATGAGTAACCATGGTGATAACAAGTTTGAACTGCCAGATAAAGGCTAACTGGACTTGGTAATACCGGGCCTTATTAAAAAAACGAACATATATTATAATTCATCAAGTTGAAAAGTGCAAGTTACATCTAAATTCCTTAATTGACTAATTAGACAGCAACCTTTATGAATCTCCAACAAAGTTGACCATCTGTGAGTAATTTACTTCGAATGTAAATGAAGCCAAAAGGTAAGACAGCAACAACATCTAATAGTGCTGACAGAGACAGAGTATGTAGGTGAGAGGTGAAGCACGTATAGACAAATATTCCGCACATTTATAACTCTGTTAACATTGGTGCGATACTTGATATATCGATACACCACTGTTCGATTATGATAGATCGATATCACTAAACTCGCATACCTGTTATGCGATAAATAATCGAACAGAATGGTTTGTATGTATAGTGTGTTGTAGTTTATCGTATAAATCAAAACGAAACAGCGATGATAAGTAGCAAAAACAAACGTTTGAAAGTTACAGTTTTTATAATGTTGGTTTCTAATTGGGTGAGTGATATTTTCATGTAATGGAAGTACAGAATATGAAATACGAAAAGCAACGCAATGTTATGTAATTATATATATATATATACATATATATATATATATATATATATATATATATATATATATATATATATATATATATATATATATATATTTATATATATATATATATATATATTTAAATATATATATATATATATATATATATATATATATATATATATATATAAATATATATATATATGTATATATATATATATATATATATATATATATATATATATATATATATATATATTGATTTATATTGATTTATATTGATTTATTTGAATTCACAAGTATCATGTCTTGAGATATTAATCATATTCGGATCATTTGTGTGTGAATTAAATATAGTATATTTTATGAGTTTTCTATGAAATATACGATAATGTAGTCAACACAAGAATAATCCGAGTATGAATATCTTGATCTCATCTCTCTCTCTCTCTTCTCTCTCTCTCTCTCTCTCTCTCTCTCTCTCTCTCTCTCTCTCTCTCTCTCTCTCTCTCTCACTCTCTCTCTCTCTCTCTCTCTCTCTCTCTCTCTCTCTCTCTCTCTCTCTCTCTCTCTCTCTCTCTCTCTCTCTCTCTCTCTATATATATATATATATATATATATATATATATATATATATATATATATATATATATATATATATATGCATATATATATATATATATATATATATATATATATATATATATATATATATATATATATATATAAATACATATATAATATATATATATATATATATATATATATATATATATATATATATATATATATATATATATATATATATATATATATATATGTATGGCATCACTCAAAGTATAATATTCACAGATTGAATAGATTATGTTCATTTCATTCATTCATATAGTTAGTTCTAGTGTTTTCTGATGTTAAAAATTCAATTCAATTAAATTACTCATTTTTATACATGAACCATTGCCAAAAAATTATGTGAATCGAAGGTTAATTTGGATTTAATTCGAAGTTAGTTCAAATCAGTATTTATCAACTATATCTAGATTCCCGCCTTCACAAATTACAATAATTTCTTCAAGAAAATACCACTCTGATACAAATAATAGAAACTTTGGTATAAAACCAGATGTTTCGCAGTTCATTTATATTTTATCACCTTATTATAAAATGATACCCTTACAAACTCGGTTTTACCCTCGAGCTAATTCCGTGTGTAATACCTCAAACAACAGATGCCTTTGATTCGGATCATAAAATATACCTTGGGGCACCGATTAAGTCACTTTTAAGGTACTGATTATATTATCAACAATTTCATACATAATAACTTACTGGGATCCATATAAAAACTAGAAAACCCTATAGGCTTGGATATGGAAGTCAAAGCGGAATAGATTTATATAAAAATGTATATAATAATAATTACATTATAATATTTTTTAACAGTTTTTTTTTGTACATTTAATGTTGCGTGTCTCAGAGTCATCATCGTTAACGAGCCCAGTTTACAAAAAGTCTTGAAAAAGCATGAAACTATTCATCTTTTAAATGTAAAACAAAACGAGTGAAAAAAAATCGCAAGCTTATAATCTTCCTGTCGAGTCGTTTAAGAAAACCATCAAAAGAAATATATTAAAAGTTGAATAACAAAAAAGAAGTAAATATATTTTATAAATTATATACTCCTCGAGGAGATTTTATATTCACAAATTATATCATCAATTCAATGCAAATGGCTACTTGAGACTTTCTGCGCTATAAGCTTCATCATCAGAAGAAGAGAAGAACTAGTTGAAGACATTTGTCTAGGAGGAAAAAAAGTTGAAATTAGTACTGCATGTATATATTATTTATTTCTTATTGATGTCGACTTCATTAGTATGTATACTGAGACGGGACCATAAGTCGATTGCTATAGCGAAATGAACCATCATACAGGAGACTGAAGTTCGATCTCCCTTTTGTCGACTATTTTCACAAAGATTTTCCGTAATTTTCCTCATTCGCTGAAATGAATACTTGAATGGTTTTTTGAGAGTAGGCCCTTTCCACTTTATGAACACCAAATAATAACTCTTCATATTTTCATCTTCCCATTCACATTCACCGACGCCAATAGATGTGTGTTATCTATAAAGTGCGTCGTTAAACCGATATAGCGAAGATTGTAACTTCGAAGTTCAAACAATCTTAGATAGACAAGGAAAGTGAATGATGGTGACGATAAAGGATGAGATCGAAAGAATTTTCCAAAATCATAACTACAATATTCGTATTTTGTTTTAATAATTTTGCATTTTATCATCTGATATGTTAAATGCAAAATGCATCCATTCTATCCACGTTCTTTGGGCAGTGGCAACATCGAAAATGAGTAATTTTAATATCATGATGAACAGATAGAGAAGAACAAATTATTCCATTCAACTTTTCAAAATATTTGAAGAAACGAAAATGTAATAGAGAAATAGCATGTTTTTCAGCTTACCAAAAAATTATAAAGTAATAAATCAATCTTATTTAATTCTGTAAGGTGATAAGAGATCACCATTTCAGATTTACTTATTATTATTACAACAATGTATTATTACAACAATGAATCGCTTGGTCACATCGCATCGTCAAATCACTTGAAAGAAATCTCGATACAATTTCTATTGTTTTGTTAACTTTTATTATCGTAATTGTGGGTGAGAGAGGCTTAAAAAACACAATTGATGTTTATGTTGACAATAATGTGGGATTAATCTCAGGGCGTTGGTTCTGCATATTGTTTCATACCATATTCGTATTTGACACATTTACGTCACTATAGGCCTACATATTACGACAGTAAAACGGAGTAAATATATGAAAAATATTATAATATGGAAAATTTGTTTTATTTATCATGCTCTCCTGATTTGCTGAGTCTGAAAACAAATAGAAATGGGAATTTGAATTCTAATATTGATAAGTAACAAGATAAGAAGCTTGTATAAAAAAAGGTGATAAAATTCAACTTACATTGACATTTGAAGTGCACTTAGTGAATAGAAGTAGGGTCTACTATCACATGTCATTTTTTTTTAAATTTAAATCTTGGGAGAACTTCTGCACACACAAAATTATATATTTATTCATCACAATCACAACATTTTGGCTTTTTTTCTCTTTTCCATATTTGAAACAAAATATTCCAACAATATAGTGAAACGAACTCCCATATAATTTTGGTTTACATACTTGAATGATCACATATAATTTACATAATTTACATAATTTTGGTTTTGGTTTTGATTCAATACGTTATATATGAATTAGGTACATAGTGATATTCGACAAAACCTTTCTATAAATTTAATTCTCTACATATCAGCGAGACCGGTTGAACTTTATCTAGGAGTTGGTAAAAACAAATAGCATGGGTACTCGTGGGCCCTACTCCCACTTATTTGATTCAGGCACTCAAATAATCAAACTTTTATATATGCATTTAAATTACCATTATGGATTCATATAGTCTATTTAGGAGTAACCATCCAAGTACAATATTGAAAAAAATGTTATGGACTTTATCTTTATGAATTGTTTCGTAATATTTCAGGTATACCTTATAATATTTTCATATATTGAACTTCTATTTTCTCCAAAAAAAATTCTGATACATTTTAAAACAATATATATAAAATAAGAGGAACTTTTTTCATAAAAATTTTAAAGAATAAAATTTTTTTCATAAAAATTATAGTTTCAAAATTTATCACTTCCATAGCATTATCCAGCATTTTGAAACATCTCTTCCTTTCATTTCAAGTGTTTTAATGTGTAATATAAAAGTTATATAATACTATTTCTCTCATCTCATTGATTGAATATGTAATAGCCATGAAAGTAAATCTTGTTCAAGGTGTTTATGTGTTAGTATAGCCAGTATTGGTGGGTGAACACCTCCAACCGTCAATGTTGTGCCATAGGGGGAACGGTCGTGTGTCTAAACCAGTGCCAGGTGAAAACCTCCGCTGAACAGTCAGTGTTCATCTTGAAAGCTTGTACGATTCGCAACGGGGGGGGGCTGTTTTCAAGTTACCTTGTTAAATGGCTCGACTAGACGGGTCACGCTGGTAAGTGTTGCATTATACACGAGGCAAAAACAGAGAGGAGAAGATTATAGCTTTATTAGTAATACTAAAGCACTAAATAACTGACAGAAACTAGACTCGACGAACAGAATGTGAAGTGAAGTGAATAACAAAAATAACAGAAGAAATCAAGTTTGTTCTGAAAAAAATGCCAAATGATTAGTGACTGTTAAAAACATTGGTAAAAACTAATTCTCATGCATCATCATCTTTTACATGCATCATATAAATATCATGACATTCAATTATTTATTGATTCTAATTGGTGATATATTTCCGAATTTTGCTTGATAGATGATACTATATAGGCCTATGAGCAGTTTCAATACTTCGGAAATGTTGCAACTTATTATTTTTTATTTATTTTCATCAATCTTCGATTCCATATTTTTTTTTTTTCATGGGATAATCGATTTCTACAAATCTGTTCATTATTTTGATCTTATCTCACATTTCTCCGTCGAATACATTTTTTAAATCACTTTACAAATGGTTTACATATTTTATTAATTTCTTCAAAGTTTCTGATGATATCTCGATCATCATCCTCCTCTATTCAAGCGATAATGTAGATCACATTCTGACCAGGTCTACAAACATCTCGGGTGCATTGTACTTCAGTTCTAAACGCCTGAGTATTGTTGTTTCGTGTCATCTCATTTAGCCTAGGTGAGATTTAACACTCAATTCTCTCGACCATTTTCTCTCTGTATGTGTGTGTGTGTGTGTGTATGTGTGTGTGTGTGTGTGTGTGTGTGTGTGTGTGTGTGTGAGTTGTACGGGGTAAACACAGCATAGGCCAGGTTATAATAATAGAGATATAAGAGTGAAGGAGACATCAATCTAAGCCAGTGCCCCCTGGATCGCTCTAATCTAATACTATATACACACACCACGACCACGGTCTCTTCGATTCTCAGATAAACAGTGGCGTAGGCAAAGCTGGGCATCTGGGCAGCTTATTCGATAATAATCGAAATCAGAAACCTCATTATTCAAACTGCCAGCAAACCTGACTGCAATGATAGGAAAGGCGTGTATATTGTGGAGAAAAAAAAATCCACAAGTCAAGCTAGTTTCTGAATGCTGTTAGGGGTAGTTACAAAAATTCGAACAATGTAATATTTTCAAGAAATGTTATTGTTGAAATATGCCCGCGATTCATTTTGTAACTTTCAGTTAGTTCAACGGTTTATCAATAACAGCGCATATATCCAATTTCCTGTCGAATGAAGTATAACATCGGTGGAGTGGAGTATTCGTACTTGGTGATTTCAAAAAATATACAATAATCATTACAGACATTGTTGTAATGACCAGACATCACACAATTTCTTATAAGCCTAGGTTTCAACAATGAGAAGACCCCACATTTTTATCATTCAATTTTCTTTCGTGCCGAAAGTCCAGTAGACCTTATTATGAGAGTTTGAGAAAACAAATGTCATGGGTAACCATAGTGATACAACACTTATCATGCCACTTGAAGGGCAGCCTATATTCAGCGGTCCATCGGACTTTGCCATCCCTTTAAGACGTTGTTGTTGTTGTTGTTGTTGTTGCTGCTACTGCTGCTATTGTTGTTGTTATTGTTATTATTGTACATAGTCTAAATCAACCTGAATTAACCTCAATCTAACTTATCTAATGAGCGCAAGCTAACAATCTTATCTCATAGACTAATTTATTATAATCAAAAACTAGTCTAAAATCCCAGCGTTGCTATTATAAAAGTCTTGTTTCTGTTCGTCTGATACATGTTAAATTATATACAATAACATTAGGTCGACTGGTTTAGCCAGGTTGCAGGTAGAAAAGGACTTTTACTCTGAGTGAAAGTTCTCCTTCCGGTCCTACGAAAAGTTACTTCGCAGTTTGAACGATTCGTCTGTAAACGTAACAACAGAATGCGCTCCTATTCAATATGACCAGTGAAGTTTAATTTCTCGAACGTTCCTTTCGTACTATACTTTTCATTTAGCTCTTCAATTATAACACTACAACAGCGTACCCGCAATTTCATTGGCCAATTCTCAGGTTGCTAGTTCCAACCCCAGGTATCACGGTTGTGAAATATCAACAGATCGCTCGCCACTGCCCTGTTACATCCTACACTGGCCCTCTGTAAATGTTCGTTCAAATCATTTCTATAGATCTAAATCAGGATGAAGACTACATCCAGTACTGTTCAGTAGGATTAATAATAATAATAATAATAGTACGTAGGAATATTATATCTCTTTATGAGTGAGCAAGATTAATACGTAAGAAGCGAACATTATTTATTATGTTGATAGATTCTTACACATATGCCTAAGTATATGTAATCTAAAGTTTATGAAGTATAGATTGGAATTTCGATTAACATAATCTGCTAGTTAGATTGATCCTATAATATCATAATCCTATAATTGGAAATGGCAGATTTTAACTTTTTTATTCGTTTATGATTGTGTTACTTTAATAACTATAATTTTATTTTGTTTTGAAATAGATTGTCGATGATATGAAATACTACAATTGGTTGAAGATATAATAAGCTATGACACGATGGAGTTTGTTTATATAGATTAGACAAGGTAACAATCAGTGTTGATTCGCTCTATTTCTTGGAGATTTTATAAGACTTTTATCAAAGTTACATTTTTTCTATGGCGTTATTTTCATTTCGATGAAATATTTCAATCACAGAAGATTCGCACTCAGAATATTCACTGTCAACTCCCACGTCTGGATATTTTCGATATTATCTAGATTTTTTGTATATATCAGCGTATCTATTTCCGACATTCATTTGCCTGTATTGAGCTCACATTCGAACAGATAAGATTAACCTTTTCTGAAATATTCTGCTACATATTGCTATAATTCATATAATAATAATAAATTATCAATATTCAAATACATATTTTATATTGGTATTACCATTTGATCATAACTATTTTTTCATTATCCCACATCTTTGCATTTTGGTATTTTGACAATATTTCCCTGTTACCAACATTCTGAGACAGAAATCATCTATAAAACACTTCATATTTTAGTGAGCGAAATCTTGATGGTCAATTATGTAAAATAAGCAGTCATCAATACATTGATGTTCTCTCTCAACTCTTATTGTACACATATATTATTTGTTGCACACTTGCATTATGGATGTATAAGTTAGTGAGCGCTGTTTGCTTTTATCAGATACAGTTAGAAAGAATAAACAAGCAGAAGTTATAGCAGCCAACATGCACATAATATACTACACTAATTATTACTTATTATGTTCCACGTGAGCTTAGAAGTGACTTATATCAGGTTGGCAACACACATAATAAGTGGCATGTCACTAAAGCTGGCATATAGATGCATCCCAGCGATATGTTCCACTCGAACCGTGTAACTTGAATGAAATCCGTCTTTACATCAGCAATTAAAATACACCAGTGATGATAAATAATTCAAAACGTTCTTTCAGAATTCCTCTCTATGAGAATGAAATAATAAAGATAAAACTTGATTTTGGACAGCTATACAAACGAATGTGTCATGTGGGCAGGAATAATATCTTCGAAATTCGATTTTTTTTTATTATCGTGATGGTACGAGTTTTTCAAAAAAGAATGTTTTTTCTTTTTCTTCGTTCACGCTGCGATGGTGTCGCCTCCTGGTGTTAGAATCTTTATTTAAAGTGACGTGTGGAATGCTCAAAGATAAATACACCGAGCAAATAACAACCTGTATTATTTCAACGTGAAATACACGCGAAATCACACCTTGATTTATAAATCAAAATGTAAATAACATGTTATAAGAGATATTTCCGATGGTTTAGCTTTTAATTATTTTATCTTTCCAAAAGTTAGAACCCTAATTATGAAAAGGTTTCCTATAGAAATGGTTGAATCGTTATTTGCTCTTATAGACATACATATATTTTTGTCCATTTTATTTCGTAGCCATTCGTGTGGAAACAGGTTAGCCACCACGGGGGGGTTTTAAGGGCTAGAAAAGTCAAAAGATTTCAAGTCACTTTACGGCGGGAGGTTGGCAGGGTGTTAATATGAATATTTATACTCTCGAACACAATTTAACAAGCTAGAAATTGAATGAAAAAGCCTTGGACGAGGAGGACTCTCTCGCTTATAACTTGTCGAATATTTAATTGCGTATCGCTTACGTTTTGACGTTGCCCAAGACAAATAGAAAAGCCATCAACTATCTCCATTAATCACGACGAGTTTTAATCGGTTCAACAAATCAATGCATATTTATAAAATAGTTTATTGATCGTAAGTAGAGATAAACACACGATTCAGTTTTAATTATATTGTAAGTAGTTTTTCGTTTCGTAGAACTCACATACGTGTTTGATTGATTATTAATTAGGAAAGTATATAATAAATTACTGATCAAAATTTTTGGCCAACATCATATTCAAGTGATATAGTGGAAAATCATATCTAATAGATTGAGAGATTTAATTAAAGTTCATTCGTTTTATCCACATTTTATTTTATTTATTCATTTGAATTATTACTTGCAATATGAAAAATATGTATGTTCTTGGTGCTATCCGAAGTCGATAAAGTTGCATAGTTTCACATATACAAAATGATGTTGATTGAAAAATTTTCTTCAATTTTCTCCAATTTAATTGTTTTTCAAATTCATTTTTCAGTCGAATTTTCAACACTTTTTCAATTGTCTTCATCACTGAATAATGGCAATTAATTATTTTCAAGAATTGAATCATTAACCAAAGGAAAATGAATGTAAGATCTGAAATAATTATTTCAACTAATATATAAATTTTATCAATCGAATACCGGTATAGGCATATATTTTAGCTTTGTGCTTTGTCTGCCTCAGGTTGGGCTGATAGGTATGCAGTCGTATTGTTTTTAAACTCTATATTTTCAATAATTCATTTTTTCATCTCTGGAAATCAATTTTTATCATCACTTACACTTATACTGAATTCATATACACTTACAAGTACTAACTTATAGCAGGTAAAAAAAAACATTCCACTCATGAGAAGTAAGGGAGTTTTATTCACGTCCCTAAATTACATAGACCTCCTAAATTTTCAAATACAGTTTGCTTCATTATTGCGAGGTCAAAACGAAACCTATAACTATCGATGAACGTAATCACTTCAAAACCTTGATCAAGACAGCATATTATGAAAAATGTAATAACACATCACCACAAATATTTGAATCTCATTTCAGATTTATATCTTAGTTACATTAAAATTATCATTAAATTCTTATATACGTTTCCAAACTAATAACTGATAATTAGTATGCTATAAAACTTACCATTAATTATTAAAAACACATACTTGTAAAACTGGTTTAGCATAATGATCAAGAAGCATAGAACCCTGTTCATATATTATTATACTTTATGATTAATTTCTACCGGTTATTATTTATTATCATCGAAAACACACCAATTAAAAGTATAGCTAACACGTTCTTAATTACTTGCCAAATAAGGCATAACAATAATTTATTATGAATTTATATATTGCTAGTCGGTCGAGTCGTAAACTTTAAGTAGCTATTCATAAAATAAACGTTCCTAAAACATTCTGGCCAACAAATTAACAATAAATAAATAGAAGAAACGGTGTTTAGTAAATCAATTTGAAAACGAGTTTTCTATTCATAAGTAAAACTGTCAACACGATTCGGTTTGGCTAACGCTAGATTGCATTGTTTGTGTTTCTTTTATATTTGTATCCACGTGAGAAGAAGGTCAATCGTCTACCAACATAAAAAATACAAATATTACTGTTATACTAGTGTGAATAAAAAAAAAGAAAAAAATATTTTCGAGGTATTATAATTTGTTCAGAATGAGGCTTAAGATGAGAACTGCAACTACATCTTTCAAATGCATCTAATACCCAAAATTTCAGTAAAATAATGTGATTGCAAAATTTCCTGAAATTATTTTGTTGGTAAGTGAATTTCTTCTTTCGTGGATACAAGTATACAATACTCTCTCTCTATATATGGTAAACTCCTGTGTTTTGCTGATTTTATGAACGTTTTACTCACACTGATGACGTCATATTTACCTATAGGCAATATATTTGATTTCAAGAATTAAGAGCTGGTGGTACAAGCCCTCGATTTCTTACTAATTGGCAAAGAGTCGGTTGTGCAAACTGATAATTAGTTAATTAACTTGTTATCACCCCTTGTTATAATCATGCTATTTTCGTGAATTAATTGATGATTAGCTAATAATACTTGACTAAGAGTTCGCACAACCGGCTGATTATTAGTTGAGGTCCGACAATTACTGAAGTAACCAAGGGTGATGACAAGTCAACTCTCTCATCATTGATTAATTAACTAGTTATTATTTCACACAACCGGCTTCAAAACAATTGAATAGTGGTGTATAATAATGCAATTATTTTCTGAAATTATGTCATCCAAATTTAAATAAGAGAAAAGTAAATTTTGAAAAGGTAACTCAAATTGAGATTCACCTTCGATGAGAAAGCCCAAAATTATTATATTTCTCATTTGATCACCTCCGGAGTCATCCTAATTATTCAAAAATGTAGCATTGTGTATTTAGGCTTGGGCCTATAGGTCATATAAACATTGAATTTTTTTTAACCACAGTCGGTTATACAGTTCGAATTGGTTCACATCCATGTTCATATCTATGTTCATGTTTATCTTCATTTTTATGTTCATTTTTGTGTTCGTTTGTAGACCTACGTATAATAACATGCATGTTAGCACATAATACAGTATGTTAGAAAAACTGGCACCTCCACCAGAAATAATATGATTAATTTCCTATGATGAGTTTGATTATTGTTTGCTTAACGACCCCACCAACAGTTAGGTTATGAGGGGGTGAAAATGAGCAGGTTATTAAGAAACTATGATGTGACGATAAGTGCAAGAACGTTCAGAGAAACCCATGCCTTATGCGGGACTCGAACACACGCCCAACGGTGATTTGAGTGCCTTGAAGATGTTGGTTCAGAAAATCATATTACTCACAAGTATCAATCAGCCATTGATTTTCCAATTGAATTGGGAGGTCAATGACTATATGGAAAAAAACAATCCTAATATACATTATTCAATTGAATTGGTAGTTTTTTTTTTAATCTTTAATTTAAAAACATATAAATTTGTATTTTTTTTTTAACCAAATTCATTGATGAAATATGTATTCAGAATCATCTACAAGTATCATTAGTATATAAGTAATTTTCACTCACATCTGTATTTATAAAGGGGCTGCCTATACCTCATTCACCTTATAGGAACTTGTAAATTTGTCTTCATTATTATATATATTTTTTTTCTAATAACATCGAAACTT
Organism: Brachyptera risi; assembly: GCA_964007535.1. Lineage (NCBI taxonomy): Eukaryota > Metazoa > Arthropoda > Insecta > Plecoptera > Taeniopterygidae > Brachyptera > Brachyptera risi. The sequence goes on along the minus strand of OZ023331.1, from coordinate 36,785,221 downwards.
GATACAGAATTATTGTTCTTCAATTAGGGGGATAGATGAAAAATAGGATCGTTTGAACGGGGCACCACAAGGGCGATCTTACCACATAATTGTATTTATAAATCAAATTTCAGAATATATTCGAAATTATCTTCATATATATTAACAATAGAAAATGAAGGCGTACTTCACAGGTGAACGGGTTTTATCAAATGAATTCAAAACGTGACAAAACGTGAAAAGTGTTCCTAGTTTTGTGTGTAAAAGGATTGAGGATTTATCGCCGTGTGTTTTTTAGCACGACTCTCACAGATAGCGATGTGTGCACAAGGTAAACGCCATAAGGGTTTTATCATGTTATATGGAGGTGAATCCGATCCGGTCTAAATAAACAGACAACGTTTTTAATACAAAAATGGTTTATTTCAGAACTGAGCGATTTTTTTTTTATAAACTGCAAACTGAGGGACGAATTGAATGTGTGATTAATATGAATATTGAACATTCAAAACGTTAACAATGCATGAACCTATCAGTGTATTTCCTATATCATCCGAGGGAATTAATTTAAAAACTAATCTTTTCGTGTATTTTCGTTTATTTGTTTGTTTATTTTCGTTTATTTGTATTGGATATAATAACAACTCGCTGTAGTGATGATTTATTGGCGTTATTGATGAGACGTGATGAACATAAGATGAAAGATGAATATAGTTCAATTCATCAGGTGTTTTTAGACAGTGGTAATGGCCTTTTATTTCAGGAAACACCGCAGTATTTACTTTAAAGACTGAGTAAAACCAAAATCCTTAGCTAGCATTGAACCCCGAGCGGGATTCGAACCTCGATCTCCTGGAAAGACGGTCCAAAGTGGCTGTTGATCAGCCGTCTGAGAATGGATTCCACCAATTATTCAAACTTTCAACCAGTTCTGAAAACCAGTTCATGACATAATATCATGTATATAATACTCAATTATGTATTATGGACATACTTGAGACCTTTTCGTATAATTTCATATATATTGTTATCTTATTATAAAAGTACAATCATATTATATGGGCCCACAATCGGGCGCATTTGAATGCTTGAAGCGTTATTACCGGGTTGTTACCTGCCAATACAGTCCGTATTAAATTTTCCTATTTATGATATAACACTAATGTAGGCATATCTTCATGCCATTCATGTAGGCATGTAATCTTTCGAAATCGGAGACTAATAATCATCTTTCTTCAGAAATAACACTCTTATTTATATAGAATAGACCTACTCGAATATATTGGAAATTATTTCAATTACTTTGTAATAATTGATACAATTGATCTTTGTTTATTTTTGTTGATTGTCATTGGATTATCACAGGAAATAGGATTCAAACTCACGCAATTTTGGTTTTTAATCGGTGAAACATATAGGCCTGCAATCACATGAACCAGATCATATTATATTGATAATTTTTCAGTGAAATCAGAAATATTCTGTGAAATTATTTCAAATTTTGATAAACCCAGTATGATTCAATATGAACCAGAGACCATCAAAAAATTGGGAGGAAAATGTATTTGAAAACAATAAATTAAAGTTTCGTTGAATTTGTTCACCACAATATTGACTATTAACAATTGAATCAACATTTGAAATATGAGCAGTTTCAATTCGCTCCATTGCAAAGTTTCACTAATCTAATAATATATATGTGCTGCATTTTTATTTTTGATAATTAATTCTCAAGTGAAAATATAAGCCTATAATCAATCTATTGCGACAATGAAATGTTCGTTTATAGGCCTACACCTGAAAATCAAGCCACGTCTGACACCTCCTCATCTCTGCACGATAAATCCGAGCTGAACTTCTGAATATATACATCCCAAGAGGCAAAAAAAGTGAATTTCTCAGATAATTTCTCGTTTCTATTTTCGTTCTGTGTTAGCGGGGCACAGAGGTGGTAAGGCGGAGAGAAATAATGACTATACTATTATTACCACTAAACCTTAGAGGGACATTTACATAATTATAATAATATACCAACAAATTCATAAAAAAAAAGTTAACTAAAATAATATAAACCCCAATTGCCTGATGTTTTCTGTAATTACCTTACACCACAATGTGGCACCTTTCTCTCCACGCTGACGTTATAATGATGATTATTATAATATTTACTATTACTTTTTTTTCATTCGACAGTTCAACTTATTTAATCATACGTTTCATGTTTATAATTTTTAAATAATAACCCAAAGAAGGGCGTGCTCGTTTACCTGTACATATGACTTGCTGTGGATTCAAGACGAATAGCTTCTTGAAGTTTTTTTTCATTCTCTCTTTCTTAAATCTTGTTCCGTGATTCGTAGTTCATTATTATTGTTTGGTGTGAAGCCATGACAAGCGCTTGTGCTTCCACCTAGCGGGATTTACCACTAACCAGCAACAATGAGCTATCAAAACGCAGCGGGGTTACTTCTGAACATTAACAACTCAACGTGCGAGCGATGAGAATTATTTATTTATATTATGCAATCAACGCTATTAATCTAAAATATATCACAAATAAATCTTTGAACATATTTATCAGTCTATGAAATATGAAATGTCTTAGAGGTAAATGTCCGTTTATCTGACCAGGCGAGAGATGGATGTGTTTTTTAAGGCGATGCTAGCTATCGTGAGTATCGATTATGCTCACCAGGATCGCTGGGTTTAAATTAAATGGACATTCGATATACGAGAAAAAATGTAGATGTTTTTAAAAGAATCGTCTATTCATGTATATTTCAATATGTGTTTAAGATTTTGTAAATTAGGACTCGTCAGTGACACTTTCATTATTGCAACAATGGCTGGATCTAAAGTGTCTCAAATTGTTTTACATGACTGAAAAGTGTTTGGAATATAACTATAACTCTTGCGTGGACATTTTTATTCACATAATAGAAATTGATATCATATTAGATAACTTAAATGTATGTGTCAATTTATATTTGAAGAATTATTCTTCATTTGAGTATCTTTTTCTAGTAAATTAGAAACTTGATACAAAATCATTGTTCCCCATTTAAGGCTTTGGATGAAAGATAGGATCGTTTGGACGGGGCACCACAAGGGCGATCTTACCACCCCATTTTAATAATTTTCAAACAAAGAGCTTTGCCATCAGTACTGCGCTGTCTGGCGATACTTTTCCGTCGCAGACAAAAGTCTTTCAGTGTCCAAAAGTTCAGAACACATTCAGACCGCTCTTGTGATATATCCGGACATTACCAGCATTGGTATCAAGAGTAAACAAAACACACGAATGTTGATATCTTCCACCTTGCACTAAGTATCTTGTGCAATATTCACTTCTTTCCATTAGCAGCAGACGTGAAGTACATCATTCAAAAAAAGTTCAAAAAAAGAAAAAATTGCCTAAATTGGTATAATTGGGCCCATCTCTCTACTGATTAAAGATCATGGTCAATTAGTACTTTATCCAAGCATTTTATTCGAGGACTGTGGGAAACCACCTAAAACCAAGTCTGGATGAATAAAAAAATGTGTCCGAATTGTTCTTCTTTTTCTATAAACTTCTTATTCTTAGATAATAGGTTTAGGTTTTTCTTTAAAAACCTACTTTTTTTCATTCAGTTCGAGAATCTGAAAATAATTCCTATGAAACCGAATAACTCCTCCATTGTATTGCTTCTTTTTTGAGATAGTATCTGTCATTATACTGATTTTTTTCTTCCGTGGAAACTGAAATCAAGTCCGCATGATCTTAGAATCTTGCTGAGGCATGGGTTTTTGCAAATATCATCAATCTATTTATTATCCACTCATTCATACCCCAAATGATTTTGGTGGGGTATCAAATAATTAATAATCATCATGAAGTATAATAGTTTTTTTATATGTCAAGTTAAAGGTTGTACAAGCAGTTGAGTCCAAAATGAATAGGTCCAAATACAAACGTGTTGCTCTTTTTGTTTTAGATATTTTTTGCAACCTCGATCTTCTTCAAAACCATTGAACAATAAATCAAATCGTAAAATGTAGCTTTGGTGAGAGTAGAATTTAGTACCATTTGTTCATTTTCTTGTAAGTGCTTACATATATGTGTGGTTATAGTGTAGTCTGTATATATATATATATATTCATATAGTGCATCAGGTACATGCTCGATTTTTCTCTTTCTCATTCTTATTTTGCTCACCCTCTCTCTATCTCTTCCTTCTCTCTATATATAATTATCTTTCTCTCTCACTCTGCGTATTCATATCCCTTCCTCTCTGAACCTACCTCCTTCTCTTTCCATATCTTTCTCTCTTTCTATCTCTACCACCAATTAGGTATAAATCACAGCCGTATAGAGTTAATAGGCAAATAGAGGGAGATGGAGGATACCTTTTGTAATGTATTAAAAAGAGATGGGATGTTAATCACTAACAAGAAGTGAATTAAACCTATTTGAAATATTAACTTAGTAATAAATCAATAGGTTTAATGGAGAACTAATCGTTGCTTGGGGCAACAAGTTTTTTGTATTATTTATTCTAACCATAACCTAACTACAGTCTGATTCTAAATTACTTCACCGGTGTGTATAATGGACTTGTTATGTTAGCACCTTGCGCATGCGCGTATTAATAACTCTTCTACCAGTTGTACAGGTGGTGCCAACATCCTAGACCAGAGTCAAAATGATTAAAAGTGTAAATACTTGAATTTAAATTAGAAATTGATGGTGTGATATTTGGTAAGAGTTATTCTATGAAATTATGTGAGATGAATCTGATCAAATTAGCAACAGCTATAGCTAGTAATTCAATAAAAATGACAAATACTTATTCTTGCATATGTTGTGAATCATGACTGTTGAAATAGTTAACTATCAATATAAGGGTGGATGAATAAATATTTGATATATAATATATCTATATATCTATATCTATAATATATATATTATTACAATTATTTGTCTATACTCGACGAAGAAATGAGAAAATTTGTTCGAAATTATAACTACAAAAATAATGGTAATCAAAAAGAAAAAGATAAATATCAAGATGGGTCTTGATCCAAAAAGCTTGCATGTTCAGTATATTAGGCATTGAGAAGCACCAAACCGTGTATAAACTATAAAGTATATCAACTGCTAATATAATTGTCTCGGTTCTCTTTGGATTCACAAATACCGAAACAACGTGACTTTTCTGTAGCTAAAACCATTTTCTATATTCTTCACATATGTTGTGTGATTCGATGAAAATTGAAACAAATTACATTTATACATACAAGTAAGTGTGTGATTTAAAAATACAGACATGCACATGCATACGGTTCTGAAATGTTTTAATTATATATGGAACCCATCTTTACACAATCAGTGAAGAGACTTTTATCATTAAATTGGTTAACGACCCCACCAATATTCATGATATTTGGGGATAACCAAATGTGTGGATGATACTGAAACTGAGAAGATTAATTAGTTGAAAGGACGTTTATACGAAATCCTTCCTATTAGGAGTGGGACTAAATTGGAAGTTACAGAATCTGCGCCATCCTGCTTCATATTTCGAAGCTGGAAAGTAATTTCTCATGGATTCTTAATTATTGAGTCATTTTTCACAATCACACAAATTGTCACATTGCGGTAGATCTGATAAATATAAACAAAATGAAGAGGTTTTCTACCATTTATGGGGTGGTAAAATCACCCTTGTAGTGCTCCGTCCAAACGATCCGATGTACTTGTGTAAAGGTAAAGTTTCGATATTATTAGAGGAAAAATGTTTCACCTTTTGTTAGGCCTACAGCATAAATCTTTTCTCGGAATTGTATTTTTTTCCTCATATGTGTATATAGGCCTACACTACTTTCTAGTGAATCTACGTCGTTGTTCGTGATATTATACGAAAAGAATGAAACGAAAAAAAAGGGAATAGAAAGAAGCTAGGAGATACATGATAGATCAAATTAGAAAATTGGAATAAGAAAGAGTAAAGAGGATATACAGCATGTCGGTCAATTGACAACTCTTAGATAACAATTGAACAGTAGAAAAACAAAGATTGTCCCTAGTCATTTGAACAGTTTGTATTCGTTTATCAGGTTCATTTTGATGATGTATCAATGTATCATCAATTTAATCAATGTATCAATGTAAAAATGAAAGAATTAAAAATATATTCGATCATTACAAAATTCACGATCTATGTCCAGTAGCCATATTATATTCAGATGAATTTACATTTGATGAGGGAATTGACTTCAATTTATTGAGTAGTTTATTGTGAATTCTTGGTCCAATGAAGTATAAATGTTGCTGACCTCACTGTTTTTTTTTCTGCGTATAGTTTACAAATTGTTAGAATCATGAGAGGTAGATCTAGTAAAACATCTATCTTGATTAATTAATATCACTTTATGGAGTCTATATTATATATACGCGGTTGATCTTTATGAAAATTAAATTTTTTTTTAAGTATATCTATCTTACATCCATCACTTATGGTACTATGATAAGTGAAAGCTGTTTGTTTTTGTCAAGTATGGAATACATTGGAATAGTCCTCTGCATTGTTAAAATGGGAATATTTTTACTTGCATCACCCCATCTAATTATCCCATAGTGTACAATGGATTGCACTATTGCAGAGAAGACTATCATAAGCAGCTTTTTAGCTGAATTATTTATCAATCCATACAAAAATATGGATGAAACATTTGTTAATTTATTCAAGGTACAAGAAATATGTCCATGCCACTTGAAAAATCTATCTACAGTTTTATACCAAGGTATATTCGACCGTCTGGCTTGGTTCATTACATAGCAATCACATTCTTGATTTTCTGTTTGACAGTTGTGCAGTTTTAACACACACTCCGAACCAGGTTGTATTTTTGAGTTGATATAAAAAAGTACAGATACATTTTTAGATTTGTTCAGATTCAGAAGATTATTATTCAACCAACAGTACACTTTTTGTTTTTCATTGAATTATTGGCCGCATTGAAAACTCTTTCCCAATTAGTGTCCTGGAAAAGTATTACCGAATCAGTATATGCAACAGAATATCCTTTCATCTCAGCAAGGTTGCATAGACTATTCATGCGAATAGAAGAAAATAATTGGGGATTCAATTATAGTAAAATATCCACTTCAACTACAATCCATGTACTTTATGTAACTTTTACTTTTATGTAATTAGGCTTATGAAGGGCTACGAATGAGCGGGTGAGAATAAGACTATGAAATGACTAAAGATAAATGGACGCTCACAAAACCTCATGCCTGCATTCAAACCCACACGCATCTTGCTTCAGGTTTTAAAGCAGTACCGTGAACTGTAAGAACTGAACGGTAGCTATGGAGCACGAAAGAGTTTATTCTAATATGAACTTTTTTGATTTCACAGTCAATACGATGTTGAGAGCCAATCGAGTCAAAATAGGCGTTGACGTATGATAAATGAATTATCTGTATGTGGAATTTGGGAGAAGTGGAAAAAGTTGAATTTCATCAGTACATTTTTTTACTCACAAATACAATAATAATTCTCATAATTGAATTAAAAAGTCATCAAGACAGTACATTCAAGAAACATAGATACTTAATTACTCCTTGATGTCAGTCGGGTGCGGGTTCGTGTCCTGATTCAAGTATAAGTTATTAAAACTTTAATTCCACCATCTCCATTTTCAAGTATCATCCTTTCGTATCCCCTATATAACTCATTCATTGAGGGGGTATTTCAGCACCACTAAAAAAACTCTCTTACAAATAAAACTACCTTCAGGTTTTTGATGTTGGTATTAATAATGACGACTCACACACACACACGTGACGTGTTGAAGCTGCAACGTCCTGCTTCTTTATACTGGACCAATTCAATCCCCTTCCCTCCCACCCTCCCTCTCTTCCTATCACCAACATTATATCAACTAATAACAGATAATTAATGTGAAGATTCGAACATCTTCTCGAATATTATCACAAACAATTCCCAACGATTCTACGTGAAACTCCCTCCGGCTACTAATTATGAAAATATTGTTTAGTAATTTGTGAACCAGTGTGTAGCTCGTTTGAAGGGAGCTATGAAGGTACAGCCTATGTTTGGAATAGTAATAGCTAGATTATTTATTATTACCAGTTTCAAAACTTGAACTTCGAACATATCTCCACACTTTGTATTTGTGTTCATCTGAATGTAGAGAGAAAGAGAGAGAGAGAGAGAGAGAGAGAAAGAGAGAAAGAGAAAGAGAAAGAGAGAGAGATAGAGAGAGAGAGAGAGAGAGAGAATAAGGATGATGCGATGATGAATATTATATTATAACGCCTCGTACAATGTGTTTATATCTACATTCATTGTTCTGTTCATGGGAAGGGGGGGGGGGGGGGTGCGTGGTGTTAGAGTGGTAAATGGAGAGGGGGGTAAATTGTGACGTAGTGAAACATCATTATCATCTGGTATAAAAAGTGTGAGCGTACAAATGATGACAATTTTGTTGGTCTGAGGACGAAGAACTATACTTATGTATGATACAGCACATTACAAAAGTAAATAAGAAATGTTTGAATATAAACATATGTATATACCAATTGACCATTGTGGATAGGAGGAGTCTCATTAGTGACTAATTACTAGACAACGATTAGTTACTTCCCTTGTATTGCTTCACCCTGTTGGTTCAAAAAGGTCGTGTTTGTTTATTTATTCATTTATATTGGGTTTAGAGACGCACCGCTACTGCCACTTGAAATAACGTCCTAGGCCTCCAAGAGACTGAGGACTTTGATTGAATAATGTTCTCTAGAAGAGTTAAATACTATGACAATACGAGATAATAACATATTTTCGGTCTCTTGGAACGCAAAACTGTAACCTATTTTCAGCCCACCTCGAGAGCAGGGCTAGAATTTTGGGGTAGTTAAGGTCTAGCCTCCATTACCTCATGGTCATGAAAAAATTATGATTTTTTGTCAGTCGATTCGTTTTGATGTGATCGATAATGATATCCAAACAAATAATAGGCTAACTGGGATAAATTTTGAGTCATATCAATTCAAATACTGGATGTTGCCCTATCATTCAACACGCAACATTCAAATTTCATGCGTTTTTATTATTCAACAGATCATTAAAATATACTAAAAGGAATGACATTCGATCAAAAAACTTGTCTTATTGTAGATGAAGATGTTGCGAATGAAATTATGCAAAAATAAATATTGGTACCCGTTCTCATTTATGAATCATACTCATTTTAAGAGGAAAAATAGTTGATTTTTCACCAAAATGAAGTCAAAATATCAACTTAATATTTCATTGAAGCGCTGTAACTTCAGCCAAAGTATTTAAGAAATACTGATGTAATTTCAATTCAAGAATACACATGTTCAATAAAGCTTCACTCAAATTTCCCCAAAGTGGAATTGATTTCAAAATGGTTGACTCTGAATTTTTGAACTTTTTGACTCTGCTGACCAAACGGGTGTAAGACTTTAACAACAATGGCAATACACAAATACTTGACATCTTGCTGGTACTTAGATTCACTAGTAAATAAAAACCAATCGAAATCTTCAGTCTCTGGAGCTAGCTAAGCCTATAGGACGTTATTTCAAGTGGCATTCGCGGTAAGGGTCCTTGATTACCAAAATCTGTTGGATCGATGAATGATGAATGAGATGAAGAGACGATGAGATGAGAGGTTATTTTCATTAGGTGTTGTAAGTTAGTGCTAAGGTATTAATCGGAGTCTGTATTCTTGAGACCATCCATGTATCAACCTGAAATACGGAGGGAAATTACAAAAAACTACGTCAGGATGGTCAATCGTAGTGGGAATCAAACCGCGGTCTCCTGAATGTTGGTTCAGTGTCCTAGCCACTCAACCACCCGTCTCAATAGGGTCCGAATTATTTCGTGTCGTCCCTGGTGATTTTGAGACGAAATTTGGTCACATGATTTGTATTACGATTTTTTAACGGCACATCTTCGTGCTCATAGCCATAGCTTCTTCAACTCCGAATAATCAATCGTTCAAATATAATTCTTGGAAGTAAACATTCGTACACATTCCAAGGTTCAGACATACCTCCTTCAGTTAAGTTGAACGTAGATGTCAGAAATGAATATTCAGCTGAATATATAACCAACCTTTATTGGTTCCTAGCTTATGAAAAGTTTACAGGATAACAATCAGTACAAAGTACAATTTTGATATCAATATATAAAGACATGAAATATAGTTGAATAATTGAAAAAAGTGAAAAATTGAAAATTTTAATAAGTAATAATAACATTATACTTAAAAAATTGAACCAATAATAAAAATTGAGAACAAAACTGGATAAAATTAATGAAAGTAGAAGTATTCTTGCATTCATTTCGCACATTAATTATTTTTTATAACTTGAATTGTAGTCATGCATAACTCTGCCACACCGTACACAAGTTGTATTTTTCCACCTGTTATTGATTTTGTAACTACTCAATACACACATACTGTCACGAATATATACTGATACATTCGATACTTAACCACTTCATCTCTAGGTACCCCTATTTTTTTTATTTGATTCTCAATTTCTACATATTCATTAATAATTTGCTGATAATTCACCTGGTATTTTATTTTCTTTAAACTTTAATACCACCTAATTCAACAATACTGATCGATCACTACTTTTTTCTGATCTAGTTCATGATTTTTTACTATAGGTGTGAGTAGATTAGGTTCCAATGTACATTTTTATATGTCTCAAATATTCATATTTTTTCGACAAGCTTAAGCTAAATCAAAAATGAGAACCAACATTTGAATTGATATTAATTCATTACACTTTGTACTAATTTTTCATATATGCATTTTAAAACTCAATGAAATTCACCAATACGGACATTTTGAAAAATTGGCCTGCAAATACCAAATTTCAGTCCGAAATTGTGTCGGACGACAAGAAAGAAAAAATAGAGAGACGGATTCATTATTGTACACACAACAATAATTAATGTTTTCGAAATTGAAATATCGACTATAGTAACATCTATTCGGAAGAACAAGTTCAATATAACAATAGAACGAGAAACAGAAAGATTATAACTCAATTGAATCTAGGAATAATTGTTTCTGAAATGAAATAGTAATCACAACTCTACTTTACTAACTTTATCACTAACTTTTTTAAATGAATAAATATAATGCATTTAATGTGTTGATGAGAAAACAAAGATGAAGAAAACAAAAACTCATATATATATATATATATATATATATATATATATATATATATATATATATATATATATATATACATATTTATATATATATATATATATATATATATATATATATATATATATATATATATATATATATTCATATACTTTCTTGTTACACCATGACATAATTTATACGCATAATTTATCAACATATGATGGTCACCAAAACGTTCGAGAGCCTGGAGCTATCTCCGGGTCTTATGGGAGGTCTATGTATTAGAAGAGTATTATGTGGTTTCATATAACTAAACATACAATAAAAATGTAGTTTAGGGGTGAATCAGTTCGACCACTAAGAAGAATAAGTCTTTAGAAAACCACGAAAGAATTAACCGAAGAGAAAAAATGCAAATGAGGCTTCATATGAAATGTTTGATATTATCCAGAATTGAAAAGGCATTTCAAAAAATCGAAATTTTTCCTTTTCATACCAACTTCCGTATAGTCTTTTCAGATACTCGTGAACACAACCTTCACTTTACCCAGAAATACCATTAAAAATAATATATTCAACTAATAAACAAACAGAACACAAATAAAATATCAAATTTAATTGTTTGAAACTTTTAAAACCCATCTTCAAATACCTTTTTATGAGACTTTATGGTCCGTTTAAATTAAACAGGCAGGATGTGGCAATATATTATTTTATTACCTTTGGTAAACCTTTCGCTTGTATTCATTGTTTACAATGGCTAGTTAACATGAGGTTATTACCGAGTTAAATTTAACCGTGGTTTAGATTGATGACTCTCTAAAAGTGACAATTAAGAAATTAATCCTTGTTTTTTTATTGCTGGTATTATGTTTTTTCCCGATGGCAAGAATACCAATGAATGGCAAGAAAGCAGAGAATGGAACGTGTATACGATAATTATTTATAGAGTCAGTAATAGGCCTACTTCATTAGGCCTACATTCGACTTCCTCCGCATATAAATGAAACTAAGTCTTCAGGAGATAACTAGTTTATATAGTGTTTATATTTTGAATAATAACACAATATAATTGAATGAATCTTATTTATCAATCGACTAACACTGAATCTTTATGTTTTTATAATTACATCCATATTCACCAGTTAGAAGGTATTAAAAGCATTGCCATACACCTGATTTGTGATGTCAAAAATCATGAACAGTGAAATAAGTTTAATCATGTGAATGGGGGAAGCGCTGGGGGAGAAATGGGAGAAGGGCGCCACAAAATGGTCTGTTTATCTCTCAATTTTTCAATAGAAATATTTTGTGGATAAAATATTCACAATTTGAAATAATTAGTTGTTTTGGATATCGAAATGAATTTTTATCTCTTGAATAGTATTAATTTTCATTCTTCATACACATTTCCTGCATTATTGAATGAGAGAAGTAACTTCAAAATTTCTAAAAACCAGCTGAATATATTTTTGAAGTTCCAAATGTAAATCCACAGTTTTTGTTATTATGGTATTTGATCAAATTTTAATGTTTTGTGAAAAAAAGTCAATACATACTATAAAACAGATCTATTTTGGGTGGGTCTGAGGGTCTCAGCATCATGCCGATCAGTCGCATCGTTTGATCTGTGGAAAACCTGAAAAAAAACATAAAGACGTCAGATGAAAACTTCTTTCCGTTCATCCAATAATATCACACTCGCTAATCAAATACAAATTGCCTCCCATCTTTCTTGTAACTCGTCTGGTTTTACCGTATTTTTTGTATTGGTTTTACAAACAAGGTATAATACTGGCTTTAAGGAGCCATTTTGTCGTCAATTACGTTCGAGCCCATGCATGCACACAGCCCCCTTGCAGGCTCGACTCGCCACACTCGTATCATGCTAATGAGACCGAATTCCACCGCCTTCGATTGTGCCTCAAGCTCAAACACTACACGTTCTTAAAACATCATCTTTCACACTCTTTGTCTGACGGCTCGGAATTGTCGACTGTTGATCGCGAGAGATAGGAAAGACTGTCGTTCGTTGCGCAAACATTCTTTCGTGTTTAGTATTATATGGTCGAGATTTTTTTTAATAAGATGAATGACGGGAACAACGTCATGAAAAATGATAATTTGTTTGACACATTACCATTTAGATTTTTTTTCACCATTTAATTATTTTCTTGTTCGAATTATTTCAAAATATTCCTAATATACGCGAATATATGGAACGTATCATGCACAACAGTTGTAATAAAATGTCCTGGGATTTTTTTTTTTTTTGCATATTGTGAGGGAGTTTTATATTGGAATGACTTCTATACATGACTATTTTACATTATTTTATTGTTTTTATTTTCAGCCATTTTTATAGTTTAATCCCATAGAAACTATACTCAGCTTACTTTCACTTCATTTTCCAGAAGAATGAGGATCAATACTATTTATTTTTTTACCAACAGATGAATGAAAATATATAAAAAATAATCCCCATCAATATAGGTTCAAATAGATCGAAAGCTCTCCAAATGAAAATTGTCATTTTCGATGTTTTATGAAAAACGAGCTTCGAAATCTGTCCACTGAAGGCAGGTCACTCTATTTGTAATCTTATAGGCATTAACTATATCAAATAGGCATACTTTCAAATAAGTGATGAAGGGTCGAGATTCAAAACGTTGAGGTTTAGAGCTGCAAAATGCGGTCGGTTGGATATTCTTCGTAGATCGGCCAACAATTTCTACATCCAAGATTTGAACTCGTGTCACTCAATTCTATATAAAGTACAAACGTTATATCAGAGACAATTATTGGAACATATATTTTTGATGGTATGAATAATGAGGTACATATTACTCAAGTTTCAGTGTCATATCCTATTTTTCAATTCTCATAGATGAATGAATGATTGAATAATTGAATTTAACCTCCAAAATTCCGAAAGGTGAAGTAAAAATAAAAATGATAAATCCTAAATAATGAGATACTATAATAATGTCTCAAACAGAAACTATTATGAGTTACATGATAACTATGGTAGGACATTTTCTTGAAATTCATGAAAATAGTGGAGTCTTTAATTTTATTGATTCATTTCACTAGAATTTGAAACATCCCCATTACACGATGCAGTAATCAACTCATTACCAACATATTCTTGCAACACCTCGCATCCTCATCCTCGTCTCATACCGTTCCAGTCCATTCCCGTTCTCTGAAAAAAAACAATACTTCTCCAAATCTTTAAATGCGCATGCCTCACCAAAATCTTCCTCTAAACATCCACCTATGAAAACATATCTTCTTTCATACAATTATATCTCCTTTTTCAGCTCTTTTCCACCTCCTTTTTTTCTAAAAGCTTTGAAATGATTTGGTAAACGTTCTCAAGTGACCGAGATGTAATGAAATATATCTCCTATGCATTGGTGGAGGTGCCGTGTTATACTATAGCAGGTTCCATTCGAATCATTCGAATGTGTACACAGTTTATCATTTTGATTTGTTTACATAGACTATTACAGTTGATAAAATGTTAAGGTTATTCAGTTGGTTATGTTGATGTTTCGAAACCCCACTGTCTACAAGGTCATATGGGGTACGAATGAGCAGGTAGGTTGATAAACAGTTGATGTACGTTTCACAAGAAGATAATGATAAGGAACAAAGCGAAGCGGAGAATCTTTTCATAATATGAATGAAAAACAAATTTGTTTATGTGTGATTCATTTACTTCATATAGAGAAGGCAATTATTTTGAGCACTTTCACTTTTGATGATTCTTGTTTGCTTAACGACCACACCAACAGCTAAGTTCTACGGGGGTACGAATGAGCAGATAATAATGGACCTATAAAGTGATGATTGGTGAGAGGACGTTTACAAAAGCCCATGCCTTAAGTGGGACTCGAACCCACGTCCAACGGTGACTTCAGTTTCTGAAGCGGTGCCTCAGCTGATCGAGCTACCGAGGGTGACACTTCTACTTTTCATAATAAGTTATTATCAACTTGGTTAGATCAAAGTCTTTTTTTTTTTACATTTTTTCCGAAAATAGGTACAAAAATAATTTAAAAAACACATATATTACTGGAAGAATGAGTCTGAATGCACAAGAACGATGCAATTTTTTCTCTAGGTTCACATAAATCAGATCAGCTGTTGTGAAAAAGAAATATATATAATTTTTTTTTTTTTTTGTCAACCCATATTAAAACAATGTTAAAAAAAGATTACCATGAAAGGCGATTGAAACAGTCAACTGGTTCATCAATAAATGCTGTTTGATGAAAGCGGTGACTTGAAAGTTTGAAAAATAAGGTGTGTTAAGAGGTATTTTGAACTTATTTTAGTATATTGCATATAAATATCTCGCTTACTTCACAACTCATATGCTGTGTTTTCCTATTTTTTGAATATACTAATTAGATTTTATAAAATTTTCTATATGGATTCAGACGTTATCACATATCATGTATAAATATTAAAACAACATTTTTTAGAATGCACTATTGAATTCATTTGCTTATATTCTTTGGGTCACTCGGAGAATTCAAAAATTAGAATCTCATGTTTCCAGAAATCTCTTTCAATGGATAGAATCAACTGACAAAAATTATATCTCATAACATGTCTGTATTGTTCGCAATATTATTCAAGTTTTTGTTTAGCCAGATATCAAATGAAAGTATAATCATTCGAACCAATATTTCAGAACGACTATAGCTCGTTAAGTGGGCGTGACGGGTATATCTTGAAGTGAGTGAATTATATGTAATGCTAAAGTCTTGACTAATGATAGGCTCGAACAATTCTAAACCAAACGGAACATGGGGTTCTGCTATCTGAGTTTGAAAAGCGGGCTGACTAACGTAATGGTATTATTCAAACGTGTTGTTTTTCATGTGGTTATGGTGGTACAATATTATTGACAATATTGCTTTTAAATATCTTCTTTTTTTTTTGTTAATAACATCGAAACTTGATACAAAATCATTGTTCCCCAATCAAGGTCATGGATGTAAGGTAGGATAGTTTGGAAGGGGCACCACAAGGGCGATCTTACAACCTCATTTTGATTATTTAAAATCAATGAACTTATCTAAACTTATCTAACCCTTTTCGATTTCTCAACAGAATATCCGCAAGAAAAGACACAATAAGTTGTGTGATTTAATACACTCCGTCCAATAAGAAGTTTTTAGACGAGCTTTAGCGAGGATTTAATTTGACATACTGAAAAAAATTGCTGTTCGTTTTTATGTTTGTTTGTTTTTTTTATGGTTTTTTTTTCGGTTCTCCACAGGTCAAACGGCTACAGCTATCAACTTCAAACTTTTTTCTTCATGGTTTCTCATCTAACTTAGATCTGTATAGTTTTGTGGCATTATCGGATGCTAACTTTTTTTTATGAATTTTAGAAATTTCAAAAATACCCATTAGAATTACACAGCGGAAAAAAAATGAATTTTCAAAAAGGATGAAATTTTGCGTGAAGTCGAGTTACATTCTGATACTCATTTCTGAGAACTTTCAGCTTGATCGGGTGAGTAATTTCGAAGAAAACCCATAAAATGTGCTGAATTGGTACCAATTGAAGCAATTTTCACCCATTTCCAACTTAAATGTCACCCAATTGGCGAATGTAGGCAAAAGTTTGGCAAAAAAGTCGATATACTATTACTATCCGCTCGTCTACCAACGCGTATATGGCGTTTTACTAGTTGCATATTCTACAGCATGCATATTCCATTTGAAATATCACAAACCTATTCTTATTTTTATTTTGTTGATGGAAATTTTCAGTCATGCTATAAAAATCGCTAAGAAATCGCTTAAATTCAGAATAACTGGAGCAGAATAATGTATTGAATAAAAGTGCGTTAATTATTGATTTTCCCATCTGGAATGACCAACCTGATCCAGGGACTTGTTTGAAATGAACTAAACATCTATTCCAGCTGATATTATATCAAATATACATCATTCAACTTGTCAAATGTATGTAAACACAATTATTGCATCTCTCTTGGTTTTTCCCCAAGTACAATTGCTATTATGACATGTTAATTATTTCTGGATAAAATATTAACTTGGAATTGTAAACATTCAGAAGCCCAGTACAGTCAGTCGGCTCTAGGGTTGTTATTATACATAATAAAGTACCATAGCAACACCTTATTTAATATTCACAAATCTTCGCTTATTATCGTCTAATTGACACCCAAGTGGCCGTGCCTCTACGGCACAACGGGCAATCGATTCATCAACATATCGACATTGAGATCAACCGTTTCGAATCTATTATTCATAATAAAACAGATTTTGATGAAAGCTATATAACGAAATGGGTTTAAAAATTCCAGAAGTAGTATATTATAGCTATAAATACATAGATCTAACCACAGATTGTCGGTATTAATATGATATTGAGATTTGAGAAGCCCCTTCACTGCCTTGGGCGCCCCATGAAATTCATGATATTATAATAGTGTTATATTAAACGAAATGCACGAGACTGTGAACGAGTTTTTTTCGTATTTTTATTTGTTATACCGAATATTTTATATTGGTAATTACGAGGTCCATTACCATGGATAGCTGGCTAGAGGTATTGCTTCGGGCTTACCAACTCTTGAAACCGAGAAAACTAGTTTCAACACAAAAACACTAATTATGGGGTTTAAAATTCTTTACGAACTTCCTTTTCGTTTTTTTTTCACTTCTTTATGGACGTATTAAAGCTAATTTACATTTCTAAATACAGTGGTTGGTACGAATGTGTTTGTCTGTAGTCGGTATTAGATATATATTATACACAGACAGCAAATTGACGACTTGAATTAATTTTTTTAGAACTGTTCATTTCGAATTTAAATGGATTATAATTGAGGAAAATTATTGTATAAAAAAAATTGTTGAAACATTTCAAGATATAATTCATCATTCATCCAACACAAGTTCTGTTACACACGTAACAAAAGTTTATTACTTTCGACTGAAATTATACACATTTTATTTCTTGATAATTGGACAAATTTGAATAAATTATGCAATATTAAAATAATGATGAAGTAATTGTTAATATCACATTAGGTTGATGTATAAATGTAACAAAGCGACGAAGATCTGATTTCCAGTTCAGAGCGAAGCATGAATACCAATATCCATATAGGATGTATGATGCATTATTTTATTGTAATACAGAATGATCCAATAATTCAATAAGTTAATTTCCGAATAATTCCGATGTAAAGTGTGTTTAACCAAGAAGTGTCAGCATGTATGGAACTATTCGGCGAATGCTCATGAAAACCATAGTCCAAGTTCTCCTCACGTATTTTGAATCAATAAATAATATTAAATTGAGATAATTATGTTATTTGATGAATGAGAAATCATTTCGATAATCAAACATTTCTTGGAAAAAATATATGTTCGATAAACAACGAATATAAAATAATTCACATCATAAAATCGTTTCCTAAATATGATTGAAATATCAAAGAATATTACTAACTCAATATCACGATGCTATAACCCAATATAATTATCTTTAAACATATACACTGCTGGATAATACCAAATTATCGAACAACAAATGGTAAGGAAGAACAAGTTTAAAAAACTTCGTGATTAATTATGAAAATATCATGAAGGTTGAGAATTATATACGAAATTTTCAGATTTTATAAAAAAAAATTTGTGTTGAATTATTTCTCCTATAATATGACAGAATTGTTATATCGAATGAAATAAAAACGCAAATTCTGAAGAATATGTCATCTTTCCATGCATGCTCTAATTATGTTCAGTGATTCCACAATTTTAAAATGAAGACATTTAAATGCCTCAATTCACTTTTTTTGTATATTAGTTATAATATTTATGTTTGTTCTCCATCAAATCAACCCTATACCCATATTTGAGACATAATATTATAAATGCTTCACTATTCCTATATTCATTTGCTTATGCCCGAGTTATTTCAGCTTACGTCATACATATGAGACTGAAAGACTTTTATCTGCGGCGATGAAAAATTATGATCACAGACAGCGCAGTTCTGGTGTTGATGCTGATTGGTTTCAAATAATTAAAATGGGGTGGTAAGATCACCCTTGTGGTGCTCCGTCCAAACGATCTTACATATGCAAACAATAGCATTAATTGGGGAACAATAATTTTGTATCAAATTTCGATGTTATTAAAAAAAAGTTTCTGCCTTGCAAATATTTCTGAATTCATTATTTAACATTTCTTTTGTATTTATAGGTTATTATTAATAGTGTTTGGTTTTCACTAAACCAACCCTGCCATATTCATTCAACCAACTAGCCACTTATTATTAAAATGACCTGTTTTATTGAACTGATTACGTCCAGATTGTAATTAATTGAAAGCACAAAGTATATTGAACTGATTGCTTGCCGTAGTTTGTATGAAAAGCTTGTCGTTAAATGTCTGTTAAATTGTTGTTCTAAAGTAGTGAAGGTACAATGGCGTGAACACGAGTTGACGCGACCACAACTTCCTAACCTGTTAATATGTTAATTAGGTGCTGGGATATTAACACATAGTGACTTTGTCGGGCGTTTGATTACGTAAATAAAACCAGAGATCAATTATTTTAATTACACTTAATGGAAGGCAAAACTGTTTACTTATTCAGAGTCGATTTAATTGGTCGTTTATTAGAAAATTTATTAGATAATATCAAAATCGTGTATTATATTAAATTTATTGGAGATCGAAAACATGGGGCGTTATTTTGTGAATGTTGGTTTTACTATTCGAGTAAAGTGAAAGAGGGACACGTGTACGTTTGAGGATAGGAAATTCGAGGGGATGTAGGCCTATTAGGGATTTAATTTATTTCTCATTATTCTGGAATTATTCTGAATGAGGTGTGAAACAACTAAAAGATTTTTCTCATTTTCCATAGTCAACGTATTATTATTTGATAATGATAATAATATTGACCATTCGATTAATTACAATAAGATTGGTGTTAGTGCGCATACATATACATTTTAATAAGGGGTGGAAATAGAATGAAACTTTTGACTGAATAGGAACATTTTTTCATTTGTTTAGTCCTCTTTTGAAAACAGATTATTCTTGGGTCCTTTGATAACATTTGGTAGAAGATGAGGTGAAGATTTATTCAGGCTCGCGGGTATACCGGTGACACTGAAATTATATATTCTGTGAACGAATCAATACATATTTACTCTATTGATCACAAATTTAAAACGAATTGTGAAAAAAACAATATTCAACTATTATTTTTTGTAACCTTCATGTCTGGTTCATATAAAATAGGAGAACTAAGATATTTATATTATGAAGAGTGAGATTATTTAACGAAATGTGGTCGAAAGTTATATACACACCCTGATTACGAATATTCCAAGTCTTCTTATGGCCTTCTCAATTTTAATCAAACTTCAATTTGAGATTTGAATTTCGAATTTGAATGTTATCCATTGTATAGGCCTATTCTATAAGTTTGAAGGAAAGCCGACATAATCATCATATCGTCGATGCTAACAGGAAAAAGAATGGTTGTTTTCTATTGGTTGTCGTTCAATCCAACTGTCCTATAAAAAGCTGTTTCTAACAATCAGGATGTATGATAAACATGGTTTAGAGAGTTTATAGCCAGTAACTATAATACCACATTGAGTTAATATCATGAATAAACACGTACTTGAGTCTATAATCGGGAACCACTCGTGAGTGCGATAGATATAGCTATGGATATCGTTAATTTACCTTTAAGATACCCTTGTTAATGCCACAGCTGTAATCATCTTGCTGAGAGAAAAAGAGAGAGAAAACATGCTGCAATCATCTAGCTGCTATACTTACTAGAGAGAGAGAAAATACACAAATGCTACCGGCTGATAACTAGGATATTGTTCATTGCAATAACATTTGTTGTTGGGAGAGAATCGATTCACAACAGTTTTGAAGTGTGTTTTAGTCTTAGTCCTAGTTCTAACGCGCTTAGAACCAAAGCATCTCGTCAACATTGAATCGTATATGCTTATAAAACTTCCGACAGAATCTCCTCCACTGCCATTTTATATACACATTATATATACATTACCATTTAGATTTTTTTCATATATACATATACATTTTCAATCAATTTTCCACATTATCATCTGATTTTGTCGCATCTGATTTGTTCGTCTTAAGGCCTAGGCCTAACGAAATAGATTCAAGCTGATATAATTGGAACAAGCATGAGACTGGAAATAAATTTGATTAAAACAGTTGTGAAGTTATCTATTTTTGATATTTGAAAGAGAATTGGGACAAAGACTAAAGAGACTAGAACAGTCCTTGAAACTTTTGAATCCTCTCTATGATATAGAATATTATTCAATATATAATATATAACAACGTATAATTTTATTGAGTAGGTTTTTATTTTGGTTTCCCTTCAATTTCATGAGAGAATAATCATTACCACCTGTTTTAAGAACAATCTGTAATAAGTAAATTAAATACAAATACAAATAAATACAAATATATTAGAGTAACGAGAATATTAATAATGGGCAGTGAAGTTTTTTGATGAACGTGGAGAAAAAATATACAAATAAATAGCTGTCTCTGATGTAAGAACATTTGAAGAATTAATGTATGAATTACTGAATATTTCAATTGAGAAGCATGTTGAATGCTTTTTTCAAAACAATATGATCACTTTTGAAAACTCAAAGCAGTCATTTCGTCAAATTTTAGTTATTCCATGTCAAACACATACCTCAAATCACCATAACATTAGAAATATTTTATAAACCCGTTGTTTATATAATATAAAAAAAAACTCTATTATTTGATACAAAAAAATCGAAATTATACACTCATGCAATCTGTCGTCATTTCATTTTCATCTCATCAATAATTTTTCAAATAATATCGTTCATGATTCTGGCGGCCATGAATACTCGATTAAATTTTATAATGTACTTAATTAGATTGAACCATGTTTTAAAAATCCTAATCACTTTTAATTGTTTAATACATTCAAAAAAACTAAATTGTGTTTTGATCCAAGCTAGGCGATATATTTTTAATTTGATATTGATGCCAAAAAAAAAATGCTCACGGCTTTACAATATTTTATGTGATGTTATATATATATATATATAGTTCACGTGTGAGACATGTATGCAAGACATATCTGCGTGCATATTTTTAATAATATTCAACAAATATATTTTAATTTCACTAATTTCCATTAACAATTAAGTATTATGAAATGCAAGTGGGCTACCCGGCCCTTCGGGCTCATGTTGGTGCATGTGGGCTTAATAATGCATAATTTGACCAGAGTCGAGTTTCATTGAGAGCGGGCGGTCGCTCGATGAGTATATACAGTCGTTCGCGCTTTCGATCCCGCGCTGAGTTCAGTGGGTGTATTTCATCTCAATTCCAAATGCTGGATCAAGTATTCAGCACTGGAATGAGATCAAAATTTATATGTTATTTTGAGAACTATAGTCGTGATGTTTCACGGCGTGAAAGCTTATACGCGCAGGCGCAGCAAATGCTTGTATATGCGGCCTTCGATGCACTACGATAATGTTAAAATATCAATATGTTGTTGATTTAATATTGGGGTATATAAAAATTGTATTTTGAAGACGCATTGGACTAATTTATGTTGAACTAAGGAATATTGCTGACATCAGAAAATATGCACCAACGCTTTCATATAGACAGCGGTGTGCGTGCGTGTGATATTGTATGAGTGCGTTATTAAAGCTTTATGGACCTAATACTGTTTCAAAATTATTTTTCAATATTCTAATTACCGCGAAATAATATGGAATAATCAATTATATTTCCTTCTTTTTAAATTTCATAGATAAACTGATTGAAATTAGAAAAGGAAAATCTGGTTATATTTCTTGGTTTTATTGTAGATAATCATCGGGTGAAAAAAAATGAAGGAAGCATGATATACTATAATCTGTTTGATTCACACAGATATAGAACCTTATATGGAATAATTCAGTTTCATTTATACTTGAGTGTTTTTAAATGAAAAAAATGACCTCTAAAAATACACAAAAATAATTTCGTCCCAAGTAAATTAACATTACGAAATCTTCATACTCGGCGATTATATTCAATTCGCATGGCCATGGTTTTACCAATCTTGTCTGTGTGTACACGAGCTTATGTTTATTGAAATGCTAGTAGAGGCGTTACTATGGTTATATTAACAATGCACGCCCATTCCTTCAAATTACTTAGCTAAGAAATCCATGAATAAAATATGATCTTCGGTCGATCGTGCAAGATGAAAAACAAGGGATAGCAATAAAGAAGGCAGTGAAACGAACGAGAGAATGGACTCTTCGATGGAGATAATACGAGGTCGTAAATTAATTCGCAATTATATATTAGGTATTGATATTGTGTATAGACACACAATAATCAATAGAAGTTATATCTTCAAATTATATTGTGGCAAATGCAGCATATGCGTTGTGATATGATCGTTTTTATTCATCTTATTTTATTATTTATTTATTCATTATGGTTTTTATACAGTGTAAATACACTCTATAAAGGTAGTGAGAATTGTAGTTTCAGACCCATGTATAGAAAGAAGTACAGTGACTAGTCCTCTGTTAGTAGTATGTTGGAATGATGGATATGAGACGGTCGTGGCCTGATTAAGGAACCTTCCCATTTGGTATTTACCTTAATGGCATAGAAAAACCACGAAAAATCTCTGTCAAGATGATCGACCACTGCAGGAATCCAAAGTCCTGCCATCTGGGTGACGGTTCAGTGAGCTAGCCACTGATCAGATTCATGCTTATATTTATATGAATACTTGAATATTGAATGCAATAAATTATTGTTATTATTGTTTCAAATCCTGATTATGCTTATTGAGCATAATATAATTCATATGTTTAATATATATATGCATATAAAATATAATGCATAATATGCAATTGAGAAATTTAGAATTCTACGCAGTACTATAATTATTGTGAAGGTTTTCCAGAGTTTCCGAATTTTTTCCGAACACCCGTTGAACCGCTCAAAAAAAATCCCAGCCTATTCTGGTGTGATACCAATGTCTAGAAAAAGTTTCAAGTTGATTGGCCACTTTTCCTAACCTGTATGCCGTGTGAAAATAACGAAAAAAAATAAGAAAAAACCAAGTCCGATTTTTATTGTTAATCGAAATATTGAAATGGAAGTATTTTCTACGCTCATCTGATGAACAAGTGGGTTGTATATAATAAAGGTTTCCATTTCCAATCAGAGAGGCCATAAAGCAGGCTATAGACTTAAAATAATAGTTTTAAAATCAAGGTGTGTATTACCATCATAAATAGTTTTCCAGACAACTTGATATAAATATCTCGCTCGCCTTATACGCTGCATTTTTTCAGTAAATAATAAACACGCAATATTATACACGCATATGTTTAAATAGGCTCAAACATAGGTTTGAACACACTATCAATATTTTTCTGTTAAATCTCGTGAAAATTCTGATTGACAGATTCATCTTTTTAATAACATGATTAAATTCGAATGAAAACATGATACAAGTCTGTTAGTTACCACTTGATTCCACGTGAACTATTCAATATCGAAATCCTATCTTGAGTCTTTTCGACTCGATAAATTTAATGAAAACTTCAACAAACAGTTTTCGAAAGTTTATATATAAATTTCATTTATACAGTCTTGAAAATATCCTGACAATCTATTCAAAATCACGTTCATCAATGAAATGCTCTATTTTTATGACATTACAGACAATTAATTCGTAATTATTTTGTAATTAGCAGCTTGATATTTATCTATTTCATTGATACTTTTGAACAGTTTCAAGTTGGCCATCCCTGAGACTCCCTGTCATCCATGTCAAGACATAGTTTTCATCTCTAATCCACTCTTTTGCATCCCAAATAACCTAGCTGTTCGATGGGGTCCATAACCAAACAATAGATCTAACCATCGCAACCATTTTCAATCTTTCTTTTTGACCACAGCTGTACGATTATCATCAAGTTTCGTTTCCCATATAATGCCTGATCCAATCACATCATCGTCTGTCGGTTTCCATTGCAACTCTGAAACGTCTTTCCAAATAGTAATACTTGTTGACATTTAGCGGAAGTAATCTCTTCTCCCTTTGACAACGATTGTTGAGGTGAGATGCGCATATTTGTGTGCGCAAAGGTTAACAAGCACGGCCATGTGGAAAGTATCAGCGCGCTCAAGTGTTTATGGCGTGAACTAAAAACAGTGCGCCTGGGTGGCCCGGCGAATAATACAGATCTGCCATAAGGGTACAAGGAAATAGTGATATTTTTACGGGCTGTCATATATTATGAAACATAATTTCATGCATGCGAAGTGGCTATAGTATACACCCGTATTTTAAGCTTCTATGTGGCCCTGTTAGATTATTCATTCATTTATTTAATGAATTATAAGTTGAGTTGGGTTAGTTTTTGTTAGGTTGGTAAGCTTGATTAGATTAATTAGCTGATGTTGATATGAGTTAATTCAGGCTGTGCGCAACAACAACAACAACTTGGGTATAAACAAACTGACTGCGCCTTCTTGCATGTGCTAACTGAAGTTTTGAAGTTTCAAAATTTAGTTTTTTTTTCACATTTATTTTTCGTCTTGATCAAGTTATATACAACCCACCTGTGATCAAAAATGAAGTATTGATTCATAATATTAAAATTCGAAATTGCTCGATCTGAACGTGTGAATCTTGACAAATAACCAGCAGAACTAATATACGGTAATACTATCTTTCTAAAACAAGAATATAAATTCATGCCACTTTGAATAAATAGAATAAAATATTATTTTATAAAATACAGCAGCATGTAGGCTATACATCGAATTCTTGAAAAAGTTGTATCTGTTATAAATAAATATAATTGAGACTATATAATTTTTTAAATAATATAATACATCTTTCACTGATTTCAAAAATAATCTTTAAATCACTTGGCTTAGTTCTGCGTGGAAAGAACATTGATAATCTCACGAACCCATTATTAATTATTCTTCTTATTAATGTTCCTTCAATTAATTCCTCAGTAAGCAATAAACAATATTTTCTAGACCAGAGTGCTCAAAATTCAAATACGAAAATGTCTTCATTTCTGAACAACCTATACCATAAGAATTATTCAACCATAAGTGGAGATAAAGTGACGAGAAAGTCAAAAAGGTATAACCACACACACACACACACACACACACACACAATATATATATCCATTACGTTTTCCGCTTTATGACTAACCAGAGAATTAGTGTTTAGAAATCAACAAAAGATCGTATAAAAGTGCCTTTACAAATTTACCGCCCGCCTTTCTATGATCACCAAAAAGTGTTTATCTTTTACAAAATATGCTATTTTAAAAACCGCTCAATATCTTTAATACCAAAACCATCCACTTATAACTTTTAGTTATACTGGAATAATGGAAAATTATTTTTCTTTCAGCAGGAAGATTCTTTCCCCAAAGTCATTTCACTCAGCTGTCTCCAAAGTGTGCGTGATACAGTAGTCTGTGAAATGGTGTCATATGTCAGTGAGATCCCAATAAGCGTGAGGGACGACTATTGTGAGAATTGAATTGATTTTGTTGATTTTTAAGTAGGTATGATGTATCAATAAGGATGTATTGATTTGTTACGTCAGTTCTGAGAACGAAGGATCGATAAATACACAATTCGCACATGTGAAAATCGAGTTGGGGGGTCTGGGCTACAATCTCTCTCACTAACTATATAATGGGACAGTTTCATTTCTTTACAAAGTATGGATTATTAGAGCGATCATTTTCTATAGAGTATCTAGATGAATATATAAATCAAATATGAAATATGAGATATAAAATATGAAATATAAAATATGAATAGATAATAATTACGATGAAAGATGAAAAAATATCAAACTCAGCTGGGAAGTTTTTAATACATTCTAAAATCTAAAAGATGTGGGCCTATTAATTTTACAAAAAATTATTGATTCTATACTATCTTATACTCATAGCACTACGCATATGCTGATGCGTTTTCCATAGCTACAAATAACGCTTCAAGGTGTGACTCCAATTACAAAGTATTATGAAATACTATGAAAATAAGAAGAAATAATCACTATGATCTTTAATTATATGCTTGAAAAATTCATTACCACTTTCAAAACGGGCTACACCGTATATACTTCATTTAAAGAATATTCAATTTGTAATTATAAGACAATATTCTCATATATATATAATTATTATTTTTTGATATAAATAACGGGGAGAATTCATCTGAAAAAAATATTTTCCACCTAACGACCCATAAATAGTGATTCTCTTGAAACTACCTTCAAAATGGCCAAAACCATTGTTTCATTAATCATAATTTCAATAATTACAACGTTCATAGCAAATTAGACGTATTTAAAGAATGTTAACGCCTCAAGCAATTGCCGGCGCCGATCTGAACTGGTCTTTGTTTTAACCTCGGCTCGCTTTTGACGAGGGTTTTAGGTAATTTCGCTTTTAAACATAGGTTTTTGACACATTAGCAGGGTATTTTAGTGGGATGTGATTTGAGATCAGCTGTAGGCAGTAGTGGTTGAATTCACTGAAGATTCCTCGCCCACATCTCATATATATTATATACTTGTATATCCACGAAAGAAGACAGTTCGAACGACCGTTCCCTCTATACCACATCACCAGCACACGGGTTGTTCACGCCTTCATCTTTCGTGGATACAAGTTTACCTTCTTATGGCTGTTCTTACCGCGAACAAGAGTGGAACATGTAGGACACATGTGAGAATACAACATTTCATTCTAAACATCAGAGCAGATGTTGAGTGAATTCAAAACAATCATCACATTAAATCTAGAAGAAGAGTGATTTTTTTCAATTCAAAGGTAAGATACGATATAAAGCCTACTAAACATAGCAGAAAACCAATCTTGTTCAAAATTCTATCGAACACAATTTTATACGAGTTAATTTTGTGTAA
Source organism: Brachyptera risi (assembly GCA_964007535.1). Lineage (NCBI taxonomy): Eukaryota > Metazoa > Arthropoda > Insecta > Plecoptera > Taeniopterygidae > Brachyptera > Brachyptera risi. The sequence goes on along the minus strand of OZ023331.1, from coordinate 36,756,972 downwards.
ATTCGGTTCCACATCTTTTGAGGCTAAAATAACTTGATCATTTTTTGGAAAAAACTTATGAGTGATCCATTTAAGAAAATTTTATCAAAATCTGAAAAAAAATTTGAAAAACATCAACTGAGTTTTAAAAAGCCATACAATTCACATTGTTGTAAGACATCACTACATTCATCCCACCAGCAAGAACGAAACAGTCTTCAAAAAGTGTTTGTTTGTATTTTTTCATCGGACATTGATCAAAATATTTAACTTGATTATAAATTCACAGGATCAAAAAGTACAAGTACGAGCAAGGTTTATATATAAATTAATATATTATATTAGCAGACAGAATTCTTTTTTTTTTCATCTCATACTTACCTCTTTCTTCTTACCGTTTCTCTCACTCATCTAACAACGTAAATGTAGCGTTTTCCTAGTGCTACATACGGTATCTGAAATAATCTCTTGAACATTTTTAAATACATGTTGCAATTTTAAGGGTGCATGGATAACCTCAGCTCTCTTAACTGAAAAAGACTATATAAATATTTCCTCAAAAAGGACAAAACCCATAAATAGAAATGAAAACACTAAATGCAGGTATTTAACGTAATATTTCCAAAAAGTTGGAGTACTTCATTTTCGTTGAGAAATCACAGTATTTGAAACAATGGACCCGCCTACCGTTCCCCGCTGGTTGACCTGAATATTGGACAATTAGTGAAGAATTCGAGGGTATAATATTTCTAAAAGATCGGTCCAAAGATCATGAACCCAGAGATACAGATCGTGGGGCTGAAGGCGACCCCAGTATGGCGCGAGATACTTTGAGGAGGGGGGGGGGCGAATGAGAGAAAGAGTGAGGGTCTCAGAAAGAGAGATAGGTATGATCAATTGCCCGTTTGGCAGGGTCTATGGATGCAGTTTTACAAATCAGCAAAGAAAAGCTCATATAATTAATAAATTCACGATTTCATATCGTAGCATATTATTATTATGAATTGATATTTGATAATTGAATACTGCGTGCATCGCAACCAGCATGCCACCATACTTACCAATATTTCCTAACTTATTTGAATATTCTAAAACTCGAAAGAACGTGTTTTTCCTCATTTGATATATGTTATTTATTATTTAAGTCATATACATTGTGTATTTTGGTTCCTCTTGAAGCAATTCACAGATACATGTTCGAATGAATTAGTAAACAAGTTAATCAGAAGTGTAATTTATCATGTTTCCGAGTTTGGAGTTGTTGAGGACTCATAATTACTTCTTTATAATCTCAATATAGCTTCTAGCTTGTATTTTTACTAGCTGATTTAATGGACTTTATGATATACAATATCTTATGACATTTTCTGAGCAATATTATTTTCAAATGCTTGTGAATTTCATTCTTTTAATACACTCATAAAATAAATATGATTACAAATTTACAATACATTTGTCTTTTGAATTGATCAAGCCCACAAATTTCGTTCATTATTCATCATATATATATATATATATATATATATATATATATATATATATATATATATATATATATATATATATATATATATATATATGTATATATATATATATATATATATATATATATATATATATATATATATATATATATATATATATATATGTATATATATATATATATATATATATATATATGTATATATGTATATATATATATATATATATATATATATATATATATATATATATATATATATATATATATATACGGCGTTTCCCAGAAAACAATCGATTGAATTACGAGGTGTTCATGGCAAGACCCATAACTGGATATTCATAGCAAATAGTATGATTGTTATTATTTCAGATCAAGAAGAATTGGTATATCTCCCATCATTAAGAACATAGTAGTGAGCGTACTACGCGATTCAATTATCATTCTTAGAAATCATTTATACACTCAAAATTAGCTTCAATATTTCAGTCTCAAATTAACTTCATCTTCAAAATTGTATTTTTATGTTCCTATAATCCTTTCTAAATTCCAATTTGTTTGTTATTCTGTGTCGAAAGGCAACCCGATGTACATGTGCAGAAATCTCAATGAAGATTTATATATACAATAAGATTGTAGAACTTTATCACAATTGTTAAATTACACATTCACACATTTTGAACTTGTATTAAAAAGTGGAATGTGAAGGAAACACAATTGTGCCTTCTAAATCAATCACACATCTCCTGCTGACTTGACCGCACTCAGTAATTCTATAGTGAGTGTAAACGGTTCAACTAAGAAAAACCATAAACGATCATGTCAAGAATCGAACCCAAGTATCGCATGATCAACTTTACCACCCGCCAACATATTGTTATCCCCATCCAGTGAAATTCTCCCGTTTCTTTTTCTAGAAAAGGTTAAACGATTTCGGACTCTTTGTTGGTTTAAGTTTCAAGTTGAGTTCGACCGAGCAACAAAAGTGGTCCTAAACAGACTATAGTAAGCCAATTAACAAGAAGAAGATGGGACAGAAAGATTAAGTACACATTCAAGTCTTGTTGTCAGTTAAACGATGTTCGACTTAATCATGATCATTAACATCTAACTGGCCGCGAAGCAAACAAACAATGATGAAGTAATTAACTGTGTGTTTACAACGAACAAAAACAAGATGGCGGATATGGGGTGGGGGAGGGGGGGGGGGAGGGGGAGAGGAGATTTCAAAACTCGGAAGAAACCCTATCGTTTGTGTATACGTCGACGACACGATAATCTTGGGATAAGTTACTTACAATTTCAATTTCAGAATTACAAATTTCAAAAATCGAGAACGAAACTCGACACTTATAATTCTTACTCATGCACAGAGATATATTGTATAGGACTTATTTCAAGTAATTCCATGCATTGTTGTAATGACTGGACAACAATGTCTGTGCAATTAAGTTTTCCAATCACAATTTGAGTATCATTTTTCTAGCCCATAAATGTTGTAGTTGCTATGGTAACCTGAGAAATATTCTATGCTCACATACCACATTCAAACTGCTTATTTTTCGAAACTGATTATACTCTAATTCTTCGACTGAATCTATACGCAATTCAACACAAGAGATGTTTAGAATTGAAGTTTTTCAAAACTATTGAACTATAACTGCACATTCCTGATAGTACGATATTTTTATAAATAAAGTGGTTAATAACGACGCTAATTTTGAGTTTTTGACACAAAGTGCAGTTTCCTTCATGTTCGAACTGATGAAATTATTGAATGAAATATATAATAATAATCATTTTTGTATTTTACAGCAATGTCACTGATGAATTTGATAAAATAAAGTTGAATAAAGTAAAATAAAGTTTACTCTCTTGGCTTCATCAAATCTAAGTTTATCAGATTGAAAAAAAAACAATTATTAATTGACAGCTAATCTGGTGATACTTGTATAGACAGCATTTTCCAAGTTCATAGAAATTTCAATTCTATTTTCTTGTTTTCTTTAGTTGTTCACCGGAATCATTTAGTACTATAACTCATCATCATTCATCGTTATGACTTGATATAATCATCTCATTTTACCTCATATGTGATGTTTTGTTTTACATTGTTCCCATGGAATTACATCATTCACTTGTACCATCAACCATGAGAACGATGAAGGTTCCGCTCGACCATCTCCCCTATCCCACACCACTAACGTACAGTTGTTTTGCACCTCACAAGTATCATATCATTTCATACATATTCATACCCTACTATCGTGTAAGCATACTATTTCCCCTTGTTAGTTTTAGTTAGATACGATCAGTTTTCTTGAGTGATGAATCCCCCCCCCCCTCCCTTATCCTAACCAACATAACACCATCCCTTACACTTCTCACATCTCACCTCTACACACCTTGGAATCCAACATCCTACTGCGCAAGAGCACATCATTACGTCAAGATCAGGAAACATAAATCGTTTCATATGTTAAAGGTATAACGAGAGGATGTTCAGGATGGTTCGTCGTCGACAATCGTACTGTAGAGTTTATGTAGATTCGGATCATAACGAGTCAGACGAAAAACCAACATCTTAATAACTTCCCATGAGGTCAGCCACGATCCTATAGTACGCATACGTCATTAGCTACGATCGACCGTCTTGGTTATGTATTAGAAATAACGGTCGAGGGTTCGAACATCATTTGGTGTTGGTTTTCTCGACTGAAGTCTATCAAAATGCGTAAAAGGCACATACGGAAAGTCGATTTAGCGAAATATCATTTTTTTGACATTCATTCAGAAATATCTGAGAGACCAGAGTTCTAAACAACAAACACATATCTACAAGACCGTGAAAATGCATATATATATATATATATATATATATATATATATATATATATATATATATATATATATATATATGTGCATATATTCATATATATATATATATATATATATATATATATATATATATATATATATATATATATATATATATATATATATATATATATGTATATATATATATATATATATATATATATATATATATATATATATATATATATATATGTATGTATATATATATATATATATATATATATATATATATTTATATATATATATATATATATATATATATATATATATGTATATATATATATATATATATATATATATATATATATATATATATGTATGTATATATATATATATATATATATATATATATATATATATATATATATATATATATATATATATATATATGCATTGGAAATGATCAACTCAGAATCTTAACATTTCAACATGAATATTGAAAAGAAAATTCTTTTACTTGTGAAAATTAGGTGATATAGGCCTGAATAAAAAATACGTGAACCGTTATGAATTGTATTAGAAAATCTCCGTTCCTATTGTAATGGAATTGACCTGCCCACTAACGTCTCAAGACATAACCTTCAATCAAGTGGGCTGTTCAAATTAGGTGAGATTTTGGATACACCAATCAGCACATTTCTAAATCCACACATTATCTATGGATCTAGGTTGACTCACTGCATACCTCATTGATGGTCAATTTTACCAATTTCTTACTGTTAAAAATATGATATTTCGGAAAATCGATTTCCATGCTTTCCCAAAGGTGTACCAAACAAATTTTCAGGGAATGTGTTTGAACAAGTAAGGCCGACAGCAATATGTAGTAAGTATACACTGACTATCTACTGGGAAGAACTGGCGTACGATAATGCTAGATACGGGAGATAAACGATACGACTACTGCCAATAATCGTGAATAACAGAATAGTTTAATTAAGACGTTACAAGAGAGAGGAAGAGAGAGATGAGATAGAGAAAGAGAGAGAGAGCACATTAGCGAATAGGAACAAGCGGATTCAAGTGATGTGCACCTATACCCAAAAGCAATGCACGATTTGATGAACATTAAACTAATTTAACTTGAAACACACGTTGTAAAAACTGATATTTGTGAAAGGATTGAAGTCGATGAAGTAGTTCTAGCTTCTGTTACTACTTGACCGACTCTGATACTATTGAGACGTCATATTCTCTAACTGACACGACCTCAGTCACTATTTGCACACGATCATCACACACAGAATAACAAGGTTCGAAATTACATACTATGAATTATATATTTAAATACATAATTTCTGTAAAAATTGATTTGACCCAACATTAAGGGTCAATGTTACTCGACTTTATATTAATACTGAGCAAAATATGATTCTATATAACACATTTTATGTTTGAAATCAATTTCAAAATATATACGAATCAGTTTGACGGAAATTGATGGAAAGAGGAGTGAAGTATAATCCCAGATGTCAGTACTTATTCACACTCATTCTATATATTTTGGTAAGCATCTTGTTATTCAAAAAGAAGTGATGAGAAAGTGGAATAATATTATATACAAATGAAGAACTGGGGATACGCCAAGGCAATAAAACTATTTATTGGATCATGAACTAATATAGTCGTGTTAGCATCATGACAAATATAACCTAACACAGCTTGATTTGATGGTTTTTCTAAAGTATGAGACTTCATCATATGACAATGGAATAATATGAGAATAATCAAAATCGTCTCTACATTTTTTCAGTGTAATTATCATGAAAAGAAAATGTCGATTCTCACAGAAGAACGAGTTGTTGTAAATTGAATAGTGAAATATGCTCCAATATGCTTATTACTCATGATTGATGAATAATCACTGCTTAACGACCCTATCAACAGCTAGATTATTTAGAGCCAATGTTCATATTGATGACAATTTTGTGAGCCAATACCGTTAAACATAGTGCATATGAGTTTTAGAAAAACATTCGCGATGGTGCACCTTAAAAATATCCACTTAATAGCTGAAGGGGTATATGGGCCGTCATCATAAACACCTTAAACTTATATGGTGACTTTAATTGTATTCTAATTTATCCAAACAGCAAATAGCCAGAGTTGAACTTACTAGTGATATCAATGGAGTGAACTAAAATCATTTCAGTTGTTTTTAGGATCAAGGACTGAATAACCCTCCTGTTTACTATGCTCTGGTGCAAATACAAAAATGAAAAAATACTGAAAAAGAAAAGAAAAAAAAATATATATATATATCAATTCACATTATGAATTCATTGTCATTTTATAACTACATATTCGTTCAACTTTTCTATTCAATCATTCACTCCATTATATATTTAAATTACAATTTTCAATTCTTATTTATGAGCTTCATGAGCTTATATGTACACTTTCTAATATCCCTGTACTTTGATTTGAACTTTATGACATTATGTTTGATTAGTATTTGGCAACCACACTGCGTATGGCAAATAGTCTCTATGCACTTGAATAGAGATTTATATGAGAAGAGTGAACATAACCTAACAATTAATGTCCATAGAGACGTAAAGTCCTGTACATTTATATCCTCATAATAAACTCCAGGACCTGGGTTTTTTTCGTCGTATAGGCCTATAGAGATAAAAAGAGTACATTTATATCCTCATAATAAACTCCAGGACCTGGGTTTTTTCGTCGTACAGGCCTATAGACATAAAAAGAGGTCATACTTTCAATTGTGTGAAATTCTACCTTAAACGATAAATATAGAAAAAAGACGCTGATCCGGATTTTGACATGTTAATTGTGAACATACATTATATACGTAATTTAGCTGTGATTGAACCAAGGTTAGCACGTTTCATTTAAAATAATGAAACAGGTAAAAGGTAAAACTATATGTAATTTCATTTTTTCCCTTTCCTTTCTGGGAATATTACGCCCATAAAATGTTGCCCTTATCGCATTATATCCTGATCAAGCAAGAGGTCTTATTTGCAACGTTTAATTATACATGTCAAATGTCAAGACTATATACTGAGAACAAAATAGACATGGAATGTGACTTTATATATACTAAATTTAGAACAAAAGTATGAATACTCAGTATTGATTAATATTAAACTATATTTTGAAACTTGGAATATTTAAAGGATTGTAAGTTCAATGGATAGAAGCTGTAATAATTAACTTACACTACTAGTTTATAGAGAAACAGAAAAGATACCTTACTGTACACTCCCATTCCCCTCACTTATGTCTGTGGTAGTTCATTTTCCGACCACTGCTGGGGCGGGCTACGGGCTGACCGATAGACAATCAGGACCCATCAAGCTTGTTGCGCTTTGTAACGGTCGGAAGATGTACCACGGTAAGTCGGTAACACTTCCTCAAATCTCAAGGCAGACGGAAGCGGGTTGAGTCCATGAAACTATGGGCATGGATTTCTTGTGACGTCATTTTAGGTATCATCGGCCATCACTTGATAGTTTCAACCAACCGCACATTCGTCCACACCTTAGTCTAAGGTCTACACGTATGTAACCTTCGCCTAGCTGATGGTGAGGTTCTCAAGGAAACTTCAAAATAGTATGAATATGGACATAATGGTGAACTTATATAAACCATGTATATATATATATATATATATATATATATATATATATATATATATATATATATATATATATATATATATATATATATATATATATGGTATAAGATGAGTTCTGCGTTGTGGCCGAAAACGACGTTCCGATGTAATTTCATTCGTCATCATCAGGTCTTGTCGGAACGAAGATCAGCAATCGATCGGTTGCTGTTATTTGCTGAACATTTTATTTCTGATCTTCGTTTGATAAGACCTGATGATGATGGATGAAATTCCATCGAAAAGTCGTTTTCCGTCAAATATACGAGACTTGGCACAACAGCAGAACTCATCTTAACATGTACCATCGGCCACGAAAATCTCCGTCAACATAGATACACACACACACACACACACATATATATATATGTATATATATATATATATATATATATATATATATATATATATATATATATATATATATATATATATATATATATATATTCATCAATCATATTCATTATCATATTCATATATATATTCATTTATCATATATAGCTACAATTTGTCTCATATATAATTTCCTATTCGTTTGCAATTTTGTCCAATATAGCTTCAAAGATTCGAACGTCCACCTCCTCCACCACTATACCACACACCTTCACTCCTCAACTTGCAAAATCTCATACATCGTTCTCCCATAATAATAAACTCTCCAAACATTCTAATCTAACAATCAATTAATTTCTCCTCATCCTCCTTAAACCGTTTCTAATCCGCAGCTACCTTGCACCTCATCTGGTCTCTCTGACGGATACATTCCTCTCGTGTCTGCTATCCTGTGTGCTCTCTCTCTCTCTCTCTCTCGAGTTAAATGATGTATTTTGTTTAGTTTGACTTGTGATGGTTAACTCTTTGTATTGTAATTATAGTCAGGTATAATAAGCTCCGGAGAGTGTATCGCCGTAGGTTGGTTAGGTGTGGTGTTTCTAGCTATTAGCCGCTCATGATGTTGGTCCATGTTAGGTCACTGTGGTGTGCTGGATGGCAGTGGCGCGAGGCACGCTTTCACTGAATTGTAGCTTTTTTTTAGCCAGTAGTCGATCATTATTTGGAACTAATTTGATTTGATATCGGATGAAATTGGAAACTTGCCCTGAGAAGTACACTGTTATATTGTGATTGTTATTAATTTTAATTGTAATTGTAATAGTTAATTGTAAGATATGTTCAAAACTGTCAAAACTATCAAACCAACCTGAGTCTAGCCTACACCAAACCCAAACCTGAACTAATTTATTTCTTGGAATTTGGAACAAATTTTTTAGTTTTGTTGACAGGACGTGGGAAATGTGTTGGTCAATTCTCAGAAAAAAAAATCTGAAAAATTATGCAGTGTATTTCTATTTCAAATAATACTGGAACGACGATAACTATTCTTGATAGTAAGTGTAAGAAAACTCAATACCATATTTTCATTTGTATTGTCAATTTCAAATTTTATTGCATTATTATTGTCAATTTCAAACATATAGTTGACAAATTCAAAAGGTCATACTAATTCACTGAACTGAACAATTATTGTATATAGCAAGATTTCGATGAATTTTCAATGAAAATATCATCATTAATAGTGGATAGAGAAAAGTGAAAACCTTCAGGACGAATGACGGTCGATGAAAATAAATTTTTCCTCTCACTCAAATATACAATAACTGATTACTGTAGACACTCGAGCATATAATCAGGAAGCTGTATGGGCCTGACACGACGCCACTGGGTGATCATTGTGTGTTATAGATCATCACATGCTTTGCACAAGCTTTTGTTCTTTGGTTAAACATATTTACGTGTGCTTTTCAAACCGTGTTTTAACCTGATGATGAGAGGGATTATCTTCGTGTCTTTCAAAAAACTGCGCACGCACTTATCTCATACAAAACAATGTTCTTTCAAACTTCAAAATGTTTTTATGGACCGATTTGATACTTTGTGATATTTTTAATATATTTTACATATGATGAAGGTTTTATAACGAAAACGAACAGTGATTGAGTTTGAATTATAAATAGTATATTCTATAACACAATTGTATACATTTATGCTATATTTATGTATGACACTGTGTTCCATTGATTCAAGATATTGATTGTATGTGAAAATAATAACATTCAGTTGAATTAGGCTTATTTTTTGGTCTGCAATTTTTTCGAAAACGCTGAGAGAACGGAAAGATTTTGGTCAGTTTTGATATTTCGACTTATTTTTGCGGTAAATTTTTTTTTCTTCTCTTCGGTTTATTACGATTAGTGTATAGGGAAAAAAAAAATCTTCAAATTATTCAGGCTACATAATTATTTTAAATCTATCTGATCCTCATGTATAGAATGTTAGTACACCCGCAGACAAGTCAATTTCCTGTGAATTTGCGGGTCTACAAAATTGTACTTATATCTAGATGTTGAAATATGAATAAAAATACTGACAAAAGAAATGAAAAAAAATGATGGGAAAAAAATTAAATATAAGACAAAATTAGGGATCAATAAAAAAATACTAATAGCATAACCCAGTACATATTGTCACATTATACATATGATTACCCAGCTATGTGTATGTGTCAGGCAGGAACGCTGGCGCGCACACTGTCATTGATATAACAAACGGACGGCTGACATCACCAATCACAAAATTACGTCTCTGCTTCCGCTGAGTAAATAAATAACCGAAACTTACTCAAGACGCAATTCTTTTATCTTTTTTTTCTATCACATCGAAACTATTAACATCGTAACACAACTATTTGAACATAGAAAAACTCTTCAATATACGTAAACTTACCGAAGAAAAACAAACGTCAGCATTACATTGAATATTTCTTCATGCAATCTATTTTCCGGCTGGCTGTGGAAACGTCAAACCAAAGCCAAAAGAGTTTGTTGTTCCTCCAATCTATTTTCTAGCTGGCTGAGTAAACGTGAGACCAAAGCGAAGAGAGTTTTTCATTTGTAGACCCTATGCATACAATTAGAAGATGATACAACGAAGCCTCTTTCCCATATTTATTTATTCATTCTCCACTGGTGCGCATTCGGTCATGTTATACATGACAGGTTCCTCTAGTTATTTATATTTTAACAATTACCTGAAAACACAGAATCAGAGTGTATAGAGAAGAAAAACGTGCATGGCTTTGCTTCTTTGTTGTAAACTTTTGTTTCAATACTACGTTCCTTTTCTGCCTTTGATTACACACACATTTAATGATATTTTTATTCGAATAATAGTCTAAATAAATGATATATCTCCGCGATTAAACCTAATTACGATCTCGTTTTATGAATCAAATCCAGCCAATTTAATCCACGATCAATCATTTGGAAACTTAAACATGAAATTGGCATGTCGTTTTATAGTTATTAGGTCGACACTCCCGATTGTTCGTGTTAATGTACAGAAGAGATGAACGATCGGGACCTTCAATTTTCAAGGTTTTTGGCCAATAGTATAATCACGCTCTCGTGGTCGGAAACATGCTTATGCTTCTGAGGCAAATTAATGCTAATTTCATTGCAAGATGGCGGCCGTTGGAAAGGTAACCAGTGGTGTAGTCGGTTGGTTGTTCAAGTCGTCAGGCGTAATGATGGAATATTTCTTGTTTAAGGCGTCCTTATTCTCCATAAGGTAAAAATTTCCCGCCAGGGTGATTTCTCAGATATAAATAATCATTAAACTTGAACAGAAATGAAATTATGCATTATAATTTACGGACAATATTAGTCGAAAATACTGATGACTCAAATGTTATATTATGAAAAGTATAAAAGTCTTGTGGGAATGTAACATCAACACTCGATGTTTTTGCCATCGATTTTTATGTCACCGAGGACCGTACATACAAATGACATGTAACTTACTCTTAAGTAATTCTCACTATGGATGGACAGTATTTTATACTTATCTGAATGGTATGAAGCAGTAAATCCAGTAATACTGAAATAATACAATAATACAATAATACAATAATACAATAATATATTCGGACGGAAAGCCACAATCGTTCAAATTTTATATTGACAATGTAAATGTGACGTTGTCATATTGGTAGGTGGTGGTTGAATTTTCTGATTCTGTGAGAAATTTTCAGCATCATTTGTATTTATTCATTCAACTTTTCACATCGCAGTATCTCATCTGTTTTTTGTCATCATTACGTTCAAACTAACAAGTTAATCATAATTTTTTCAAAATTGTAATCCATGATTTCATAAGATTTTCGTGCTCTTTCAAATGATGTTTAGTTTTGTTCTGACAAATAAGCCGTATTATTATGGTATCCCACCTATAACTGAGAGCTATTAATGAATTTATATATTCTCTCTAACAAAAAAAAAACATCTTGAAAGGTACATAAATAATGCAATTTGTAAATAAAATATATCTTCATTCGAAAATATCTTAATTTATAATTTCTCATTGTTTTTCCATCTTCCTGGTGTCCTGTTGGTCTGAATCTATACGTAAAGGGATGAGCTCCAAGATATACTGGTGTATGTAATTGATTCATTTTATTCATTCATTGAATTATTTGCTGCTACATAAATCTTTATTTGCAGACATTGGTTTGGAACTATATCTTAGGTAGTATTCAAGGTAGACGAATGTAATTCAATTCAAGTTAAAATACCTATTCAAGGTATATTTTTAGGTATACAGTCAACCTCTTGATCAAATTGATCGATATTCGATCTAGAATGAATACGCTTTGAAAAAAATACGTTTTTTCAAAAATGGTTGATCCAATTTCATGTAGGCCTAAATATCAGTGGAACACTAAAAATGTGTATCTTCACTATAGGTGGAAATTCAGTATCAATATTATTAAATTTTGAAGAGATTCATTCACAATTCTGGATCTACTGAGCTTTAGAAAATTTCGTTATGAATCTTTTTTCAAAAATGGTCCAACCAATTGTGCCAAAAACTCAAGCTGGGTAATGACATTATGTGCATGCCAAGTTTCTTCATATATTTCTCATCACTTGTGGAGCACGAACAATAAAAACTTCCGAAAATAAAAAAGGGGCTGTTTCTATCAGGTATAGTGTAAAATTGAGTTTTCGCTGTCGCTCACTTCACGAGGATACATTTTCACTATTTTGAGGTTATAGACTGTATCCATGCTCGTTCATTGCTTATCATGATTTTTATGGGCATACGCAGGATTTGGCTGATTTGGAATAGGTACACTATTCAAATCAAATCTGAGAAATTGAAGTTACACCTATAATAATCAAGTATTATTCAGGATTGAGATTGTTGGGGTCCACTCTTGACTGCTACTATAGGGTATTACACATATTGAATATAGTCACTTCACTTTCGATTCATATTTAAGTCAAGTATATATTTTAATTTATCAAGACAAATTCGCCTATGAAAAATATTTGGAAATCATCCTTTCTTCGTATCTCATCATTTGACCTACAGTTATTATTGTTCAAACTTGAAATTATTTCTCGGGTTAGTCTAAACCGACGTGATGTGTTATTTGAACCTGGTTATGAAAAATCCGTACATGTTGGGTCCTTTATTGAAAATATGGAAAATAATTATTGTATGGTATTTTTTTGGAAATTCGCATTATATCAATAGCTCTTGCTTTACCAACACGTATCCACGAATATCTTCCACCAAAATAACCCACAAAAATAGCAATATTATATTTCCACCAAGCTGTATATAATGGTCCAATTTGAGAGTCACCCAATGATTATTCTTGATGATATTTACTATTCAAACGCAACATAAGCGTTGTAAGATGAGCGAGATATCTGATTAGGTTAATAGTTGTTAAAGTAGTTCTACCCTTTACTTTATCAACTCTGGTATTCTATACACTTTGATGCATATACAGAAGACTTCATTGTTGGGAAAATATCGAATCTAGAAAGCAGTGAATCTCGGCAACCTTAATCCAAAGACCTTAGTATCTAACTTCGTTACTTCGAATGTGAGTAGGCTTGACCAATTGTAATATCTGTTCATTCGTACATATCCATTCTATTTTTAATTTATCAGGAATCTTTCTATGAATGATTCACAACACGATAATCACGTCAGCTCGGTGTTATACGCATTGAACATATTGGTGGTAAAGCAGATATCTCTCTTCTAATTCACTCCACTGCGACAGGTAGCACTAGTGAGCAATGTCGCCAAGCGTTACATGGTAAACAAGATCAGTTTTACGTCTTCTAACGAAGTTAGATATTAAGGTCTTTGCTTAATCTGCTTCAATTTCTGTGATAATATTTGATGTATAAAAAAAGCTAATTTAATTATTTTCTTCAAAACTGCTGGTTCGAATTGCATACAAAATCGTGATAAGGTGTATCTCTCATGTAAGCACATCCACAGAAAATTTCATTCCATTTGAAGAGATTTTATTTTTCAATGTTTTTTTGCTCAGCCCAATCTTATGGGGTTTTTAGAAATTTTGAGATGATATTTCTCAAAATCGGTCCAAACGATTCATTCCAAAAGCTATACAGTTCCAAGTTCGATAATTTTGCGTGTACAAAAAAAGTTTCGTGTTGATCAGTCAACCCCTGTGACCTGTGCAGTGCCCACAAACAAAACAAAAAAACACACACAGACAAAGCCCTATAAGAGTGGGATGGAATCTTCGCTTAAGCTCATCTAATTAGGAACACAACTACATGTTTCAAAAGCATCTGCATATGTTCATATGTTAACACGTAAATAGTAAGTTTCTGAACGAAATTAATCGAATTGTTTACATGTAATTTGTTAGTAGACAATTTCCAATTCTTTCTTGGATATACGAGTATATCTCCAGATAAGCCAACAATTCAGTGGATGGTCTACACCACTGTATTGTAACAGTAGTATCACTATGCCTACAACAGTGGGTTATTACAGTGTTAAAACACAGCATATGAAATGAATCAAACTGCATCATTCCTTGATTTATGCGATCGTTGAAAGTTGTGTGTACCTCTAATAAGATAATGGGGAACAAATTACATGTTACGATGTACTGTAAATAATAACGTATGTGCTGTTTTTTTTATTATAGCCGTGCAGGAATATTGGTGAATGTTGGATGCAAACATCAAACATCAATGAGTAAATAGGAGTTGGCATAGATTGAGGTAATTGGACGGGCAGTTTGGAAAGAGAGAGATATATAGTAATAGCGTAAGAGAGGAGACGAAGGGAATATATTCCCGATTATGATCAAGTATAAGTGGTTCATTTTGTTTAGCGATTTTTTTTACTCTGACTCTGAATGTATGTTGTTGGATGTATATATAGTAACGTCAAAGTGTGAGAATAGTATGGGGTATACGTTAAAGGAATTCTAACTTCAAAATCTATCAAATTCCTCTCAGGTCAATTGAATCTTTGATATGGAAACACGTTTTTGCCGAATAGAAACTGACTCATTTCCCACCTTCTCTCGAGACGAAGTGGTAGTATATTTTATTTAGCAAATACTTTCTATTCTTCATACATAATAATGGTCAGTTAGTTACGAGTAACATGTTAAATACTAATAGATATGATAATATTCCTAAATAATGATAGATGAAAATTAGCAGAAGTCTTGCACTTTTCTTAGGAAATTATTCTATAGTATATCCTAGTATCGGAAACTTTGCTGGATGTACTGAAAATTAATTCAATGTATACAATTGAAGTAGGCCTAGGCCTATACATAGAGAGAATTTTGGGGACTAATATCCCCTCTTTCATTGATTTACAACAACATCTTCTGAAATCCTCTGGTTTATTTATATCTTTTACGTGATTTGGTATCCTTTTATATATCCTCATACCTTTTGTATAAACTGATTTTTTTTCGAAGTTACTTCTACATCTATTGATTTTTGCAAGAGATTTTATTTCTGAGATCATAATTCATCGTACTGAACTCTTATTTATCACAGAGGTGTTCTAGAGCTAACCTTTTGGATATCTTGAATATAAATGTCAACATATTCAGAACTATTCTCTCTTTGAACAGTCGTCCAAGCTAAGACTTGGAAGATATATTTTCAAATTTTAGACTGTGTCAGTCTTTCATTTTTGATGGTCAAGTCGAGTCAATGTCAAGTTGAATTACACCTAATATCAAAGTCAAAAATCAAAATTCATCACGCCAATAGATCTTAGTAATCATTACAGTGCGTCGTTAAAACCCAATAAAAAAAAATAAAAAAAATTCATTCGTGTAAAAATGAATGAACTAAATGTTGACGAAAAACAATTGTATGAATAGCTTTGAAATGATACATTATTTGAATGTTCGCTTTTCATCTCGATTATGTTATCTTCTTTGCAATAGTTTCAATTATTAAAGTTAGTATTAATTTGCCAGTGGTATCAATTATTCATTATTCGGATCATTACAAGACTATTATTGTGTACTAACTGTACTTTTGATTATGTGAAGAAAAACAGTTCAGACATTCAAGTGAATCATTTCAAACATTTTGCAGGGAATTAAATTTGATGAAATGTAGAAAAAATATTGTTGAGTCAAATTATATGGATACACCCAAACCTAACGACATTATACATTTCATACGTTACAATTTCTCATGAGAATTAATAAATATCATCAAAAAATAATAGCCAGAAGAAAATATTAGGTATAGGCCACAAAAGTCCGAATGAAATTCATTTGTATATGTGTTTTCCCGCTTTATAAATAAAGAGTGAATAAAGATCTAATTACAAATATTATGAAGATAAAGGGCCTACATATATGCCTTATTATCACAAGACTATAAAGTGGTGTCACGAATGGATCAAATTGAAGTAAAATCACATACTTTCAAACATACTACTTGCTTCCCAGTTCAGATAATATATTTAATCAAATCAATTCGCCACACTCTTTTTTGTTATTGTAACAATTATTCTCATCATATAAATTTCTTTCAACAAAGAACAACAATAATCCAACAACGGAATGGATTTAATTTCAGTAAATCTCAATATCTTTCCTTACCATTACGACGCGACCACATCCCAGTCACGACACAAGAATCTCAATCTAATATAATTCAGTGGAAACACTTCCTATGGCGAAAATTATTATCCACTTCATTTTTATATAAGTGTATGCGAATTATGAACCTGAATTGATAATGTGCATGTCTGACCCTTGCATGTATAATGTGTATACAGACGAATAAAAGATTGAAAACAAACGTAATTATAGACGGTAAATTATTTGTGTGGAGTCTACATTCGAAGTTAAGCAGGTGTTAAATATCTCTTGTTAGAGATGATTGTATATGCAAGAGATGATGTTATGAATAGACTAATAAAGGGTAACGCTATAATTGGTTGGATAGATATAGGTGAGTGCATGTTTTTGTTCCTTACTCATAGGCAAGTGTTGAACTATATTTAAATGTTCATAATAGTCATTTTAGATTTCTTTTCAAAAGATCAACGTGGAACTAGATATGTGTTAAGAAGTGGCATTGCTTCAAATCGTCATTTAGGAGACTGGAATTCGAGGCTAGCGATTATCGTCCTTCTCGACTGTGGATTTTTGTATTTTCCTCCGACGTCAAAAATACTTTATTTGGATAATTCCTTTCTATACTGAAGGCTCAAGCTACTTTACATAGACGTTATGGTAAAAAATGTCCTCCTTTATTTCATATTGAGGAAGTTTTGAAAATCGAATTATCCTTCATCCACAAATGATTAAAATTATTTTTTTACACAGTTCATCTATATATAATCAATTCATGGAATAGTTCGTTGAATTTTGAGCTCATGCAAATTTGTATATGCTCATTGTTCTGAATACAAATACATTCCAGTTTTCTTTTTATCATGTGTCAGTTTATCTGAGTATGGGTATATATTTTTTCTCAATTATAAACATGCAATCACGCTTAGTCACTTATATTTTTTCATGAGCTATACCCCGAATGTTCAGAAGATACCAAATTAAAAATTATCATATTTCACCATAATATTTCTTCAAATAAAGGTATTATTTTCAGCGAAATATGAAAACTGATACGGATAAATATTTTTACTTGTCAATAAACATCCTTATACCCACAAAAAATACAGTTTCCTACCAGATAAGTGACTGCAAATATATCGGTGATTGCCTAATCTAGCTGCTATACTTAAAATAATTCGACTTTTTTGTGAGATGGAACTGCGTTTCGTGTCGTAAATATATATATATATATATATATATATATATATATATATATATATATATATATATATATATATACATATATATATATATATATATATATATATATATATATATATATATATATATATATATATATATATATATATGTAAAATTATAAAAGTGAAGAATTATAATCATATAATACCCTAAAAATACTTCTTCCAGAAAAATATGAAGGGCATGTATTTGTTTATTTTGTTGGTAGTCCTTTATAGTCCTTTCTTCTCTCGTGAATAAATAGCACATATTATAGCTAGTATTATCAAAAATTAAGATATCAGTTTATAATGTATCTTCAAGAATTTCTTGCACTTCAGTCAATATTTGATAGCTGAATACAAATACTATATTCCTTAATTTGTTATTTTCAATCACACACCCGGTCTCATCAAATATTGACATGATACCACATATTTCAATCTATGTAATATAATTGGATGAAGCTGTAAACGAAGATCTCTACGTGGTCCAAAACTATTGTATTTCTCTGTTTATCAATTTTCATATATATTCACCACAGGTCGAAATTCAAAATAAATCACATTGAAACTTCGCTTATATTCTATGCATCACTCTTCATCCACCATCTGACTCAGAAAAGTATAGTTTAGACTTTTAGATGAGCTATTACAATCGGTCGAGTAAATTTTGAAAAATTGATTATTATTGATCATAACATGGCAAAAAAAAAGTTAAAAATGTGTTTTGATCCGGAACAATGCCATTCTATACCGATCGCAATGCTATACCAGCAGGTGCATTTGTCCCAGCACTTAAAACTATGACTCTTGAATCATTGTGTACAAAGAACTTACAAAACAATCAGTCGAATAATGTTTTGTATGCAATTACTATTATTATTATATTAACTGCCACGTGTTTCTATTTATGTCTGACGGAAGTTGTTTGACCTCCGACCTGTTGCACTCAGTTGATAGCCAATGACCATGCGTGGTAAGAGAACACATTGCTGCGCGCATGCGTGAAAAGAGAACAACATTGTTATGCGTATCGTATACGTTTGGCAGGCGCGATGTTGAGGTGACGTATTTTTTTATAACATTCAAAATTACTGTTCCAAATTTTAAGATATTCTGGTAATGAAATTGAATATTGGTGATAACAATACCTATTTTTAAATCTTGTTAGTATCGACACCAGTATATCATGGACATCATCATAAAAAACTGATATGAATTAATGAATAGAATGATTGAATTTTTTTTTTAATTTTCCTCATTTTGAATGCAATTTACTTCCAAAAAGATCGAATAAAACTATTTTTCACACAAACACGGCAGGTTTGCCCATGTATTTCCAAGTTATAGTTATACTTTTATGCTAATTATAATCATGTGTAGTTAGTTATGCAATTGTTATACTAATTTATCAAAATATCGTTAATGGAACTTGTCATTTTGTACTCAAAGAAGCCTTCACAGTTTGTCACCATACCACAGATAATCGTGATTATACCTATACTTGTACCCACGAAAGAATAAGGTATGCCATCCTCGGTAGCTCGGTCAGCTGAGGCAACGCTTCAGGAACTGAAGTCACCGTCGGGAGTGAGTTTGAGTCCCGCAAAAGGCATGGGTTTTTTGTAAGCGACCTTTCACTTATCATCACTCCATATAGTTTCAAAATTACCCGCTCAAGCAAACAATAATCATCAAGAAAAGGTTCCGAGTGCGTCATATACCCTCTTATCCCACAATACATAGCACAAGGGAAGTCGGCGCCTTCTTCCTTGAATGAGACCCTTATATAGTAATATTATTATTATTGTTGGTCTTAGTATATTCGAGAAATTGTTGTTGTCATGGGCCTATCGTTAAATTTGATCAAGTTGTTTGTGTACCTCATTCGTAATTGCTATTTTAGGTCGGGTTGTGATGTATGCACTAAATATTTTGATAAGAAAACACACGCCTCAGACAGTCTCACCAATGTTATTTACATATAACTCATGATCATATATTCAAACACTCATAGAATTACCAACTCTTCACTAGCCAATAAGTTATCATAAAAATCCAATTACGTTGTGCTCTCCCAATATTGACACGTTATAAGAAACGTGGCCTCCTAAATTACTGTAAGTTAGTCTAACTAGATGTTCTCCAGCATGGGTGTTAACGCTTATTGTATTAGTCTCTCTTGTACAGAAAAATCCATCATAAATGTATGTTTTGTTTATTTAATAGTCTAGGCGTGACCACTTCGAGTATAATTCATTCATTCAAATAAGGAACGCGATTGCTATTGGTTGACTTCAAACCATGTTCAATTGTTTTCTCGATTCTGATTGGCTATTACAATGTGTGGATGTTTTATTGTTGTCCCTTGACAAACACACTGTTAATGTAGATAACAAATATCGTCGAGTATACGCCTTCTATAGATGACTGTAAAAAATAATAAAAAGATATTTGAATCTTTTTATGAGTTCATCATTTTATATAATTATATGTTTCTATATAGAGAATTATTATGATAAATAAATTAGAATAGGAAATGTAATTACTTCATCATACTCGGGTTGGTAAAGACCAAAGACCTTATTATTTAATCTGATATATATTACTGATATTATATGACTGTTTGTAAGAGAGCGCTTTTTTATCGACTAGGAAATCTGGAATTGGATCTGGCACCTCCACCAGAAAGAGTTGTATAATTGACTGTATAAATCAGAATAATGAAATCGGCTCATATTGCATGGCCATATTATGTATAAACTAGTTTTTCTCAGAATTTATGAGTATTATCGTCTTATAAAATAATAAACATTCACTATGAATAAACATAAGTTGCATGCATAAAGCCAAGTCAACCACCATCACCGGGGACTTGGCCTGAATCGCGATCGTCGTCAGGGTATAGGGCGTTTAACCCCTAACATTCATGTATAACAGTTTTGAAGATACAAAGGGCTTGAGATGATTTTGTCTTTCACAACTATAAAAATGTGGTATGATGAATACTGATAACTTGACAAAAGCTGAATAAATACACAATGAAGCATAAAATATAATACAAGCACAGAAGCACAATGTGTATATTTCGTTTTATTGAAGTCAGTTTCACCAACAGTACTATCAAAGCCGGTTTCCCCAACTGATGATTAGTGAATTAAGCAATAATTAACTAAATATCTTGTTATCACTCTTGGTTACATATGTTAATTTTGTTCCTTCTATAATAAAAAATTCAATCAATCAAAAATATCAGTTGATAAAACCGCTTCTTAGTAAAGTTTTACTCAGTATCGATAACCATTAGTCGAGTTACGGAAATAGCATAAGTAACCATGGGGTGATGGCAAGTTAATCCACTAACTATTGCTCAATACACTACCAGTTTGTAAATTTGGACCTAAATGAAATAATGGCCTGAAAAAGCGTCAAATTTGTATTCAAACAAATTAAATGCACATAATATGGGTATTGAACGAAACCTGGAATTTCTTAACCATGCAATTATAGAATCAGTGCTTCAAATCGTTATCATCACAAACATAATTAATACATTTTTCTCATCAAGAACAATGCCACCCAACTCTGCTAAAATTAACAATATCTATCGAATGAAAATCAATACAATATACAAATAAATTCTGAATAACATTCATTATTTGAACAAATCTTTCTATTTTCCATTTCAGTACAAATTATCACTGGTATAGGCCTCTATATGAATCTTTATTGAATGAAGATTATATCATAATGTATATGGTTGCCAAAGATACATATAATAACGATCGAATATGAATCAATTGGAAAGAAAAAATACACAATAATTATGATAATGAATTGGGTAAAAAATTTCGAATGATAATAACAATTCAAACATGAATGGATAGTAAAAAAACTGATGTAGAAAATAATGAGAAAGTATAAGTATAAGTATTAGTAACAGTAGTAGTAGTCTCATGTTTCTAAAAATGTATTACAAAACCTAATTTACAGAATTTGATTTGGCCATTACCTTGCTACTTATTTTTAAGATATCCAAATTCTGCGTATATTACTTATACAACCTGAACATAATATGTTTTACACGATTCGAAGCCTGCACTTGATTATCAGCATATTATTGAACTGTTTTTTTTTTACCATTCATGATACATTTTCTAATATTTTACTATATATAATTTGTATTACTCATATGTACTTTACATGTACATACTATGTGTACACCCACAGATGAGCCTGTTTCGGACTTCATGATTATTTTATGAGCGTATAACTATAAATATAACATTGTACCAAACTATTCCAATGAAAAAACTGAAAAATAAAAAATGATAATAAGATGAAAATAGATGAATTTGATCAATAACTATGCTTTGAATATGTACGTATACATAGATAGTTTCTCCAAAAGGGAAATAGATCCAATATACACATTATACAATATACAATGCAGTACAAAAGCAACCTACCTCAAGTATATACAATACATCTCTGATCATGCATCTCGGCATATTTAGGGTGTGAACTTGAGTCATAATACTCGGATTGATTATGTATGTGTGTGTGTGTGTGTGTGCTTGTGTGCGTGATCGAGAGTGATGTGGGTGGAAGCAGCATAGAGAATCATAAGTCAACAGAAAGATGGTGGTCAACAGATAAAGATATCAACTAAACATATACCATGGCTATACAATATAATAATATTAATCTACAGGTAATATCGTGGCCAGCTACACAAACACCTGGTGTATTTATTTATTACTTTATATAGCTAGTTTGTATTCTTTGAAATGAAATGAACTTTTGTGGTTCTTATGAAATGGTATGAATACAAAAAACTGAATGAGCACTAATTTGAATACAAAGTAATAATGTTGTTAGTCTATATGAAATATATTTACATCTAGGCCTATACAATAGATGTGTTATACAATATTAATGAAGTGAGTGTATAGTTTAGGAGACGCAAGTCAAAAGTTTATCGAGTGAGAAATTTGATGAAATCGTATAACATTTATCATTTTTGATCTTGAATTTCGACATTATTTGAACCAATGAATAATTCCTGCAAAGTAAATTATTGAAAAAAAAAAAATGTGATTCAAATTCCCTGGAGCATAAGAAATATAATATCGGTATATAAAAAACATATATGTTATACTATTCACATTGAATTTTAGAAAAAAAATTTCGATTCTCAAATTTATTTTTGAATAAATGGCGATGGAAAGTACTACATAAATATCTGCGTTAAGATAACGGCGCGTCTTATATCATTTATTATTCCAATTTAACAATGTGTGTATACAAAACATATAGACATATTTATTTAGACATATTTATAGACGCATATTGATTGAATTTTTGTATAGTTCAAAGGTCTATCACTTATATTCTCAAATAATCGGCTCATTGGTGAGATTCTCAGATGATAACAATTTGTATAATTAAGTGAGAAAATTTAGAACTTTCAAATCCCAAACTCCATTTTATTTGTTCAAAAATATGTTCAAATAACTTCGTGACTTATTTATACACTTTATTTAATCATGTTTTATTACCGTGAGTTTATAACTCTTAATTGTATTCCACATTAACTATCTTTACACTACAAGTTAAACAACAAAGCGTCTGAATCTCAACTGCGTTTACATGCCACCTGAATACAAACATCTTCCACAAAAGAGATACCACTACAACAATAGTCTAATAAACTGTTAACCTTTAGCTCTTCTAATAATAAAAAAAAGAAAGAAAATAAAAATGTTAACTCAATATTGTTGTAGCATGTTTTTTTCTGATTAGTCGTGTTGCTCAGGTCCTATCTTTTTAGGGGAAGGGGGGAGGGGGGGGGATAGGGGGGCAAAGTGAGACAAGAGGTTAACAAGCCTCTGATTCATGATTCTCTCGCTAGGAGGTGTGGTAACGTCAGGTGCTCGAGAGAGAGATAGTGATATGTGGTGTTAGTATGAGTGAGAGAGAGAAAGAGGAGAGATGCTGGGGGCAGATAGCTATGATGAGAAGGTTAACTAGGTACGATAGATGGGATGCCAATGGAACGCTATGCTATAGTATACTCGTGACGTGGATAAACTAGAGGTGGATGCTGATAGGCAATTGTAACAAACAAATAGTTGTGTTGAAATTATAGGTTTTTTGGGGGGGAAAAGTACTCAAATGTAGATATTGATATGTAATTGAATTTCATCCAGGCTCATGTTTGATAATATATCTGTTTTTATACATATTTTTATATATATATATATATATATATATATATATATATATATATATATATATATATATCGTTGTTTCCCTTATTTATTTCGTGATCGATCGCACACATCAACGTGTTGATTATTATGATGGGGATATGTACCTCTGAAATGAGTTTGTATATCGCTTTCTATATAAACTGTGTTCAAATAACAAATTACCGAGGGCTGAATTAGAAAGTTAGTATATTATGAGATCATCATATTATTTTAGTTTAATGACACAGGGCCTGTTTTAAATTTCAAGAATTACCATTATTAAATCTCACGACATCACTTATGACGTATTAAGTTTAATTTAATACACGAAAATATTATTATATCCTTAGCTTCCCATTATACCATCATATACTTATAAAATATACACAATTTACAGAGCAACTTTTGAACAGTATATAAATAAAGGATATTTTTCCAAACATACTGTACCACGGACATTTCTCACGCCATAAAAATAAAGACGTTTAGATATTTTATAACATTATTAAGTTTGTAACATGCCTTTATAGAATTGGCTCAACTCCATTTCCAAACATTAAGTGACATTTTTATAAAAATTATTGTCTATGTTTTTAAGACAGTCGGAGATAAAAATCATCTTGGACATAGCGGGATATCAAATTTAAAATGGAAAGACATTTGAGTGATTATTTATGGCTATGATATTAGAGATATTAATAAAATAAATATCACGTTTAGTTTTTTGAATGTGTGTGTGTGTGTGTTTTTTTTATTCTCGTTATGTCTTGATTCTTGACTACCTATAAGAGAGAAGTCACAGTGACTATGATTATTAAGACTACCTGTTCTTGAGATCTATCTCCTGCTATACATCATTCTATTGGTCGTGACATTATATAGGTATTGTCTTTGTCACACACTAACAGCGGCCCAGACTCAAGATGCTGTAGCAAAAACACTTATCATTGTAATATACTATTCTTGTTAATGTAATGGAATCCGGTATAGTTTTTATAGTTTGAAATATGGTTATAGTTTATAATAAACACGTGATACCTCTCAAGAAGCAAATGCATGAATATGATGTTTATTAACATGCATGTGTGCTTATATTACAAACATTAATTTTATAGTAACATTCATATATTTTTTCTAGTGGGAGTAATTCAATTTTAAAAAATTGGTGTTGTTCGGTTTTACTTCTCGATTTATATATCCATTATTTTCACGCATTTAAAATTATTTACCAATTACTTGGTAGAGAAAGTTCTACTTTCGTGGAAGTATATATATATATATATATATATATATATATATATATATATATATATATATATATATATATATATATATATATATATACGAGGAATAGAGTTCTTTTGATTTTCTCATATTTTGGATCATATTGGAGGTATGCTGAGTGATTCAATTGAATATATCTAGAAACTATAGAGATATAATTAATAATTGTTACATACTCAGAAACAGAAATGAATAAATAATTTGAGCTAACTTTTCATTTCGTTGTCATGTTTTTCAAAGGTGGTCTTCCCAGTGATCGTGGAAGCTAATATTCGAGGAATATTGTATTTGATTGTATACTTCACGTCATGAGGACGCGTTCAGAGCATTTGATCCTTAGAACACATATGAACGTTATATAAATAGAAATAAAGTATACCTACGAGATGAAATTGAAGCATTTTTCATTTGCTATACGCTCATATTAATAAATATTCATTCATCTTTTTGTTGACTGATTATTGATTGAATTGATTGATGATGTGCCAACTATACTTGTTTCTACAATTCTAATTGGTGGTTTGAAACTCCCGACTGTCTACTTTCAAAATTAGAGGAGACGGTCGATCGGGACAGCACGTATACATTCGTCAAAATAAGTATATATATATATATATATATATATATATATATATATATATATATATATATATATATATATCATACAGCTGAGCTCACTCCTTGGAAATCATAATGATTATATAATTCGAACAAGAAAATACATCGAAACTTATTTCCATTTGTTGTATTTTATCAACTTGTTATTAACTTCTCCCAACTTGAGCGGTAATTTGCATTCATTGAGAAATACTATTTGATACTCAAATTTAATTCTAATAGTGATATTTATGACCAGTTGAAAATGTTATAATCTTTATTTAAGAGAGAATAAATTCAATTTTTTCAGCTTACCTTTTCACAGCGTGCGGAAATAATAATTCTATCTGGACATTTATTAGGAAATGTATTCATGTATATATTTTTTTATGTTTCAGTTATTTTTTTCTACAGCTGAATGTGTTTTGGTTTTATTCATCAACACACATTTGGCCTGAAATTTGATATCATTTCATCGTAGTGAATTTTTTTTATATTTCTAATTATATATAAATCTTATATGGCATAATTATACAGAATCCAGATAAATATAAATTTACCATCTCGTTAATCAGATACTATATTAACAGAGGCAATTTTGTTGATCAGTCATTCTATTTCATCTGGAGATTACTTTATGCTGATAATAATCGAAGTTATGACACTGCTACCAAAAAGTTGTAGAAACCGCGATAACGTGATGAAAAAAGATACATTATTTCACATAGTGAATGCTATAAGATTATTCTTGTTCTCATAACGAACCCACCAACAGTTAGGTTATTAGGGGATACATGGATACGGGTGATATATAGATTGTATTACATAAACCTTCGCCTGATGCGGGGATGGAACTCATGACCGACGTGGTTTTAATTTCTAATACAGTATCAGAGATGACTGAGATGGAGGGTCGGTTATTTCAAAATGAAATTTTTGATCGATCTTGTTTGACTCATTTCAAAAATAATACGCTGAAGGCTGTACAATATTTCATATTTTTACACTCATTTTAGATTGACACACTCATTTGTTTCTTCTTCTGTGAATTGAATGTAGTAAACACCGTAACTACCAATCTGTGATGAAAGTTGAAAAATGTATAGAAAGCAGGTGAATTGATGAAAATACACCTCTTTGAAATAAATACATTCGGGAAGTATTTTTCATTTTCTATTTGTTGTATTATCTGTTTGTATACTGCTTTATTCTTATGAGGCTGTTCAAATCTGTGGTGGTCGACGATATTTCACTCGAAATCTGTATATATACAGTTACTCATGTACAGAACTGATGTTTTTTTTTGTGTAGGAAAATGTGTAGATGTTGTTTTGTTTACTCTGCTGTAAGCCTACCTGTGACATGAACCTAAAAATAATCCAGCAAACAATTTCAAATGTCCTCCTGTTTGGTGTAAGCAAGACAACACATTTCCGTGAAAACCCAAGTCAAGTCGGGCGTGGGTTCGAGTCCCTAATAAGGCATAGGTTTTTGTAAGCATCATGCATCTATCATCTGCTCTGCTTGTTACCCCAAATAGCCTAGCTGTTGGTAGGGTCGTTTAACAAACAATAATTATATAATCAATTCAAGTACGTAAACTTCTCAGCTTACCAAATTGGTTGTGAAAATTTCAATGAATAATTTACTTTTCAGCATCTAAAGATTAGTCAAAATAGATATTAGTAAATTCCAACGAACATAAACTTTTTTTTACACAGTCAAGAAGATGACATCCCACTCATTCATCTTCCTAAAGGCGCTCAAAAAAAGTCAAATCTCGTTGGATCTACGGTATCAATCTTAGTTGAGACATTTCAAGCATGATGTGCATTATTTCCATCCTCTCCTCCATTACAGACTACCTGTTGGTATCACGCTGCCACGATCGGGTGTTTCATCCTATTACACAACATCATCGGTCGTGTGTTTCGAGTCGTCTTCACGTCAAACATCAACAGTTGAGGTAACCTTACAACGATCTCAATTAACCACCCGCAGAGGCATTTTAACATGGCCAACCAAACAACATAATATATCCCTACAACTCAATCAGCTGTGAATAATGAATATTATTATACAGATCGAATGTGGGGTCAAATCATATTATTCACAATACAAATAGTTTTAAGAAATGAGGGGTTTTACTAATTTGGTGATAATTAATGATCATCGAAACGTATAAGGAATTATTATCGATAAGTAAATTAACAATCAGATACATTTTATGATCATGAAAAGAATGAAAAACAAGTTTTCAAATATAATTTGAGATTCATTTCTTGTTTAAAAAAGTAATTTTCAGTGGGCCTTATTCAGCAACCAAACTTAGCAGCTAGATTCTCCAATGAGCCTAAATATCACATGACAAGGTTTAGACAAATGTCCGAAAAGGGCTGTGTCATGTGTATGTGTTTGGGCTGTATATGTTTTGAAAAAAAAAATCGTGAGAATAAGCCAAATGGGTCGAAAATGTTTTTTAATGCAAAAATTGTAATATTCAAGGACAGCAATGTCTGCAATGTTTAGTGGTAGAGGTCAATGGCCTGTCACCTGATTCGGTGCGATGGGAAGTAAATTCTGATATACGTTGATTTATTTTATTCTCACCATCTATATAGTAGCGCCACTTATGGCATTTTCCTATTTCAACACAAAGAACAGGGTCGATAGAAATAGACTTCTACGGATAGAACAGTTGTATCTTGTATTTTTTTCTACAACTTCATCGGCTCTGCAAAAATCTCATTAAATGAGCAGTGCGAATGTTTATACGTCACTATACCAGAAAATACCAAGCTTCACGTATTTTGGTTACGGTACCTATACTTTCATCATTTTTTTTTATTTCAAGAGTAAGAAACGTCATATGTTCAAGAATTTCAAAGAATTTTAATTTTCAAAAATATATTTCATGCCATTACATCGATATTGAAAACTTGAACTACAATTTCATTTTTTGTTTTCAAGTCAAAACTGCATCTGGTGTATACTTTCAAAAGATGCGTCAATATTTATTCATAGTTGAGTTTATTCAATACTCAAACAAGGTACAGTTGCGGTCACATAAAGCAGCCGATCTAGCGATCTAACAAACTAGCGACCAAATGTGCGTAGATTTTATTAAAATTGAAAATAATATTTCGGAAAAAAACTATTTTGTGTGACCGCAAGTGTACATACAACTTGCATGGATTAAATAATAATGTAATGGATAAAATGAGAGACATACTTGCATCCACGAAAGAAGATACTCATCTACCAACATAACAAACACAAATATAACATTGTTTATTCATAGCTAATTGGTATTTTCATGCTGTATTATTTTTCAAGAAAAGGTTCACACTTAGAAACCCAACTACATCTTTCAAGAGCGTTTATTCCCCAAACTCGCAACGAGATTATGTAATTATCGAAGATTTTAATGTTATATGTAGTTGGTAGACGGCCATGTTCTTCCGTGTACCAATTAATATATAATCAAACGAATACCGACAATATTACAATATACCAGTATATAATGTTATCGCAGATTACTAATTACCTTCCAAGACATGCTGGCAGGACAATTCACAGAAAGGCTTTTATCGAATTAAAACAATAATAATATACAACGTATAAGTAAGGGCATATAAATAATCAGATGTTTTACATAGCAATGCTTTATACAATTGAAAAAAATAACATTTCAACGGATATCAACAATTAAAACATAATAACTTATTATAAAGCTTGAATAATATTTATTGCACGACTCAGATCGTTAGGAACCTATAATTAAATACAAAGTGATGCTCAAAGGCAAATAAAAACCCATATCAATTTTAGTTCCTGCAGTCAAATATATACATGAAAATAGTATTGATATGATAATTGATCGAAGTAAAAACGTACACAAAATTTTTTTATTCTGATATTCACTTACAAAAATGCCGTTGGCATTTAGATATGTAGCGATAACTGTTTTTGTGAGATACATTATATACCATAGGCGTTTTGTAATTATTGTAATTATTTCACCAATCGAATAACGTATTGATGAGTTTTGTAATACAGTGGTTATCAATATCATTAGATGATTCTCTATAGGATAGATCGATTTGACCTCAAAAATCGTGATCCCTCTAGGGGATAATTGACGTGGATCCATGACGTCAGTCAGGAGGAAAAACGTGACAAAATGATATTATCTCTTGATTGGAAATATTCATTTCTCAATCAATTTGTTGTCATTATTGTTGGTACTTATCGAGGAACTATTGTGTTTTTGTTTCGAGATTTTCAGGCGCTTATTGTATGGAGAAGGATAGCTTGAGTGATCGAGTGAAAAGTAAAAAAAATCATTTTCCGTCAGTTTTATTTTTAGTCATGGATAATTGAAATATTACCAAAAGTGCTGTTTTTCATTCGACAATGAAATATTATTCTTTCAAAACTGAAATTTGTTTTTTATTTTATCACAATTAATTCATATTTAATAGTAGCATGTATGTACAATTAATTTCTTATTGGATTGCATATAGGCCTACAGAAAAACAAACAGAAAATGGCAGGTTACACATAATTTGTCTGTCAATTATTTGTCCATTGTTGTTCTCACTGTAGCAGCCATAAAAATATTGTCCTCCAATTAGTTACAGAATGGAATGAAGAACAATTTTCTTTATTTTATGGTATCAGACTAAATCTCACAGTCTATATCAAATTATTTTTTTCCGAAAACACTATCGATACGGAGAGTTCTACACTTTATTAAAATATTGAATAATTATACACCTTTCAGTAAATCCCAATGCCATAAACGATTCTAATGCATATTACGTTTCCCTATAAAGAACGTATCTATAATAGTTGATCATATGGGCGTTACTGTAGGCCTATACTTAAGGTGAAGTTAAATAAGTACCTTACATTAGTTAAGTCGAACTCTAATGACATCTCGTGTTGTGTACAATTATTTAATCATAGTTAAGACATTGTTAATTACTAATTACTAGATAGTGATCAGCAAGTTGCCAGCTCGGAAACATTATTTATTTGTTGGTTAAAGAGTTAGAGGTATAATTAACGATTCCTTTCTCATGCCATAACTTAGAGACGTGGTTTAGCTTGAAAAACATACCATTACTAAGTACAGGGTGTTAGAAGACAAAGAATATAAATCATAAAGACATGAGAAGGTTTTAGTTAAACAAAGGTTGAGCTACTTGTAGTTGGTATATCTTTCGTTGAGAATCGAAGCTTGTTTTTCATTGACTATTTTGTTAAGAGCACGCGAGAGTGTGGAGATAATTCTTGTTCGTTTTATTTAATAGCCTTGGGAGCTTAAATTAATTTCACGTTTTGTTATGAATACAATATCGATGTATTTGTTCAATATAGATTCAAATACCATTCGTAGTTGATTTTGTAATCAAATCAAATTTACTCATTGAAAAATAAAAATGGACTCATGGGAAATTTCTTGTGATATTTTGACCTCAATTTTATTTCGCCAAAAATTATATAAGCTTTTGATTATGATTGCTGGCATCATTTAATTAATCGACGTAGGCCTATATACTCACAATCATATAAAGTGATCGATCAATAGAAATTAAAATTCATCCTAAAAAACATTAAACGGTATTATACGCACGGAAAATAGCAGCCAATCCTCACACCATCAATATGTTCAAAAAGTATCGATAAAATATGTGATTAGGTTGTATTTGAATTCAAATTTCTGAAGAAATATCAGTTTATGTGACCGCGAATGAACAAACGAATATAAAGAGCTTTTAGCATCGTTTAATCACAAAATACTATTGCAATAACCAATCAGTTTGTTAGTACTTATGAACTAATAGAAAGAAATACTATCAGTGACGTAATATTACATTATATAGAGTGCGAAACTATTAGTAGCATCTATGCAAATGATTAGTTGATTATTAAAACAAATATATAAACAATAATAAATAAGCGAAAATTAGACCAAGATGAATGCATGATCAGTAAATTGATATCCATATATGAATTATTTTTTCAATAGAATTTTATTTACAAACAAAATATTAAGATTGATCCGATAAGAGAAACATCCAAAGGGTATAACAGTATATATTTTTTTAGGTACCGTAATTTATCAGTTATTATTATTATTCATGATTTACCGTATAGGAAAAAACTCACATGGATGAATTGAATTTGTTCATATTTTAGAAATATATATTATACTTCTTTATGTACGGTATACATACTTTTACGATGAAAAAGTCAGAGTTAAGTCACTATTTAGTTACTGTTTCGACTTACACGGCTCGTGTTTTGTTCCCCAAATTCATTAGCCTCTAAGATTCACAAATGAAGATTGAAAATCCAATTAAGGTGTCTAGAACAGATAATAAGCAAGCCTACTTCTGAGTATTCACACAAACGTATGCATATTGAACGTTATTTTTATTGCAAAATGGTTGTAAAACTATAATGAGTATTTTCAAATGAATGGTTTAGACGTACTTATATACTATCTTAATAGTCCAGTGATATTTATGCTGGGGATTTTATTGCTTGAAAGAGTACTTAAAATGTAACAGATTTTATGAATAATAATATTATTATTAATAATAATGTAATGTAACAATGAACGTATGCAGCGAGTTATGGAGTTTTATCAATCATTCGTGTGTTTAATGAGTGTACTTAACATTGTAAAATAAATTATACCATAATATGTATTCGTAGTCGGAAAAATAACAAGTAATACGTCAAGAGCATATAGACTGATACTGAATTTTTAATTTTTTTATTTTTTTGTAGTGGCCTCATTCAACATTAAATTGATAATGTATAATACAATTATATATATATATATATATATATATATATATATATATATATATATATATATATATATATATTGAATATATATTTTGTCGATTATATATATATATATATATATATATATATATATATATATATATATATATATATATTCATAATATTAATGTATATATATATATATATATATATATATATATATATATATACAAATGGAGTCAAGTACGAAGGGCGTGGGTTCGAATCCCGCGAAAAGCATGAGTTTTTGTGAACGTCCTCCATCTATCATCGTTTGGTTATCACCCGCTCATTCGCATTCCCGCATAACTTTCAGCTGTTGGTGGGGTTGTTAAGCACAATTGAAAGAATATACATTTATATATATATATATATATATATATATATATATATATATATATATATATATATATATATTATATATATATATATATATATATAAATAAATTTATATATATATATATATATATATATATATATATATATATATATATATATATAAATATATTCATATTTATATATTTATATATATATATATATATATATATATATATATATATATATATATATATATATATATATATTTATATATATACATATATATATTTATGAACAAAACAAACAAATACACAACAGGCATGTGTTCAAATTGGTATGGACCGAGCTCGACAGATCAGTTAGTATAAAACATTGTATATAATTTATCTCCCACCTTGTATGGACAAAACCGAGCGTCTATAAACTCATCGTAGTTTTCAAGTGACGGCCAATCAGATTAAATACAAATTATAGATCCACACATGATTATAACGTATATAATAATATGAGAAACAGTGGCGTCATTGTTGAAAATTGTGCAAGTAAAGTGTTATTATATATACTTAGATATATGTATACAATTATATTCACATGTGGGAAAAAATCATTCTCACACCAAATTGACGATTTTATAAACTTACGTTATCAGATGAGCGAAGCGAAGACTCAATTTGGTGAACTAAAAAAACAATATTATTTTCGTTTTTTTTGTGATTTCACATATTATACATATAATCATCATTACTTTTGAAATTTCCAATTTTCAGTTTCAAAATAATTACTTTTCTCGAATTGTATTTGTTCCAACTAACCATCACTTCCAATTCATATTCAGCTATACACATTAACTTTATTATCTATCTAAAGTTACAAAATATATTTTATCACATTTCAATAATGGAATGGAACATTTTACAAACAATTCTCGATCTTGTTATTTCTCTTCAATTTTATAGCTTCGCCTCTTTCGCATTTAAGACCATGCCGCCACTGATAGCGATGCTCGAGCTCGCCGGGCCGAATGTCGATAAAATCACGTGGCACGTACGTATACGGTGGAATAAAGCAAACACACGGTGCCAACCTATAATTGGCCCAACGGTGATAAACCAAACAACAATTGTTACCAACAATAAAACAACAATGACTTATGATTGAATTTAATTAAGGTTCGAACACGATGCAAGGTGGCGTAGTGGTTAGGAGATAGAGTGAGTGAGAGAGCGAGATTTAATACTTCATTTTTTTAATTTCAGCTACATTGTTATGATGTATGTCCTAAAGTTATTGTTGACTGTGAATTTATTCAATTAAAAAAAACGTAATTATGTGAATTATTTTATATCGGTTCAAAATAAAGTTCCTTAAATCGCAATGAATCAGAAAAATCTCTCCTGACGGAAATTATTTGATGATTTTCATTCAATATTATGATAATAATGGATATCGAACTCCCGATTCCAACAAGTCAGGTCATGGGGTGTTGAACACCATTCATCTAAGATTCTAGAGCTTCTCAATTGACCAATGTAGATGGGCGTGACTTATACGAAGCAGGGGAAATTTTAGATACCTTGATTGGTTATTTCCCTATTTTCCCCTGCTTCACTGTCCACTTGATTGGTTTTATATTTTGTGACATCACGAGGGCGAACGATCTACAATGGTCAATTGATACCGGATGGCCAGTTCTGTCGACATCATCTTTCTAGTCCATCCTCTTCTTCACTTTTTTCCTCGATCTCCACTCATACGACAAATACATATCTTGGTATGATACTTGTTGATACATACAAGTTATTATATTTATCTACAAATATGTTCGATTCTGGATCGAATATAGCGTGTGGACTGTGGTTGATATGAACATAACTTTCTTCGCAAGATTCAACTGTAAGATTTGTGACATGCCAGGAAAACAATATCAAATATAATCAATTAACTACGTCATCGAGTTTACATGAGTGAACAATGTGATTGCGTGGTCAAGACTCTGTAAAAAAATTCAAAGTTCTTTCAATTAAACGTTCATGATTAGATTTGTGGGCGTTCGTAAAACATTGGAGGGTCATATTGAATTCCCAATGTTATCTATTTTAAAATATCGAGAAGTCAACTCATACTGTGAACTAAAATGGTTCACTTTGAAAAATATGTGTCCTTTTGTAATTATCTCTGATGTCTGGCTACGAGGAGTGAAATAATGATACAAATCCATTCGAAAAACCTATTGACTACTAATAACCTTCATTATCGGTAATAGATTACAGACAATTATTGTTTTCTTATGTTGTAGTTTGGACATTTCCTAGTGATTTATCACCGAACATCAACCCCTGTTAAAAATAACTAATAATTATTTTTATTTGCTAATAACTTACAAGGGTCGCGACGTCGTTAAATAAATTAGGCAGGTTGCCCCTCGACCATCACGGTCCATACCTACATTTTACACTCCGTCTCTTCTTGGAAAGGCGTTGATAAAAAAAAACATGATATAGCTTTAGTAATTGGTAGTTTTAAGCTATGGTGTGGGAGTCAAGGTATTTGCTTGGTCCGTGGAACCAGGTGGGTGAACCCCTGTTGGAATGTCTGAAACTCAATTGTGACAATAAATGACGTCAGTTGATACCTGAATTGATAAAATCTATTTGTGGACTTTTTAGAACAATAAAAATGTTTTAAAGAGTGATAGATTTCGTGGATAAAAATACGTACAAGAATAAAAAATGTATCCCTTATTTAATTACTTTGAATGACGATGTTGGAAGAGGCGAGTGGAGAATTCAAGGTATTTCAAATATGTCAATACATTTCACATGAATTCTTCTTACCTTATTCAATGAAAGTCATTTAATACCACCGTAACATGTTTTTACATATTTTTATGAAATCTACTGAAAAAATTCACTTAGAGAATAAATACACACAAATATATATATATATATATATATATATATATATATATATATATATATATATATATATATATGTATGTATCTATAAATCTATATATATATATATATATATATATATATATATATATATATATATATATATATATATATATATATATATTTATATATAGGTATATATATATATATATAAATATATATATATACACTATATATTTACACAATAAATCCGAAACGATTTTCAAAATCATTCTGAAAATATTCAAATCATTGTGAGATATTATTAATAATAATCAAAAGTTATTTAAAAATACTGATAATTTGAAGAAATATGATTTCAAAGAGAGAATGCTCAAATGTATACATTCTGTTACCCCAATAACATTTCAGAACCAAAAAGCTCACTTTCTAAAAGCTCCTATATAATATATGATACAAAATAGACCGTACAATTCTGGAAACTAATTCATTTTAACCATTTTTTTATAATCCTTCCAAATCTGACTTATAAATTGTGTTCCTAAAACTGGAGGCCCTGTATTGAATCTACTGATAATTTATAATCAGATCAGTTTAGAGATATATAAATCCATCTTTTGAAACCAGTCCACATTATTGCTTACAGCATTGAACAGTTATGCCACGGTGTTACTTATCAGTGTTTTCCGCCCCTGCTGGTTGAATTATCACGTGAGCAATAAACTTGTCCGACAAATCGGCTTGAGTTGGATGTTGGGGTGGGTCAGGTGTTAGTTAAGGGTAGTTTCTCTAGTTTATGGGGTGTTAAAATACAGGCATTCATCAACTTTAACTAGCTAGAAATACATTTGGTTAATGACTTTTCAGTAGAAAAAAGAGGTTTATAGGTTCAGTTTGTAGGTGGGGTTGATTTTATAATAGGGGTTGATAATAAAATTGAAAAGGTCGAGAATATAAAATTGTGAACTGGCATCCTTTGGGGTGGTTGAGGGTTAATAACTGAGAGTTAATAACCCTTAAACTGTATGGTAAGTCAAAATGACCAAACATAAAATGTGTGTACCATCTGGTTCAAGATCTTGTTATATGTTATGCCAATGGACGTACAGTATGGACTAAGAGAGGAAAACGAGGGTGTAAAAGTTACATCATTATGCAAACATATAACATAATACGCACATTTTGTAGAGTCGAGATATATAGAAAAGAATGTTTTTTTCTCGAACAAATTCATAACAATCAGGTAGAGTAAATATCTTGGATCCTTTGATTACAAGTATTGCAATATATTTCCGTTACCGGTGATGATAATCAATTAATCACAAAAATAAATTCTGAAATCGAATATATAACTTTTTATGAGTAACATACATATATATATATATATATATATATATATATATATATATATATATATATATATATATATATATATATATATATATATATATATATATATATATATATAAAACTATTTTTTCATTTTATATTCACACCAATTCTCACATAGCTCACTTCCTCACTCGTTATATTTTCCTGACAACAATTTCCATAAAAAAAAGTTATTCAAATTCTGAATAATAATTTTTATCTCTCTCTTAACGTCTCATTCAGCATACAAATGTTCAATTAACTTGACAATTTTCTTTGAATAGAATCTATACGATAGAATAATAGAAAAACGTGTGTTTCTCACTGAATGAATAAGTACTAATTCCCAGTAAACCTGTGATGTACGATCGGCTAGCGCTTGGTGTGGTCTTCTCGGTGATATGTGGGTGTTCTTATATCCATGGCAACCATTAAAAGTTGTGGAGTTCTTGTCATCGGAAGGCATAACAACCAAACAACATTAAGAGTGCTTGATAGTCGTTTTGGTGACATATCGGTTTTATCTATTGATAACTTTTGAAGAGTATAAGATATCAACATTCTAGAAATATATATATATTAATATATTACGGAGATCTCTTCGATATTTTTTTTATAACATCGAAACTTGATACAAAATTATTGTTCTCCAATTAAGGCTATGGATTAATGTTAGTATCGTGTAGACGGGGCATCACAAGGGCGATCTTACCACCCAATTTTAATTATTTGAAACCAATGAGCTTCAACACCAGGACCTGGACTTCGCTGTCTGTGACGATAATTTTCCGGCGCAGATAAAAGTCTTTCAGTTTCCATACGTTCAAAATTGTGTATAGGTGAGAATCATTCAAATCTCACCATTTAATTTCGATAGGAGCAGCGAATTCTCGACTTTGAGGATGTCTCTGAGGCAGAATAATTTTTTTGTCGAATATTTCCCCCCTCAAAGCACCATCAACGACTTTCACCCTACCGACAGAATGTCAGAATGTCAGACTGAACAATATACTCACATGTGTGAAAATATTATGAAAAAAAATCAAATATTGCAAAGCATTTTATTTTACAGGTATATCAAAAAGATCGTTTTTTTCTGTTGTACATTAACTCTGATATCTTATACCTTTCAGAAATTGAATCAAAAAAATAATATTTCGCCACTTCGACTCTCATACGCTCTTAAATAAAGTAACATTATTGCCATCGGAAGGCATAACAACCTAACAACATCAAAACCATTCTTACGTGTTCGAGAAGTCGATTCACCATTCTGTAAACGAGTCGCTTTAGATAGTTGGTATGCATCCAGAGTATATCTGAATGACGAAATATTTTAAACCTTTATTATATTTTTCCTGGCTATTTTATTTGTTTGAATAACTCATTTATACTATACTGTATTTCACCTGAGCTGAATTGGCATTCTTTTTTTTCTATCTACAGCTAAACTTGATACAGAATGATTGTTCCCCAATTAAGACCAAGGATGAAACTGAAAGGTAATATCGTTGGGACGTGGTACCACAAGGGTGATCTTATCATCCTGAAAGAGTCAAATTACTCATCATCAAACAATAAATCTGACAACTCAAACATTGTATTGGGAAGAAAATTATGAATGAAAACATATTTTATACACTATTTTCTTGAAGTTTTGTTGTTGTCAACATTGGAAATTGAGACAGCCATTGTTTCTCAATCAAGGCTAACGATAACAAAGATCAGACGGGGCACCAAAAGGGCGATCTTAACACCCCAATGAAAATAATGTATTGAGTACATTTCATGTGACCGCAAGTGTGCGTTGAAAAAGTGGAACAGTCATATTGCTGGATGGATGAATCTATTCATAAAATATATATCTGCGAAATAAACGTGTATATATACTTGTATCCACGAAAATAATAGATCTTCTACAAACATAACAAACAAAAATGTCACCGTTAATTTGTTCACCTATGATATTTTCAATATACCGCCATCATGATTTTTTCAGAACGAGATTCACAATAAGAAACGCAACTGTGTATTTCAAAAGAGTTCAATCCATCACTTTTCAGCGAAATTATGTAATAACCGAAGTTTTTAGAGCTATTCAGTTGGTAGAGGATAACCTTCCTACTTGAATTCAAGTATACTCAATTTCAAGTGTTAATTAATACAACTTTTTACTCCATACAATTAATTTCCGTTCATCTCCTTGAGTATCAAACTTTAAACTACCGACCTAACACAAACTTACAATTAACCTTAACGACGAGTCAAATCAATAAATTACACCTCTCAATCAAGCTTGTTTCTTCGTAATTACGTCGTCAAAAGTTAATCTTTCACAGTCGTTGATGTGATATTAATTCAGTATACTGTTAGCCACCTTCCTAAGTCAACTTTGACTACCATATAAGACTGAATTCCAAGTGAGCTAATTGACGCCGTGCACCTTGAGGCAAAACCGTACCTCCTGCATTCTTTCTTGACTAACGTATTAGCTCGTAGAAATATACAACAAACAATCAACTTAACTCGACAAATCTTTCGAGGATAGTTATTGAAGAATGTGCATCGATAGAAACTGATTCGAGAAATAGTATCGTTAAGATAATATCTCTTTTAATTTGAGTTTATGTCCAGAGGATTTTTCGGGAAGATAGTTTTTGGAGATATTTGAAATTAGGTACTTAATGAAGTATTTTTACTGTCTATTAATTCATGAATTTACGTTCTATAATTTGATGATGTATGAGTTAGATATGTAGGGCTTATATATGTATGTGGTCTAAATGTGAGAATAACTTTTTGATGTATACAGAAGAAAATCTTTCCGAAATTGGTTGGTCAAATCACCGATCAATACGTTCAATTATTAATTTCAAGTCAAAATGTTTCTCAAGTGAAAACCCCAAATATTCAAGTAGAGATTATAAAAAAAAACTTTTGCAGTGTGAAAACTTGAACTCATAATTAAAACCGACACAATTTGTTACAAAATAGATAATCAATTGTATTATTTGATTGAGTAGACCTACTTTATAGAATACAACCAATTTCGATCTGCAGTATAGTTTTCTACGATTTACAGCTATTGTGGACTTATATTCTATTTCAATTATCCTATTTATCACTCCATGCAGTCTATTATTTTCTCCAACTGGCAACTGTTATTCCATGTCAAGATCAAAATTCATAGTTCAATAGAACTAATAAATTATTACAAGTTTCAATGTCAACACATTGTAATTGCAAGTACGCCATTTGCAATGGCGTCTCTCTTACCGTGGTTAAAATAATTTCTTTATAAACATTTATTGGAATCTGATTTTCTTCAAGTTTTTTGAATGTGTGTATTATTAAGGATAAATAATTATTTCACTACCTGTTTTCTAAAAAGAAATCTTCACGATATAGTCCGTAATAAGACAAAATGCAAGTAGGTTTTTGAGACAAGCCAATTACAATATAAACGATGGACCAAATACAATTACAAGATTACCTTCTGAAAGTATAATTAAGTTTGTTGTTAAACGAAAACTTCGATTAGCAACTTGAATAACATTTGATAAATATACAATAACAAGGTTAGGGTATCCGGTATTTTTGAATGTAGAGCATCTGTTGTTACACATTATATTTTAAACCGTGGTATTTTATATAATCAAACCAAAACTAGACTTCTAAGATATCTGTCTGAAACTGGAAAAGCAAAGATCCGGTAGGAAAGATTTTATTATGAGAGAAATGAGATAAATGGTTTGGAATAAAATGGCCTACACATGGTTTCAAGGTCTCTGATATTCTTGTCACAAATTTTTGAACAGATAACATGATGATCGAGCCAAATTAGAGCTAAAATTCATTTTTCATACGCATGGGAAATATTTTCTGATTTTCTGATCAATATTTACATTAAAAAATATTACATATATGTATGTATATATATATATATATATATATATATATATATATATATATATATATATATATATATATATATATATATATATATATATATATATATATATATATATAGTTTACCAAATGAATAAGTTTGTGATCAATTATCATAATATTTAGTATCATCTTATTAGTATGAGGTCCCTAACATCAAGACCTATTATACTATCATTTCAAGTTTTGTGTACTAAGCCTAATCATGTTTTTTAATTCAAAATTACCTTGTCCATTTGTATTTTCGTGCATGTGTGTTGTGAAATATATATATATATATTTTTTAATTTATCAACATCGAAACTTGATACAAAATCATTGTTCCCCAATTAAGGCTAAGGATGAAAATAAAATGTGAAATATGAAAATACTTATATGAATACTACAAATGCACTTCATAAATATAAGCTATACATCGAATCTAAGTTCATTTACATTTTACACTAATACATGAAGACAATTTTAAGCAATTAAAGTTGCATTATTACAATTACATTTCACTTGTTGTCAATGTCTTCATCGAATAACACCAATTGACTTGTAATGATAATTTTATCATATCATGAAATATAATATGATAGCAAATAAGAAATAAGACAATAATGAATATTCTATTTTAATTCGTGAAGATTATACATGATGATTAATGATATATCAAATTGATGAGTAATCAACATGTTGTTATAACAACAGCATTGTCTTAGTTATGCTCGACTTCTTAAAATATTTATAACCATATTTTCAATTCTTTTAACGAAAAAACACATTTCTAGTTTGATAGAATCATCATTCTTTATTCAAAACTATGATTATATATACTAATTTTATTTCTATAATCATAATTAACTCAACTTGGTTGCTCTTATTTTTGAAAAAGTTGGAAAGATTTAATAAAAAGTATGTTGAAAATATTTCCAAATCACGCTACAGACTCAAATACACGCCCATAATATTGTCTTATTGCATTAACATTCCTTGATATGATTTTGAAAGACTTTTATTATATACCCAAGGATAATATGTTGTATCCAGCTATATGCATTACCGTCTATATAGTGTCTAATGGGTACTGTGCACGGTCGATTGAATAA
Organism: Brachyptera risi; assembly: GCA_964007535.1. NCBI lineage: Eukaryota > Metazoa > Arthropoda > Insecta > Plecoptera > Taeniopterygidae > Brachyptera > Brachyptera risi. Next base: position 36,714,207 of record OZ023331.1, on the reverse strand, counting down.
TATTTAATAATATTCTTATGCCCTTAATTAAAGTTATTTACCATTATATTGATATCATGATTATGTATTCAAGAATCGTGCTTTATTTTAAATCCGTCTTCATGACTTTGCCTTATGGCTGCTATGCGATGGAGAATCTAATTTCATCAAAATATAATCCACTCCAATCAAGATGGCTTCCATTTTGTCGTGACTTTGGTCTATAATCAACTGGAAATGAGTCGCTAATAACTGATATTAGACGAGGTGAAACGAGCTGAAGAATAAACAAAAACATCATTCAATTACTTCCAAAGTTCTTATCATGTTGGCAACGCTTTCTGAAAACATTGGTCCGGATTTGAGAGTGAAGAAAATCGGAACGCTGAGCCATTATTGCCATTATTAAAACACAGGTGTAATCAGTGGTATATTGAGGGGGGGGGGGGGGGGCGCGGAGGTGTGTGTTCATACGTAGGGATATGCCATTCCCGAATTAAAAAAGGTAAAACTCCCCAAAAAGTGAGCTTTTGATAAGCTTTTTGATATGAGAAGTGTACTATTGTCATGAATATAGATTACAAGTTTTCATATGAGATGCAAGACCGGTAATAGGTTTCATCTTATATAATATTATACTACTGATTGTATTCACTTAGTAGATAGGCCTGTTTAGATAGGTAGATAGTTTCACTCAGCATATTTCAGCCATACAATAATTGACAGAATACAAATTTTAAATAACATAATGATACATGAATACAATAATAATCATCAGATTTAACCATAACAGTAGAAACACTATGTCATCATACGGAAAAAAATATGGAAAAATATTATTTGTGTAAGCCAACAAAATAAAGAATGAAATAACTTGAGATTTGAATGTGATTTATAATATAATATATAGTCCTGTGAACCTAATTCAACATGATATTTAATTCAATTGGGAACTCCATTTTGACAGATTCTGTCCTTGTTTTTAAAGAACTCAAACTTCTAAGGCCATTCTCACTTTTAGGTCCAATATGCTGAATAGTCTGAATACACTGTAAAAAATTGACTATTTTGCTTCTTTCATATTTACCATCCAAGGTACAATTTATTTGAATTTCTACAATTATAGCTATGAATATCACTTTGATAACACATTCTATCACTAAGATAATCAAGTGACTTATTTTGGGTAATTTTGAATATATAAATATTAATACAAATTATTCCATTCTTTGGTGTATTGAAATCCATTACAGTCCATCAACCATACAAATCTCGTAATGGAGTGAACTTGTCGCATTGTAAGACATTCTCATGCTCCATTAAGGCCCAGTATGTTAGTATTTATCTGAGAGTTGGTGAAAACAAATACCACAGGTAACCATGGTGATAACAAGTTTGAACTGTAAGATAAAGGCTAACTAGACTTGGTGATACCGGGCCCAAGTCTCTATATATTATATTCAAACGAAACCATTCTTAAAATGCTGTTGATCGTCTTGTGTGTGACTTATTAACTTTCAATTTGTGATTTCAAGTCATAAAGTTGCATTTTAGATTTTTAGTCATAACTCATGAGGTTAGGTGGAAGAGCAGATACTCATGTATCTGAATCTTGCCGTTTCATTTTTGTTAAATAATCATCTCATTTTGGAATTCTTATATGTAAATTGTTAATTCTGTGTTTTTATGCTACTGTATACTACTCAAAAATGAATGAAGTCTAATTAATCATTTTATATGTGTGGGTATATCTATATATACAGTGTGTGATTTGCAAACATTTCTAGTGCAAATTAGCAAATGAACCAAACTGTTACTTTATCATGATTTGTATGTTCATCTGATTACAATACTATAATAATATTCTTCCCTGATGAATAGAGGTGTTTGAAACCGTCAAATATTTTTAATTCATATATATGAATGAATAGAATTTAAATATCATCTAAAATTTGGATATTTTTCATCTGATAAATAGTTGTGCAAACTCTTCTTAGAAGTTGAACTAAATCTTGATCAGATTGTCAATATATTATATATTTGTTATTTATTTTTTCAGAAGAGCCAAAGTTCCAAATGTTACCGAAATGAAACTGAGCACGCAAATTAACTAGGAAATAATTCAAATTTCAAACCAAACTGAAATAAATCTTCTGTACCAGATGACTACCAGTGTACTAAAATTTGAAATACTTTTTTTTTCAATCAACATCGAAAACTCGACACCAAGTCATTTTTGAGTGAATGACTATCAAGATTCAAATGGCGCGTTTTAAAGGCGTTTACAGCGAGGTTATTTTGCGCCCAAAAATGTGTTCCCCATTTGTTCACCATTGTTTCTCAAAAAGGGTAAAGAATGAAAGTGTATGATCGTTTGAACGGGGCACAACAAGGCCGACCTCACTATACCTCAAATTTGAAATACCTAATCCATTACTTACAAAATAATACATGATACAACACATAAAGAAAGGTTGTGATACAAACACCACAAAACCAAATGTTTTTGGCACGTCATTTCTCATCATATTAATCGTATGTCCAATGTTGTGTACATTAATTTGCATTGCCAACGTCACGAATTGAATAAACTTAACAAGCTATCAATCAATTTACCTGAAGAAATGTTTCGTCAAGTCATTCAACCAATGGGAGTTACTCTTGGCACACCCGAGTACACCCGATTACACCCGATTCCACCTTCGGCTTATTTTTTTATAACCTCCAATTAGTAATGAAACTCGATGTAAGTTACAACCAAATGATTATCCATACTGCCATACTTACTAAACAAAATACCAACATTATAAACTTTCGAAACGTATGTTCGATTTTACAACTATTGTGTTATAACCATCAGTTAGAAAGGTATTATTTAAATGTTGGTTTATAATATATTATATTGCCTATTTGTTTTTATACGACTTTATGTTCACATGGAGGGAATTACCATGACAAAAGGTACAGAGTCTATACGGTTTATAAATAAAATTGATGACCGATATAAAGTAAACTTTATTTCATGTTTATTGCGTTTGATCACCAAGTAAAGTGATACGGTAATCACTTGTTGTGATATAATATACTGCAGTGCACGAGTGTTGGCGGTTGTCGTGCCAATATAATGGACTGTACTCTGTTATATTCCTTGTTTAATGTGGAAGTTTGAGAAGCTTATGAAATTGCAAGGTGGGTGCTATATCTAGTATGTGGTCCGTAGTCGTGAAAGAACAGAAAGTGATATTTGAAAATCGTTAAAACATCATACTTTTTTAAATTTTAATCTTATTATTCTTGTTCCAGGACGTTATAGGTTTGTACTTTTCATTTAACTTCACGACTTTCAACACTTTAGCAGATTCAGTTGTGAAATGACTGGACATATTACTATAAATGTATCCATTTTTATTTTCATCGACAGTAATTTCATGTTTCAAATGTCTTTTTCGAAAAATGAGACAGTGGCAATTTTGATAACTCGATTGTTTCAATTCTTATTGTGTCTGAAGAGAAAAAATAAGAATACAAAAAAGCTATCACTTTTCATCAAGCTACCATAATCATTTCTCAATCAATGAGTGCGCAAAAATGTGATCCCTCCGATTACTTCAATTTTATTGATTCTATCAACCAATCAAATTCACAAATCTCCTCGAATTGATTTTGTTCAATTTTTTATTTTTGTTCAATTTTTCATAATACCTCATGAATAATGCACAATATCAATGGCAATACACACATGGGCTTCTTGTATTATTGTTGTTATGTATTTATGTCATATATTTATAACTATTTATACTCTGCTCTGTACGACAGATGCAAAAGTAAAATGATGATGAAAATTGAAATTAAAATAATATGAATATAAACGCGAACAGTCCAAGAATTCACCTATGATAAATTAATTATGACACTATCAATTTTAATTTTTTGTACGGGAATTATTCATTTTTATCTTCCCACAATATAAAGTTACATGAACAAAATATGCAGTAAAAAAGGAAAATAAAAACATATAGCTACACACTGAAGTGAGAACAATATTCTAGAGATAACTCAGTATATACACAACAAATAAAATAATATGTATAATAATATTTTTCGCTCTTGTATTTTCGCACAAATAATTAATAAACAGAAGGTGTATCCGACGTATGATAATAAATAATAATGTATGTTTTGTTTTCAATATTCGTCAACAAGTAGTCACGTGATTCACACCTCTCAGTTCTCACGCGCATCAACACATGCGCAACACATGTCAATGAGACAAATCACTTCAGATAGAATATCGACAAATATTTCCAGATCAATAGTCAACGAATATCTTTAAGAGTCCATAGGAGTTGATTTAGAAAAAAACAGTATTTGGTGATAACTTTCGAATGATATGAGACATCGAAATAATATTACAAGGAAACAAGATACTTTTATCACCTTCGGGATGGTGAAAATGTAACTATATATAACTCATGTTGTATAATTGTCAAGAGTATAGGTATACGGCTGAAAAATATGTTTTTTCAGTTGTATAAACGCTTAACAATTATGCGATGTGAGTTGAATAGTTATAACTTATACCATCTTGAAGGTATTGAAAGTATCTGTCTTTCCTTTCAATTAGAAGTTTGGTATCCCACACCGTTCAGGAGTTATCAGCAAAATACTGATGTTTGCTAAATAACCTCTCATGGACTCTTAACGGATGGACATGGACTCTAATAAGTAACAAACTTTCATTATTACAGCTCAACTATCCCACTAACATCTGGGTTATATGGGAGCGGGACACATATAAGCTGGTGATGTGGACACGATGTAGCCATTCTCATATATATATATATATATATATATATATATATATATATATATATATATATATATATATATATATATATAATTGATATATATATATATATATATATATATATATATATATATATATATATATATATATATATATATAAATATATATATATATATATATATATATATATATATATATATATATATATATATCAATTATATATATATATATATATATATATATATCAATTATATATATTTATATATATATATATATATATATATATATATATATATATATATATGAATATATATATATATATATATATATATATATATATATATATATATCTATAGATTGAGTTTTGACGACGCACTGTAATGATGATTGGTGTCGAATGAATGATAAATGAGATGATGGGATGATGAGATCAAGGTTTTATGGGTAATGGGAAGGATAGTGGGAAGGACGCGGTCGTGGCCTATATTATGGTCATGAAGCTAGTGCGTTAACCACTACGCTGCATGTGCCGGTGTAGTTATGTTAGATGAATAGACTTTGCAAAAACCCATGTCTTCGGCCGAGTGATCAAATGCCTGGCACACCGAACCGTCATTCAGGAGACCGGGGCTTGATTCCCGCCATGGTCGACCATCCTGAGAGGAGTGTTTCGTGGTTTTCCTTTGTCATTCAGGTGCCACCACCGACTCCTTCACATTAAAAATCACCCAATAAAATAACCTTTCATCTCACTATCTTATCATCTCATATATCTTTCACCAACGCCAATATATCTTATTCATCAGCACAGTGCGTCCCAAAACCCAAAACAAAGAAAAAAAAAAAAAAAAAAACCCAAAACCCAATATAAATGAAAAATAAATATATAGCCCGTGCCAATCAGACTACCACTCTCAGTCTGACTGGTAGAACTGTATGAGTCAAACGGACGGCATAAAACAAAAAAGTTCAGTCAGCCTTATTCTGAGGATAGTGAAGAAAATAGAATGGGTTACCATGGTGATAGCAAAATAAAACCGTCCATATAGGACCAATCAGTGTGGGACTATTCAGTATTCACGCCTCGACCCGGTCGAGGCGTATCTTTTTCGACATAACTATAACATCCCATATATACATATATATATATATATATATATATATATATATATATATATATATATATATATATATATATATATGTATATATATATATATATATATATATATATATATATATATAAATATATAAATATATAAATATAATATAATAATTATATAATATATATAAATATATATATATATATATATATATATATATATATATATATATATATATATATATATATATACATTATATATATACATACATATATCTATTTATTTTTATGGGATGTTATAGCCATATCATAAAATCTGTGGTAACTAACAATCGTTACACCTTGGGTGAATCTAAGCACCCTGTAGAACTAGCCCCATGAAGTATCGTCACTCTTCTAACTTAAGAGTAATACTTCGGTAGCTCAGTTGAGAGAGCTCTTGACCGGTACATCAACAATCGAATGCGATTGCATTCGATTGCTGATGTTCGTCACGGCAAGACTCCTGAAGATGAAGGATTGAATTCCTTCGAATCGTCTATCTCCGTCATCTACAACACGTGGCTCAACCGAAAAAATCATCTCACCAAAAATATATATATATATACATATATATATATATATATATAGATATATATATATATATATTTTTTTTTTTTTTTCATATATATACATTTATATATCATATATATATATATATATATATATATATATATATATATATATATATATATATATATATATATATGTGTATATATATATATATATATATTCATATATATATATATATATATATATATATATATATATATATATATATATATATATATATATATATATATATATATATATATATATATATATATAAATATCATGTCCAACTTTCGCAAGTATTAAGTTTTTCTACATCTCGAATTACTTAATGAGTTTCATTTGTGATCATCGTTTCAGACTGTACTTTGTCAGACTGCCGCTTACTCTTACCACATACTGTACCTTATTAAGGTCTGATAGTCTTCTATTGAAAATACTCGTGACGTGGTCTTGGTATCACTGGACGATTAACGAAGAATAAATTGTCTTACAAAATATAGGGTACGCCTGTATTATTTGGTTATTAAAAACGATTACACGAAAACCCTTTCGAAATATTCAAAGTAAACACTGAAAAATTGGAAGCCATAATTACGAGTTATCATCAAACATAGTAATAAGATGAATTAAGATAATTTGGAACGTTTAAAAAAAAACATCGACATGGTTTAAAAAAGTTGTTTTTCTTTCACGTTCCTATATGTATATGTATACATATACGCGAGATTAATAAATGAAATTGGTACCTCCTCATATCTAAAGTTCACGCCACCTAAGATGTTATAAAACCTGTATCTAAGACAGTGTTACTTGTGAGTCAAGTTGTATGGCCGGCATGTCGTCTACATACTTGGGCTTCTGTAGAGTGACGTTACTCATTGTTGAAAGAGTTGGACAACAATGTCCACCAGTCGATATTAACAAATCACAATCTTCGATAGTTAACCACTTCACTGTATTTCCATTGTGCGGATTGAAAGTCATTTCTTACTTGACAGAAGCATTATTGGCTATAACTTGGCCATAATCTTATATAGCTTCAACTCATAACTTATAACTCTTAACTAGCTTAAAAGTTATTCAACTTATTGGATATATAACTTGAAACTGATAAATACAAGTCCTACTGTAACTTATAACCAAGCTATATAATGACAATTGGTTCGATATGTGTATCAAACTTATATATATATATATATATATATTAATATGTATATATTTAACTGATATATATATATATATATATATATATATATATATATATATATATATATATATATATATATATATATATATATTATATGCAATAATTAAGTGTGATCTTATAAGAATCTTGATTTCTAGTCAGCTAGTATTACGTACTGACAATAACTGACAAATTTCAGCAAAAAGTATAGTGTTAACAAACAACGAAGTGGTGAACTATCAAAGATTTTGATTGGTTGATATCGATTGGTGGACATCGTTGTCCATCTTTATTAACAATGTATGACTTTACCTGTCAAAACCCTATACAGCTATAATGCAAAAAATAACCAGATGGCGTTTCTTGTGATTATACAAGCACAGTTATCACAGTGACCAAACTGACCACCAGAAAATAACCAATTTACATTTTCAGATGTCACTTAACAACTACATTTTGAATTAAATACAAAAATGCTCGCGTATATATGATCGCTGCGGCTCCCGATGAAGAATGTTATTTTATTTTATTCCATTTTGATAACTTTTAATTATAATTCACACCTAACAGGAATAAATGTTAAAGTTTACCAAGGTTTAAGTGAGACAGAACATTGGTGTACAGATGTATTCAATTTGAAAATATGATTGGTTCTAAGGGGGCCAGTTTTAAAACAACAATGTAAATTGTAAACAACAATGTCAAAATAATAAAAATTAAAACAATTAACCTAAAATAAACAAACAATCCCGAAGACCCTTTGTGAGTTACATATATTCATACTGTATACATACACTGTGTGATTACACGGTATATTACAAGGTATACATTTCGTTACATATTATGATATTCCACAGTAATATGCTACGGAAGTATATATATATATATAATGTGGTACGCCATTTTACAATAATATTATTGAATGCGCAATGATACACGGTGTTACATATTGATATTTATTAAAGATATACTGTTAAGCACAGTCAAAACTTCAGAATTCCTAATTAATTATCATCAGATTCGATCACAATTGGTACCATACCTATGCAAGATAGAAGAAGTTCCTCTACCAATCAAACCAGAGTCAGAACTTTGCCATATATCATATGGTACCCGATTCAAGACACACGATAAAAATCAGATAATGTTATAAAATGAAAAAAGAAAAACAAAGACCATTTAAATCTTGAAAACGTATTACTGAAATATTATAGAAAATAAAGATACAAAAGATAACTAATACAGAGACAAGGATTACAAATGGAAATTATTCAAACTGAAATTAGAATTGCTGTATGTTATCTCTATATATAGCGATAAAACGTTCTCAACCAAAAATTACAAAATCACAAAATGCAAAAATATTGGAATCTGTATTCAGTTTCTTTTACAAAACTATACAGAAAAAAAGTTGCGACAGTAAGCCTACCCAGTACGCCCCTAATACTTTCACTATATTTCATTAACAAGGTCGTGAGTATATAAGCCTATGTTGTTGTTGATTGTTGATTCATATAATATATATCATATATCAATGACGTAATCCACCATTCTTAGTAGACTTGAACTATATGCATCAAAAAGGAGACTGCTGTAATAATTTTCGTCTACTATATTAAATCGATACTGATTGAGTCTGATCGATGTGAATTAAGAACCAAGTTATTTGTTCTAAAAACCTTTCAGCTGGTATCCAAGTGAAATTATGCACCGTTTAGTGCTGGTTTTAACGAGACGCGCTTAAACAGGTTAAATTATAACCACAATTAAGTGATTTCGCTATACGTTAAACTAACTTATATAGAGTTGATTTACGAAAAAAAAATGTATAGGTATAATAAAATGATAAGATCAAACCATAATGGACAAGCATATTTTCACAGTTTAAAGTCTCTGCTAATTTGCATATTTAGGACCAATTTCAACAAAGACAATTTGAGATTTCATACAAGGATAATGTTGTGATCATCTACATATACTTACCAACTAATATGCAGGCAGAACTTGAAGCCTAGCTGAAGGTCATTTTCACATTTATAAGATGCTATCAAACTTGGAATCATAATTAATTTAATATACATGCATCAAAGTCGATATTCAATTATTGATGGTGAAGAAAAAAAAGTAGGACAATTACTATATTTAATTTGTGTATCATGAATTCAATTATTGAATGAATATTAGAGTTTTAAGGCGCATCGACAGCGAGGTCATTTAGCGCAATTCAATTATTTCCTTCAAATTGGATGCTCTGGGAAATGTCGTGTCATTTGAATATATATCTATGCTTAATTTTTGTAAATTATTAAAAACTGCCACTGCCAATTTAATTCTGGCTAGCTTTTAGGACTGGGACTAACAGATTTAGAAATGTTCACTAAAAGAGTTAATTACTATGGCAACATGTGAAATCTGTGTATTTCAATTTTTGTTATTAAAAAATTCCAGATCAGCCCATGAGGTGAACTACGAAATATGTTGAATTATTTCAGTCCAAGAGACCATGACTCGTTATTATCTTGTGTTGTCATATAGTATCTAGCCATTGCAGTAAATATTAACCAATCAAAGTTCAATTCTGGGAGCTAGGACTTTATTTTGAGTGTGAGTCGTGGTAAGGAGGTTTATCGCTGTTTTATACAATCTTGTTTTTCTATGCAAGTGGCCTATACTTGGACTGCTTATAAGAACATTACTACGAGCTATTACTTCTCTATGCTACGATCAAAGATGACGTGAAAGTGTTTAAAAACCCTTTCTGGCGGCTGTGGAGCGCACATGAAAAAGGGAACGTTATGATGATGTGGAAGGATCTATTTCGCTCATTCAAATAAACAGCTGCATGATATTCTGTATTTTTGAATGAAGTTATTTCTCAAGCAAATAATGTCACCTTCAATAATGTTTTTTTTTTAGCTTGCCGCTGAATGTGATGGTGAAGTTACTTTGATTGCTGACAACAATGGCCATTATAGTCCCAATCGTTTTTGTAACAATTAAACGCAATATAGTTATACCACTGCCTTCTACCTTTCTTCACCTGCCTTTTACATATCCTTATATATAAGCCTGATTATAAGTTTTAGGAAATCGTTTTTATTAATACCAAATTTAAATTATTATTATTATATTATGAAATATCTGAATGGAATATTTCTCTTCAATGCTATCACTATTATTCAAATATATATTCCACATCCATTATATTTTAGTATTAAAAAAAGAGAACAAAATATTCGAGAAAAAAATACTGAAATGCAGAAGCTAAAAAGGAAAACATATTATTTTTGATAGCCACATAATATAATAACCTACCGTAGACCACTTTAAAAATTCTATTTCAGATCAAAGTAATACTTCGAAGATTATGTATATATTATTAAACCTACGCTATACACTAATGATTTATTCATTTAATATACCCATTAAACTAAGCCTTGAATCCACTCATTCATTTCTTATCCTTCGTCATTCATGGTTGAATGGCTAAAATATTTGAATGAAATATACAACCCCTATATTATTAGCCAATTTTAATGAGAAAACAAGTAATAAACATCCTGTATTCTTCTCATTGTTTACGACATTGAAATAAAAGTGTCTCCGTTACCTTCTTTTTGTACATTGTTGTCCTCAACAATAAGATGAATATTGTGTATGTCAGTTATTAGCTGGGTTGAATCCATAAAATAATTCACCCAGTTTTAACGAGGCAGGCTATCATTGTAGACAATCTATGTACCCATGCAGTTTTAAATGTTGCTTGCTATGTAGGCGTAAAAGAGGCGATAAAAATACCTACAATGGCCATTTGACGTCTCAACGCCATCTTGGTTTTAGGATACTTTATACTGTGGCGTATTATTAATAATACATACACGCTTGATGATATGTTATTTAATAACCCTCCCTATCTCCCCGCCCCTTGACAATAATTGCAGTGTCAACTATGAGAGTATAATAAATATAAATATCGCAATAAAATTGTAGTAGAAACTTTATAGTATAATGAGTTATAATGTACGATTTTATTTTATTATTTCATCCGTATTTAAAAGTGATAAACTTGATTATAGCTTTAAATTAGCAATTAGTGTGAAGAAACTGAATTGAAATTAAACCAGTCTTGGAAAATGTGCTTGTACATGAAAGGCCTACTAATCTACGAGTAGTTTGAATAATAATGATTGATAATGATAATAATAAATGAATGAAGAGATAATTGTGAGTTTATATTGTATTTTCCTCCAGTTCCATATTATTTAATCGAAATGTATTTTCATATGAGTGTTATAAGTTCTTGTTTGACTTCCGACCTTTTGTATTCGCAGCATTCAGCTCGTATACAATTATAATTATAATTATTTTCTACCAACTATTTTGGTATATTTTTGTATGACTGTTAGATGGTGTTATATCATATTTTGGGCTGGTACGATCGCCCTTGTGGTGTCTCGTACGAACGATCCTACCTTCCATACTTAGCCTCAATTGGGGAACAATAATTATAAGTTCAAGTTTTTATATAATATTTACTATCAGAGAATGAATATTAGGGTTTAAAGGCACGTCGACAGATCAATCAATTGCATATTCGATTGTTATAGGCATACAAAGAATAACAGTCTTTTTGATATAACGATGAAAATCACTTTGATGATCTCAAAGTATAATATATTAAACAATTATTACCGGTACATTAATTGATTCATCAAGTATATTCTATATTCTTTATATTTTATACTTCTTGAATAAATACATTGGTTTATTCTCAGCTATACTCCCACGTTGATAATTCGGCACAACTAAATATTTATTGATTGTTTGTTGAATTTAGCACACGATTACATGCAGTGATTATTCAAATATTAATCAATGACCCATTCTAAAAAATAATGGCCATAAGATCTATTGGCGTCGATGAATGATGAATGAGATTTGAAGGAAATAATTATTAATTCTCAAACCCCCGGGCCGTATAAGATGGAACGTTATTTTGTTCGGTGTTTGATGAACATTTGGAAGGTAGCGGTCGTGGCCTGTTATAATAGAACCATCCTAGTAGAGATATTCACTTTAGGGGGCAACTATATATACAAAAAAATTTCAACCAGAATTTTTGATAATGGCGGGAATCGAAGCCAGTGCGTTTATTCTGCAACTCGAAAACGAAATAACAACGGCCCATCTTCGTTTGGTTCCAACGATTATAGCTTATTAAATAGTACTGTCCTACCACTCCATGATTATACTAAAACGATTGTCCGCATACGTGAACATGGTATATCACATGCGCTCGGACACTTTCGTCGCACTTTCATCTCGTTCGTAGTTATAGAATAAGGGCTCCGATAACAATTGAATGACAGTTACGATAGACAATGGATATTGAAACCAATCGCTCAATGATCTGTGACTTCTGCATCATTTTCCCAGGACTCGTCCATAACGCCACTGCAATCACGTGATAAATTATCTTCTTCAGGGGATATTTTATCTGTTATTTTATTTAGATGACAGGCGAAAAATGAAAAGTAAATGTTTTCACGGCACTGCAGATAAAGACAGCTCAAGCATGTAGTGGAACTTGATTTTCACATATTTGGACAGTAATAAATTTATCTTTTCGCTCTGAGAATGTGAATTGCGAGTAATATATTATACTCCCGGTAATATATATTCGCATAATGCAACAAACGGTTTAATAACGTGGTACAAACGAGTTGTCTTTATTCACAGGTTATAAACGTAGGCCACATATTTTAATTATACTTGTGTCCATAAGAACTTCTCAATATTTATGAAAGGGTGAAGTGTGGTATATATATATATATATATATATATATATATATATATATATATATATATATATATATATATATATACATATATATATATATATATATATATATATATATATATATATATATATATATATATATATGTATATATATATATATGTATATATATATATATATATATATATATATATATATATATATATATATGTATATATGTATATATGTATATATATATATGTAGATATATATATATATATATGTATATATATATATATATATATATATATATATATATATATATATATATATATATATATATATGTATATATAAATGTATACCGGTATGTGATGAATTATTATAAATCAATTGATGTATTGATTTATTTAGAACCTATAGTTCCCACTAACTACCATAACATGAGATGTTTTTCCAACAAGATTTTATTTTCATGACTGAATAATGATTAATTTTGCATATTGAAGGATTTCAAATTTCCATCAACTTTCATATAAAATTGAAATATTGAATTTGTTGGTATATTATTATGGTGATTCTGTATTGAATTTTCTGTGAGAAGTTTAATAATGAAATTAATTAGTGAATAATTGTTCAATTTGAATGTTTCCAGATCTAATTATATATAATTATTAGCTGATATATAACTAATTCCAATTATATTTTGTATTAATACCAGTGAGAAAGTATAGTGATAGGCGTGGCTAGTCACCAGAGCCATCTGGATCTATACTCTATGTGGGAATTTAGAGATACTCTGATAGGTAAATGTGAATTTCCCACATAACAAAGCCCATTTGATTGGATGTTCTGTTTTGTGACGTTTATGGGCGGCTCAATCACTAGTCGTCAATTGATATAAAATATATAACACCCTGTGAGAAATGTATGTATCTTTATATTATAATACTACGATGTCGATGTATCAGAGGATAAATCTGAATTGAATTCTTCTTTAAAACATCATTTGAGAAATCATGATGATCAGTGTTATTAGACCCACTGAAAATTTTGAAAATGCATTTAGACACGCACATTACTCGTTTCAAGGTTTGTTTTCACTTAAATTTCATATTGAAACTTGACAATTGAAATTTGACTTCCATTGAAAGCTGAAACTTAGTTTTAATTACTACATTTATCTTAGAAAAGTATAATGCATAGACAGATATTTAAATATGCATTCTGTATTTGTTTTACGAGAAAATTCGTTACAGCCTCTAAATTAACTTAGTTGTTGAACATATTATAATGAAAATAATATTTAATATTATTAAATTCTTATGTTTGTAGATAGAAACTGTCAAATGCACAACCAATAGATACTCAATTACCGGTATTAGAAAGCTTACTAATTGAAGACAAGAAAGAGAATACATTGAATAGAGAATTGAAGACATGAACATTGGCACAAAATGGAAACAAAACGAACTTTTGTAAAGTCTTTCTTTTCACAAAGATTGTAAAAAAGTATTTGAAGTGGATGTGTAACTGTGGAATGGGGGTTCAATAAAACATGAAGAGTCGTTTTGAAAAGTCAATTGAGATTTATTATTTCATTTTTATAAAGAATGAACAGATCCTAGATCCTAGATCTACACCTTCATTCAATACTTGTTCAAAAATTTTCATCGCGTATTTGATCATTAATTACACTATTCACAATTCTCGTGACTTATTTTTCGACTGACTAAACTGTAGAAGTTTACATTGAGTAAAGTTGACATAGAAATCAAAAGACTACATAATTATATACATTATTTTATCAAACAAATTTACATAAATAGAAATAGTCCGTTGACATTCAATCAGAAGTTGTATAGAATACACACAGGTATAGTTCACACTATATAGTGAATTATTCATAATTTAATACTCATAGAAAAACTTAGTCACCAACAAAATGATTTCCTATCACTATTAACTTGAAGACATTCATAAGGAAACATTGATATATTATTGAAAAATTGATGAATATTGATTATATCTTTTATTTTGGCACATATTGTTTTACACATATACTATGAAATGGTTTACGGAGTTGAAAAATTATTCATAGGATTTAGTTTTTATTTATCTTAAAGAGTATTTTCATCAGGCAATAAAGTCTTAGGAAAGGAGTTATTTTTATGACCCCACGACAATACTAGACAGAAATTCTAAAAGTCGCATTTTATTAAATTCTATCTGCTATACACTGAAACATAGTAATAATCATAATAATAATAATAATAATAATACAATCATTATTAATATATTAAATAATCGAGTGCGACTTTTGAGTTATCAAGTATACAGTCATATTATGAAAAGATGTATTGGCACGATTTTCGCATTAAAATATTATTCTCAGTTTATTAATGTTTTCGTTTTCTCATATAAATACATGTCTTAAAGTATTTATAGTTCAATAAATTAATAATAATAATGATAACAGCAATATGACACAGTATTCACATTTTGACGAAATAATATGTTTCGATAAATCAGTTTCTGCAAAATATATGTATATATATATATTCAATCTTGCTAAGAAAATCGGGAATTTCTTCAAGAGAAAAACGCTCACTGGTTTGAGTTATTTTATTTGAATAGTCTCTTCTCTAATTTACAGATTTGGTTTCAAATTGCTCTTCGAAAACATAAAGATGTGTCTTCATATTCTCTTCTATATCCAAACAAAAACTGAATTACTACAATCAATATAATAAATTAAGTTCTGTCACAAATACAATATGTTCGATTTTTACAAAATCGAAACCAAGAGGTTTTATTAGTTATTCGATTTAAAACGATCATTCCTTCACTTGAAGCGTCCGAAATTTAAAATGTTTTCGATTTAAATCGATTTCTCGATCACTCAAGTTTCTTCACCCGACGAACAACTATCGACATCTACTTCTAGATCGATATCGTTGTATTGTTGCGTTGTTGTACTTGAATTGTTGTCTGTTGTTGGTGTTGTTGTTTGTGTTTCTTGTTTCCATTTGCTCACGTGATGGTTGTTTTTGTTGCTGGCCGCTGCTTGCTGTTGCGCCTTCGCTTCTTCTTCTTGCTGCATTCGCTTGTGCTTTGTCCGCCGGTTCTGGAACCACACCTTTACCTGCAACATTGAGAATTATTATAAATTATTTTATTTGTAAATAATAAAGATTTGTTCGAGTTTTTTTCATCAATGAAGCTAATTGAATATTCAAATGATGGAATTATTTTTGCGAATAATAAATTGAGTGAGGTTCGTGAAGAAAATAAAATTTCCAAGACTGAAAATTTGAATCAATTGTAAGACACTCAAGATATATTATATCTCTGTTTGAACTCTAATATTCATAATATTCGAACTTGAAGATGACAAATTTCAATTATGATACGTGATGTATTTTGTTTTGTCTCATTTGTAACAGTATTACTATAGAAATGTATACATGCTACTCGTGTAGGGCGTATTTCATTACACATTGACTTTTCCAATCACAACTTAAAATGTGAATCAAACCAAGTTGTATTTTAATTGATTAATGTGATGAATGATAATTAATTCATGAATTTATAGAAATGAATATGAACTACAGGCCTAAAACCAATAGTTATATGAAATAGGCATACTCTTAAACTTAATTATGGAATGCTAAGAATAATAGTATATATTTTAATGACTCAATTTGATTCAATTGAATGCTCATGAAGCTGTAACTTGTCAATTTATACAATTTCATCACTCAAGTGTCTATATATTTCAGCGTCCTTCACTTCGTAATTATTTGTGCACTTATATTTTCTGCATATCCTTCCAAGCTGACGACCAAGTTGAACATACTTCCTGATTTTAAAACTAAAGTGTTTCATTTACTACATATCTTGTTTAAAAATAAGTTTTATAAGTAAAAGCATCAATAAATATCTACAATTAACCGCTATAAAATACGAGTTAATTGATTTCCCGTTGTGAATAGTGAAATAATCATATGGTTAGCATCAGTGTTTGTAACATATACGATAATGTGCTGGCCACTTTATTCCACTTCTCAACCATATAATAACACTATAATGGCGTACAGTTGAACATCAGTATTGTTACAATTTCAGCCGTCTCGTTTGGTCAATTCACATTATCGACTGGGTGTTCTGAGCCGGCAATAGATGGTGCTATACGGTCGATTTAACTATGTATGTAATATCACCAGATTTCACACTACATTTATTACAAAATTACATAGCATGGAAAAGCAAAACAATTGTTTATATTCAAAGAGTTGAATATTATGAATAAAAAGACTATGAAGAGATTATTGTTGTATACGTTGAACTGTACGTTTAGCATGATAAGATTTAATTGTTGTTTAACGACAAGCTGGTAGTGATTTATATGTTTGACGCAATGTTTAGTTGTCAGGCTGTCTGAACTGAAGTTACATTTAAAGTGAGACGATAAATAAAAGTAGAATGAACTGAAGAGAAATAAAAAATAAATTGAAAAATCATCTCAAATTTAAACTAGGTACACATAATAAATTCATACACAAATGAATATCAGACCTACACACATTTCAGTTAAATATATCACCCTTGTGAAGGTTATTCTGTATATTATATTGTACTTATTTTCATCTGAAAGTCCTTTGTATGGTTGTATTAGAGATGTGGTCATAATACAAAATTTTTGAACCAGTAGCACTTTGCAGTTGTGAAAAAGTTTTAAAAGATCGAATCGACAAGTTTTGAAAATACTTCTATCAAATGAACACTTTTTTCAACAAATGCATAAAAATATTATAGCCGGTTTAACAAATGAAAATAAAATACATGTCACAAAAGATTTTTAAAAAGCAACGATATGAAAATCACTATATATACTGGTTCGGGATAAAAAAAAAAACGTCAATAATGTTAAATTAATCCTTACAAAAGAAATATATTTTATCGGGAAAAAAAGGAGGGAAATATAAGTTTGGGGTTCAAATAGGATACACTCTTTTCGTGTAGAATCCTCTTTTTTCTAACGTTTACCCTTGTTCAACCATTTTTACCACAACTCAGACGTCGAAACGCCGCTCTTCTTTCTTACAATCCCTTATTTTTATTGTTTTTCACGGAATAAAAAAAAATCAATTTTTTGTTCGAAGTGACTTAAATAAACCCTGTGAGTATATATATATATATATATATATATATATATATATATATATATATATATATATATATATATATATATATATATGTGTGTGTGTGTGTGTGTGTTCGAAAGCAATAAGGGAGCTATTTTCCAGTAATACATATATAGACTATTACTCGACATGGAAGCGGAAAACACTATGTGTGTATGGCAATGGAACAGGAAACTAAAATTATTAGGGGGGATTAAAGGAGAAAAGGGAGGGGGGAAAAGGGGGGTTCAATTCACTGTATATTTCTCGAGTAATGAAGCGTAAAACAGAAACAACTGAACCGGATTGTCTGCTGAAATGTTAGCAGAACGGAAGCAAGTCCAGCATCGAAGCGGAATAGCAATATAGTTTTATCAGAAATACAGTAAATTGAGGAAGATATAAGAGAATGAATGGTTAAACAGTAACATTATCGAAACTAAACAAGAAGGAACAAGATGTGAAGGAGAAGTGTAGCAAATCATTGGCAATATTTGATATGTTTCAAGCAATAATATTGTGTACGTTATTTAAACTATTGGCCTACCCGCAAGGACTTGCTTAGTTAATGGTGTGTATCTCAACAGTTGTTTGTAACCATTGTTTAATTGTATGATCAGTTTTTAATATTGTATTCATAATACAATACACAAGAGAAGAAGAGCGACTAAACCGACGGAAATTTATAAAAACGTCGGTAATTATAATTATCTTACTGCAACTATATATGAGGAATTGAAACGCATTTGGAAGATGCAGTTACGTTTTATTTCGGTTAATCTCGTCCTGAATAATGATGATTCTGTAAATATTTCAGCATACTGCATGCAATTTCATGCAATCTAAAAATATATCGGGTTAAATTTTGTTTGTCATGATGGTAGAAGTTATTCTTATTTCGTTAATAATTGGAAAGAAATTATTGTATATTATTCTTCGACTTTACCAAGCATCCCATGATTATTATGGACGCTTAGCTTTCAAACAAACTAAAGACGTATTCATGGTTGATTCTGGGCTTTCAAATTTCAATCTTCTCATATGTTATGCGTTTTATACGCTGCGTTGTACTTGCGATATTTATATATCCGACATTCATCATTGAAGCTTGAGTTGCTGATGTTGGTATCAAATCTTAAATAAGTGGTCAGTGTATATAATAAAATAAATTGATTCTATGAAGATATACTGGATAAATATTGCGTAATTCTCATAGAAAATAAACTGACAGAATGAGAGAAATATATCGTTTTAGCTAACAATAGATTCTAGTAAAGTAACAAAAAACTACTGAATTCGTCAAAACTTCATTTCCGTCTTTCTATCGCTATAGAGTGCAGTGTGTAAAGTTAAAACCCGTGATTGTGTGTGCTGTATATGGATATTTGGAGAGGAAACGGATACGGAATTTCATCATTCTAGTGGTTAATGGTTTGTAAACGGCGTCGTACACCGCCCCCAAGACGCCACCCCCTTTCCACCTCTTCCTGCGCCACCCCCACCACGCGTCACGACAAATAGAAGCACAGTTATGGCGTACGACTCTATATAGTAACAGAAATATGGTTCTATCTTCAAATTGTTAATACAGATTTGTATTTTGAAAATGAACAATTTAATAAATCTATAGAGAAAAAAGAAGAGATTTTTTCAAAAAGTTACTTGAGTAACTCATCAGAAATTTTGTTTCGTGTGTTATTTCATTCAAATTGAAATGTGTAATTTTAAATCATGAGAATTTTGCAAAGCCGAATATACATTACGAATAATCAACTTACATTATTTGTATTGTCTTCATACTGATTGAAACATAAATCCATCAATCCAAGATAAATTACTAAAATCTTGCTATTAGTATTAATTTTCAATTTTAACTTATTATCATTTCTCAATGTGAGATGATCTAGACAGTATCAATCTTGTCTCGATGATCCTTTATACCATTACAGTGCGTGATCTTCAAAATTCGCCATTTCTATTCCATTACCCCTCCTCTCCACCCCCTGCCTTCCGCATCTCCCCTACCTCACCCCGTCACCCCACTTTGAGGGTTATCACTGTTTATTTAAGGGTAGGTATACATAACGATATAACGCGCTGATCCGCTAGGAAATTGCTTCCCCATGCTCTTTAGCCACTATAGCGTTATTATAGGCTTTCAACAGTGGCGCACCGTGCACACCTAGCTTGAACTATATTTTGTTGTTTATTAAAATCAAAATGCTCACCAAACAGTCGTGTGATTTAAAATTAAAAGAATGATGATTATTATGGATATGACATGCTACAATCTTAATTTTTTTCATTTTATCATTCATCATTGCTAGAAACCTTTACAAAATATATTCAACGAATGTGAAACAGATGTGATTAAAGCCATTCATCGATTATTGCACTTTGATAATCTTATATGTGTCTTGTAAAGTAAAATTATCGAATTTTAATCATTGATGTTGCATGCTTGTTGAATATCAAGAACGTAACTGATACGATATTCATGGTCAAAGGTTTTGCTCCAACTTTATTTCTGATTTGTTATGATTTTTTTTTTTTTTATTTAGTTGACCGTTTGCCAGATGAAGTTGCAGGGTGCGCTCTTCGTTGTATACAGAGGAATGTTATATAGGGCCTACATCAGAAATATAGCGTGCTCACATTTTCAACAATAATAATTATTATATTTTTGATAATATTGTTGGAACACTTTCTTCACAAAAATGTGTCGGCCATTACATTTGTAATTGCGTTCTGTTCTTAATGTTCTTTTTTGTATAGGTGGCGTATCGTGAACGTCAATCAATGATATGACGTCATTGATTTGATGCCACACGTGGTTTCTTGTCATCGGCAAGAAGGCCGTGATAATCGAACAAATCAAATTTGAACCAATCACGATGACGTATTTGATTGTTGTTCAATCACTTGTTCAAATTCCTGTGACAACAATTACATTTGAAAGAACCATAGCTGCCGCGCCACTGCCTTCCATAACTCACGCTCTTTATAAGGTGTGATATTAAACTCATACCCTGGTATTCTGGAAGGCTGTATCAATATTATTTTTCAATCCCACATCGTATGAAATACATTGCCACCTCGCATGCGCGGAATTATTAAGCCATGTATATAGGCATATATATATATATATATATATATATATATATATATATATATATATATATATATATATATATATATATATATATATATATATATATATATATATATATATAATATAGACAACCACACTAAAATAATACCCTAAAATGTATGGGAAAAACTTCTAGCAATGTTGAAAAACATGTTACGTAACTATATCTTATTTGTGCTTAATATAAATAAGTATCAAAACGATTTTTTTTGTCTAAAGAAATTTTTTTAAATGAATTTACTTACAAAAATATAGATTGCATGACTTTTGCGTATAGTAAATAATTGAAAGCGATTTATTTCTACTTTGAACCAAATGTAGTCAAATAAACTTGGAAAATGATTTATTTCTGTTTGGTTAATTGAAACGTCCCACTCAAATTCAAGTAGGCCTACTTTTTACTCTTCTGTAATTCAATACAATTCATCAACTATTTCTATAGCAACATGAAAAATAAATCATTTAAGATTGATCGAAAACATTAAAATACATTATAGCGTTGAATGCACGGGTGCATTCATTAAAAAATACACTTCATATTTGAATAACTATTCAAATTGGGTTATTACATAATGCATTTTTATCATCATAATATATGTAATATATTCACCCAAGTTCTCGATTAGGGTATTATTATGGATATGTTCTAATATTTGAATATAATTTGTTTCAAATCAGCGCTTATTTGGGTGTGTTTATATTTCATGCGACTGGCGACAAGAAAAAAACTCTCATGCGGAATGTGGGCTAATAAAAATATAAAACTAGTTTTCGGTTCGAAGTTTCAAACGAAAGGAATGCATTTTATTTGCATAAAAGTGAACACCTCATTTGAGCTCGTGAGTTCTCCCTAAAGGGCGAAATATGCAACGCTTTGCATTACTTATTTGTTCATTCTCGGGTATAATATATAAATTAGGACCACAACCCAAGCTAAACTTGTATCCACGTAAGAATGAGGTCGTTTACCAACAGAACAATTGTAAAAACTTCGGTAATTATACCCAATCTCGATCCTTGAAATTCGATTGAGCATATAATTTTTTCAGTGATACCTTTTGAATGATATGAGATATCAATATTTTAATGCGGTAAGAACACAGATCACTGCAATAACTTCAAAATGGTGTGACATAAAATTACTACTCTTGGATCATAACATTTCCACGGGTGTACAATTTAAAAATTAGATTTTTCAGCTGTGTATATAGGCCTACCTGTGAAATGTATGTGATAACTATTTTAATATTGATAAATAGTTGGATCTTGAAGGTATGTAAAAATTAACTGTGTTTCTCCCGAATTAGAATTCTGATACCTTAAATACCATTCAAAAGTTATAATTGAAAAACCGATGTTTCGCTAAATCAAATACGATTAAAAGACGCGGTTTCATTTCTTATCTCAAACTTTGTCCTGTAAAATCATAACACCCCAGAACATACAAGAGCAATACGAATATATAACAGTGCAATTTGTGTTCGTTATGTGGATAAACGACCTTTTTCTTTCAAGGGTATAATAACTCAACATCTCACCAAGTTGTATCATGAAGAGAAGAATCATTAAATTATTTATTCATTAATATAAATCAATATATACATCCAATTACAATTATTGATTTATTAAAACGTCACATTTATTTATTTTTTGTTTTTCAGGCCTGTATATAGTGAATGTAAAGTGATGATATTATATATGTAATTCATATAATAATTAAATTTGATTATCCATGATTTCCATCTTTAAAAAACGAACAATAATATTTTCTTGTTAATTATAGGAAATCTGGACAAATATAAATTGTTATTTCCTTTCGTGTGATATCTTGAGAAGCCATCTCATATTTACTGCTATCGATTTCCTCTTAATAACATAGAAAGAGAGAGAGAGAGAGAGAGAGAGAGAGAGAGAGAGAGAGAGATGCTTATTCTCTCTCTCTCTCTCATCACTTCGGCAACTCAATTACCCCCTCCCTACACCCTCGTCTCACCCTATTTCCCATCATCATCGGTGTCCTAGCAACCCCTCCATTACGTTCCATGATTGGTCCATTTTCATCTAACATCAGCGTCAATTCAAACTTTGTTCGCCAAAATACCCCATTTTCATCCCCCCCCACCCCACCCCACCCCTATCTCGTCGTTCCATCAAGAGCAGTTAGTATAAAGGGTTTCGGGTGGATTGTGGGGTGAGAGGGGCGGAGGGAGGGGATGGTTATAAAAGATCTTTTGTGTAGTTAGAGTTTTTGTATGTCTAGGAGATTAGAAGAGCTATACTAACTCCCCCCCCCACCCTCCTCCCCTAAACTCCTTGAACAGATTAAGAGTTGAAATCCCCCTAGAGGAAAGAGAGAGAAGTGCTACAATTTATTTTAAATTGAGAGCAATAAGGACTTACATGTCACCGAGAATAATTGTTCAATCAATAATTACGAGTTCGATTGTCATTTTATTCTTTGTTGAAAATTTCGCGGGGAAATTTTATTTGGAACAAAAAGAGAGCTGTTCTTTTTTGTGACGCTGAGGGGTTGACATTTAGTGATTCGTTTTAGTACCAACTTACCAGGCAACGTATCGTTAGTTATATCTATAAAAAACTTATTTGTTCTTGTTAACTCTTATTTACAATGTCTCATAGGTCTATATCTCAAACCAGTTACGTTAATCAGTCAATGTCTTGATAAGACTTTTTATATTTTTCATGCATTTTGAGTTTAACTATAGGGTTTGTAATTTAATTTGTTGGTATAGCCTGTACTGTGTGTTGTTAGCCGGAATGCATCGTAGCAGCTGACAGAATTTGGCGTATAGATAATGGGAATGCAAAATGTGTTTTCTTGGTAGACAGAACTTGATTGAATGTTTCGAATTTGATTGTACGTTATTTGTATCGATTTTATATTTTTGAGTGAATAGTCAAGATTTAACGATGATGATTGATTTTCTGTGTTAGTCACGAGCGTTTTATAAGGTACCAATTCACTGATCAGAAAATTCTTTATTAACTTTGCGAACGGTAAACGGTAAGTACAACATGTGCTGGTCTGTGTGTATTCATCACAATATACGTAGCAGAAGAGGTATATTCAATTTGATTAGGCTTATACAAATGGATCCTTCGTAAGAATTCCTCAACACTTCCATGAAATAGGCTCATTGGTACATTGATGTAGGAAATAATGAGCTCAGAGTAGGATGGTAGGCCTGTGTGATTGATAATTTAATTATTTCCATGTTCTGTTGTCATTTCATATAATGATACATTTCATATTTGTTTTATGAAATAGGAATTATCAATTGGGTGAACATTTTGATGTAGGCCTATACTAATTAAACTAATTCTACTGGTAAAATATATATTTCCGTCTCTTATCTCTTTCACGGCTGTCTTTAACCGACTGTGATAATGTGTTACTAATGTGAAGCCATATAAACCACAGCGACAAACCCTGCAAAAGTCCCTCCAGAGACTAGCCATTTTCATCCCTCTTTTGTTACGTCTCTTTTCCACGCACTTCCCGCCACTCCTCTCAATTTATCCCCTAACAACCCCATCGAGACCAACCAATCAACGCCCTAACACCGTCTAAATCTAACCAATCACGAGGCACGTAACAAAAAACTACCCGTAAAACCTTGAATAAATACAAGCTGGATTGCTTTTGTAATTACCATATGAAGGGTGCGGATCAAAAAGCGCTTTCATGTTTTATTCAAATTTTAAGTCTCCAACCAAAACCTACCCCATGCTGGTTTTAAATCATCTTTTTTATATATATATAGTGTCATATAATATTTTCGGATTCGCGTCCGGTTGTTTGATATGTAAATGATTTCTTTTCATTAGATATCGGATTAATATTATTTAAGTGATAAATGGTAAGATAAACGGATATGTGATATTGATAGTTGACTATAGAAAGTCATATGTAGTTCGATTTATGAATGACTGAATATGAAGAATCGTTCTATTATTTGAATTTATTCACTCGTGTTCGAGTTGTTTTCAAATGAAATGGGTGGCTGTGGAATTATTAGCCGCCATATTGTTATTTTAGATGGCAGATGCGCGTGTCGGGGCGCTTAGTTGAAATAATACACACGTTTCGAATTGTGGGAGCAAATAATATTTTTAATTGAATTGTATAATGGATACTGCCTGTTGAAATTAGAATTCTTTCGAGGGAATTCGTTTATGTATTGATACGAACAAAACACAACACATCTCTCTAAATGTAAAATCATGTTTTGTTTGCCAATTGTTTGAAATAATTTTGTCAATATAATCACGTTATTCGTATATAGTCACCACTGTGTCGATGAACTATATAATTATATGTATATATCTGAGCACTGAACAAATACGATTTTCTGAAATCCAACATATCATCAATAGATATTCAATTGATACCATTTACGCCCATGTTTTCTTTGCATGTAGAGAAAGAATCATAAACATATATAAATTAACAATTTGCATTTCAGTATGCTTGAATGTATGCGGTAATATGATTATAATATGACACGGATATGCTATTATATATATATCCCAACTAATTTTATTAACGTTTATTGATGATATTGAAATCAAAATAATGTATCTTATCTCCCCAGAAAGAAAACTCGTATTTGTCGTTGTATGATGACTCCAACTTTGTATACTGTTAGCGTTAATATTATATTATAGTGTTATAATGCTGGTATATGTAAACCTGGTGGAGGTGCCAGGTTTGTCCATCTAATTGTCGATTGTTTTCATATAATTTCATTGTATAATCACATACATGATTTATAAGACATTAATAATATATATTCATCATGTCAGCGTGTCTTCTGGTCATGGATACTATGTTTAAAGGTGAAGAAGATAGCTTGCAATGAAAACGAATTTATTGTCAATAAACGCATTGCCTTATAGGGCTATCTACAGTCTTTGGGCATGCATATAGTAAATGTATTAGATTATTAGCTCACATTGATCATTTCTTTGATATTGATAAATAAAACTGAGGTATGAATCTCGGTAGTCATCTGTGGCAAACGTTGAACAATTGAGGAAAACATTCAGCAAGAGAAAAATGTTGATCGAACTGTCATTTCCCGGGTCGCCAAGTCCCGAGGACTTGTTCAATAGTAGGCCTATATGGATTATGTCAAAATTTCAATTCAATAAAAACACAAATCATTTCCATATGTATACATTGCGGTATGCATAAGAACTATTTAACTCACATCCGATTTTTCTCAGGCATATATAGAAAGCGATGTTTTCATCTGTGTGACTATGAAAATATTCGGAGGTATATATATAGATAGATATAGTAATATTACACAGCGTTTCATGCGATTCGGTTTCAGAAATAGGGATGTGTATTATTAGAATTGATATGGTATATCCAAAACCATGAAGCATGTATCACCCAAAAACCGCTATCTATTTAAACCAGCTCTTAGATGTAGAGAGTACATTATAAATAGTTACCTGAGTTTCCGTAAGACTTAATGCCTGCGCTAGTTGTTTCCGTTCAGCGCCAACCACGTAATGATTCTTCTCGAACGCGTGTTCCAATTTCAAAAGCTGACTCGGACTGAATGCCGTTCGAATTCTTTTCGGTTTACGAAACGGTTGAAGAAGGAAGCCTGGAATGTCGGGACCTGCACAGATAAAAGAACACACCGCTCATTAAGGATCGAGATGAAGACATGATATGCTAATGACAACCTATTTACATTCGACAACAATCGTTCAATTAAGAGTCAAGGTATATAGATGTACAATTGCGTGGATCATCAGGACAAGAGGTAAGAGATGATGATTAAGTTTGTCGGGACTCTTGAGCAAATAGTATCAATGCTTAATTGGATAACATCTTTATACGATTGTGCTCACGAGAAGATACATTAAAGGGGTGTAATATGCACTGTCAGACATAATCAATGTTAATGCTGTTATTCGCTGTTTTCATTACTATATATAGTTAATTGTTGAAAGTCGACAGGTCATAATTGCACAATGTATTTTATAGGGTATTCTCAACTGACGTCACCCATTGTTGAAAGAGAGAGAGACAACAATGTGCACCAGTTGGAATTGACCAATCAGAATGTTTGGTAGTCCACCAGTATTGCTATGGTAACGATTGTTTGGCGTATGTTACGTGCGAACATTCTATACATTTATATTGGGAAGCGCAATAATATTTAGATGGCAGTGAATCATATACACTTTAGGTGATCATACGCTTGGTATGACTGTGATCATCATACAGACAACAATCACTAGATCGAACATTCAGTCATCTAAACCAAGCTTTTTAATTGTGCTACCAGAATGCGTTTTTGAGCACTGTGACTCCTAAGACAGTTTTTGTAAATAAATCTCTATTTGTATTAGGTCTACATTCTGTTCTTTGTAAATTCCCTACAGGATAGATTCCAGTGTTGCAATATTATATTTCATAGTATGGAATTTAGATTGAAAAACAAACATAGCGCCTACGTGAATACAAAATAAGGGAACTGAGGTAAACTATTTCATTCACAACAATGTATAACTTATAAATAATTTTGAATAAAGTGAACATTATTCGTAAGGCCACTGTCTACAATACGTATGGCATGAGAACTTCGAACCGCTTGTCTAATGAAATAATGTCCGATTTTAAAAAATCAGACATTTAGAAAAAAACGTCTTCAAATAGTCGTTCTTTATACCATTGAATTATTTTATCATTTGTTTTCCTCTTCTTCATCTAGTCCTAAAAACAGAAATCTATGTGTGAATTTCCCGTTACCTCAAATATTGTTTCAATATTGGACAAGTTCTATTGAAATTATGTATTTTGTGTTCGATTATGTATCTGACAAAAAAAAAGCATTCTATACTTAATACAGAGCAAAGTTCATTGCTCTAAGCTTTATTGAGGTGTACGACTAAAACTGTTTCTCATTTTATAGCTCGCTTAATTAAACTCTTCTGTAATTGACAAGGATGATACTCGCTTATATTTACATCAGAGAGGGTCGGTCTCGTTTAAACACATATTGACTATACAAATAACTCTGTCGCTCATCTCTATTTCATAAACATGCAGACATAAAACCGATCAACTTTAATAATACTAAGGTAACAAGTTAATAAACAACATTAATAGTTCAACAATATAGTGATTCATAAAAAGCTAAAGTCATCTTAGAAAATCAATTTATCATCTATAGTTCGCGGTGTGCTATTTAAGAGCTATTTTTTACAAGCTTTAGTTAAAATGTCAGTTAAATTGTATTCATTAACCTTTACGTCTGCGATGAGTTGCAAGTATTGAAATGAGCTATAGTAAATATGTACTCATTAAATTGTGTTGATCGCATTTTGACGTGCTTTCAGTTCATCAAGGATACATTAATTACTCTATCGGAGATTAGAGAGGTAATTACATAATATATTTATTTTTATTTATTTATTCATCCGAGCAGGCTATAGCATTCTGATTCAATAATAATAATAAAGACATCAGAATAATGTACAGAGAGTTGTGCAATATCATGCAGCTATAGAAAAGGTAAAAGCAGACAAATATTTAAGACTTTATATTCGCGTAGGCATATAGGCCCATCCTTCTCTTAAGTGATGTCACTCATTGTTGAAATAGACGGACAATGATGAACTACAAATGAAATTATAACCAATCACAATTTGTGTTATTCCCTGGTTCGCTGTATCGCTATGGTATAAAGTGACAGTACGCTGTGGTCACATTTGTTATTTGAAAGATGCCTATATAGGCTTGTGTCATGTGACTAAGAAATAATAATCGTTACCTTAGCAATACAGCGAACTGGTGAACTATTGTGAATGATTGGTTGACGATACCAATTGGTGGATATCGTTGACAGTCTCATTTGAAGAATTATAGCGACGATCACTTGATAGAAAGTCTATTTAGGAAAGTATTCGATTTTTCTATGTTGATTTTGTTACTTCAAAATAGAAATTTTAAAAATCAGTTTTTTGTAACCCCCCACATGGTCCATCTATAAATCATAATTCATTCTCATAGTCTATATAAAAAAACAAATAGGAATATGTATCAAAACATTGAGAAAAAGAATGTCGGAAAGAAATTTTTTAAGAGATCTTTTTATATGTATTACATATCATTTATAAGCTTATAAGTATAATATATACTCGAATTTCCATTTTTACTCACTATTAGAAACTTTCAAAATATACTCACACATTCATTTTTCAATCTTTATTATTTCCATATTGAGTGTTCTACACATTTTTATATTCGCTGATTTTCTTCAATCAAAAATGCAATATTTTTGAAATCATTTTATGGATTCAAATATACTAAGATTTTGATTGTTATTTGTAACTCGCCTATTGGCGTATTGATATATTGTAGCTCACGTCTACCACTTTATGAAAACCGGACATTTATTGGAATGTTGATTTATAATTCTTTGAAACAATAAAAATACTCCATTAAAACAATTGTCCAATTGGTTTGAACAACACCTATCCACATTTCAAACATCATACTCATTTTTATCGCACTGCGATAGTTAACCTGTATTTAGGCCCAACTATCATTTACATAAACACATCCACCCAACACTTTACAACAAGTGCATCAAGATAAAACAAGATACTTACAACATACAATTTTATAATTTGTGAATGATATTCTATTATATGTTGGAATATAACATTATAATATTATAAACTCGTCAACTTAATTTCATATGACTTTTTAAACTCTCCTTTTTTTGTTATAACTCCTGACAATAATTTCTATTGTGTGAAATTCATTCGTATCAGTTTCCTGCAAAGCTGTTCTCGCTTCCAGCATTCAGCTTCTACACACACACACACACATCATATTATATATATTGAAACGTTTTTATTTTATATTTATATAATATACAAAAGGTAAAGAAGAAAAGTGGTCGAACTGTCTAGCTGTCACTCACCTGTTAAACCCATAACAAATAAATGTTAACTTGAACACCATGAGGGTCAGTTACACAACGCTATAACAATATAGAAAATGGACTTTCAAAAAAACTGTATAAAAAGATGTTAGAAAAGTTTTTCTATACATAAGTATATATATTATTTTAATGAAATGATGTAGTTTGAATCTGTGATATTTTGACGAGAAGGGAGCAGCGGGGTAAGGGTAGGTAGTGTCAGTCAAGGCGTGAATGTATAGTTAGCGTTATAGAGAAGGCTGTGTGAAATTTAGAAGGGCATGTAACTGAAAATGTCAGAAAACCGTCAACAATAAGAGGGTAGCCCCCCTTAAATGTATATAAATAAACTTGATCAAAATACAATCAGGGAGTTTATATACACTTGATTATACTTTATGCTGTGTAAGTGATATGTTATACAAAGTTGAAACTTCGTGAAAAAAAATGGCACAAAATTCTGTAAGTTTCACTATAATAATTACAACACGCTATAAATACCATATATAAAAAAGTGAAAACCATCTGTCCTTGTTTCCTTATAAAAAATATTGATAATAACGAGATATTTGCCGTTTGATTATGCGATATTTTCTATCAATTCTATATTTCAGGACTTCGAATCGCTATGAAATTGACGACTCGCAGTCTCCACCCCCTTGACGTCACAAATCATACCGTCCAATTAACAGGGCTGTTAAAACTGTAGTGAAATTCAAATTTCCAATCGGGGTATCTCTAAATGACCACAAATGATATAGATCCAACTGGCGTACTGGTGAAGCCACGCCTATTTCGAGTCGTCAATTGGAATATTCTTTAAATTCGATATTGAAACAGTGATCAACATTGATTTAAAATACCGTAAATAACTGAAATAAGAAATGATACAAATAATACGAAGTAAATACAACCCTAAAATATCCAAGTTTATATACCGTTCACAATTTTACCATCGAAATTCAACCCAAATAATAACCAGTTAATGTTAGAAGATGAAAAAAGCTATATAAGCTGGTTAAAATTGGAGTGCACAATATAAATCGGATAACGAAAGAAATATGTATTCTTTTTATTCCACTCACTGATAATACTGCGCAGAATCCTGAAATAAATCCACACACTAAAAGTCTCCAAGATCATGTTTTTTTATCAATCTATAGCTGTATTATCCGTCATTGGCTGTTATTGGCAGGGGTATAAAGTTAACAACGAGAAATGAAAAGACACACGGCCGTCTTGAGTGATTGATCTGTGGTGTCGTTGGTAAACCTGTCAATTGTTAGTCGAGACACATTCGTGTGCCGATCGGGATGTGAACCAGTGTCACTTGCTGTTGGAGCAATGACACGTCACTTTTATGAGAACACATTTTATAGAAATGCAATTGTATGTATGCGGAATCAGTAAGTGAGAACATTGCGGCTTGGTATTTGTAATTGGATAAATGTGTAGTAGAAAACTCAATGCGTAGTCCTCTATAGTGTTTTAATTATATATATATATATATATATATATAGAGATCTACTGTAAGTTTTTATATTCAGGCTTGGAGTTCAGCAGTATATCTACTCTTAAGTCTAATGATATTATGAACAAATACTATCCACTATGGACAAGAAATGCTTTATAAAATTACGGATTTTTAATTGTACAGGAGCAAATTGATCATTTAAAGGGCAGAATGATTGTTATTGATTGGTATGGACATTCTTATCGGTATTCTGACCCATACGCTCACAAATTAGAGCCTTTAATTTTTGAAATTCGAGGGCTAGACTATTTTCATTTATCAGAAATTCAAATTTGAGATATTATCGTATAAGAATTAATTTACCGACGGCATTTATTTGCATCATGTGAAAACACTCAATTTTTGGTGTGATCAAAGTGAACTATACTTTTTGTAGAACGATTAAAATTTATATTTCCTTGATAAATTGAGAAATCAGTATATCTACAAACATTCGTTTCCACTTTTTTTTCATCCATTCATTCTTTACTACTGTCATCCGTCAACGACAACAAAAGTTAACGTTTTCCTTAGTCCATATAATCATAAGTAATTTTATTCAATATAATATTAGAAGATTTATTCATGTATCCACTTTAATTATTCGTTTCAAGTAATTTTGAGAATTAATTTGTGAAGCCTAATTATAGCCTAGGCCAATTGTATTTGATTATTCCATGTGCATGCATCAAGATGAAGTTTGAATGAAACTATAATATGACACATTCCCGGACTCCACTAATTATCTATGAAAATTAGAAATAATACCATTTCTATCTATAACTATATGCATCATAATTATACACCATCATTATACACTATAATTGGGCTAACCATGCACGCATCTAGCACGTATAAGTCATCACAAATATTCTATTCCTTCAAAAGGATATTTTGAACGTCTTTTTATATGACAAAAATATATAATAATTATCTTATTATCTGAATATAAATATAATAACCTGAGAGAAATATGTGAAACTCAAGAACATATTTGGTTGTTTGGCCCGTATATTATGATTATTATTATTCATTGTATATTCACAATTCAGTATATGAATGTTTAGACTGATTTTAACAGCTGCGGCAGTGTTATGTTCCATATATACATATATATATATATATATATATATATATATATATATATATATATATATATATATATATATATATATATATATACATATATATATATATATATATATATATATATATATATATATATATATATATATATATATATATACATATATATATATATGTATATATATATATATATATATATAGCGATAAAAATATGTGTGTTTGTGTGTGTGTGTGTGTGTGTGTGTGTGTGTGGGTGTGTGTGTGTGTGTGTTTGAAGATTTGTTTCTTAAACGTAGATAATTATTTTATATATGATGGTAATATTCTATGAAACGAGAATGTATTCATATACTGTCGGGCATGAATCCGCATGATACCAGTAAAAATGCTTGTTGAGAATAGTTCAAGAATAGACATTTTTGGTTGAATTAAATTCGAGAGAAAAATGACGCAAACGTTTGGATTCTAAACATGAAACCCTGTGAAGATTACCAGTATAACTTATACGTATACACACTGACGTGCATAAGAAAAATTATATTGGATGGAATTGGGATGGAATATGGGATATAATTTGATTGATATACACAATAGGTTTATAGAAAAACAGGAATCAGAACAATAGAATAATTAGTAGGGCTAGTAGCCATTTTATATAAGGTATCTCAAATATGTATACTTTTCCTCATTAGTAGACTTTTTATATCGATCAAAGGTCATAGCACAGATAAATAGCTCGATTGGGCCTATCTGTGGTCATAGCCAGAGTCGATAAAGTAGCATGGCTATAGAGTACAGAAGTTAGAACTACTTTATCGACTCATGGTCATAGCCAACCAACTAAAATTTCACTGAATCTCAACCTGTCTGCCCTCAACAAGAAAAATTATATAACTCACGTAAGCATCGTGCGCGTTCATGCATACACACTTGAGTTGCATGTTTTCATAACAAAATTAAACTATATCCAGAACAATAAAAATCCCACGATAAGTAGATAGGGTAATTACACCAAAACACTCAACAATTCACTAAATCTCATTGGAGAAACCAATTAACTGAAGCCTAATTAGTAATATTTGACACTTTAATTCAGTAATTAACTAATTATGTAATTTTTTCCTGGTAAAATAATGATCTACGCATTTTAATCAGAAACACGATCAACACACGTATTCAGGGTTACTTGTTCATTATTTTAAAGGTCGTCTAAGAAAATAATTTCAATTTACATGAACCAAAAGGTCTCGTTTTTTTGTTATTGGATGTCTCAACAGATTGTAATATATAGAGAGAATATTTCATAGAGTGAATAGTGAAATATATTCTGGTTTGGCTTGAAGATGAGTCTGGCTGTTCGATTTTCTTCACAATTATACATTTTGAATATGGCAGATATCTTCAACGTTTAATATTATAGGCTGAACCAATAGCTTATTTCATTAATTTCATCAAAACTTCCTATCTCTTATATCCTTGGTTATTCCATTTGATGATGTTATACATTTTAACGAATATTATGTTTTAAATACTCATTACCATTATTTTAATCATCAGTAGGTTAAGATAAGTATGATGTATATATATGATATATATATATATATATATATATATATATATATATATATATATATATATATATATATACATATATATATATATATATATATATATATATATATATATATATATATATATATATATATATATATATATATATATATAAATTAAATACCGTCCATACGTATAGGTCTATAGGCCCTATACAGTTGAATAAGTTTTGTATAGACTTGGTATAAAAAAAAATCGTTTATGTTGCTATACCAAACTCTGTTAGCGTTGAGAGCAGTGGTTAATTTGCTCGCCGTTCCGTGCAAATTACGGAACGCCGTTCCGGTGCGTTCCGGTTCTTTTTTTGAAACCGGGACGCACGCTCCGGTTTCAAAATGATGAAAAATCAATGATACGGCATATTTTCATTAATTTATCCATACTTTTAACAAACAAGATAATTTTTACAGATGATTAAATATTTTTCCATTCTGAGAATATTTTCTTTTATTATTTCTATGGAAAATATAGTATTGGGACTCGATAGTATGGGACGATAGCTAGATTGCGACCTATCTTTTTGTTTGTCTCAGAAATCGATTTGGAGAAATGTTACCTAAATCTATATTCACTCGTCTTATGTGTCTCATCTTCCTGAGGCTGTGGACGATCGTATATACAGAAATGTAATTTCATAGATAAAAACAAGTGGTTGGTGGTGGAAAGTGGCAAGTTAGGATGTAGTTACAGTGTGTGTAAACAAACTTCACGTTCAATTTAAGGAGTTGATACAGTTTAGGGACGAAAAATGTATGAATATGTTGTTTGGGAGGGGTGGGGGAGATAGAGGGGATGGGGTTGACTTTGAGGTGCCTTCTTATTCATAAATTAAGCCATGATTAAGACCATCTTGACATCACTAAATTTTCACGGGTAAAACAAACCAAAATCATCCCTATGAATTGAAGATGAATATTTGCTTATATCTAGTGTTGGCGGATCATCACTCCAGACCGATAGATGTTGGCGGATTGAAGAGATCGTCGAATAATAACCGCAGATTATACATGCGTGTACAAAATTCTCATTTCGAGCAGCTGCGCTGGATTATATGCATGCAGAGAATTCAAATCACATAACTTAAATCGTTCCGAAGTTAACTAGACACCGTGGGCCTATGGCCTATAGTCCTATATACACTCGATTCGTTCATAGTATAAGCATGAAAAAAAGACCGAACACAAATGTTATTAAATATAGAACTTGGAATGGATTGATATATATATAGGTCTAACAGCAATCTTTCCCATTTTTACCTTAATTTCTTCATTTTTCAAATTTTATGATTAATTGTTATTTTGCAATATCTTTCAATTGAAGACTATTAATCATACCCCCCCCCCCCCCCCCCCCCCCCTCCTCACAACTTCAATTTGATTCAACACCAATTTTTCACTGTTCCCTGTCTGTTAATGATCTCATATAGACCTGAACACCTGTATATCGATCAGCAAATTTTAGCTTAATCTATATGCCTAATATTAATTTGCTTATAATTCGTATATACGTTGTGCCCCTAATGATCCAACTACTTAATCGCCATTAGTAAAACTCTCCATTTTCCCCAAATGACGGCAATTATTCCGGCACGATTTTCATATGCGATACACATTATTCTTATATCAAAATACTTATATACACTGACATCAAAATTAGTATACCTCATCTTTTGGTATACAATTAAATACTCATTATTGTATAGGATAATTGCAGCTGC
This sequence comes from Brachyptera risi, assembly GCA_964007535.1. NCBI lineage: Eukaryota > Metazoa > Arthropoda > Insecta > Plecoptera > Taeniopterygidae > Brachyptera > Brachyptera risi. The sequence goes on along the minus strand of OZ023331.1, from coordinate 36,677,524 downwards.
ATTGCTAAAGGGTTTTTTATACCGCACCAAAAAAGAATTCTTCAACTCACAAAGATACTTTAAATATGTTTTACGCCGTCAGGCCTTTATCTCATGTGTAATTTTATGGATATTATGTGTTAATTAGGTTTCTTCTCGGCAGACAGTGCTTGGATAGCTCATTAGAGGGGGTTTGCGTGCAAGTTGGTGCGCATGACGGTATAACGTTCGAATATTCAAAAGATTTATCAAAGACGTTTACGTTTAAATAGAACGTATGTAATTAATTACAGATTATCATAGACACTGGCAGACGTGAGGGGCTTTCAAGTAAGATCCATGAATTGAGATTTGATGTTGTAGAAAAGGAAATGGAAGACGTAGTTTTGCTTATTTACTAGCTTGATGATAAGGGATTGTAGAAAGAAGATGTTGGAATTGTTTATGATATGGTTTTATAAAGGTATAATAGCTGTTTCATTAATGATGAGGATAATTTAAATAATATAGCTGAGAAAAAACCCAAAGTTGAACAGTAAATCTTCGGGACTATCCAATTTTGATGTGTATTTTTTTCAACTGACTAAAAAATAACCAATTAGGATGATATATTTTATATGCATTATATATATAGTTTGGGCATATCTTTATAAATAAGTACCATCAAAATAATGGTATTTAGAAAACAGGTGTGTGACAATGTTAGTTACCTTGACTAAATACATTTAGAATAAAATAAACACTGAAACTTGAATTAATTTTGGTAAAGGTCGAAGGGACGAAAAAATTCGTGGCCATATTTCCATAACAATTGCTATATAAAAAGTCCAATAAAATAATTAGCTGCCAATTTTTAATATTCTGTTCAAGTCACTTCACACTGAAACTATTTAATAGACCTTCAATTTCAATTTGTATTTTCAAAGCCGCCTTCGGTAAAATATGTTGTGGATAAACATTTCTACCGGTATCGAATAGAATGTATTTGTGATTTCAAGATTTTCATACACCGGTAATCTGGAATATTTTGAATTTTTCCCGACAGAATTTCGTTTTCCTTCATATACGAAACTTCCGCAATATTTTCTCGCTGAATATTGGCATATTATAGATTTCTGTATAGTTTTGTATCCATTACTACCTTCATAGTTCATATCTTCATCTTCAGAGAATGCAGCTCTGTATATCTTGGTGAAATATTATCACCAAACGATAGAGGAAGATTGAAACTATTCATTATTTTCAATATATTTTTTAAACCTAAAAATTCAAGTATTCAAATTTAATATTGTACACACTAAATACCCTGACTATTAACCATGACTGACAATGGTTATATTACGTCTTTCTATAAGATCAAATTATGCGTCATTAATATTATATTCATTTTGGACGATCACTGTTAGAACACTTGTATTATTATATTAATTTGAATCTTGAATTAGAAAATGAGTTACAAAAAATGTTTTGTTAATTTGAATTTTTCAAGGTAAAATATATGATTTCCATTGTATAGTTCTATATACTGACTAGAATGGTTAAGCATGTATAGCTGGATCCCTCACTTGGTCGTATCTTTACTAAATAAATCACAATAGACAATTCAATAACTTTGTGAAGGAACAAATCAACAATGGTAATTCAATAAGATTATATTCAGCTATGTATAATGGAATCAAGGGTAATTATAGATAAAAAAAAAACTAAACGTTATACTTAATTACTTGTATCCTTATCTATATGTCTGGTTGAGCAAGGATCATTTGTGTGCAGTATTTTTCACATCTAATAGTCAACAGGTAATTACAGACTACAGTGTAATTAGCGTGTATCAAGTACGATATGTTACGTACGTTTGAACAGGTTTATCGAAGTAGAACTTGGCTGATGCCATTCAATCAATGTCTGAATATACTGGTGGATAATGTTGTGCATAGCAAGGTCTCTCTCTTTTTGTCTCTCTCTCTCTCTCTGTAATGGCAGGAGAAAAAGGAAATAGAAATAATTAGAACAAATTGCTAAACTTATACTGAAACTTGTATAGCTAATTATACCTTATAACTTGAAAGGATATAATATCTAATGTGATTTGTGTTCGTTTTGATAGATCATATACCAAAAAGCGTTCCGTTCTGTAAGCTGCAGGATGAACAATATATACATATATATATATATATATATATATATATATATATATATATATATATATATATATATATATATATATATATATATGTATATATATATATATATATATATATATATATATATATATAAATATATGTATATATATATATATATAAATATATATATATATATATATATATATATATATATATATATATATATATATATATATATATGTATATTCGATCCTTGAGATACACTATAAACATTGGTACTAAGAGGAACCCCAATTTAATTTTTGGGGGACATCCTAGGGTATATGGACTACCTACAGATTGCACATCATTCTTATATACATCAAGTATGTTGTGTATGTATAAGCAATTGGTTTAATTCATAAGTCAAAGTGAACGAAAAGTAGCGTTATTATGTCATAGCTGAATAAACTAGTCAAATGGCGATGATAGATTTAACAAGTATCAGAGAAACATAAAACTGGCTTTTACTTCTGTTGAAAGCTCGCTAGATGAATCTCAAATTATTCTACAGACAAGCCTTTAAAGGCTTTGTATCTTTTTGAAAGTGTTCATGTATTGTTATTCTTTTCTTGTGATAAAAAAAAGAAATAATTAATACTATGCCCTTCGTATATACAAATAATCACAGAACAACCCTTTTTTTACTCAATGAAACAAAAAGCAAATTATAAATTATAAATCTTCTGAAATATACATTTTATAACAGATCTACAATATGCGCACATCTGTACAATTTTCACATTATGTATTTGCATTGTGTTGTTGAACATAATAGTTCATCTGGTCAATTGAAGTATTCAATGGCAATATAGGAATTATATCACATTTGAGTTAATGTTCCTCTCCTATTTACTAAATACTATAAACACAAACAAACGTGTAATTGATGTGTTATCATTTATACGTCAATTACGATAGTAAAAGACAAGCCATTGGAAATGTTTTATCGTGTACGTTTCCTATAATAATATAAAAGCATATCGGGATTGCGCTTCACCCTCCAAGGCTCTTCCTTCCGGTTCACATTAGCAAGCATATTACACGATATTCAAATAAAACAGCCATTTATTCACTAGCGTAATATATATATGTATATACACGCATAAACTGTCTGCATGGAATTCATCGCCGAACAATAGAGCTATTTCCTATTCTACTATTAATTATTATTGAGGTAGTGTCTTTGTCAGGTTACCATAGCAATAAACTTTGAGAATATAAGCAAACTGATATTTACAATTGTGATTGGAGCAAACAATTTTAGAAACATTGTTGTCAACTTATTACACCATCACTAACCAATGACAAATGATCACTTAAAAGAAGTTTGCAATGTATTATTGGTAAATAAAAAATAATTCTATTGTTATACTTTAAAACTTCTTTCAAACTAACTAAACTAAAACCATACCAATTCGGTATAATTACCTATGAAAATACGTGACAAACAAACAATGTTATATGATCAATTATGAAGATCAGAGAGAGTTCTCAAGAATGTTTTAGTATAAATAAAAGATGTGCATTAAGGTTCATGCTTGCGTTCACATGCATTGAACAGTCGATCAATCCAAATTAAAATCCATAATGAGTCAAATTCACAAACCACCATTACACGCAATACAGTTATATAGCAGACAATCAAGTTATATATACGCTTTTTACATATACTGTATGAAATAAATGGTGATAAAATGTAAGTAGATTCAATTTTGATTTCGGAAAAACATTTTATTTGATCACAAATATACATTATTCCTCGCACCCCTGGTCGCTCAAGTCACCGCTACGAGTGCTGAAGGCTAAAATACGCTTATGATCAAAATAAACCGCCCCCTTTAACCCGTCAACAAATTATTAAAAATTAAAAACATGATACACATGATAAACGATTACAAAACACCCTTTGACTCTGACCTAATTCGTTAACCGTTAACTAAAAACCCTTGTAGTTTAATAGTTATCACTCTTAAATCACCCCTATAATATATAATTACAAGAGGGCTGGTATACACCGGGTAATTACGGGTCTTGTTGGGACTTCTGATCGATCTGATGGTGAAATATTTCAACTAGAGTCTGTCTCTCCTGGAAAACCCTTTACCCTTTAATACAGGGATATCACAAACCGTTCACTTTTCGTTAAATTGTGTTTATTGCATTTTCTTAGCACGAAACGCAAGAAAGTGAATATAAGGGCTATGAATACATATATATATATATATATATATATATATATATATATATATATATATATATATATATATATATATATATATATATATATATATATATATATATATATGTATATATATATATATATATATATATATATATATATATATTTATTTATATAAATATATATATATATATATATATATATATATATATATATATGTATATATATATATATATATATATGTATATATATATATATATATATATATATATAAATATATATATATATATATATATATATATATATATATATATATATATATATATATATATATATATATATGTATATATATATATATAAATATATATATATATATATATATATATATATATGAATATATATATATATATATACATATATATATATATATATATATATATCAAAAGTGACGTTTCAATCCGGTGACGATATTATCTATGAATGTGTGCGAAATCGGTCTAGATACTTTTCTGATGATAAGATTGATGATAATGATGGTGATAATGGTAACAACGATTCGAGGGATATCATTATTTCAATAGAAAACCCACACCAACATCAAGCTGGGCTGAAAATGAGCTTATGATAGATTTAATCAAACATATGCCTAGTGGGGGACTCAAACCCACGCCCGACTCGACAACAGATTATAAATCAGTTTGCTGCCTTTGAATAACTAAGACAGACCTAGACAGTTGTAGAGTGCCGGTAACTATGTAGTATGCTCTCTTAATTATTTGGATTGTCCAAAGTTATCAATTTGTAAATACTCCCCACACATATATATATATACATATATATATATATATATATATATATATATATATATATATATATATATATATATATATATATATATATATATATATATATACATATATATATATATATATATATATATATATATATATATATATATATTTATTTATTTATTCATAAATTCTAGTTTATTAAACTACTTGGATCCAACGAGATATAGGCCTAACAGTGAACCATAGAGTGGCGATTGCCCTGTGCTGCGCGCTGCCAAACTGTGTGAGCAGGAATTAACGTCGTCCATGACAGAAGAGGTCCTGAACGTTGTTGACATTCTATTGGTGACATTCATTCTATTGTTGACAATTCTATCAAAGATGAATATTTGTTATTTTGTTCCGATATGTTAGGTCATATTCTGACTTCAGGTAGGCACTTTCGATTATTTTTCACAAGATTAACGTATACCTCTACTGTTTAGAGTTGTGATATCGTGATCAAGGCCAATTTCTGCACGTATTGTGATAATCGACACCAATTTTTTTTCACCAGGGTTCTTAATTGAACCATTTCAATATTGATTTTTCTCGATTATAGATATTATAGACATGTCATAGATATTATTGATGTGATAATATAGAAGGCTCTGCCCCAAAGTCTCTTCTGTCATGGCTGCCGAAAGAACAAACATGTCGGGTATTTTGCCACTCTATATGGTTTAGTCTACTATTACATCTCGTTGCTCGGATCACAAAGACTAATTTGAAAGACTTTTCATTTTGTGCTTTGTTCATTATTGTTGAGATAAATCTAGCGATAGTGAGATTTTTAGCTGAGTCAATGATTGCAATGCATAGACCTACCATAACGCTAATGAAGGTTCATTTTGTGAGGTTATGTAGCTGGCATGCTACGAAGGCGCATGTTACAAGAGCTATGATGTTTATTGGTATTGACCTTTTATTGCAGGAATTGCCATCGTGGGAGTAGCGCTAACTGGCAGATAAAAGTTGTTATCACCATAGTTACTCATCTTATTTGTTTGCATTAAGGCTAAAGAGGCTAACTGGACTTGGTGATACCGGGTCTTGCTTCAATATCATCGTTTTATTCTAGTTTCAATGACACTTTAATATGTTTGTTTTGGTGCAGCCAACCTGATATGAATAACATATACTAATGAACAAAACGTGGGTATATAGTGTCTAAATTCTATATGAATTATTACTAATTCTATTTGAATTAGTGTATAAACAGTCTTTTCCCGCATTAACTCAACTTTGTGCACCCTTTCCTATCCAACTCCTAAATATCCTGCCACACTCTTCACATACATGCATCACACACGGCCAGCCACTAAGGGATGGTAATCTATACTGTATCAAGACAGACGAGAAGGGTTGCTAAAACGAGATAATGTGAGTTAATTAATCAATCAACGTTCAACGCGTCACACTTGACGACTTGTAAGTTAACTAACTGACATGCTGACGCGCAAGTGTTATCTGTTTTAATAAGGCCGTTTGCCACGCGATAACAACCCTTATTTCATATAAGTAGCTGTTTAGTCTAATTGATGGATGGACGCAGCATGTTATTCTAACGAAACACAATGAAAACAGATCGTCTGAAAATATGACCAAGACCTATAAGTTTATACATTCATCATAAATATGCTTGAATGTTGAACTAGACATCGATTGTGGAAATATATGCATATTTTATTTTCCTGTATTTTTCTAATTATTCCTATTTATTCTTAATTGGGATTAGTATAGCCTAAAGCAACTGAATTATCAACATGAGAGTATAGCTCTAACTGGCAGTTTGAAGTTATTATCCCATGCTATTTTTTTTCACTAACTCTCAGATGAAGGTTAAGAGGACTTGATGATACCGGGAAATGAAAATAAATTGTAACTGGCAATTTGGTGTTTTCACCAACACTCAGATTGAGTTTAACTGGACTTTGTAAATTAGGCCACAGTGAAATAGGCTGTATACTTATGCACGAATATAACTATCTCCAACACTATAATTCAGGCTTATATGTATGTTTTTTGTTACAATAAATGTGTGACGTTGAAATTTCAATTTTCAAACAACTTCTCCGAAGACAACATCTTCACTAGTTTGTTTACTGGAATATTTATATTGAATAATTTTCGGTTTCCGTTTATAGATAGGCCAAAGTAAAACAGTCAAAACGTGAATTTCTTTAATATATGTATTTTGAATTTTCGAAAAATATGTATAACACCATAACTGAGAAAATTATATCGATGTCCATTTTAATATAAACACTTAATTGAAACAATATTGTGAACTATATATATATATATATATATATATATATATATATATATATATATATATATATATATATATATATATATTAATTAGATCAGTATATATTGAAGAGAATCATTAATCGACTGAAATACCAAACTACATTTGAAATAAACTAATTCTGGTAGACCACATATATTAAAATATCCCAAATAAAATTATAGTCCATGCGCATATATATATATAGGCTATATCATTTAGACTGTGAACCTCTGCAACATTATCATCGGAGTTAACCCTTTAGCCTCACCATGTAATTCACTTCCGTGGGTGTAATGGTTGATATACCCTTGTTATTTATAGTCGATTATTTCATCCACTGTTCTATCGCACCGAGCTCAGTCGACGCGGGGGTGCTCGGCGGCGAGGGGGGTGCTAGTTGATAAGGATCAAATAAACCAATTGTGTGATAATATACCGAGTCGGTGCAAGGGCGAGAGTGAGGTGAGGGGATAATATACATATAGTTGGCGTGCATGCCTACGTATATGTTCTTGACACTTCCGAGCTACAATTAGAAATTAATTGACTCGTATCACAATGGTGCTCGTAGATTTGGAACAAAGATAGCGAATGTTTTAGTTAAAGGGTTGGTATGTGGGGAGTGGGGGGGGGGCAGGTGCTCTTGAATGAGCCCCGAAACCCTTCGTGTATTGCATACATTAAATGATATAACTAACTAGGCGTGTATATACATTTATAACTGACTTACCCTTTGACTGTGCAGGATATTCATCCATAAATAATGGTGATTTAAACCAATCACCACTATATCATTATATATGTTAAAATACGTTGGATTTATTTTTATGTTTATTTTTTATTTTTAATAGAATCTGAATTTGTAGCATCTGTACCTAAATTAAATCGCTTGTTATTCATTTATGTATTGTGAATATCAATTTTGAATTCGAAGATTGAAATTTAGTTGGAATTATCAACATTTTTATTTCACACCTAAATTATATAGTCTAAATGAAACACAATTTCTCTTCAAAAATATTACTCATAAAATATGCTTCTATGTGCCAATGATTCAATTAATCGGCTGATCTGCCCATTTCGTGTAAGACTTTCAAGTTGTATCTCAAATGAATTCATTGTTGGGGAAATCCAGTAGCCTATCAGCAATTGGCATCGATTTGGTATGCATTAACCTTTTTGTCACAAAATGGATATCAGAATTATTAGGTATAAGTTTTTGTTTTTTATTTTAAATAATTAAAATGGGGTGGTAAGACCCTACTTTCATCTATAGTCTCAATTGTGGAATTAGGCTTTCGTATCAATTTTCAATTTAATATATAAAATAAAAAGGTATCTATAAGTGAACATTTTCGTATAAATGTGCATATAAATGAATTATCTGCAGTTAAATCTTCGCATGTTCTTAAACTTTATAATTTTGCAATGTATGCCTATAGCCCACTTATATCTACATAACACATATTGGTAATATTCACTATTTATATTTGAATTTATATCATTATATACTCTTCTGTATATTGATTGAAGAGATGAGAAACAAATGATATTATATTAGTTTTTGCATCCAATTGTTACCACTTTTCTGATAAATCACAGATAATCGAGATATTTGAAGAATTCAGGCCTATAGATAAAAATTACATATACTTGCACACTACTTAATTGAATGTCGTTCAAGATAATGTTCATGATTGTTTATAAATATGTATAATGCTTATAAATGTTTTTTTGCAATTTTTAGAAATTTTAAGTAATGAACTTATTTGTAAAAATAAATTTCCGACAACGTTC
>OZ023331.1:36578278-36663278 GCA_964007535.1 Brachyptera risi | reverse complement strand
GGGTACAAGGGATACGAGTCTCGAGGCACCGCGTTGTGCGCAGGATGGTGTGGCGGCAAATGCCCGCCGTTCTGACCGCCATTCGGCATCGGCCCGGCACCGGCAAACCCACCGCCGCCGTGATTCAACGCTGCGGCGAGTCCGGCAGCCTGGAAGTGAGCCGCTGCTAACGCCAGCTGATGGTGATGATGATGGTGATTCGGATGCACTAATTGTTCAGGTAAATATAGTCCTTTCATCCCTTCATTACCGAAACCACCCCCTAAAACACCACCCGCTGGATTTAACGCCGAAGGACGTATTATATGAGTATTCCCGTTTTGATGTCCGTTGGGTGTCGGACTCGAATTCGGTGATAACGATAAATTCGATGATCCAGAGTTATGTCGATTTCTATGTACCGAGTCGGGTGAACTCCGGTTGGGACTATGTGACGTGGTACGATTGTTTTCATGGTTCGAGTGGATATTGAAACGATTCGAATGAATGCTAGAGGTGGGACTCGAAGGGGGACTATTGAGATCGGACGCCTCGGAGGTATTCGGATGATGTTTTGAGATTAGATTGTTTGTTTTTCCGCCGCCGACGATCGAGTCGATTGAGAACCCGATCTTCGGTTTGGAGGGTACGGCAACGATAGGCGTCGGTGCGAGTGGCATCATTGTCTGATTTATAGCAATATACATTAAAATGCAATCGAACCTCAGACTTTTCTGTGCTTTGCACCGGAATCACAACACATTATTGTATCTTGACATTTAAGTTAACAATACATTTCTTCAGCACTTATCACAACACTAATATGGTTCACACGTGATACAAACACCAATTTATATAAGTATTCATAAATAATCACACTGTGGATTAGTTTTTCTGTCACTTGTTTTTAAACACGTTGTTGAACAGAGTACGTTTTGACTGAAATCGAGTTTTATATAAAAACTGACTGGATGTTAAATCTGTCGAACTGTCAGCTCAAGTGAACTCGTTATAATAAAGTTGAACTGTCCGTCAGTACATAAACAAAAGTGGTCGGGAGAGATTGTCTAGACTTTTTTCCTCTTCCAAAACACTTTTTCCCGTCTCTCCGTATAGTAGTCTGCTCACTGTTTAGTCGTCACGTTGCCACTAAACGTTCTCAAATAGTTTTCAAGTTTTAGTTTCAATTTCTCTCTCTCGCTCTCTCCCACTCTGTCTCTGTCTCTCTCGCGCTCGTGGAGATGGTATTGAGTTTGGGGTGGTGGCCAAACAATTACCTACCAGTATGATTGGGTCATTAGACGAACAGCTGGGTGTGATGATGCCCTAATACAGCGCGCTGATTGGTTGGCGAACAGTTTACAAATGTCTTTTACACCACTCCCATTTCGTATGAGTTGTTCGCTGTATTGGCTTTTGGTCGGAGTTTATATTTCGCGACGTTCATCTTGAGAGAACACTAGAGATAGATGTTTTTGTTAATAGATTGTTTGTTTATATTTTGGTTTCACACTCTCACACAACTTACAGAATATTGAATATATAAAATTTAAAATAAAGCTGGAGTAATATTCAAATTATGATATAATTAATTTAATTTGCTCGATTTTATATCAGTTCCGTTGAGACTGTTGAAATAAATTGGAATATAATTCATATTGAGGTATTTTTTATATATATAAGGAGTCATTGTTGATAACTACAGAAAGGAAGTTTGTTTCAAAGTGAAAAAAACGTTGAATGATTCAACCTGGCTCCTCCACCATTTTTAAAATTGAATTCGATTAATTTCAAATCAATTTTAAAATTGCATTGAAATAGAATTTTGATTTTATTTATTCAATTTATTTCTTCTCAATATGACTTCAACAGAGTTTTTTTATTGTTTGTGTAGTTTGCTTGATTTCTGGAATCTGTATCCACGAGTATGACGAATTGACTGACCGTCATTAAATCGTACCAAAACTTGTATAGCCTATACCAACACCGAATAAGAGTGTACAATTTTTCAGAATATTCAAGTCAGCTATTTTTAATTCATCACACACAACAATCAAATTCCATGAAATCCTAGCTCCTATTCGGTAGAATGACAAATAACATTTTCCACAATGAAAGCATATCAATTTTGAATAGTTAGATGTGTTTTCACACAATTAATTATTTGTTTTCAATATGATCCGACCATTGATACGTAGGCCCTATCATAGGCCCTATATATAGCCTATATATAGTGAAACGACTCATCCATTAACGTTTAAATACAATGGCACAGTATTTCAGCACAACTTTCATAAATGTTGAACTAGTAGGCCTATGATATATTTGTGTATTACACATTTTTAAACTCACAGGCCCAAAGGCCTATATTTATGACCCGTGAAGTGTACAATTATTCTCGTTTTGTTTCATCTTTGTCCTCTTGCGTATTGCGCTAATGCATGACATCATGATGTTCTGCTCGTGACAAACAAGGATAGCAAGAATTTATAAATACTTACAGATTTTGACTTTTGAGAAATCTGAAATTTTTCAGATTAGTTTTTAACTTTTTTCACTGTCAATATTGTCAATATATGTGTGGATACTGTCAATATCATGCTCGAATGTAGGGCCTATATGTTGTGGATTTTTTATCAACGTGTTTGACAACGTTTTAGACTTAGGAGATATTGCTCGCTATCTTCATATAGCCTATAGGTCTATATGTAGGCCTACATACGACCAACATGCTATTGGTATAGGCCCTATAGACTATACATGAACTTGAAGTGTATTACTCCTAATTTTTAAAAAAATGAAATGAAATGAGAGAAATGTTTATACTGAAAGTTGATATGAACTAACTGATATAATCTTTCTATAATTTTTTTCCATACACATTTGAAGATTATGCCTAATCTCGGACCATCCTTTTGAAACACCGGGTCGTCAAAAGTGAACAATAGTTTATATTATACCGTGGGCGTAATCCGTGATTGAATGATGAGGATATTTACAGAAATTGTATTCATTTTTTAAAATAATATATTTTTGTTCTCGTCTGGAATAAAATTGAAAACTTGTTTGAATCATCAACCTTCTTTTCTGTAAATATGTATTCATTCATATTGTGACTTTATATTTAGGCCTAATAATTATCGCATAATTACTATTGGACCCCATATATGTTTATTTTCAACTATATATATAACTTACTACACAATATAATCCATTCATTTGTAGGCTATATTCATATTCCATTCGCGAATTCCGTTAATAAAGAATAAAACACATATGACAACTTGCAAGTATATGCAGTAGCCCCTATAAATATGCCATATAGGCCTAGCCTTCAGCCTGTATAGTACACAATTAATTTTAAAAATACTGTAATGTAGGCCTATAGATAAATAGCTTAAAAGTTATTTATGAGACCTGTGCAATTCATCAAATAAGTAGGTCTATAATGACCAAATAACGGCAAAATTATTTTTCCTTATCGAATTAAGATATAGACCTAACTTATTTAAAATGTAAGAAATGCCATAATCATTGAAAATATGTCCATATGCATCCACAGTTATTTTTTCAATATACAATAAAAATGTTGAGTTCTTCGTCTAATTGGCTTATCTTTTAGGCCAATTATTAGCCATTATTACCAATTATTATTTATCTCACCCTTTCATAAAATCTACCCGGAAGATAGACCTACTTTTATGTTTCAACTACAAAATCATAACATACTTTTTAACATTTAAATGAGCACTCAATTATCACATCAAAAAATCATACCTGCAGACAATTATTTGGTGAAATTTTAAATGAAATTCGATGAAAAAATTACATGAATCATAAAATTCGACTCTTTATGTATTATTATTGTATTTTATTATTATAATTGTACCGAAATTGTATTAAATGATAATTTTCCAATGTAAAAGTATTCACAACTTTTTTTTTACAATGAAATATGATTCATTTATATCAAAGGTTACAACATGTGAATGTCATGCTTATAGTATAACTCAAAATAGTACATTGTAACCGATGTGTTCAGGAAACTATAACCCAAACATGTATTTTCTTTCCTCTATGCAAAGCGAATATAAGACTCCGCGAAACATGAACGATGTGAATGTTAGTATGCGCTAGCGCACGGTTATTCCAGTACAAATTACGCCTTGTCAAAATCATTCAATCATTCCAGTTCTCTTCGCGAGACTTCGACTCCTCCCTCTTTTCCCCAGTGATACCACCAGAACAATAATCATTACTACCAATATGGGGAAACAATGGGAATTTGAATTGATTGTAAACATCGTTTGGATTGGGGTGGTAGCCTGGTAGGCCTAAGTTGTCTTTTTTCTTTAGGATTTGGCCAAATCGAAGATATATTCGGCGATGGTTTGATGCTTGATAGTGATATCTGATATCGATGTTAATATACTTGAATTCAAATTGAATTAGTTATAATTCAAAATATTACAATTAAATGAAACACAATTTAAAGTCTAGGCTAAATAAGCTTACATGGACGATAGCGGATAGATCATGCCACATAGGCTAACGATTAACTTTAGGAATATTTCTACCAGAACGCATAACGAACCTCATAGGCCTACAGTGATAAAATTTAAAGAAAAACAAATACTTTATTAGATGAGCGTAGCGAAGATTACCATTTCATATACGGTCAACTGAAAAAAATGGGCTTCGTTTTTATATATATTTTTTTTTTTAATTTTGTGCGTGGCATACAGGTCAGGACACATAACTAGATATAAGCACAAATTTGTACCACCAATTTATATCAATTCGTATGGAAAACAGGAAAAACAATATCTAATACCGACCTATAATAACTTCCTATAATAATAACCTATAATAATAACTTCCACCTGATTTATTAAACATACAAAAACTATCCGGTGTAAAAATAGAAATTAAAAAAAAAAATGGATTTTGAAAAATTGTACCTTATAGTGAATTACCATCTTAAAATTGAATTAAATCGACTCGAAACTTTTTCACATATTGGTGACACACCAGAATAGGTTGGAATTATTTTTCAGAAAAAAAAATTCGAACGGTTTCAAAACCGAAAACAAATCGAAAAATTTGGAAAATCCCCATAAGAATAACCCGGATGGAAAATACTTGAAATGTGAAAATTTTTCAAAAGATTCAAAATTTGCACGGAATATGTAAAACACAACATGCATACTTTTAGTGACTTACACAACAATCGGATGGGAAAAACAGAGAAAACGCAATTAATAAAACATTTTATTGAATATTGGGATCAATTGGTTTTGCAAAGTGTATTATGCGACAGGTTGCAGCACTATAAATATCAGCAAGCTGCCAGGTAGAGTATTTGAACGTTTGAAGTACTCCAGGGTCCGTAGATGAGGATTGAGTTGACAAATTATTTTTCATTCTATAGATTTCCATTACATCTATGCTCATCCCACAACGCATATCCCGCGTTTTCCTAATGAATATATCACAGTATATAATATATTTCGTATAATAACGTTTATCGGGTGATGAAATGACTACGCTGTTGGTGTCCCCGCCAGGCCCTTCCCAAAAGAAAAAAAATCATTTCTTCAATAATTACAAATAAATTACACATAGCCTACGACATTCACTTATTATTTCCACAAAGCCCCATACAGGCTCAACTGTAGGGTTTTAACTGTTATAATGAGACAAAAACTGTCCTCCTTCGTACAAATTATATACATAAAGTCGTCACTTGACTTGAGTATTTGTAATAATGTAATAATAATAATAATAATGATAATTTTTTTTCAGAAGATTTTTATTACACAATATAAGTTATTTACAGATATCGTATAGACCCACAAAGTAATAACAAGACTTTTCTGTGGGTCTACTAATTAATGTTATCATATATAAATACACATTACAATAAATGTCAGCTTGTTAACTTGATATAATGAAAAAAAAGTTCTTCACTTCTCTTTTAATAATACATAATACATATTAATCTTGACATAAAAGTGATTGTTATGATATTAAAATTTGATTTTTTAAATTTTAAGATGGTAATTCACTATAAGGTACAATTCTTCCAGATCCATTTTTTCTATTTCAATTTTTACACCGGATAGTTTTGTATATTTGTGCTAATATCTAGTTATGTGTCCATGTTCAGCTTTATTTTTGTGATAATAACAATAATGTTCATATCTATTTATTTATGTGCTTTGCATTTATAATTATGTTGATGTTTTTTCTCTCGTTTTATAAATAGAGTGGGCCTATATAGGCCTATACGTGTTGGAACATTCCTCACGATGCCCAATCAATTCGGATGAATAAAATAACATTATTTTCATCATTTCAATGGTTTTGGTTTTTTGATGGTCTGGTGTTTATATAGTTTATTCTCTTGACTTGATCGAGATCGAGTCTGCAGTGTACGCCTATGAGCTCATACATCTGTTCTCCGACCAGGCCCATCTCTCAAAATATGCTCTCATCCATCATCGAAATCCATCATTTCAATCCATCGAAATATCCATGTACAAAATAGTTTGATATGGGCGCATAATTTTTACCATTTTTGATTATTTACATTTTTTTGGTTTCATATATATAAATATATATATATATATATATATATATATATATATATATATATATATATATATTTATATATATGAATATATATATATATATATATATATATATATATATATATATATATATATATATATGTATATATATATATATATATATATATATATATATATATATATATATATATATATATATACATATACGATACAAATTGTACTGTTCTAAATTGTATAGACCTATCACTATATTTTACTGAAATTATATTAAAAATTAATTTTCGTATCATGAAGGTTTATTGTATATATCCACTATTTAGAGTAAGACTATTACTATGCAAATGACGCTCCCAGCGTAGATTATACAGAACGTAGGCCCTACTGTCGACGATAGTATGTTTAAATATCATATTGTACTCAAAAGTCAATTATTTTTATAATAGCCTTCTTTTTTCAGTCTTACTATATAAAGTTAAATAGTACTATATAGGCCTAAGCTTGAGAATATATATTTTGAATGACATGAAATTCATTCTGTACAAAAGCGTTTTCATGTTCATTTTTCTCTGAAAGGACCAAATTATTATTCATTGTATTTGTATATGGAATAAAGATTTGAAATTTCCACGCTTTGATTTTCATCTATAGCCGCCTGCCAAAGACTGGAGACGCTTTTTATCAATAGAAAATGATTGACCGAAATATACCTTTTTGTGACGTTTGTCAATAGGTCCATAGTCCCATCGATAGACTACTTGACTCCATAAAATTGTATTTTAACAACAAAAAAACTAAATGCATTGTTGAAGCGAAAACTACTTGTTTACGGACCGCATGGCATGAATGTCCAGAACATCCGAGCGTTTTATGTTGGGTATAGGGTGAGATATGCGATCGAATGTTTCTTAAAAGCGAGGGTCACGGAGACAGATCTATTCTGTATATAAAGAGGGTGAAATGTTATGATTTTCTAATCTACCTGAAAATGTATTTGAAAGGTGTTTTCAAATGCAATCATGCTGGGAAATTGACACATAGGCGATGACAATGTAAATGGTCTACATTCTTCAAAATATGCCTATACTGTATATGCACACAAGACTGACTTTAGTTATTTGGCTGCTGTCAGCTGTTTTTTTATATATATATATTCAAACCTAATAACCCCTACTATTATAATTGTATTTATTACGCTAGACAAATACTTATAATACCATGGTAATCTGTGAATCGTATTATTTTTTTATGATTTCATCAAATTAGTTATAATCAAAACTAACTTGAGCTTGAATGGAAAATATTATGAATTCTAAGCTTATTTTACTATCATTAATTACGACCTTATTTACGTCGTCTGCACCTATTCAAGCGAATATATGTGTTTTTTATTTAAAATTTAAAAAAATTAGGCATGATTATTCACAATAGATCCCACAGTGAGTAGGTCCCTATATATATAATTAACTTATAAATGTAGACTTCCCTGTGACTGCATTAAAAATAGGCATATACATAGTAACTTGTGGGCATACACAAAATAGAATGTATAAAGTGTAGTGTTGTATAGAAATAGATTGAATAAATCATTGAAAGAAACATATTTATTATATTATATTATATAACAAATATATATATATATATATATATATATATATATATATATATATATATATATATATATTGTATATAATATCGTAATATTTTAAATTATGACGGGCCTACATAATGAATTGACTTTTCATATTCATACTTTATATTCATATACCTTAATTGATCAATAGGCCTATACAGAATGAAAGTAGGCCAAACAATAACATTGTATAGGTACATTATAAAGTGAAACAATCATTTAGACCTATATATAACACCGTCGTAAAATTGAAACTTGAGGAAAACGATATAGTCCCTACATTCTTTCGATGGATGAATGTGGTGATGAATAGGCATGCGTATAAAACTAGAACGTTTCCCCAAGAAACAATTAATATATATGGACCTACTTGTAAAAATAAGGAGGCGGCTAGAGTGTTTTGAAATTGAACTTATATCAAATTGATTGCCGATCAAGTTGGTATGAGTTGGCCCTATTGGCCCATACGGTACACTTCTGGGAAGAATTCTATATACTGCAAAAGACTTTGAATTATACCCTATAGTTCATCTCAGAAAATTATTTCTAAAAGTATGCGGAAGAATAAGTATATTTATATGTTCTGTATTTTAAAATATTCAAACGTTCACCATAAATCGTATACGGTTATACACAATTAATTTACGAAACGTCGGATTGCACTCAAATCTTAACCTATTTTTCAATCTATTGGTTCAATCTATTTTCAAATCGAATTCGATCATTTTTATATATAGCAAATATATGGCCAATAACATTTACTGAGCTGAAAAAAGATTTGAAGATACAAAATGCCAGGCTTCTCAAATGTATTCATTTATACGCACATAGCTACTTTTCCTATAAACATTATAGTTAACATTACTCATTTTAGCTCTGTCTCGACAATAAATCGATTCCCGATTCCTCGATTTAGAACAGCTCTAAATTCAGGACTCTTCATTACTTTGTCTATCCAGTGACCACTATTAATAGGCCTTACAGGATCATGACGTCAGACAATTAGGCCTACGCATATTTCCAATCAAATTGCGTATGGGCTTATATAGGCCTACAACATACGCAACGACAGCTACAAATTCCATGCAAATGCCTAATCCAACCCTATTCGAACTTGGCCTTACGCATTATCTCAAATACGCATAATTAACACGAAAAGTAACCTAATGCACAAATGAAGCGACGAATGAATGCAAAAAAATGGCTAAAAGATGTAACATATTTGATAAAATTATTGACGCATGCGCTCGCGCTTTGTAATAACTTCTCCTATTTTTATCAATTTGATATCAGAATTTTGATCAAATTATTTCAATATTTTAACGTATTATACAGTGGAAAAACTCCTTAAATATCTTCGTTGCTTGGATGAGTATACGAATTGTATACAATATAATATTGCTTTCTTGGTTTTTGCGTAACTATACCTTATATATAATTTTATGTATATATATATATATATATATATATATATATATATATATATATATATATATATATATATATATATATATATATATATATATATATATATATATATATGTATATATATGTATATATATATATATATATATATATATATATATATATATATATATATATATATTATATATATATATATATATATATATATATATATATATATATATATATATATATATATATATATATATACAATTTCAAATAATTATGTGATAGATAAAGACTTAACTAATCAAGTAAAGACACATCATATCACATTTTTTTTGTAGATGATTAGAAATGAAGCGATTACTCGCCTTCTCATGGTCGAATCATAGGACATGAAAACAAAATATATATAGATATGAGTAGGCCTACATTCTGAATAATAGTTTCATTTTTCAGTGGGCATTTTTTAAAAGTTGATTAAATTATAATAACTCTTATATCTGATAACGTAATATTCATCAAATTCCAACTATGAATATGAAAAGGGCCTATGTCTAGCATGCTCTATAAGAACAGTATAGGACTAAACAAATGACAATTTATTGAGTAAAGAACAGTAACAACAACAGTAACCATGTTTAAGTTGGTGAAAATAAAACTTTGGTAAAACTTTAGAAACTTGTTTATCGTAGTTTCCATTTCACACGAAAAGTGAAGGATTATTTTCAAAGTAAAGATTTCAAAAATGCTAATATATGGTAGGCCCTTAATTTTATTATAAGACTTATGCCTAAAATTTATAATTCATCGTTTTCCTATGAGATACTTTGAACAGAAAAATCATTTTCACACCAAAACATGTCGTAGCCAGTTCAGGTTGTCGAGGTATTTATGAAAATGGAATTGACGTACATTTTTAAAGGAGTTGAGAACATCCGAAAAATCGCATAGTAGGGCCTATAAAAAGAGCATTATCCGTATTATCCAACCGGTTAAAATAAATTCTTTAATTTATTTCAAACCTCACAGCTGTATAATGGAATTGCCAATTGTTATATATTATACTTATTAAGCCTGCCTACTAAGAAAATACTAAATGTACGTTGTAAGATAAAAAAGAGTAGGCCCGCGCTAAGCTTATTGTATGAAATGGAGAAAATGGAGAAAACTCCAATACCTTGGTTTAATCAGAGAATAGGAAAGAAAATCAATGTATCGACTATTATTATTGATTGTTATCATTCACTTTGATCAGATGAGCGTGGAAAAGTCTTTCATTTCGCAAAACGGAAAAATCGAGCTCCGTTTTTATTATTTGTTTATTTTTGAGGGGTTCTTGTTTTTTATACATGCCATAGCATATAGTCTCAGACAGGTCCAATCGAATTCAAACATTCTCTGTACATTGTTGTCCAACCAGAATATATTGGGATTGTTTTTAATCAAAATCAGTTCGACATTTTTTCGGAGATAATTTGGAAAATTTTGATAATCCCCTTAAAAATAACATTGGGTGGAATTGTCAAATTTTCATTTTTATCTGATCGGAATGAAATTCTCACAGAATGTTTTGCACGTTTGTATATACCAAGATTGAAGAAATTGAATTAGTAAGAAAATTAATTAGAGTATATTCGAAAAATGTCAAATAACTTACTGACTTGAAGTTTGTGAATTATAATCAATAGTTTGCATGGAATAACGAAGGCTATGAGTTAGAGAGGAGGCGTTATATTTTCAAAATCGAGGTATATACATAATTTTTGAGTAGGCCTACTTTCCAAATAAATATTTCGCTCATCTTACAACGCATAGCCTATACTTTGTTTTGCTATACATATTACAATTGATCCTAAAGATCCAGCGTATTAAAATAAAATATCAATCATAATAAAAGATGGATGTATGAAATATGGGCAGATTTATACAAAATCGTCGAAAATACTCATTCAATTCTAAGATACGGACGATTATCTAACAAAGTGATGGAAAGCATAGAAATAATTGCCCTTGTTAGAAGAAGCCTTTACCTTTCTTTCCAGTTATATAGAGGCATATATTGTATAGTGTTCAAATTCAGTACAATTTTAGATTATTTTTTTTACTTATTTGCCGCTGGGGTGGGATTTCTAAAATGTCCGTAGGGCCTACTGCTTGTTCGAAAAAAAGTGATGAAACCGATTTTTCTCAGGAACTTGAAAGCGCCAAGTTGGAGAAATCCGTGGGTCCACAAGAGATTTCGTGGTAATTTATTAATTATTTTGACCATCTAGTCTATTCAGGATGTACAAAGATAACGAAAAAACACGTGGAAGTTGTCGTAATAGTCACATGGAGCTCTATTAAAAATCGTCAGGTGCATGGTCGATAATATAGTCCTACTGTATGATCGGCAACTATGCCCAATAGAAACGCAGGCGCCATCTGTATTGTAAGTAGTGAACTTGCTCCTGTCGATTGTTCATGTTGAACCTCAGATAAAGGAAGTTTGAACTAGGGACAAGGAAATCGGGACGAGAGTAGTCATCAAAGAAAGAAAGACTGAGAGATGTATCTTAAATTCTTAATGTCTTTGGGAGGATCAGTCGCTAGCTCGCCGAACCGACGGACCGGGGTTCGATTTCCTTCATTTTGAATCCTCAGTGCTCAGTGACTCCTGAATGTAGTTTTTTTTCTGGTTTCCCCTATGCGTTGAAGTTGATACTGACCGTGTCCTTCTCATCATTCCAGCAGACTAAGTTCATTTTTTATTATTATTGGTGTTTAACGGCGCGACAACATCGAGGGTCATTTTGCGCCGGAACTCCATCAAGTGTAGATTGGTTTATAGGGGACTAATTCATTAAACTGGTCCACACTACACTGGTCTATATAAACAATGTTACATTGAAAAAAAATGAAAAAAAAATAAAGAAAGTGAGTGCATGAATGACGAGATCCAAAAAAATATATATAGATCAAAATATAGGCCTACAATTTGATTTTTCCTTGAAGATGAGAAAGTTATCTGCAGGATTGGAGGAAATTGTACTTTTCAATTTTCTTTATTGGTAGTTAGAGAGAGAGTTAAATATAGCTATAATCCTGGGTTAAATAGACGCCTCTATAACTGTGACCTATCCATGCCCATTGAGAATAAGGTGGCGGCAAAAAAGTGTAAAATAGTTTTGTCCGAAGAAAACTTCGTCCAATGACGGACATGTCTGACAAGTTTGATGGCCATATGATCAGCTGGTTCTAAACCAAAGTGCGTATAGGCCTATAGATTTCTATTACATACGGACAATTTCAATCTAGACTGTATGGAATCATCTTCTGCGGGCAATCACTACACGATTGCACAAATCTCACTCACACACACGATCTCTGTCTCACACAAATGAGCAATAAGAATCATGATGAGAGCTATGGCAAAGAACAATATACACCCTTTTTTTAAATTGGGAATTTTAACTAGGTTCCATCTCTGTATGTCTATCATACCATTTTACATATCATTTTACTAAATTCGGGAAGGTATCAACTGTACTAAAAATCAACTGTACTAAAAATCAACTGTACTAAAAAAACTGTACTAAAATCATTTCTCAAGGATGGGTGGTAACAATTTGTGAAGGGGAGGAGCCTTGTACAGAAGTACAGACTACTCAAAAAGTTGGTTTTTAGTACAGTTGGTTTTTAGTACAGTTTTTTTTAGTACAGATTTTTTTAGTACAGTTTTTTTTTAGTACAGTTTTTTTAGTACAGTTGGTTTTTAGTACAGCTGATTTTTAGTACAGTTGGTCAACCCCCCTAAATTCAACTAAAAACTGTGAAATCCACAATAATAATACACGACAAGCAAAAGATCTCCATGTAGGCCTACAGGCCCACAGATAGACAATGTTTGCCAGAAAGCCTGAATATGCAGGGGTCAAACTTTATAAGTAAAAAGGCACTACAAATTTAAATATTTTTAAACATTATGTGACAAGTTACTTGACAAGTTTGACAAGTGAACTTTGTTTTCTTTGATTTCATATTTTTCATGACATTAGGCCTACTTATCTGGTTTTAGTTTGGCGCATTTTATAACAATGCAAATTGTTCTATTGAATAAATACATTATTACTATTAAATATCTCGCTCATCGTACAACACAAATCACATGCTTCGTTTTCCTCCTAAAATAAAACGTAGGCCTACATCAAAAGCTGTATTCCAATTATTCGCTGGTTAAAATCATTATTTAATTATTATTATTAGCTTATTCTAATATTTAATTGTTATTGTTTGTATTTTTTCACTCTTATGTAAAGTTTTAAACTCATATTTTTGTACAATGCCAGGTCCAAAGGAGCAATAAACTAAACTGTAATAAAGTATGCTTTTGTGAACCTATAATATATATATATATATATATATATATATATATATATATATATATATATATATATATATATATATATATACATATATATATATATATATATATATATATATATATATATATATATATATATATATATATATATATATATATGTATATATATATATATATATATATATATGTATATATATATATATATATATATATATATATATATATATATATATATATATATATATATATATATATATATATATATATATATAATATATATATAAATATATATATATATATATATATATATATATATATATATATATATATATATATATATAATATTATATATATATATATTTATATAATGTATATAATAATATATAATAATATAATAATATATTTTAATATACATAATACATTTAAATATATATATATATATATATATATATATATATATATATATATATATATATATATTATAGTAATAATTATTATTATATTATTGAACGACGTAGTCATAGCGTATAGAGATGTATACATCTCTATGGTCATAGAATAGGCATACTAGACGCAATGGGAATTGCTCTGCAATTAGCGCAGTTACTACAACCGGTGGATAAATTGTGGCGTCTTAGAATATTATGAAGTATTGGTATCATGGTCGAAGCTTTTGACCACAAAAATGAATGTTTTTATGAAAAGTATAAAATTCAATCATCTGTTCTAAGATTTGGCTCAATTTTTCTGTGAAACAACAAATCAACAATTTACCCATCGGGTGTCGGAACTGTGGTAGGGCCTAGTGGCCTACACGTGCTGACTGCTGAATCAGCTGGAGCCTGGTCATCGAATTTGACAATCAAAGAGCATGGCCATAGAATAGAAGTAAATAGAAAGAAGTTTATTTGTTTAACCTCTCTTAAAACACCCCAAACGATGAAGAAGCATTCAGATCAGTGCACAATTCATAGAACGTAAGTAATCAACTCTTTTTAAAATTAAAACATGCAGAAACTACGAACACTGCTTAAAGGTTAAAGGGTAGATTTGCTGTTAATTTATTCATTTTTCAATACAGTAACCTTTCATCTCATCTTTCCGTCATCCCATTCATGATTTACGGATGGCAATAGATCTCACAAAAGCATGAAACACATTCACTGCATTTAGCATTGATTTTGTAAGGTTAGGCCTACATGTATGTAGACTAAATTACCAGAGTAGCACTTCATTTGAGATAAGGTACAGGTGCTATATGACTGCACAGCCATATAGCACCTGTACACTTTCTTAATTGAATTGCTACTCTGGTTGTTTGGTGAGGTTTTTGATAAACACACCAGAGACTTCTCTTCACACCCCTCTGTTCATACATACGACGCCATCAGAATACATCCGCATCACTGTAGTAACGACAGGCCATGGTCAGACCAAGCTCTGCCGGCCCCTCTACTAGCGACTACAGGGACTAGGCTTCGGCACGTTCAAATAGCTAACACGTCACCGCAATGGGAAACACATTCCCAACCTTAGTGGCTCAAAATGACTCGTGAATTGATATTGTTCTTTTTTTTTACATTGAAATCTTGATATACAATCATTGTTCATTGTTTCGTTGTTTCCCAATGAAGGTTAAAGCATGCCTAAGGATAGCCTTGGGTAGGCCTACCTTTGGGTAGCCTTGGCTGTTTTGAAGCCTGTTTTGAAGCTCTTGTTTGTTTTTCTGGCCAATCAGAATGGATGAAATTCCTATCTCTTTCACTTGTTGCTCTCTGCCACAAGACATAAAATAAATTCAACTTTATTGTAAAAAACGCGGCAGTTGAATTCCCTCACTCATACAAGTGTTGGGATATCACCTCGAAATATCACCTCTATAATACCGGTAGTACTAAAATTCAAGTACCGGTACGTATGCATTATTATTGTATTTGCGTGCCACATAACACGATACTAAAAACCACTTGAATTGAATTAGAATTATTCATTTAAGTGAATGAATCAAATCTCGAAGTGGATGCGAAGAAACGCGACTTAGTGAACAGCGCAGATGGCAGGCGATTTTTTTAACCGCCTGCCGCGAGCCATGAAGACGGGCATTTAGACTTCGAGACGGTCCTGTCACTAAATGAATAATTATCTCTAGACTGTTTCAAATTGAAAACAAATAACTTTGACACCAGGACTGCTCTATCTGTAACCATATTTTTTTGCCTCAGATAGAAGTCTTTCAGTTTTCACAAGTACGGAACGTATTCTAAGTATGTAATGCTGCTCGGGCACCATACCCACACTCGCCTGTATGACCAACAGAATACCAGAATAGCTTCGTCGGTAGAATGGATTCCCTACCACTACAGTAATTACAACGAAGACGGTACCCGGTATCAATTAAAGTTGAGTTTAATGGGAACCCAAAGTCAACAATTGTAGGCCTACTCAGTAACATTGAAACAGAAAGGTAACCTGGTAGCTTTGGGCTGCTGACCTCAATGTTTTCTCTCTGGACTAATAATAATAATATAGTTTATTGTCATATTTTTGAAAACCCTTAATACGTGTGTATGGATATGTACATGATGCTGGATTGTGCAGACATTTTTATTTTCAGTTGATTATTGTATCAACTGAAAACTAGTCTGACTGATGTCCCCAATTAATCCTCCACAACAATTCTCCACAACACTAAATTAACCCCCATTAGAATATTTATTCCCAACAGTATTCTGAATGAGAAAATAACAAGAACCTCAATCAACTATTTGACCACAACAATGCAGATATTCATTCAACAATAATACTGACCCATTCTAAATATTACTATAGTTTATTTAATACTTGGCAATACTTTGTTTATTTTAATAATCTAAATCAGAATTGTAATAATCATCCATCATTATGCTCATTTGCTATTCACAATCCCTTCTGATTATTTTCTCCTATCACATTCTCAAGTCCCATTCGTCCTATTCCACGTCTCGTTTCTGTCTCACCCTGTTACACAAAAACCACACTCCGTCTCCTCTTACAACCAAACCCCTCTTCTCTCTTCCTCCGTGCACTATGTTCTTGCACTCTTCAGTCTTGCTACGGTGGTCCCAGGTCAGCTGCCGGCAGTCCTCATCTGTGGGTATAATGCGTGTGGAATACAGACTTTTGACCTCTGCACCATTATAGCAACCAGATGTTTCACTGAAATTCTCAAAAATTACTCACAGGAACTAGTCGTTTTCACAACAAAATGTAAAGTGGTGACCGAAAGCAATGAGGATTTGGGTTGGACAATATTTAGCAACAACGTAGTGTGCAAGAAGGCACTAAACCAACGCTGCTAAACTACGGTACCGGTACATCAAACTAAACTAAATTTAGCCTATAGAAAACAGTACATGAGTTGAATTGTAAACCACAAAACAGGGGATTTTTTACTATAAATTCTCATTTTTGAATAAGCATGATCAGTAGGAGCTCATTATCAAAATTATTAAATAAAGGTTTGGCCATAGACTCAATTGTTGTTCGAAGGAATGAGACATGTATTTCTCTGCAAATGGGCTCATTGTCAGCTTGCATTATAGGCCTAGCCATTTGTTAAAATTACAATTAAAATTTGTTGCTTGATTCAGTATTCAAATTTAGGGGAGTACCCAACTAATCATCGGCATATTGTCCCTTTATTTTCTCACATATATCTATAATCAATAATCATTCATCCTCAACAAGAGGCCGCTAGCGCTTCCTTCCCACTGTCAAAACAAAGCTATGAACAGGCAATCATCATGGTACAGGTCATAGCTTAAGGCATGTACCCTTGTAGTGATTAATAGGCTAGATGACTTCTTTCCTTCCCTGTGTCCAAAACACATGATGAATTAATCTTCCCACCATCTCATTCATCACTCACTAATGCCAATACATCTTACAACATCACTATAGGCATTGTAACCCAATGAAAACAAATTGACATGATAAACTTTAATCTCCCTTGTAGCACAGTCAGCTGAAGCACCGCTAGAGAAACTCGAGTGACTGTTGGGCGTGGGTACGAGTATCGTACAAGGCATGGGATTTTGTAAAAGTCCTTTCACTTATCATGTGTTCATTGTTCCACAATCACCTGCTCATTCATACCCCTGTATAACCTAGCTGTTGATGGGGTCGTTGAACAAACAATAGTCAATCATCATCGTGATAAAAACTTTGGATTTAGCAGCGGTGTAATTTATGTTTACGACTTCTCGCTCATGTCAGGCTGTTCTCAATGGATCAGCAACAGGAAAACACATTCAGCGCATTGGCATTACTGTTACGTATACCGTAGTTGTTAGTGTTGTTCTGCTAACGTGCGTTTATAGTATTTTATTTGTTGGTCTTACAGATGTGCTGGACGAGTCCAGCGAGAGACGCGGAGGATCACGCGAGATAGCAGCTGAGAGACGCAGAGGATCACGCGAGATGGCGGCTGAGAGACGTGGAGAGATGCAGAAAATCACGCAAAATAGCGGCTGAGAGGCGCGGATGCAGCAGCAGAGAAGAGGAGACCGAAGGACAGCAGCGATAGAAGACGGGATTGGAGAGAGGAGAAGAGAAGAGACGATAGCAGTGCAGCGATAGAAG
Organism: Brachyptera risi; assembly: GCA_964007535.1. Classification (NCBI taxonomy): domain Eukaryota; kingdom Metazoa; phylum Arthropoda; class Insecta; order Plecoptera; family Taeniopterygidae; genus Brachyptera; species Brachyptera risi. Next base: position 36,644,683 of record OZ023331.1, on the reverse strand, counting down.
ACAGGTTAGTGCATTTAAATATTAAACTCATCAATTATTATCAGTGTTGAGTAGCTCTTGCATAACCTGTCCCAAAAATAATACAGTATTTTTGAATATTGTTTTCCTGACAAATTTTCAAGTATCGAAAACCTTTCTTTTGAATTTTTCAGTTCTGTTGACAAGTGTTTACAGAGCAATAAAATTAGAATTCAAATCCTGTCTCAACTTCAAACTTGAGTTAAATTTGAAGATTATCATAGCAAAATTTGCTGATGATTTAGAGATCCTGACGTAATACTTATAGAAAAATACTAGAACATCATACGTCTCTCCAGTTCATAGTAATTAATTGCGAAAGATCAAAAACTAGTGTGCCCTTACCGATTTTGCATTTTTTTGTGATTTGAAAGTTTTTGTTCAATTTCTTAGTTCTGTAGCTATTTGTGTGTAGAGTAATCAAATAAGAACACAGATGAGGTCTCAGTTTCAAAATTGAGTTGAATTTAAAGATTTTAGAACAAAAATAAACTTAGTAGGCCTAGAGGTATATTTTTCATCCAAAAAGAAATTTAGAACCCTTGTAATTACCTAGAAAGATTTTTTTTTATTTCATCAGATTTAGCTCTTTTGAATGTCCTTTTGTCGCCCCACAAAATTTTAGCAAAATCAAAATTTACAATTTATTTTTACTTTTTCAAATTTGATTTCTGACTTCAATTTTGGTCTTGAAATTTACAAAAACATATTTTCTACCTCAGGATTAAATCCTCTATCTGAATATTCAAACATAATTGTACATATCTCGTTCGTTCAAAAGTCCGTTCTGAAAATTCGCTGGAAATGTTCTTTTTTGGTAATTCAAACGCTTCTTTCTTGGAAACAGCTGGGGCGAGCATAGACGAATTTTCTGATGATTCATAGATTGTCAAGTTATACTCATAAAAAAATACTAGAACGTCGTAGGTTTTACCAGTCCATAGTAATTAATTCTGAAAGGTCAAAAACTTTTCATTTTGGCATTTTTTTTTTGCTGCCTTGATATTTTTTGTCCAATTTTTCAATTATGTAGTTATGTGTGTGTTGAGAACTCAATTTAGAACACAAATCAGGTCTCAGTTTCAAAATTGAGTTGAATTTAAAGATCTTGGAGCAAAAAATTACTTGGCATATCTGTCATATGGGACTATATATATATATATATATATATATATATATATATATATATATATATATATATATATATATATATATATATAGAATTTTAGAATTCTTGTAATTACTTGGAGATTTTTTTTGTAAAATTCCAACAGATTCACCTGTTTTAAATTTCCTTTTGTCGCCCCACGGAATTTTAGCAAAATCAAAATTCAAGATTTAATTTTTTCACTTTTTTCAAATTTGATTTCTGACTTCAATTTTGGTCTGAAAATTTACAAAAACATATTTTTCACCTCAGAATTGAATCCTCTATCTGAATATTCAAACATAATTGTTCATATCTCGTTTGTTCAAAAGTCCATTCTGAAAATTTGCTGGAAATGTCTTTTTTTTTTTTGGTAATTCACACATTTTTTGTTGTTTGAGGCGAGCACAGCAAAATTTTCTGATAATTCATAGATCCTCAAGTTATACTCATAAAAAAAATACCAGAACCTCGTAGGTTTTACCAGTCCATAGTAATTAATTCCGAAAGGTCAAAAACTCATTTTGGCAATTTTTTTGTTGACTTGAAATTTTTTGTTTAATTTCTCAGTTCTGTAGTTATGTATGTGTTGAGAACTCAATTCAGAACACAAATCAGGTCTCAGTTTCAAAATTGAGTTGAATTCAGATACTTTAGAGCAAAAACTGACTTGGCATATTTGTCGTAATATGACCATATATAGAATTTTAGAATCCTTGTAATTCCTTGGAGAGATTTTTTTTTTGTTAAATTCCAACAGATTCACCTCTTTTAAATTTCCTTTTGTCAGCCCACAAAATTTTAGCAAAATCAAAATTTACGAATAATTTTTTTCACTTTTTTCAAATTTGATTTCTGACTTCAATTTTGGTCTAAAAATGTACAAAAACATATTTTCTGCCTTGGAATTGAATCCTCTATCTGAATATTTGAACATAACTGTACATATCTCGTTCGTTCAAAAGGCCGCTCTGAAAATTCGCTGGAAATGTCCTTTTTTTGGTAATTCACACACTTTTTTCTCGGAAATGGCTGGGTTAATAGTGGCATAATTTGCACACGATTTAAAGATCATGGAGTTATACACATAAAAAAATACTAGAACCTCATACGTTTCACCAGTTCATAGGAATTAATTGCAAAAGGTCGAAAACTAGTGTCCACTACCCTTCTCATTTTGGCATTTTTTTCTGTGATTTGAAATTTTTTGTTCAATTTCTTAGTTCTGTAGTCATTCATGTGTAGAGTAATCAAATCAGAACACAAATCAGGTCTCAGTTTCAAAATTGAGTTGAATTTAAAGATTTTAGAACAAAAAATAACTTGGAAAATTTTCGTTTTTCAAAATTAGATTTGTCTCAAATTTGGTGTGAACACGAAGTAGCTCTTTACAAAGAATGATCCTGTGAAATTTGTGTGATTCATCGACTTTGAAGCAAGTTATTTACAATAATTTGTGCACTTTCCTGTTTGCAGGCTGCAGCTTACCTTGAAGACTCACTCCTTGAGGTCCCGCGGCGACCCCGAGATAGGTAATGCACCGGCATGTGGGTAAACTGTCCCCAGTGCAGCCCGCACTCTGGTGTGAATCAGCCTATTGTAAAATGATCCCTGAGCCGGGTAGGCCAGCCTAGTGTGGTCTGATCAGCCCTGTTGTCTCAAACCAAGTTGATTAAAGCTCCACGACAGGAAAGGCATCTCCTCGAGCTTAAGCAATCGATGCAACACCCGAGCACGTGGATAAAAGGCTCGCTAGGGGTGGGGGAGACGGTCTGGATGGCTCTTGGGCGAGACATTCTACTCTTGCGTGTGAGATAGACTCGCGTGAGCCTGTCTTGCATTCAAGGGTACATTGTCATGCGTCCAATCACCATCTAAGATTCGCTGGAGGGGTTGTGGCGGAGACCTTGTATTTGACCGTGTGGGAGAGACTTGCGTAGCTTTCTCGGAAGCTACATGAGCCTCTCTTGCACGCAAGGGTTCAAGGTCAAGCTGCCACAACCCCTCCACGTCTCTCCTACCCTCTCTTGCGGGCTGCACTGGGGTACTGGAAGCCACAACAGGATCATCACAAGAGAGAACACATCAGATGTCATTGTAACTTATTATCAATTTATTCATTATTCTGTACAAGTTATATCAATAAATCATGCAATCACAATATATTTGTTTACACATCATTATTACTCTTGTCTCAATCCATTCATGTTCCAATCAATAATGCAACCCATCAAAACTCAGCAGGCTGAAGTAACAGCGTTGATTGCTGCAATGGACGAACTGGCCCCAACAGGATCCTGAAGGCAGCGGCATAGTGTGTATTGTACTGCAAGATGGGATGAGTGCGCTCACAAACAGCTGGGACAACCTGCAACAATAGGAAATAATATTTGTATGTAATATATATATATATATAGGCTAAACAGGGGTAAGAATGAGCAGGTGATTATGAAACTACAATGTGACGATAGATGAAATGATATTTACAAATACCCATCCCTTTTGCAGGACTCTAACCCACGTTCAACGGTGTCTTCAGTTTCTGCAACGGTGCCCAAGCTGACCGAGCTACCGTGGGTGGCATGAAGGTTTATTTATATTGGACTGAGATCTATTGGCGACGGAGAAGGAATTAATGAGAAGACGGCATGGAGGTTAATTTATATTGGGTTTAATGGCAGATCCATTGGCGACAGAGGAGTGTTTATTGAGAAGATGACATGGAGATTAATTCGCATCGAGTTCAATTACGGATCTATTGGCGACGGAGGAGTGTTTATCAAGAGGGTGACATGGAGGTTAATTTATATAGAGTTTAATGACTGGGATCTATTGGCGACGGAGGAGAGTTTATTGAGAAGATGACAAAGGTTAATTTATACAGAGTTCAATTCTTGAGATCTCTTAGCGACGGAGGAGTGATTAACGAGGAAACGACATGGGGGCCAATTCATAATTGAGTTTAGTGACAGATGTATTGGCAATGGACGTGTGATTAATAAGAAAATGGCAAAGGTTTATTTATATCAAGTTTTTTTCATATAAATGCAAAGCTGTGATGTTAACACGATACATTAGTTGAAAATGTACTTTTTTGCGGCTGAATTGCATTCTATTGTATCTGTAGGCCTCAACTTCTGTTAGAATTCAACTTTTTAATTGAAAATGTTGACATTTATCAATATTTTCATTTATTTATATTCTATTGAACTGGATCCATGATCTATTGTTATCAGATGAATGATGAATGAGATGGAGGTTTCTTCAGGTACATCCATAGAGCCACGGCATTTTCACCAGCCGGCAATCTCCACCGCCATCACCAGCGGCTTGTCAGGTGCCGTAGGACGGCAAATGATTTGTACCGGTCATACTACCACAGCAAACAATTGGTTATATCGCGGGCTCAAGGCAATTATATATCGAATCGATGCGATAACAATAGCAACATCGACAGTGAACGAGCTATACAGTCGATAGTCCGTAAGCAAAACAAACAGTTTGAGTATAAACGTGGTTGTGATATCGTCTAAGTCATCACAGCAAGTCTATCGGCTACCAAAATGTTCAACTTCAACCAACTTTCAAGGACACAGTGAACGGCAAGTCTGTGATTGGCTCATGAATTTTATTTTGACGGCACGACAAATTTGTACTGCCGTGGCTCTATGAACGTACCTTTATATAATGAGAAGGTTAGTGGGAAGGAAGAGGTTGAGTCCTATATTGTATGAACTATCTCGGCATTAGCCTAGACGACAGAGGAAAAGCACAAAAAAATCCTGACTTGATGGGCAGTAGCAGGGATCAAACCGAGACCTGGTATACCCTCACCTACCCTCACCTACCAGATCACACAAAGCGAGCGCGCTTTCACCGGAGCTAAATGTGTCTGTAAATATTTTCTCCAATATGTAATAGAAATCGGGGCGCATAGGCCTATATAAATTTGATAAAAACTGATCTTGTAGAGTATACTTTTATTTTGATCCCAAATGAGCAAGATGCAATTGCAGGCCTACCAAGTGAAAATGGGTGAATTAAATTCCCATTAACCCTTTTAGTGCCAAGAGCCAATATGTCGGCTCCTACTTCAAACTGATTTAGTTCCTCAAGTTTCTATAAGATAGCAATAGTGGTGACATATTCAGAAAGCTGCTATTCACACGAATTTCGTGGTACCAAGGTCAATATTCCACCATCTTTCCACAGCCGTCTATGTTTGTTTACATTTGGCTGAAATATGAAAATGTTATTCTAGTTTGTTTTCAAAATGGCGTCTTGTGGAAGACGTGATTATTTACAAGTTGAAGAAGTGATTAGGGATTTAGTAGATAAATCAGATGAGGAAGAAGGAAGTGACTTTTCAGAAGATGCATTATCCCATCTTCAGATGAAATAGTGATGCGAGTGACAGGGGCAAAGAGAGTGATGTACCTGATAAAAATGTGGCCAGGCCCACGCCTAGGCCTGGAGTAGGCCTAGCTCATGTCATGTCGTCATCTTTTGAAAGATAGTTCGTAATGATTGAAATTCCACATAAAAATGTTTGAAACTCATGATTCTTACTCAAAACAGTTCGTTCTTCATCATGCAATTCTTCAAAATAATGTTGAAAATTATTTGTTATCTCTACCATTGTTATAAACCCAACAAATATTTTGACAGTTGAAAAAAATGAAAATAAAAGTTTTTTTTTATTTATTGTCAGATCAAATGTGAAATTACAGTATTCCTCATCCAAGTGTCCATCCTTCCATCACATTTCAAAAAATATTTCATGAGATTTGACCAAATGATTGGCAAGTTATGATATTTTTGTGATTCTCTGTAAATCGGTCAAAACCTACCTGGCATTATTAGACACATTTTGGATCAAATCTGGTGGCACTAAAAGGGTTAAACAATTATTATTCAAGTAAGAGCATTTAGAATTTGAAAACTAGCACTTTGCTGCATCTATTATTTTAAAACATTGTGTTTTGTAGCGCATCAACGTTCTATAGCATAACAGCAGTACGGTACCAGTAAACCCACTAGATAACGTACAGTAGAATACAACAAAAACACAAAATGATATTTTTAACAAAATAGTGTCTACCAGCAGGTTAAGCCTACGCCTCATCTGCCACCTGCATTTGCAACTGCACTTTCTACCAAATTCTCCAACTAATTTCATCCATTTCACCTCAATTGAAATAATTTGGGGAAAATTAGCACTTATAGACTATAATGCTTCTATACCGAATACAAGTGCTTTGTCGCCTTTTCAAAATCATGATCAAAAAACATCCAATATATTGAAACATGAGGGAATATTTGAAATTCATGCAAGAAAGCACTTATAGATTTCTTCAATTTTAAAGCAGTTGCTATTTTACATGTCTCTATTCATAGGCCTACATGTATTTATCTATCTCTGTGTGAAGTTTTTGGGGTGATAATACTTTTTTCTACATTTTCAAATTTGTTGTCAAGTGTACAAATTGGATTGAGGACAATATTCCTATTCTTACCGGTGAACGTCGTCTTCGTGAGTAGCCGTTAGGGTACCAATCAGCATGGTGTCAGTAGCAGTAAGGCAGCCAAACAGAAGCCAGCGTATTGTGAGTAGCAGTGAGGCAGCCAATCAGAAGCCAGCCAGCTGTTCAATGGGTGGTGTGGCCTCTTCATGCTTGTGCTAGCTGCAACATGAGAAACATGGCACTGAGTTCCTACAAGTTTTAGTTTACTCATTAGCCCTATTCATCTCTCTATTCTCTGCCAGAAATCAACAAACTTCATTTGTTTATGATGTAAAAGACTACCAGTGTTTCAAAATCAATTTTGTTCAAAATTTTCATCTCGTTTTTCTTGATATTCCTTTTATCCAAGTTTTTGTTGTTGTTTAATTACCCAACTTTTAATCAAGGCCTAGACCTTGGAACCAAATACAGAATTACATTTGAATGTTATTCATTTTGAGTTGAATAAACCTAGGCCTGCAAATAGAATTCAGTATTATTTTCTCTCTGGCCCAGCGCCATTGATTTTCAATGCCAGAATTCATTTCAAAGCCCACCTAAAACTTGTACACAACCATCAGCTAGTGAAAGCTACGGCTAGCCAGTTTATATAGTAGAGTTTATGGTTTTATAACACTATGAACTCAATGGCCTAGCTCACCAATTCGCTCGTTGTGGGATTTTACGGCACGTCAATGACAAGTCTATTTGTACCGGTAACTTGCTCAAGAACAAATTGTAAGACCAATCATGCACAGTAGGGCCTAGGCCTAAATTAGTACAGTAATCCTAAGGTAGTCCTCCTTGGGTGGGTCTTATGGTATGGTGTTCTACCGTCCAAGTAAATACGTCTAGGCTTAATGCTTGACTCTTACCAAGAAATGCACAAATTCTTCACCATCTCACTATGGAAGTTGGAATAAACTTGTATTCATCATCTATCAATCACTAACCCTCATAGTGATGTAAATTTCCATGAAATTTTTTTTCGTTCAAAATTTTGAAAATTTCCAATTTTGAAAAAAAATCATTCTTTTATGGCATTCAAGTCCTTGTCGAAGAAACTGAAGCTTAAATTCACTCTCAGTGATACTAACAATTTGCTGAACCACCATATTGAAGATAGACATACCCAGTATAACACTGCATTTGCTTAGAAAATTGTCAAGGCCTTAAACGAGTTGAGCCTAAATAAAATAATAACTGGCTCTTTGTAGATTTTGAACATGCATTGATAGATCCTCACTAAATGTGTACACTTCTCGGCGACTACCTGTAGATGGGGCCAGTACTCATTGTAATGTCAAGAGTTTGAATAATAATAATAAAAATAATAATAAGGAACCATCCCAGTATTGACCTGAATGACAGAGGGAAACCACGGAAAAAAACGTCAGAATGGTCGACCACATATGGTGGGAATCGAACCCCAGTCTCCTAAATGACGGTTCAGTGTATTAATCATTCAGCCACTCGTCTCAATGAACACTTTATACCGGTAAGTGAGAATCGTTTGTGTGATTACCAGCATTGGTATTAAGAGTAAAACAAAACACACGAATGTTGATAGACCCATCTTCCACTTTGAACTATGTGCATTTGAACTTAAGTCTCTTGGGCAATATGTTCACTTCTTTCTTTCAACAGCATATGTAAAGTTTGTCAATTATTATAGGGCCTACAAAGGGAAAAAAATGAGTGATAGGCCTAAATTGGTATATAATTAGGTCTTTGAGGCTATCATTCATGAATTGTTAGTATGTTATAGATAATTCTATGGAATCATCAATAGGCCTTGGGCCAACTACAAATATATCAAACCAAAGTACACGGAAAACACGGCTATAGCACACCCACACAAAGAAACAAGTTTGAATCATACATGTAAAATGTGCGAACAAGCTCAATTATAATTTCAATGACAGAAAATGGTATTTTAAAAATTCACTTCTCAATGCTCGTGTGGTTGAGTGTTGAATCCATTCTAATAATAATGTATGAACATAATCACGAGAAATACATAAGAACTGGAGATGTTGCTATGGTAATTGGATATAGTTAGTAAACATTATCCAATCAAAGTCCTAATTTCTAGGAGCTAGCTACGCTTAGTACGTTATTTCAGGTGGCAAGTCGCGGTAAGGGTCCCGAATCCTAAAATAGGCCGACCTATACAACCGGAAACTTTTTCAACTTTGAAGTATAAATACAAGAAAATAATTTACTACAACCGGGTGCTTTATAATCTTCCAAGGGATCTTCTAATCCTTAAGTAGTAATTTGGCTAAGGACCCTGTCCCTACCCACAATTGAAATCTTCAAATTTTTCAATCATAAACATAACAGCAACCTTTCAAAAGCTTCGGAACAAATTTATTGCATAGCCATAATTGCAACCAGGAACTTTACAAAATTTAACCATAACCATAACTGGGACCTTTACTAGATTTGCTTCATAACTCTAACTGTAACCATTCTGTTACCATGATGTATTGATACCAACCTATTTCAACATAATATAACGAAGGTGGCCCAACTCGGGTCTCGAAAATGAAATATTTCCGGGGTAGGGTCCAGGGTCCCCAATGCCCGTCGTGAATGAATGAATGAATTGTGTTGTTTTACGGCGCTTCAACGACGAGGTGCAACTGTCGCTTTTATATCAAACTATATTAAACAACAATGCTCAACAATGCTATACACGGCTAAGGCCCGGTATTACCAGCGTGGGAGTAACTCCAACTGGCAGATAAAAGTTGTTATCACCATGGTTACCTTGGATATTTGTTTTCACCAACTCTCAGATAACTGCTAACTGGACTTGGTTACTGGGCCTAAGTGGAATTATAATATTAGCAGTTGCATTTGTTTTTTCACGAAAATTATAGATTTTGCACGATGAAGTGCATGATTTCATCATAATATGAAAAAGGTGGCCCAACTTCCATACTGATAACATGGAAGGCATTTGTGGTTTCTTGCGGTCATTTCAGAGCCAATCGTCCCGATTGCCTGTCGCAATTTAGCGGATCCCCTTGTGAACTGGATGCAGATAAGAGTGACTACAGTACCAATTGTTGAACTAACAAAATCTATCATTCTCATAATCTACTGGGCCGTGTATAGCATTGTTAAGCATTGTTGTTCTAAATAGTTCGATATAAAAGCGATAGTTGCGCTACAGGCAATCGGAACAATGGACTCAGATTCTCACCCCAGAAATATTTCACTTTCAAGACCCGAGTTGGCTTACCTCCTTTAGATTATGATAATTTTAGATATCATGCTAATCACTTCATGTATTCTATATGTATTTCATGTATTTAGTTTTAGTTTTTTCTATAGGATACAGGGATTGCCACTATCTATGGCGTTATTGTATCCCACTACCTCATTACTACTAGTTCTAAGAAATTATTAATGTACAATGTATGTATTCAGAATTTAAGCGGTTTGGTGGAAGAGAAGCCACTGTGGCTTGACCCCGCCGCACAAATAAAGACTTATTATTATTATTAAAATAGGTTGGTATCACTACATCATGGATTTTGTAAGTTCAACAATGCCACCGGTACCGTAGCCACTCTTATCTAGATCTAGTTCACAACGGAATCCGCTAAATCGTGACAGGCAATCGGGACCTTTGGCTCTGAACTGACCGCAAAAAACCACGAAATGAATGCCTTAACCATGTTATCAGTATGTGAGTTGGAGCACCTTCTATAATTATGATAAAATAGGTTGGTGTCAGTACATCGTGCAGAACTTTACTAACCTGGAAAAAAATAAAACTTGAGAAACTTAACCAAACACTTCCCTGAAACAGATCGACGCGGCTTACTATTATAGGCCTATGTAGGCCTACTAAAAAAAGGCCTAATACTCGATTTGTTTTGTCGCAAACACGGATATGCAGGCTCAATCATCGAGTTTATATAAACGCAATGCCTCAATACATCCATGCTTTATAGGCGTAGGCGTCAATGTTTCAGACCACATGCTAGGCCTAGGAATAGCCTAGGCTCTAGACAGGCATAATTTTTTGATGCGGGACCTTTTTTATGAAAATACTGAAAGCCTAGAGGTATCTCTAATTGTACAACTGTAATAACAGCTGGGAATCAGTTTTATGTCTGTATGTTGAATTTTAATTATACGACACATCTACACTCACCAAAATAATCTGTCCGCGAAGTCTGTAGGCCTAACTTCATCTGTACAAATTTCAATATGGAGTAGGGGACTAGGGGCGTACCCAGCCGTGTATGGAACTTCCGCTGAAGGGTGAAAAGTGGAGATCTCTTCCGGTTTCGAATCAAAATACTGATTTAAACGATTGTTTGATATAATCCTCGGAAATTAAATTGATAGTGACTTGATGAAGAAAACTTTGGTATTTAAAACTACAACCCTAAATCAACTTGGGACTTGGAATTTCAAAACTTATGCCTTATACAGTTATACAGTACTCGAACCCAGACCTGTTTCCTAAGGTTTAAATTGATTGCGCATGCATTCAATCAATATTGAATTATTAATTGAAAAAAATGAATTGAATTGAATTGTGAAAAATTGACAAATGAATTATGAAATAAAATGTCTCATTCAACAGGTGTGGTCAAATGAATTGTATTATTATTATACTGCGTGACTGTACCTTGATGTACTAATCAATTAAGTATTGGTACAGTTTTATGAAAAAATATCATATTTTCAGTATACCAAATAAAGTATGCAATATTTTTTCATCATTGTTTGATAATTTTTTTTGGTTGCAAATCTGCCAGGGAACTGTGGTCACTTGAAATTGTTTTCATATATTCATGATATTGAATTTGAACTAGGCCTACAACATTAATTTTATTATGTAGACCAAAATAGGCTTAAAGTTATTGCATCCCAGAATTGAAAAACTCAAGCGTATAGCCATTATACATTTGAAATAAAAAAGTGGAGTCAGCAATATTCAAGTGTACAATTTCAGATTTGAAAAAATGTAACTAGCTTAGATCCTTGTTTCGCAAAAAAAAGGTTACTTTTTTATCTTGAAATTTAATCAAATAACAAAACAAACCAATAACACTGAGTAATTAACACTCACATGTATCGGTGATTGATTGATATGGTTTATAACTGTTGTTGTGTGTAAATGTGGCTGCTGTAATCACTTTCTTTTACTAGTCGAGAATACTTATTTCTTAATGTATTTTATATGTTATTCCAAGATAATTGCTGACACATAAAATTACTTCAACTTTGCTTTGAACTAGATATAGCATTGAAACATGAACATTATTTTCATTTTCCTGTCATTAAAGGTCGTCATATATACTATTGCATTTTGTTATGTGAATGTGAGTAAGAACTAATTTCATCAAATAATATATCGGACTAATTATATAAATATATATATATGATATATACTAATTAGTAATTATAATATTAATATATATTATATTAATTATAATAATGTATATATTTATATATATATTTATTTTTAGGTAACCGAATGTGCGAAAATACAAAATCCTCCAAGCATACATGATGATCCGAGAAGTAAGTATTTCAATCATTAACATTCAATTAGTAACACATAATAATAAACTAATAACAATGAGCATTCAGTAGAAAAACTTGCGTATCAATAATATTTCGCAAAAAGTAAAAATGTTATTGATATGAATAAAGTTGATGAATATCAAATACTCTTAATATTTTTGCCTCATTATTCAGATTTCACCTGCTTGATATGCTATGATTTGCATTGTATGGTACAGACAGTTCCTGTACACTGATGACGCTTACAGTTAATTATATGTACCGGTACACGAGGATTTCTCTATAAGTGGGTTGTGGAATGGAACTAAAAACAATAGTTAAAAGTCACAGCATTTTTGTATCAAATTTTTTTTAAAATCTCTACCATAACCCTAGCTAAGACAACATTCAATAATCATGTTATTCTGTTGAGGGAAAAAAAGTTTCTGCATCGAGAGTCAAACCATGAACCCCCATTGTGCGAAGCAGCGGTACTAAAAATAGAACCACAGCGATGTTTGCTTTGTGTACTGCTGTGCGTAGCACAGGTCGGTAACCGTGTCATGACGTTACAAATCTTGATGTTCCACAGGACACTTTTAATCCCGTTTAAATACAAGATTTGCAGAAAAATTCTCGCTACCGGCACTAAGTATTCATGGTAGTCTATTGGCTATCCTGGTAATGTCACAAGTTGACGCTTGAGATCGCAATGCATTCTAAATAGTTAATTACTAGCTGTGTTGTCTAGTTTTAATAGATTCTGTAATTGTGGTGACTTACTGATGAATAATTTAAATCTACTTCTCCAATGAAATTTATTATTTCTCACTGGAATTTGCTTCATGCTTTCTAACAGATGCTAGGTATATCAACTAGAACAACGCATTCAAAAAAATTGTTCAATTAAGAGTCATCTAAAACAGTAGAAATAAGTTATTAAATAGAAAAATTAACCATTTCAAGAGATTAAGTCAATATATAAACATTATCCTAGGATTTTAGCATAGAGTAAGAAGGATGAAGGAGGGTCTTATTCTGATAGAAATAGAGCTTCTCTGTAGTCTAGACTGAAAGTATAGTTGCAAGCTCTTCATGAACACAGTACAATAATAATTACTAACCAGTATTGTCAGGGATTTATAAAATCAGTATGAGTGGGAAAATACTAATCAATATTGAAGAATCATCAACGAGTCTAGTACGAGTTTACTGCAAGCAGATGTGCAACTACACCAAATTTTTGTAATTCAAGTGACAATCGTTTTTTACTTTTCTGCCATATTATTGAAGGGGAGCAAAACGAAGATACAATTTGAAATACTATAATATATTTGTATTTGTCAGGTGATATATTTTTTCTCTCCATAGAATAAACGGTTAACACTCAAGCGTCAAAATTTGTCTATGAAACAGTCCCACTCAAGAATAGTTTAAACGTAGCAAAATTTGTCTCATTTTCTGTGACAACAATTAGTGAAACTTTGAAAAACTATACAAACAAGGAAGAAAGGAACTCTGAATTTGAAATTATTCACGAATTCATCTCACAATGCATTCACAGTGTTTTCCTAATAAATTATCGATTTTTAATACTGGTATCACTTGAAATGAACTTGGAAATACTCATTGAACCATGTAGCCTAGATGTGCCAGATATGAGTATGATTGTACTGTCCTCCTTCTTCTTTTTGCCAGAATGTGGAACTTCACGAATGCATACAGCACGGATAGTGAATGGTCAGAACGCTGTTCCCAATGGGTATCCCTGGACAACGTTGATCCTGTTAAACAGACAGATGCATTGCAGTGGTTCGCTAATCAACAATCGCTTCGTCCTCACAGCCGGACACTGCCTCAATCCTGGCGTGTAGGTACACAAACTACTTTGTTTTAAAAAAACCTAAAAGATTAAATTAAAATTTGTATTATGTATGCTAGTAGAATCACTGAATCTCAAAAACAAGGCTTCATACTAGTTAGTGAATAGTGAAATACTGAATAAATGAAATATTATTATGATTCAGCTGAAATTTAATTTGTTCTGTAAGTTCATGTGCATTTTGATATAGTAAATACAATTGAACATTTCAAACTATCCTTTTATTTATTTTGATATCTATATTTTTAAGATAAAATAGACAACGGCATTACCTTTTTCACTTTTGTATAATCGTAGGTGAACACTATATACTCAATGCCTTAGGGATGATCAGCCCGGATCAGTTTACAACAACCTCGTCGGAATTGAGCAACGGAGATTGCAATGTCACTTAAGGTCTATGTATATTGAATATTTTAAAAAATGGATGTATTTGCAAATGATTCAGAGTTCAAGTTCGAGCTTTGTCACTGGTATTTGGTGTGCACGATCGAGCGTCCCAGACCGAGCAGCAACGAGATGAAGTACCGATCAAGTGGGCAAAAATACACGAGCAATACATGTTGCTAAGCAACGACGAATCAGCCAACGACATAGGCATAATCAAAACTAAGAGGGACGTGATTTTTACTATCTTTATTCGTCCAATATGTCTCCCTGACCCCGGTAAGTTCAATTCTATCTTAACAAATCATGATAAATCATAATGTCAGATTTAAATAGAAATATAGAAGTTAGGGAGGTGGTGGAATAGGGATAATTAGGGAACTTGCCATCATGCATTTATGTACAGTTGCAAGAGTTTTAAATAAATAAATAAATAAACATCTAGACAACCCGATTATTCATTGAATTTTCGTAATAATGTAATGAGAAACATATAAAATAACAATAGCCCTCGATTGATAATGACCATTGAACGTGTATTAAAATTCACTAATAATCACACCAAATCAATGTTATGTCTAAACCCAACCTGAAATTTTACCATCCATAATTGCCTTGGCTCTGAGGCACTGCTTTGAAATCTGAACCTAGGCAGTTGCAAGTTTCAGTCCTGCTGTAGACATGAGTTTTTGTAAACGTTTGGTCACCTATCATCACTTATCGATCGTTCTATAATCACCCACTCATTCATACCCGTATATTCCTTAGACCAAGTCTGATGACAATCAGGTGTCATCACGTTTTCATGTTTGTGGACCTCGAGTCTTCCCAGCCTCCCATTCTATTGACACTCAGGGTCACGTCTACGGTTCGCGAGCCATGCTCCGGATTCGTTTGGGAGGATAGTTTAGTTGTAATTTTTACTGCTAGAGTGCACCTGACACCAGTTACCGATAAATGATCTATATATAGAAGCTTCGTTCCGCCTGCCAGCGGTATACGCGATGTTTGGACACTAACCTAACCCAATAACCTAACCTACTGTTTGCAACCTGGCTTTGTCCACATAATTGACCATGTTCCTTTACATATAAACTCTGGAGGAACCAATTTGAAAAAAATAAAAGTCTCAGGCAGGACGCAATTAAAGTTCCCTGGAATGGGAGTCAGGTGTGCTAACTATTGAGCTGCAGTGATCAGTTACAAGCAATTGTTATATTGGTCATTTCCTTTATTTTGGCCACACGGACAAAGAAGCCGAACCCTACCTAACGAATACGGAAATTAAACTGAGTGTCAGCATGCAGCCTCCTCGAGCCCTAAAGGCTGATGACACTTGAGTGTAACCAGACACTTTGTATTCCTTATCTGTTGGTAAGGTCATTTAGCACCATTGAAAAAAAATTGAATGCATTCTTTCACTCATCAAGAGATGAAGCTCGTAGTAACTTAACCTGTAGTCTGCTAGCTAGACTTTGAATACTATGACGCAAGTGAACTGCAATTGTGTGGGTTAAGATTTTTGTGTTTTGGTTCATTTTCACCATAATAAAACAAAAAGCTTTTTCCATTTTTTTTCATTCATTAGTTGCTTTAGTTCAGTTTAGTTTCAGTTTAGTTAATTTAAATGACATTACACCAAATTTTCAACCATATTGCGTCCAGGAAAAGATATTAGACACACTCACCAAGAGACACCAGACATAAATGTTGCGTTATGTTTATTTGTAGAGACAAATTATGATTCGAAGGAAGTCGTTGTAGCCGGCTGGGGTCGGCTGTTGGAAGACGGTCCCATATCCCGGTACCTTCAAGTCGCTAATCTAACAGTTTTGCCCAACGCCCAGTGCAAGAAGAGGAAAGACGGGACTAATCTTACACCTCAAATGTTGTGCGCTGGCGGCATTGATAAACTTAGGCTGCAGGATGCTTGTCAGGTGGGCATTACAACTAACAAATTGACAAAATAATACATGCAGGAAATTATAAGACAATTTTATTGTAATTTTCCAAGTTTGTAACTTGATTTTCAACTGTTGAAATACCGTAATTGTTGAAACAACTGTTTGAACTGTTGAAATAACTTTGTTATAAAAGAGTTTTTAACTCTTCTTTGAGTTTTCATATATTTTCAAAGGTAGGGCCTACCGTACAGTTGAAAACTTTTCATTTCTGAACATTGGAAAATCTACACATTTTCTCATCAGGGTATCTTAGTAACTTTGGGTAGATCTAAGGGATTTTAATAACAGAAAAAAATGAACAAGAAAAAATGATGTGAAAAGGAATATTGAGAATTTTCATTGTTCTTGTTTCAATGTTTATTATTTGGTTTATCTTTCTTTCTGTTCATTCCTTAAAATGTGTTAATTCGTTCATCCTGCATGCTCATGAAAAAGTGAGTAATATCATATTTGTCATGAAGTGAGCTTTATCCATACTATCTACTGACTTTCTATGTACAGTAAGTACACAAATTAACAAGTGATTTTAGTAAACTTCCAAGTTTTAATTAATTCCTTTATCTGGGATGACTGCACATATCATTTCAAATAAGTAGCCAATTTCAAACTAGTGGAATGCATGTCACAGTTAGCGAGTAAATAGGGGGTGCTACAAAGCTACGAAATTATCCAATTTATGATGGATTATTTCTTGCGTTGTAAAAGGTTGGTTGAAAGAAAAACCTCTTAGAAGCAGGTAGGTTTCGAGACAAGCTCTATCAAGCTAGATAATAAAGTACAAAGTTCATTACATGTATTTCATCTACATACTGTACTGGCATATACCTATCTCATTCATTTAGCAACATAATGAAACAAAATTTGTGATTTTAAAAGCTACGGCTGTGAAAATCAATGGCATGAAAGTATATGCCTATAAGATGCCTACAGCTTCGTAATCCTGATGTTCCATTAACTTATACATCGTTACCAATGAGCTTGTGTAGAGTGTAATTCCTACACTAAATACTGTATCTGCACCATTTACAGTGAGCATGTTTTTTTTTCAGGGAGACAGTGGCGGTCCTCTGATGATTCTCCGATGTAACGACGTAATGGAATTAGTCGGTAAATACAGCAATAATTAGAACAAACCTGTGTTTCAACTGAACGTAACTGCATTGTAGTAATTCATAGAGCACAAGTCACATGGCTTATCCAATATTCGTTCATGCAATATTCCTTAATGATTTAGTGAATTTCGAGCAAAAAAGTCGGATTGGGCAATGAACTTCTGAAACAAACGAGTTCGTGCAAACGCGCTTGTATTTTCTGAATGTTTTGTTGACAAATTTTGAATGCTGAATTGGGAACTTTATGTACGTTCAATTTTTTGTTGTTGAGTATTCACATTCATTTTTTGTTGATTATAGAACGTTCCTAGCAACCTTCGTTTGAAGGTTCGTACTTTAGGATGACTCGAATAAGCAATTGCAATATTCATACTTTTACTCTTCCAATCTGAATTCCAATCTACTAGGCCTACCAAGCTTGTTCCACTATTTCAATAGATGAGATTTTCATGATATCAATTAATGATCAGGACTGTACCCTGAAAAAGTGTTACTCCATATATATTGAGAATGAAACTGAACTTTCAAAATATGTTCTACAGTTTTTTGATTTTGAACTAAACCTTTAAAAATATTATTTTATTTCTAATGGACATAAACTTTAAGAAGTCTCTTTTGATCATTATTAGCTTGCTGACCTCAGTAAGCATTTGGAATCAGTATTTGGAGGTACATATGAGCGGGTTATAGATAACGGACGTTCACAAAACCTCTACCTTAATACCATAGACTCGAGCCCAATTGGGTTCGCTTTCCAATACAGAGCCTGACAGACGGGCAGAAAACCTTCTAAATGTGAATTTGCCAAACACCGGAGAGTGACAAAATGTTATTTTACTTTGCAGGTGTGGTATCGTGGGGCATCGGATGCGCTAATCCTAATATGCCTGGTGTTTACACTCGCATCACCAGCTATTTACCTTGGATATTTGCCAACATGAGGCACTACAATCGTGAATACATGGAGAAGGATACATGTTGATTAGATATAATAGCTTGTTCATGAATACTTACAAAATGTTGAATGTCTTTGAAAATAATTGGCGTCAAAACTAGGGGTGAAATAAGAAGTCATGTAAATGGGATTAAAATGAAGTGCACTTGAAGATATTTTACATTTGAAATGAAAATGTTCAATTTTCTTTTCTTTCAAGTTATCCAGAAGTGTATTTACTATTTATATAATATTGAATCTAATGTACTCATTACACGTTCGATCTATATCTTAATCTTATCTTTTATTATCTTATGTTTATTTTCTATTATTAATTTAGAATGGATTAATAATTCATTCAATCATGTTCCATTTTGAATCAATTTTAAAAAATGCATTAAACATCAAAATACTTCCTTGAGAGTAATGAAATATAAAATCCTGCAAGACAATTAGTTTGGTCAATGTATTTCACAGAAATTCAATAAAAAATGCTGAAATTGCTTTTTGAAAGCGAAGGAAATATTAGTACGCAGTGTATGGATGTAAGATGACCGCGATATTTTTATGAAATTTATTCACAATCCAACGCACCTTGGTTTTGGAACTATCAAGACCCAGTTTTTCAATACAACTTCAAGACTCCACTGGGCTAAGCAACTGATTAGTAAATGAAATGATACTGGTGGCCAAGATAACACTTCCAACAGTTGAATTATTTGTAATAAACCACTGAAATATAAGAACTCTGTCACTGCCTTTGTTTACAAGCTGTAATTAATTGTTCTGTACAATAAACCCTCGTTACTAAAAATTCAGTCAATCCAAAATTTGAGATATTTCGAACTTGAAGTCGATCCCTGGCTCAAGGTATAGGCATTTCAATGTTAATTAATATGGTTGATCCAATCCACCGTAATTCAAACTGATATTTCCACCCTTCAATTGCTTTAACACTATTTTCGGTTTGGATAATTCGAAATAGATCAAGAGAATTCCTTGAGTTAATAATTATTTTCCCAATTTCCATCCTTTTTATTTGATGCGTAAGAATGGGCCGACGCACATAGAGCTTTGTGTTTGTCATCCGACCGAGTGGTCTGACCTTCACAACACCATATGCTGAGCACGGAACGCTCGTTCGTCACACCATCAAATCGGCACGGCTGAGCGCCAACAGAAGCGGGTAATATGATGATTGCGCGATATCAGTTAGACGAGTAAACACGATCAGTCTACTACGTTGTCTCGGCCAGTCACATATCTTTCTTCAGCGTGCAATATGAAATTGACTAAATTCTAATCAGGAAGGGTGATGATTTTCATGGAAAAAAAGTTTTTTAGTTAATCCAAATTTTTAAGATTCGAAATCGTTTTTTTTTTTGGTGTCCCTTCCATTTCGAATGAACAAGGGTTTATTGTACCTGTCGATTTTAATAGGTATTTGATCTACAAAAAATATATTTTCAATTGTTTCCTGTCAAACATCTGGTCTGCTTCATGTTAACATGATGAAAAAATGTAGGCCTAGATAAGACATTCGCGCATTCAAACAGTGGAAAAGTACAGTACATATTTTCGAAGAATTTGCTCCCAATTTTTCCTTTCTGTATCATTTAACAAGGTTTTTCAAAGTTTTCAGTTGGGTTGGGATTGTTGAGTTTGCTACAAGGTATCAGTTCAAAAAGTAAGAATCATAATGTATGTACTTATATATTTGTATAATGAAGACTTGACTAGAATATTATATTATTTTAATAATAAGATAAATGCAATAATTATGCAAAGAACTCTTCTTTGGGTGCCAGCTGGTATTCCAACTCTTCATTCTTGTACATGTCAATTAGCTGAAACCACATACAGTCAACATCAACACAGCATCAACACATACTGCGATAGGCTCGACATGATAAATGATGATAATCATTCACAGTACGCCTACTAAAAGTTATATTCGGGGTCGGCTTATATTCAGGACAATACGGTAATTCTTGTTCTGAAGGACAAGACTCTCAGGGATCTTATTTCTGCTTTGTGCATTATATTTACTCAACATGAGGGTGGTAATTCTGCTTAAATGTCACTTACGTGCGTCACATCGTGAACAAGTTCCTCCATCTGTTTATCGTGTCTGACTTTCAGTTTCTCCTTCTCCTTTCCTTGCTTTATCTGCGCCGTCCTCCTCTCATCCATAAACTTCTTGGTGTTATTCTGTTTCTTTTCTCTTAGCCGCCGATCTTTCTCTCCTTTCGTCCTGAAACAAGATGCACTCTTTCACTCACTTGCTTAGTGTGACTCAAATGGACTATAGGGTGTCGATTGCAATGTATGCAACAAGCTATACTAACGCCTAGGAGCAGGCAAAACGGCATAAACACACCTTGACATAATTTGATTCCTTTTCATGTGAAAATTATCAGTAATAGCCTAGTTGGATGATTCTAATGCATACTATTTTATACACATTGAAAAGATCTGCATTTGTAGCAAATAAGAATTTTGATGCATCACACCTGGAATTCAACGAATGGATATACCGAATTTGTTTTTAAATTAGACCTACATTATGTAGATATAAATATTCGTAATACACATAACGTAAGTGTAGGGTAATATCTTACTTGAGTGTCTTATCGTTGGCCACCTCCTTCATCACCTCCACACTGATCTTGGCCTGGCTCGAGTTGAGCTCCTTGATCTCTCGTTCGTGTTTCAACTCGAGCTGTTTCATCTGCGCAACATTAGCGGCCTCCATCAGCTTCTGCAGCAGCTCCTTCTGTTCCGTCAGGTGATTGGTCAACGTCTCCCACTCTTCCTTGCGGTGGCGGTCCAGCATGTCCGACCACTGCTGCGTCTGTTCCTGCACCAGGCGCCGCACAATGGGATCCTGCGCCACGTCGCCTTTGTTCTTGCCTGCAAAATAGCGAATACGTTTGGCTTATTCCGTACGCAAATTCATCTTTTACTCGGCAGGGCAAGTTGCGGGTACCGATATGCTGTTATTGGTAAACGTTGAAATTTGTAAGTTACAAAATGGAACGCCCTTATATTTCAACAATGACATTTATTGATAATGTTGACCAAGTTTTTGTAGTCATTAGTCAGCCATATTGAACTTACAACCACATTCTGTTGTTACTTTTTGTGTAAAATAATAGATTAATATTGAGATTATGCCTATATCTTGTGTCACGCTGAATTATGACAACTTCACAATTTAAGGTTGTATCTAGGATAGATTAAATTAGATGAGGTAGGTTTGCTACGTTAGGTTGAATAGGCTTGTTATATTAGGTCGACTTGGGGTAATTTACATTGAAAAGCAATAACAACGTCCGAATGGGATCACATCGTCTGATAGTCAGCAAGTCTACAAAGTACAAATACAAACTGCAAATACAAATATAGGCCTGTAGAGAAATATCAAAAAAGCCCAAGCAGAACCTATAAAGTACCAGTATACCAGCAAATAGTTCTTGATTGGGTCAGCAATGGTGATTTTAAAATTTGATATTTAGGCCTATATTTGAAATGAATGTCAAGTATTAACCCAATTTGCAGTAATTACATACGATGTTGAGGGCTAGATGCATTTAAAAAAATAATTAATAGATGGTTGACGAAAGTGAGGAAGTTCCCATTTCATTCGATCATAAGATTTCACTTTGGTCATCAAATAGAATAAAGTAATGATTATTGATTACCAACAAATCTATAATAGCATGAAAGTAATGAAAACTGGTTTCCAACAACCAAAATCAAAACACAGCACACAATAGGCCAACTGAGTCGAGTTAAGCCCGATGAATCTAAGTGTACCTACCTTTGATGGCCTTCTCGATGGCTGCACACTGTTGTTTCTGTATCGCAAGCCTTTCTTTGGTTTGTCTCTTTTTCGCCGCATCAAGCTCTTTCAGTTGCTTCCGGTGAGCTTTCAAGAAGCCCTTCTCGTTGCGTAGACACTCAGCTGTGACGGCCTCGAACTTCTGCTCCTCGGCTTTCTTCTCCTCTTCTTTCTTTACTTCCTTCTTGGCCGCACTCGAGTCTCCGCCAATGAGAACATCTGAAACGGCCAGTCACATTGTATTGCGACGTAGAGCCTTCTCTATTATCATAATGACTTTTAGAGAATGTATATCAATTATGAGCTAAGACCAACATTATTCCCGTTTTGGTGGCCATTGCAAGCAGTGGGCAATGGAAGTAGTATGCTGTACTATTAAAACATTAGTCACTGATGGAGTGCGAAATACAAATTTTCAGTAACAAAATAACATCAATTTTATTTTACATTTATAACACTATAGCACAAAGAAGAAAATTATAGTGTGTGGGGACTGACAAATCATTTCAATAAAGGAACATCTTGACACTACAAATTGCCTGTGCGATTCATACCCTAATACCGTACACAAGAACAGCACAAGTGAACAATTTTTAAAATATTTTATATTTCAAATAAATTCTAAGAAGCACTGAGCCAAATAAACAAGGATGAATCGATAAATCATCATTAAAACATAGCTGACGGATGACTAATTATTTGCTTACAGTGGCTGAAGAAATAATTGACACAAACAACAACAAAAATACCATTGAATAAATATCATTCACAATACCAGTAAATGTCTGGACAAATTATGTACCAGGTAAAAATTAAAAATATTATCAGAACAAACTTTTGTACCAAGTTTCAAGACATTGATGAATAATCAAATGAATGATAATTGTTAATCGGCCGATTTTAATCGATTATCAACTGATGCAGAACGATTAGTGACTGACACAATGTCTGTTCATTGATTGATCAATAGATAATCAACAACATCCCTACTCTACATACAATGTCAACACTCTTGATAAAAGTGCACAATATTTTTGGCTACAGATCTACAGATTGGTGAGAAGTTAACTCACCTTTGGTGTTAATATCCGTCTCCTCAATACCCATAGCCTTCATCTGCTGTGCACGTTTGTCCTGGGCTGAGAGGAACGCCCGTGGGTCGGACAGGGCAGCCATGAAGTCTTCGAAACCGTCGGGCACGTAGATCTTCAGCTCGATGTTGCAGAACAACATGGGCAGTGACATCGGGAAGTTGGCTTCCGTTCGTAGCGAGATGTGGCGGTACCTGTACCGGTAACATATTTACCTTCCAAATCGGGCAAGTTGTCCAAACTTTTCCAAACTGAACTACTTGGAAGACTACTTGCAAAAATATTTTCTTCGAAAAAATTCATCCCGTGGTCAACTAAAAATTTTCAAACTGAACTTCTACCAAACTGTATTTGTCCATATTTCCACGAACATAACAATTATGGTAGCAGGGGCTACCTGCTTGCTATGGCCTGCTTGCCCTCCCCTCCACCCCTCTACCCTAATTATGACCTTCATGCAATCTGTGGAGGAAATGTAAACACATATAGTTATGTAGAAATTCAGTTTTAGAAAAGTTCAGGTGACTGCAGGATGAGTTTTTTCACAGATAATATTTGTATGAGTATAGTAATGACGAAGTTCAGTTTGAAAAAAGGTTCAGTTGGCGCACTCCCTCCATATCACAGAACACCCACGTGTATAATGAAGCGATAATCACAGGCGTCTGCTACGCATTGGTCATGAACTCTCGCAATTGTACGTCAATACAAGATTTTGAGTGAATACACATACTAAATTTGGCAGGCAACTAACAACATGAATGATTGAGCTCACTTTGAAGAACTGCTTGTTTTGGCATTAGAAGACAAAGAATGGAAGCTTTCACATTGCTAATTCTCACAATCACAATTTTTAGTTTGTTATCACATCAACTTGTTGGCCATACTGAATAGAATATGTGAGTTAACTAGGTAATCTAGGTAAGTACACATGATCAGTGAAGCGGCATCTCGTATGTGGGGCATAGCTTTCTCTCGCCCGCAATGCAAAATTGCTTCAATTTTAACCGGGAAGTGTGATTATTTTGGTGGAAAGGGTGTTTTCTGGTTCATCCAAATTTTTATAGATCAAAATCGTTTTTTGGTATCTCTTGCATTTTGGATTAACTGAATATTGATTGAACTTCGATATTGATTGAATTTACACAGCAGAATAATTACCCTCCTTGTAGACCGTCCAACGGTAAGATCCTCTGACCTAGCAGCTTTCCGTTCTCGTCATACACACCAAACCTCAGCACAGCCAAGTCAGGGAGCACAACCTGACAACAACAAACACATCTAATTTACCGAGTGTCTCATTTGTATTCGTTTGGTACTTTGACTGATTTCATAGATTTTGGGTTCTGACGCTCCACAGGTAGGACAGTAGGCCTACTTCCGATCAAGCTGAAATTTTCTATGAATTACATGGAGGTCTAGATTATCGTGAAGGCTTTTGAGCCATATTGGACACATATTTTGAATATTATCACAATTAACATTTTCTTTAAAAGAAATGTGTGCAAATCTATGCTCGTCATGAATGACTGGAAAATACTAGGGGTGTGCGAGCACTCGAATTTTCGAGTTGAAGTTCGAGTTTGAGTTCAAACTTAGCTAAGCTCGAACATTTTGAGTTCGATTTTTTTTTCTTTTCATTCTTTTTTTTCAATTTTCCTGTAGGCCTACTTGAATTGTCCCAAATATGAAATATGATTTTTTTTTAAATTTTAGGGTCCAGAGATTGCTACTGATATTGAATCTTGGCCCAACAATGTTTTTCCATTTTGAACTCGAACCCCGTGACTTTCTCTCGAACTCGACTCGAATCTAAATTCTCAAACTCGCACACCCCTAGAAAATACGTAAGCTCCTTCAGACACACATGGCCATTCTGTTTGTCGATTCTGTTTGTTGATATAGGCCTACATTAGATCCATGGACCATGGTGGCCCTAAACAATAACTTGGAAATATTCAAGTACGGAAAGCACATTCATAACAAATGCATAGTTTCATCTTGCCTTTGAAAGATTATTCGAAAAAACAAGCTGCATTACCTTCCTAAACATGAACGGTTCTTCGTTGTAGACCGGATTAAGCCCATTGGACGGCACCATCCGCGTGCGGAACTCTTTACGAATTGTATCCGTCGGCAGTCCGTACATGTCAACTTCCACGTACGTTCCCACTTTCTTGTCCGACAAGAACTGGCCAGCAATCACCTAAAAACAATAAGCATGAAAACAAAATGCTTCAAGTTCCAATGCAAATTACAAAGATAAATGGGAAATATTAATCGACACGAAATGAGGAAGAAAACTGGTGTAATGACTAATTATAGGCCTACTTTGAACTTTTGAACCTTCTTGAGGGATTCTTTGAATGGCAATACAGCTAGAAATAATCATGTAAGCATTGGCAGTATAAGCTAAAAAATGAATAAATATGTCATAAAATTCAGACAATAATAATTGTCCAAAATAGCCTACTAACTAGTCCAATATTCTGAAAAAACGTGGAGAGATTAAAGGTTGCTTACATGATACAACTACAACTCATACCCTAATATCAATGTTTGCTGTATACTGACAGTATCTACAAGATAGGCGTACGACTCGAAATACATTGAAACCTCGATGCATTGTTCCAGTATCAATCGTTTTTCTGCTTCATAAGCAATCATAACCATTAATCAAAGTTGAATTTTCCTTCGTTGATTATTTTTACCCTGGGCCCTTGAAAAACGATCGAGGTTTACTGCAGTATGAATCAATTTCAGTATAATATGTTCGAACGGAAATTTTCTACGATAGTTCAGGTGAATATGTTATGGAGATTCTGAAAATGTTTGGTGTGTCTAAAATATCCTTGAGAAAACTTCCGTTCTAAAATGTTACTGTTTCTTCAACTCAAGTTTTCCTTCGAACATCAACAATTAGTACAATGTAAAATGCACCTGCACTGAGCACTGCGCCGCAATGACTCCGTCCACGGGTGACTCGGCAAATGGGTCGAAGCTGCGGTCCGCACGTCTCATGAAGTCTGGCTTCAACAGGTAGCCACAGTTGCCATTGTACTCGAACTTGCCCTGATTCAGTTGCATAGGCAAGTCAGCTGTTTGGAAGTTTAGCGACACCATCTGACAACCGGCATTCCAGAAAACCTGTAATAATAGAATTACAAAAGAGACATTACCACTATTGTTGTAGCAGACTTTACAAAATTAGTAAACTAGGCCTGCAGTAAAATCTCGTTAATTTGAGCTTGGTCAATTTGAAATTCATCATATTTCAGAGTAACTCAGTTCCCGACCTGAACTACCGGAACTGACCGACCTGGTATAGAGAATGCAATGTTGAATATTTCGATAATTTAGAATTTGGACGATTTGTAATTCAAACTATTTCTTGCCCTTCAATCGCTAGTTCATTTCTGTAGAATCATTGTTCAATTCAAAGTGTTTCTTCAGACACAGGCAAAATAAATGCAGCGCTCAAGTGTTTTCATTCTCGATGACATTTATATCTCGTGAACAAGTTCCGAACAGAGAACCATTGACTTCGCTTGCAAGTTGCTAGTCGAGTTGCGACCATCTGGTAGAGGGTCCCACGGCACTAGACCACCGTAATAACATTGAAAATGAAAGTTGAAATTTAATGAAATGCTGTACGAAAAAATAAGCCTACCTGCGGCATGTAATTGGAAGAATCGGCTCGAGTGCCGCGCGGGTAAATCCTACTCATCTGGCGCTTGTTGTAGTTGACAAACTCGATGGCCTGAGACTTGAGATAACCGAGACCGGTCGTCTCGGCAAACGAAGACATGTTGTGATGTATGTTCTTCTCTGTAACACATCAAAAACTCACTGTAAACACAAATTACATCCATTGATTTCTACATGCAAATTACCGGTAACAGTGCCAGTCAAAATACTCCTCCTTAGTTGTGTATGAAAATTGAATTTTTCTTTGTTTTTATTAGTAATTTTAATGCAAATGAAAAATAAAATCTTAACGTAAGTAAGCTTAGGCCTATCATATATCTGTTCTCTTATCTGAATGAATGAACATTGGGGTTTTAAGGCACATCGACACCGAGGTCATTTAGCGCCTTCTCTTATCTTTCTACCAGAATTCATTTCAAATAATACTACATCCATTGGGTATTTAGCTTGGAGGAGTCTAGCTAGTTCATGAGTATACGGCAGTATACCCCCATTCTCGATATAGAGAAAGAATGTAAAATGGCCTAGACTTATGTCTTCTATTTTCTTTTTCCATTTTGTATATATTACGTAGGCCCTACCTACGAATTCAGGACAATAAATGATTAATTTACCATAACAGTTATTTACTGTCATATCAAGAATTCTCTCAAGACATGAAGCAATCAATGTTACATATATTCATCATCACTTTCACCTATCAACATGAAGCTATAAACATGCAATCTATAGCTTTTTCTCAATCACAGTGGACTACTTACTCTCTGCTACGTCAAAGCCCTGGAACTTGATTGGCTGGGCATAGTTGACCATGGAAGACAACCAGGGGTGGACATTGGTGGTCGAACCCGTGTATTGAACCGGCACCGGAGCATCTGCCCCTTCGCCCGCTGCGGCCCCACCTTCCGGCACCATCGGTTCCTTCTTCTCGGTACCAGGAGCACCAGCATCCTCCTTCTCCTCGTCATCAATGACAAACTGTCCCTGTTGGAATAATTCCAGCTCGCGCTTCTCGACTTCTGGCTTGAGACGTTTGTTCTTGATGAGGATCTTGCGCTGTAGCTGGCTGGGAGGTGGGAGAGCTACTCCGGGCTCCAGCTACAGGACCAAGCAGAAACACCATAAGGATTGTGAATAACGGGGGTTTACGGCGCGTCAATGATGAGGTTATATTGAGCTAGGCGTCACGATAATCTTTTATTTAAA
Source organism: Brachyptera risi (assembly GCA_964007535.1). Lineage (NCBI taxonomy): Eukaryota > Metazoa > Arthropoda > Insecta > Plecoptera > Taeniopterygidae > Brachyptera > Brachyptera risi. The sequence goes on along the minus strand of OZ023331.1, from coordinate 36,616,348 downwards.
TAGAAAGATCATTTCAAGGATTATACTGAACAAGTCAAATACAATCAGGGAAATACATCTATAGGGCCTAATATATATAAACAAAATATATACTGTACAAGCAAACAAATGGCTTAGATTTTCAAAATGGATAATTTCAATCATTCAATTTTCAAATGGAATCAAATCTCATTTCTAGATTCTATATTGAATTCAAGTATGCTATTTCATCTACTAATCTCCATTTAATATTGAAAAAAATATTGGGCCTACATGATGGCTAAAATGGGAAGTAGCCTACTAGCATTGATAGAAACATTTAGCAGGGCAAAAAAATCAATCAGTTTTATCTTTCAACCATTTTACTTAAAGCTGGATCCGAATTTCCACACATACCATATTCAAAACAGCTGAGTTTTGAATCCATCTTGATACATAGGCCTATCTTGAACATGAATACAGGTGATACCATATGATCCCCCAATACGAATACCATACGATTAAAACTAGTCACTTTTATTACAAATTGTTGTCAAATAAAGCAGATATTAATTCAATATTGTGGAAATAACAGATTACCGTTCTATAACAATGCGTTTTTCAATTTAAAAAAAGTAGAATTACGAGCGAATACGAACGTCTACCAACGACCACTAGAAGAGTGGGATACAGAAAGGTGCATAGAATGGATGGACCTGGTGGTAGAGGGGTAAACTCACCGGCGAATCTGTCAGCTTCTCCTTTAAGAGCAGATCTCCGAGGATCTCGTCACAATACTTGGCCATCTTGTATTGCTGAGCCTTGCAACAATGGTTTTCGAAAGACAGGACAACCGGGTAGTCTGAGGTCACGAAGGCGGTGTCACGCAGTGCATAGATCACATCCTGAAACCAACAACCTTGTGACAATAGCTGCTAGATGCAGTACATGTAGTTACTGTAGTTGTAGGTAGTTGCAATAACTATTGTGTTGGTGATAGTTTAGGAACCAACGAGTGATGAGTTGGTACTATGCGTAATGGGAACAATCAACTACTTGATGTGAAAGGAGGTACTTGAATAAAGCTAGTCATTTTGTGAACATTGACATACATAGGCCTATATATGAATCCTGCTGAATACCACAGTAGTCTATGTTACAAATAATGTACCATTTAATAATAAATAAGCAATAAGATAATAAATAATAATAATAAGACGAAACTTCATTTTTGGTAAATAAACCCAACGAACCTCTCAATACAGTAAAACCTTGATACATCGTTCCCAGAGCCACGATTTTCCCGATTCTATCATTCATTTGGTCTCACCCTACACCCATATAACAATGCTAAATTTTCCTGGATGAATTGTTTTTCTGCAAGAATAGTTTTATTTTTCTGGTCTCTACAAAATTGATAGATCAAGGTTTCACTATAATATTCTTTACCAAACATCCAATCCCACCGTTGTATATTCGTTAATTTTATTCTCTTATTTACTGTGAATCTGAACAATACGTACTCTGTATTCATCAAGTTTGAAGGACAGGTTAACAACTTTGATAAGTGAAAACATTATAACTAAAAGTTGTTCAAACTTCATAGGCTGCTAAATAAAAAGAAAGGAGTTGAATACAATCAAACCACTTTACACACTGAAAAAAGTCGTTGCTTATTGTTGCTTAGTAGCTTATTCATCCAGTTACGAAATGAAAATAACTCAAATTGATATTTTAAAAACTATGTCATAAGAATCAATTTGGTGTTTCACTTCACCGCATACACTTGTTACAATACCTTACCTTCAAACAAACTGAGATGTAGGCCCTATGTATTACTACACTTCTTTTTTATTAATTAAATACACTTCTTTTTTATTAATTAAATTATTGAAATTGATGGAATTATATGAGGAGCTGTTTATCAAGGTGTCCCGAATCTATACCGTACATTTCCTCACTTTTTGAGTTTGATCGTATTAATGTCTAGTACCGGTATTTTTTTAATAATAAAACAAAATTATGCTTGCTTGAAAATTATAATGTAGCCCAAGTACTTTGAAGTAAATAATGGCCCACACACCAATACATTGTATTTGGATATTCAATACTATTTATTCACAGTTATATCTTGAAGAGGCAACAATCAATTAAAAATGTGTAAGTTAGTACATATTGAAAAATTATAAAAATAATACCTTGAATATAATATCTGTGCACATAGCCTTGCCGTGGGTGATGATTGGCTCTTCGTCTTTTCCCATTCCATCCCAGCAATCTAGTTCCACGCATCTGTAATAAACATGCATCATAGTTTAATTGCCTGAATTTTTCTTTTCAATTTTGAAAAGTAGGCTTGACAATAAACTATAAAAAGTTGAAACTAATAAAGTAATTATACATCACTGATTTTGCATGCATACTGCTGACCTGTAATGGGCCATGTAATCCAGAAACTAACTTATCCACGTTAGTTAGTCAGTTTGACGTTAGTTTGATTTAAAACGAGGCCATAATTTGTTAAATGAATGTTAATGAAAAGTCATGAACATATACGTCTCCATTTGAAGATACCAAAAATATTCGTTTACAGAAGCCTCAACAATTATTTGCACCAATAGACAGTCCATCTCCACAACAAATCAACACTGCAATTAGGTTAACCAATCAGTATATTTATTATTTTATATTACCAAAACTATTATGTTGAGGTTAAGCTCTAATTCACAATTGCTAGGCCCTACATGAAAAATTACTTAAATTACAAAAACAAAATACAGTGAAACCGCTATACAACGTTTCACAAGGGACCAGGAGAATAAAACCATCCATCCAGGAAAACCATCCATCCAGGAAAATTTAACATTGATTATATGGGAGTGGGGCTAGCAAAAATGAATGATACAAGCAGGAAAACGATGGATCTGGGAACGCTGCATAGAGGTTGCACTGTAAAGGTGGTAGACACATGAGATATTTGCATTACTTATTTAAAATATTATTTCAATACCCTTTCAATAGTTATTAGTTATTTCAAAAATGAACAATTGATTTAATTAAAAATAGAAAGGCCTTTGGGAAGGTCATTTAGGAAGGTCGTAGCGATTTTCAAGTCTAAATCTCTCGAATCTTAATGTCTCACTTACACAAATAAGACGTGTTAGTTAATTGGACTTACCGACACCCAGCCAGCAGCACTTGTCTGTACATCTCGACGGAACTCTTGCCGCCGAACTGTCGTCCCGAGAGGTAAGTGTTGTGAGACGAGTTGATGTAGTAGTGAGCCATTGGCTGATCCATGTCCATGTAGAAGTCCAATCGGTCGAGGAACACCGGCGCATTTTCGTCCGACATCAGGTATCGGATCAAACCATCCTTCGTCATCTTACCTACAAACAATAATAGTAAATAATAGTAATAGTAATGATAAAATGTATTATAAATGTATGTAGCTGGGACAAGAATGACTAATCTGTACTGGACCAGTAATGTATTATACACGGATAAACCTCTACGCATCATTTCTTGATCCATCATTTCCCAGCATCGGTCATTCATACCAACCATTAGACCCAGTTTTATAAAGGAAAAGAAGATGAATTAAACATAGTTATGTCTGCCTCAATGAAAGGAAATAAAAAGTGATAAGTACGTGTCAGGGTGGCATTATTTGACAGCAAACCTTACACAAACTACTCTCACAAGACCACAAGTAAAATTTACCCACAAGTTTGGTTTATAACAGAGGTTTCTATACAGGCCAACACCTGGCCAGTAATGTTCATTTTCCAGAAAAGTATTATTGAGAAAATTTTAAAAATTTCATTCATTGTCAAGTGAATTAATAATTTAATATTTTGTATACTGGATCATTTTTCTTGCGCTTTCATTTGATTATAAATAAATGGATGCTATCTGATTGTTATAAGTAACTTACGGGCAGCCTTAGCCTCCGGGTCCTGCTCGTAAGTTGCAATGATCTCGTTTGCTCTCTTCTCGTCGTACAACGGATACAGGATCTCGTTAAGTCGGGGATCTCGTTGTTTCTCGTTGAGGAATAATATAAACTGGTCCATGTTGATCGAATCGGCTTTCCCTTGCGTACTAGAACGAGACACGCCAACTTTACTTAGTAACATACCTAAATACTTTCAGAAACACATATGACTAGAAGAAAAAACATTGGAATTAAATCATTGGATGTGCGTAAGCGTAGTCGTAACTTACATTCCAAACTCAAAAAATCGTGAACCATTTTTGTGGATTTTTTTCTACTGCTTTTTTTTCAACCCACAGGTCAATGGGTAAACGTAAAACATTTTCTAATCATTAGTTTATATAGGTCCTAGTGATTTTTGGCAAATTGTTTTACCCACTTGTGAGTGAAATTATGACAAAAGTAAGAAAAACTCATGAAGATACCAGAACATTTTTTTCAAATACCGTGTAGGCCCATGTCTTCAAAAAATTGAATTTGATTGAATTGGTATATTACTTGTGAGATACAATTTCAATCCTGTAGGAGACCTGAGGAAAAATTGAAAGGGTTACACAATGAAAGTTTCTGTATTTCCTGATTTGCCACCAAAGTCTAAAACCAAGATGTCGAAATTGCAGTGAAAACAATTTCAGTATTCCACTTGTTTAAGGACTTGTAAGTCTTATTTACGAACAATAGGAACTGAGAAGGAAGCGGTCATGGCCTGGTATTACAGACCATCCAAGTATTAACTTCAACGACAGATAGCAAACACAAAAAGCCTCCCTCAGGATGTTCAACCACGGAGGGAATAAAATCCTGATCTCCTAATTGACAATTCAGTGCACTAGTGACTGATCCACCCCTTCTCAGCCTTTCTCATAATATGAGAAGTGCTAGACTATACTCATGTAATCAATCTGCATTTTAAATTTGTATATCAATGTGAACAGTCTTCAACTTCATTGTCACCCTATTAGAAATTATACTGCCATCTTTGAATTGTACTTCCTGTTAGATCATTTCGCTCCCAAAAATTATGTATTTATTATCTACGGAATGCAATACCTATTCTCACCCCACATTGTTGCGTACAGTGAAACCTCTATCCATCGTTTTTCAAGGGACCAGGAAAATAAAACCATCCATCCAGGAAAACTATTCATCCAGGAAAATTCAACATTGATTATATGGGAGTGAGGCTAGAAAAAATGAATGATACATCCAGGAAAACGATAGATCCAGGAACGATGCATAGAGGTTTCACTGTACTGTAGAACATACTACACATCTGTTACAACCTCACCGCAGTAAGAGCTGTCAGTGGGTTGAGCTACATCTCTTAGTTTGCTTATGTAATCAATGACTAATACGTTCAACCAAGTATTCAAGTATCATTCGTTGTATTTTGTATTTATTTTAGTTTATCGTCCATTAAAATATTGTTATTCTTTCATCAACATTGTTTTGTGGTTCAACATTATCCTGACAAATAAATGGTTCTACTCTCCCAAGGTATGAATTCTCATCAAACAGAAAGATGTAGATAACACTCACATGGACTGGAACAGCTCTTCGATATCATTTCTCGGGCAGATCTTGTGGTAAAGCTCGTAGAACTTTTCGAAGGTGAAGTCCGCTGGCTCGATGACATCATTCTTCCCGCTCGGGAGTTCTAGATCCGACAAGCACTGGTAGACTAGCTTCTCTGTTTTACCGGAAGCAAACGTGCGGGCGACAACTTTCACCGGTACTTTTCCCTTGGGGTCGGTCAGGAAACCCAGACGCATCCAACTACGCACACAATCGTAATCATTTCTTTTCATGGTTCACAGTGAACCCTATACAAAAGTTCAAAAATGAGAAATAATAATTCTAGCAAATAAATATATTTCGACTCGGATTGATTCAGCATTATGAAAGTAAATTGATATTAAACTTGAAAATATAAAAAATAGTTTGCGTCATTTTTTTCAGTGCACTGGCAAATCTTTAGAAACACTTGATGCACGTGAGAATTTTTCAACTTAAATAATTGTACAAAAAGAAACTTTCAGAAGTTAATCTTCAAACTATTGGAAACGGTCTCAGATAATTTGTATTACATTAGTTGTGCTGTTTTATTGCCCCAGATTTACTCAAGTCTGCTTAAATTTTATAAAAGTTTCTTGCAAACTGGAACATTAATATTAAACAAGTGGTAAGACTTACGTCAATTGTAATCATCTAAGAATTGTCATTTAGCGTGCTTAATAGTATGAGTAATAATCATGGCAAATGAAGTAATGATTTATCTGCAAAATATTTGACTACGAATGAGAATGACTACAAAATGTATGAAATTATCAAACTTAAACTGAAGAATTTCTCATCGTTTAATTTAAAGAACTTCATTATATACCCTTTTTGGTTCCACACTTCACTTATTCTGGGAAAATAATGATTAATATAATTTCAAATCGATGTATTAGCACACGTAGTAGTACAATTCATTCAAATAACCGACTCTATATTTCTAATACATCAATATTCAATATATTGATAATTACTTAATTACAGTAGTTAATTACTAATTAATAATACAAAAGACATGGAATGGTACTACTAGTTAGAATTCGTTTCCATGCAACATACGTATAGTACGGGTCAAAAGGTGGAAGTGATTTTACAAAACCTGGCTTTATTACCAAACAATTAATACAACTACCAAGAAGTGATACATGATTATTTAATTAATAATTCAGTATAAAGATAATTTATAACACTTGAAACTTGATCAAGTATCATGCAAATCTGTATTTGTTCAATTGTATGATATAATAAAAATAATTAAAATATGATATACATAATATGAAAACAAATATACAATGAGTTAATGACTGCTCAGAATAGGCTGTGCTTACTAATAGAAGTGGTTTTCTCCGCAAACTTCTAAATTAAATCCCATGTATAAAAAAATATCACAACAGTCGTTTGAATTTTTGAGAATCTTTTCTTTGCTTTTCTCAATTGGTATAAAAAAAATTATACTAGTGACCTGATAATTTTATGATTATTTAAGTTGGGCCTAATTGTTGGGCCTAAAGAAAAAAAAATTCAGTATTCTCTTCATTCTTGAAATGCAGTTCACATTATGAGCCTAATAATCTTGGCAGTTGGTCTCTTGACATTTAGTACATTAATCAGTGGACATATTCACAAACAGATGTTGTATCCTTCCATCCTACCTTCCGGATCATAGTGTTTTCTACTAGCCAGGCTAAATAGTATCATTTCACAATTACCTAATTAAATAATGTCCAAATAATCAAGACCTCTAGCCACGTTAATGAGCTATGATAGTTATAAATATTAAATGAACAGGCCAACTGATGCCGTATTATTATTACAACAATTCCCAGGAGTTGACCATATAGGTTACATGAACAAGTTTGCAACATTCATATCCACAGCAACTAAAGTTTAATGAAATATTACTGTTACTGTAGCTTGATTTAAAATCTACATGCTGATGTCATACATCTTCACCTGAAATTGAGAGACAAAACATTCCACTTGACTTCTTATAAGAAATTTAAAAAATTGCTGTAATACCGGTATAGCCAGTAGATAGTAGGGATTGAGGGACAAAGTTTCATACAATAGGCCAATACAATTTTATATGTCAGCATAGTATTGACTAGATACTAGAGACTGAATAGTATTGAGGTAACCGAGGTCATGATAGAGTAGTAGTTAAACAGGGGGCTAGATTAAATGTCGGTAAATTCTCTTTCTTGAATAGGACAGGTAGGGACTGAAATGGGCTTAGTACAAGTGTTTTTGAGGGGTATGAAAGGGTTGAAATTATTCCGTCAGAGGGTTAGGGAGGCGGTGGGATAGGAATAGTTAGGGAACTTGCCACCGCGCATTTATGTGCAATTGTAAGAGTTTTTAAATAAATAAATAAATAGTTGCTTAAATTTAATGAAATGATTTGATTTATTTCTCTGTGGAAAAAGGCTCTTAATTTAGAATGGAGGCCTTCAATTTTCAATCGATTATTAAAGGGAATCTCACATGACCTGAAAAAAATAAAAATTGGATTTCGACACATTTCAGACATAATATGGTTGCGTTTGCATAAAGTAGTCGATAAAGCCACATTAAAATGCATCCTTAAGAAAATATACTGATATTATGCACTAAAACTAGAAGACAATGTGCATACGCATTCTACGCATACGGTATTCTATTAGCAATCAACAATGTGCATAGATTTACTTCAGGGTCTGAATTAAAATTTCAATTTTGGAAAAAATATTTTGTCTAACCGCAAATTTAGGCTTACTGAAAGTACAAATGTATATAAAAGTCATCTGAATGGATTCCAAGTTATAATGCGATAAAATTTAACACATTCTTCAATTTCAACGATTAATGTCTTGAATGTTCTGTGGCTTTTGATCTTTAAAAATTTCAAAAAGAAGAAATAAAATTATATGTGCCCCACAAAAATAGCTTGTTGTTGTGAACACACTTTTCTAATTTCAAAACCATGACACTTCGACTTCTATACAAAAAAATATGCCAAAATTTCTCTTTCTAACAACATAGCCTAATTCCAAACGATATTCTCGATCTTTAAAAATAAAAATATCTTTCTGTCTCACACTTACTGCTTCTGTAGATTGGTCCAGACGCAAACGTTATTCAGTTTAGTGTTGTGAGTGATCTTGCGTAACCCCTCCTTCCATACCTGTGTACAACATGCAACATGCAAGGTCAACAGCCAACATGCGACTACATGGTACATTGGTACATGGTACATGGTACTTACTGCTTCTTCAGACAGGTCATCGGACAAACGTTGTTAGCCTTAACGTTGTGAGTGATTTGCCTGAGACCGTCAAGCCACGCCTGGGACACAAACAACCACGTGTTACCATGGCGATAACTACTAGCTCTTAAGCGTCACATTCGAAACGTGATGTGGTATTCGACACGGGATGTGGTATTCGTAGTTTACACATAATTTGAATGATAGAGAGCATCATACTGTCTTATGGTTCAAATGGGTTAAGAAATTTGACTTTGGTTTTCAAGGCACTCCCTTGACTGACTTGACAATATGAGAAACTATCTATCTGTCCCTAAGATTTTTTTTCAATGTAGTAGAATCTTTTTGATTTATATAATGCGAGTGATCGACCTGCTCAATATAAATGATTATTTATATTTTGAATTAGATCTCGTCCTATACAAATATCTGGCAATGTGAATATCAAAAGTCACTTAGAAACGTGATTTAATTTTAATTATTCAAGTTGGAATTAAAAAACTAGGTTTTACTGCACACACAACTGGTACTGGAAGAATAGGACTACAGTTGTATTTTTTTTCAAAGTTTTTACAAAATGTAATACTCTCCCACGTTGTGCCTGTTTAATGACATTAGTTTTCACTTAAACCTAATCATAGCATTTATTTACTGTAGTGTCAAGGTCTGGTTTTAATAATATGGTAGATAGTGGAAATATGATTTAAAAAGCACTGCTTATCGCTCCACTTATCACAAATTCATTTCACACCAAACAAAATACGAAAATGCTTCCAAATTGAATCTGAACTCCATCAAGTGAGCAACGCTATTTTATTTACTTTTTAAATTGACAATTCTATTACAATATGACATTTTTTAAAAGTAGATTCATACAATGCTCATCTGTCAGGTATCTGGAAATCTTTAGGAGCCAATCACACAAGCGTAATTCTCACGATTGCTAATTCAATGCTGTTATTGCCCATTTCAGTCTTGAATATCACGTCGTTCGTTGAAGCTCCCGAAAAACAATCCGCACGTGTTGTGATAAAAGACGGCATCAAAGTAAAACGTGTGATCATTCATTATGTACGAAATACATGCAAAAAATGTCATTGTGGGGCAGGTAGCAATGCATACAAGTGATAGGCTACCACTTCTACAATAATAGCAAAATCAGAGATGAAGCAATAAAATATTGCACTAGGCATGTCGTGAAAAACTTCACTTAGAAAGCCATTTGAATTTTCAAAATAACACGCCACACAATTTTGTGCGCATATGGGTTGGTGAGAAGGCTTCAAGGCACACAAAGTGATGTAATATTCAAATTTTCGAAGAAGGGAATGCATTGAAGAAAAAGTTTGATAAACTGAGAAGTAGGCCTACGGTGTATAAATGAATGCGCCATTTTCTTCAAGTCAAGTGAGTTAGGTTTCTTGGTACAATAGGGTCTACTATTTATTTAGGCCTAGTTCAAATAAAGAGTTAATAGAATAAACATACCGTACATTTTATTTCATGTTTGTGACCTAAATTTCAGATGGAGATCATGGAAATGAAACAGTGTGATGAGAAGGGGGTGAGAAGACCGTGAGAGTGGTCCAAAAAGTATTTGATAGCTCCGATAGGTATATCGGCTCGCCATTAAGAAATTAAGTTAAATGAAAGATTATTTAATTTGGCGTTGAAAACAGTGGGAACGAAACGGCAAAGGCCTGCTCCTTAAACCATCACAGAAAGGTCAACCACGGCGGGAATTATATGTGATCTCCCGGATAACAATTCAGTATGGAACCAACAAATCTAACAATGTCAGTTAGAACAAACGAGAGGGCGTAAACATCATTTTATAATTAAATGTATATAATTATAGTTCACAATAAACTGAATGAATTTAATTGACTTTTTGCCATCTCTTCGTTGTTATTTCTTAGCCCCTATAATTATTATATGACAACATTACGGTACAGTGAAACCTCAATGCATCATTCCTGGTTTCATCATTTCCCTGCTTCTATTATTTATTTTGTCCCACAACAAGTAGGCCTAGCAGAAATATAAACAATGTTAAATTTTTCTGCATGAAGCATGATTTATTTCCCCTTCATGGATGTTTTTTCCTGGACCCTTTAAAAACGATATATAGACATTTCACTGTATTATATATTGAATATTATTCAAGTATCGGGGTGTAAGCTGCTCACCTTGGCTGTCTCTGCATCCGGACAAACGACATGCTGGTAGTTGATGTTGATGTAATCCGTGCCGCTGCAGATAGTCAACGATTTGTCTTCCAGGTTCTCACCGTGCTTCCCGCTCAGCTGCGTCTGAAGTCGCTGGTCTTTTGGCAATCCTCCGGCCCGGATATCCGACACCTGACACAGCTCAATCACATCACCTTCCTACAGGAGAAACAAAACACAAAATTCAGTAACTCTTTTTACAATCTACTTTGATAGTTAAAAACCGTAATCTGGTCTTGAAAATTATTTTTGTTTCTGAATGAATCAGAATCAGCCTAGTACCAGAACATGAGGAACCAATCCATGAGCTTGAAAAATGTGGACCATTTCAGGATTTGAAACATGGAGTTGCAGACTACTATACGTACTGCCCTCTTGCAGTCAAGATCATTTGCATTGCAATTTTCATTCTGATTTTTGGTATTTTGATTCCCATGTAAAATGTCAGTCTGCTTATCCATAGCAGTGAAGGCAAAGCACCATGATACATAAGTTACACTATGCATCTTTTATTTTTATTTCATACCTTATTCACTCTAGGGTCTAACAGTACGAAAATCTGATGGAATAAAGAAAATATTAACATTCTAACTAGGCCTATATACAAACTATAACATATCTACAGACCATTTTTTAATGTTACACATCATTCATATCATATCAAATCAAGTAGTATCAAGTGGGTTGTATAGGACTTTCAAACGCAAGTTCTAAGATACGGAATAATTTTAATCAGTTGTAGGCCTATACATCACTTAAAATAAATGTTTAAAAATTGGTTCATGTCTAGAGACAATAAAAAATTGAATCTTAAACTAGCTATGATATTTCTCAAGTTCCTTACCCTTCCTTCACTCTTCCAATAAATGAAAAAGCCATAATCATCCACCTTGAACGTGCATCCCTGTTCGAAGTCAGAACTGTTGTTTTCTTCACTCCATCGATCAAACACACAACCTTGCAGCAAAGGGTCGGGCACAGGAATATGCCAGTCGAACTCAAACTTCTTGGTCATAGCTGGCTAGATTGGTAAACTGAAGAAAAAAAACATGACATTGTATTCTTTGGATAGCCCCCCTCACACCTCCCAGCCCCCTTTCTCCCTAAGTATCAGTTGAATAATAGAATAAAAATAGTAGGGAAGAACGTTTATTTTACTTGAAAGCTCTTTTGAGTATCTTTTGTAATTTTTTCTATTCACATTTCTATCTGCTTGCAAGATCACTAGGGTGGAAAAGTACATACAAAGCTAGTTGGCAAAGTGGTGCAAGGGTAAACGCACAATATTTCAGAAAACGGAGAACCTGTTCAACATGTGTCAACCGTAGCGATTTTTTCAGGCCTACTTCCAGTTTAAAAAATACAAGTAGCACTTTTATATTTCATATGCTTGTATTATCATTTTCATTCTAAAGGTACGTTCATAGAGACACGTTATTTCTGACGTCCATCAATTTCAACGGATCCGTTAATAAGTCAAACTGTTGGTAGCGTTCATACAATCACATCATCCAGCAAAGTATTTGTCACGCAGCTGTTGGCACTTCTTCATTTTGGTTGGTATCTCTGATCTGTTTTCCAAGTGTCAAAAGGAGTTGAAAAGAAAATGTGACTTTTCCGTAACCATGGCAATTAAAAATTCCATCATTTTGCTGGAACCTGCGCGTCTGAAGGAAGTTGGCGGCAAAACCGCTAAAACCACTGATCGATAGATCAATATCGTACAAGCAGGCAGTGAAATCGCCTACGTCACGCCCGTCAAATTTTTGGACGCATAAAAAGTTCAACTTCAACCAACTCTCAAGGTCGCAATGGACGCTCGATCCGTCAAATTTCTGATAGGCGCACGTGACTAAACGGACCGTCAAAAACGTCTTGACGTGTCTGTATGAAAGTACCTCAAGGTAAGGTCCTGGCCATAGATCTAAGCTACAAGATATTTAAATAAGCTAACTTAGTGTCTGAAGACACAATTTAAAGTTGATTCCTGTTTATCAATACCAACAGGAGGAGGAAAAGGGAGACGCGAATAATTTTGTGATTTCCTTTGTTAAGGAATTACCGACCCCCTCACCATTGCTATACACCCAATTCCCTCACTAATAATCCTGACCCCTTATTCAATGTGTCTTGATCTTCACACACACTTGAATCTGTATCCTTGTTCCATTATTTTTCCATACCCTTGCCATTGAGTAGGCCTATATATAGTCCCACACACCAAAGTCAATTAATCAGACTTTTATACTTTAATTTGCCTGTAAAGGTTTAATATTGAATCATACAATCATAATTCATACAAAATTACATTACTGTACCGGTAAGCAATTCAAGATTGAATCCTACAATACACCATACGGATTTTTAAATTGATTAAATGATTTCTTCTGTTGTATACAAGTAAAATAATATGTTCCTCAGAACATACAAAAACATACCGATACTGATACGCTAAATTATAAGTCGGCTAAAAGAAGAATTTAAGAGCTAAAATAATCGCCTCCAGCCGCTACACCCTGCATTTGCGAGGGTCTAGGGCTTAGCGCTAGACATAATACCTTTTGATTTACACATGGGCCTACATCCACCCAACTCAAATCGAAACTCTTATGCACCTGGATAGACCTACTAAAGTCGCGTTCACATATTGTTCGCTACGTTATGTAGGAAGAGGGATAAACTGGAAGCAAAAATCTGTGCAACAGGTAATCACCCTAGCATTTAGAATAGGCTCCAAACAACAATCTGTTTAGATCCAGTTCAGAGATTCTAGGCCTACACTTGCATCGAATTATAACAGACTTGGTATAAAATAAGTCCAACTCAGACATAAACAAACTAGAAGCTAGCCTAGGCTTGAGTATATAGAATGGCAACATACCTACTTTTCAAACACACCATCAGAAGACTAGCTAATCTAGGCCATAGCCTTTTGACAGTTACTGCCTTTCAAGACTTTGAAGTCTACTGTGTTGAATTTCAAACAACGTAAATAAGATAGGCCTAATCAAAGCGTCCACTTGATAAGGCAGCACAAAAACCTTGGGCTCTATCATGTTTTAGCGGTCTCCCTAACGCGCTTAAACTAAACGTGAAGTCGACTGCTTGACAGCCCAACCCACACCCAGAACACATAGGCCTACGGCCAAGCGCCAAGTAAAAAAAAAAGACGACTTCACTTACCTAGATAAATTACAAGCGCAGAACGTAGGGTTATAATAAGGCTACAGCAGTTTCTAAATCATTGTTTTGCTTCCATCACCCACTCCTACGTTAATGTTAATTATATTCTATGTTGCAAATTCCTTGAATAAACAATCACCGTCTTCCGACATATCGAGGAATAGGCCTCGATGTCTGCACTCCAGCTGGTAGCGCATGCGTTATGAACCAGATCAATTTGACAGCACATTCACCTCCCAAAAACATAGACCAGTTGTATAATAAATTAAACTAGCTACCACTTACCTTAGCAAAGAAACAGCTTACACAATCGGCCTGTAGTAGGCCTATGTAGTAAGAGAAGCAGAGGAAACCAAGCGCAGTTAGGGCAATTAATTAATAAAACTACTGAGTGTTAATAAATTGTAGGCCTACTAACTAGGAAAAAGCAGCTGCCTTTAGTTCTGCAAGTCACATTATCATTGATCCATGGCCAACTTTTATAATTCAATTACACAGAATCCAATTAGTGTATAGATTATAACAATTTGCTAATGGGATTCTCTTGTATGGCTTTGTTATGCAATACTCCCATGGGACAGACCTATGGCATACATGCTATTGCTTTTCAACAAATACATTAAAATATAAAATAAATTGTCACAGAATTATAACAAAAATATTGTCATACAATTACAGTTTGAGATAATAATGCATGAAATATAATAAATATTATTGCAGATCGTACATTCTTATAGACAATCATCTGCTAGTAAATTATACATTTTAATATAGGTAACATTTACAAAATGGTTCAATTAGTTTACTGTATCAATCACTATTTGAAATAATAATTATTCAAATATCCAGGTTGGAATATCAAATGATAGCTCAATTAATATACAGAAACTAAATGATAATTGATAACCTTTGTCAGATTTGCATAAAATAAAATCCAGAATCTATGAAGTCTGTGTATGGGACCTATATATGTATAATATATATATATATATATATATATATATATATATATATATATATATATATATATATATATATATATATATATATATATTCTAGGGCAAGGTATATATAATACTACACAAGGTTAGATTATTGACGTGTTTTCCCGTGCAACGATGAAGACCTGTATTGCTTGTCGTGACGTGTTTGGCGACCTCACGTGCAGTACGCTTACGAGCAGATTCTGATACCAGCCGTGTTCAGGTCGCCTCGTGACGTCACAGCAACACTTCTACCCCATAGATGAGCTAACCTTGTAGAATTATATATACCTTGATTCTAGGGGTTAGAGAGATGCCAAGATGAAAGAAATGTGTGAAGCTCTATATTGACTGAATGTAAAATGAAGCAAATTTACACTTATTGATTCACTCAAATTAATATTGAAAAAGGATTAGTCTCATAAGTAAATTTGTAGTAGTAGTAATAATAACGTAAAAAATAATAGTGGCATTCATAAATAAAGTTCTAGCAATAAGAATGATGTAAATACTCAAAGTCAGAGAAAAACTCCATTTATATTGAGGGAATGAGAATTTTGAATAGAATTCTTGCACAGATTCGAGATGCTTCAGTTGCAATTAATTGCAGAACTCGTATTAAAATGATAAGAAATGCACAACTTGTTCCTAACAAACAAGAATGCAAATCAAATTACTGTGACAATCCAGAATTATATTGAAAATTGAAATTATGGAACTTGATTCATCTTTCATTTTGTAATGAATGTGTTATGAATTTATGATGTGAAAAAACAAAAAGTTATAGCTTAATGCTAAATAAAGATATACTCTTACTACTACTACTACTGCTGCAAGACCAAGACAACACTTTGAAAAAATGTAATAGCATACATTAACATAGCAATCAATAACAAAGGAACAGGGACAAATCATTATTTGTGCGTTATAATAATTAAGATCATCACAATTTGCTTCAAGTATTCATTTTATTTTATTCAGTTGGATCAATGTGTCAATCAAGGCACAATAAGCTACAACTAGTAATTATCATTTGGTGGAGAGAAAGAGAGAGAGAGAAACATACTTAGCACTATCCAGTCTTGATACGTTCATTGACTAGTACAAAAATATGACGAAATGGCAGATAACGCAAGTTCGATAGACTGACTAGACTAACACGAGATTAAACACACACACACACCAACGTTTTCTTCACTAGGCCCTGCCCTTCAACAGGCTGTCATAAATTACTAATGCAGATATCTTGACCAATAAACAAATATAATTTATTAGGCTTAAAAATCTGTAAAACCAATTACTTTAGAATACAATCTACCAATTGACGACTCGAAATAGGCGTGGCTTTACCAGTCAGCCAGTTGGATCATATCATTTGTAGTCATTTCAAGATACCCCGATTGGATATTCGAATTTGACTACAGTTCTAACAGCCCTGTTGATTGGACGGTATGATTTCTGACGTCATGGGGGCGGAGACTGCGAGTCGTCAATTAGAAGAGACATGTTTGTAGAAAACGCCACGGCTTACTGGATCCATTAATACGATATTTGTTCTGCTAAACACGCTAGAAAATGTTCTAAACACTTTTACAGACCACATAAGTCATGACACTTGCTACAGTCTACCTCACTCATGTCGCTTCCTGAATAACACTTTCGTTTCTTTAGTGACTCTACAGCCACCTACACTAAAGTTTTAAACTACAAATGGTACAATGTTGATAACAAATGGTACTAATATAGTTCTACTCTTTGGACACAAAACTAATTGTTGCTTGATATCCATCAAAAAGAACTTAAAACGCTTTTGTTGCCATGGTGAACAGGAAGTATAAATAACAGACTTGTCAACTTCAGTATCAGGTTGAATTATTTTCAGCACGATTGTTTCTATCCACTGTTTTGTTCAATAATTAAAACTTGATGACAGAACTATTTTTGTCTAGTATTTCAAGCCTGCTCAATAATGTTTGTAATTTTCATCTATTCATTTTAGCTTCACTTGACTGTTCCTCCATGGCTGGTATTCCCCCATAATGAATCAAGATAAGATTGTTTTCAGAACGTAGCGTAGCATGCTCAGAGGAACATGTGAAACGTTAGTTGTGATGCTAGACAACCAACGAGCGAGTTTCTCATGCTTCCAGGTGTGTTCGCTTCTTGGAGTCGCAGCGTACGAGCATGTCAGGCGTGGACTTGAGTAGGTCCGGTTGAGTAAGGCCCCGGTGTCGAGGTAAGCTGGGGGTGTTGGGTGGCACCAAGTGACCCAAAGCATTCATGTAGTCGGCCATTAGTAGTGTCACTTCAAGGATCTAGAAACAACGATCACATCACACAAGACAATGTTGAACATTACTAAGAACAATGACAAGTCGTTGATGTTCACAGATTTTGCGGACGAGAAAGAAGAAAACTGCGATCTTCACTTTCCTGAATTCTGTGTACCAGGGTGTGGACAAGAATTCCACTCACGCTTTGGGGATATTTCACGACCTTTCTAAAGCATTTGACAGTGTAGACCATGAGATTCTCTACCTCAAACTGAAACGTATGGGTATAACTGGAAATGCGTTGAGGTGGATTATATCGTTTCTCTCCGAGCGGTAAAAAAAGGAGTAACCATGAGGTCCAAGTCTTCCTCAGCCAAGTCAACTGTTGGTGTTCCACAGGGGTCAGTTTTGGGTCCACTACTTTTTCTATTGTACATAAATGACCTGACAAATGTGTGCACAGATGGTAAGCTTGTCCTCTTTGCTGACGACACAAGTCATGTAATCTCTGCAGCTTCTGCAAATGAAGTTACAATCTTGGCAAACAAGGCTGCAGCCACGATGCTTTCGTGGTGTACTGACAACAGACTGCTCCTGAATGCTTCCAAAACAACCTGTATGCAGTTCCATACGCTTCAAGACAAGATCACGTCAAGCCCATTAATTCGACTGAATAGCTCAAGTGTGGCGATGTCAACGAGTACCAAGTTTCTTGGCATCATGGTTACAGATGCTTTGGACTGGTCGTGCCACGTGGAAATGACAGTGAAGAAGGTACTAAAAGGCCTTTTTATGCTTGGAAGCCTGTGTCGAGTTGTTTCTCCAGTAGTGCTACGCATGCTTTATTTTTCACACGTATATTCGCACCTACAATACGGAATCATATTTTGGGGCCATTCTTTTCATGGCAGAAAGCTTTTCCTGCTGCAAAAGCGAGCTATGAGAATTATTGGTAATGTTAATAAGTCAACAACTTGTAGACCTCTTTTTAAATCTTATTTACTGCTTACTCTACCTTGTATTTTTATTCTCAAGTCCGTCGTTTTTGTGAAAGAGAATTTCAGACTATTTCAATGTAACCATGAAATCCACCAACATGATACACGACGTCGTAATGACTTACACATGTGGACAAACATAGGCTTATGCTGTATAAGAAAGGACTGCAATATTCAATGTCACGGTTTTATAACAACCTACCAATAGACATCAAGTCGATATCCAGCATACCTACGTTTAAAACCAGAGTTAAGAAACTGTTATGTGAAAATGCTTTTTATTCTGTTGACAATTTTTTAGCTTTCAGCTGATCTTGAACAATGCATATTTATGCATAATGCATAATGCATAATTATAATGCATAATGAATATGTATATTTGTAATTCATGACGTATATCATACTGTTTGTACAGTCTTCGGTAATAAAACCATTATTATTATTATTATTTGAGAAACCTGACATAACTTATAATGCGACTTGCTTTCTACTGTGTAAAATTTACTTCAAGGACTGAATCAGTTCAGCTAAATTATTCAAGTTCAATTCAGTACCACATCTGGATTAAAGTCAAAACAATGCATCAAAATGAATTATTTGAGCCATATTGAAGAAAGTCAACTGAATGATCTCAAACACTACCTTAGGCTTAGCCATAGCGAAGATCATCTTCTCGTCAGCCCCGGCAACGATCATGAAGTCGTCGTGGCAACCGCCGAATGTGACGACGTCGGCATACGCCACCCTCGAGATCGGCGCCATCGCCCCGAGGTCGAGCAAGGTCACGCCCTCTTCGGCCACCGCCAGCCACACGACAGCAGCGGGGGAGGGC
Organism: Brachyptera risi; assembly: GCA_964007535.1. Taxonomy (NCBI): domain Eukaryota; kingdom Metazoa; phylum Arthropoda; class Insecta; order Plecoptera; family Taeniopterygidae; genus Brachyptera; species Brachyptera risi. The sequence goes on along the minus strand of OZ023331.1, from coordinate 36,597,095 downwards.
GACTTGCGTGTGGCCTGGAAGAGGGACGCGCCAAACAGAGCCCACTTGCGAGCGCAAGTCAGGTAGATGCGCACGCAGTCCAGCATGCTGCGGCCTTTCAGGAGTGTCCAGCGCTCTTGCAAGCCCACTTCCAGCTCTCTGAATAACAGCACAATACAACATTCGTAAACTTGTACATTTTAGAGAAGCAATACGTAAACCCTAATCAAGACTATGAACATGAATGTGGATAAATACATTACAGTGCAATCAATGCCTATGCTTGATTAAAATACAAATGCATTCAAAGTTTTACACATTCATGTAACATTTATTGTTTACATTAGAGTTTAATAGTCTCACCAAAGCCAAATTATTTAGAAGCATAAATGAAAGGGGTCACAGATGCATGATTCAGATGATCAGATGCACAGATGGCTAGGTGGAACTGAAACCAACAATTGACTTAACTTCATAATCTGAAGCAATGCAATGTCTCAACTAACTTGACTTGAAAGGCAGCTTCACACTGTTCCATGCTAAAGCATTTCTATTATTATTTATTATTCATTTTAAAATATATTCAGCAAATCAGCGCCTGAAATGCCGGTGACTTACTTAAGCTCTTCAAGCGGTATTCCTTCCTTGTATCGATACGGGTAGAACTTGTCTAAAGCCTGCAATGCATGTTGTCCTGGGTTTGGTCCTCCGCTGCCTCGGGCCTTGTCTGTATTATACTCACCACTATCGATCTAAAAACAACAACACCAACACAATCGTGAACGTGCAAGTCGCACAATCAATCATACAACACTTTTACACAAATGATTATTTAGAGGTGAAATGAACGATAAGTGCCTTCCTTGTTTATAGGACATATACAAGTTTTTGATTGCCTCTGGGAAGTGCAGATATGTTAATGTAGTAACGTATCTAGGCCTACTGTTTATCCACGGTCTAGCTCCGGGGATTCAAACCCAGGTTTTGACCCTGGTCTGTACCACGGGTCAACAGGAAGATTGTTTACACATTCAAATTTCCACTGCTTTTTTGAAGGACGTTTCTGGTACCGAATAGTAGTGTACCAAAACTTCAAAACTATAATTGTTCGTCAAGTTGTCAACCTGGCCCGTGTGACTAATGTTTTGACAGCTGTTCCCAGATTCAACTCATAGGATTGTGTTCAAATGACAGACACATTTGACGTTTTCTCCTATATAGGCCTAGAGTGTTATCTATTGATTCTATCTGCATTGCAGATAATTGTTCAGGGAATAACAGTTTACATTCATTTGATTAGAATATACCTTGAAACGTAACGCGAGTGAGAGAAAAGCAAACCATCTGCCCGTGGGCAATTATCACACGCAGGTTTAACCCTACTCTATACTGAGGTTTACGCTCTTGCAGGCTCAACTATGGTGTGTACTGTGTAAACAAAACAATATTTTGATTACAAATCACACATCAAACATATGATCAGTGCTTTTTTTTCATTTTATCTAGACAAGTCTTCACCTGAGCCATGAGCGCCGCCAGTTCCTGAGCCAGCTCAGGAGAGAGCGGGAACCTGCCGAGCACCACCTGCTGGTTGATCTGATAGCAGAGCAGCAGACGTTCCCGTTCGGTCTCCATCTTGCTGCCGTGCCGCCAGTATAGCCGGTTCTTGTACGTCAGCTGGATGACGCGGGAGTTCTCGAACTTGCCCGAGCCTTTCTCGCGGAGCGCCGTCTCCCACTTGGATATCACGTCACACAACTAAACCAAACATGAGTTCAGTAATGTTTTATTGAGATTTTAAAGAAGATGAATTATCAACATAAAATAATACTCATCTGTTACACACTTTTCTATTATGATTTTTCCGCCTTCATAACTTGGTGTTAGATCAGTTGAAATACCGGTAGGCCCAAGTTTATAATATACCCACAAATATGAATGTACAAGTGAACAACCTAATGAAATGATGTAGGCCTAAATGGCTTAAATTGTCATCTTATGAAAACATTTTTTGTTGGACTTGGAATTACTCGAATACGTATTGCCTTGGCTATTTTGAAGTCCCCTCCCTATTTTTTCCAGTAATAGATACCGGTAATCAGACACAGTCAAATCCGTTACAAAATAAATATTTTTGTTTTACTTGATTTGAAATTGTATAGATTGTTGATAATCTCTATTTTGTATTGACAAGTATATGAAAGAACATAAAAGTAATGCTGACCAGTACACTCAAACAGTATAAATTTTCCCTCAATGGTAGACACTCACTTTGGAGTAACTTACCGGTTAAAAATCAACATTTCCCATCACTTTATAAAATACACACATTTTTATACTTCATGTAAGCCTAGAGCATGAACACACGGGGTTTTACTGTGAATAATTTGATCACCGTAAACACCAAAAGAAGTGTAGCATTACACACTTAATTATTTATTGTAAACCACACCAGCATTTGCAATTGACCGATTGACAGTTCAAAGTGTCGAAGTCTCCAGCATTGCAGGACCGAATGTCGTAATGAGTACTACTTGCCTTGGCAGCCGGGTCCAAGTAATGCTCCAAGTCCTTCTCTATCGGATCGTCGGAGAACAGCGTGAAGCCAGAAGCGGGGGAGTCTCGGCAGCTTAGCTCTTGATTCAACGTGCACAAGAACTCGGCTATCGTGGTGGAACCGTCAAAGCTGACAACCTGATGAAAACAAATTATTTTGTACTGAATCATTCTCTTGAAAAGGAATTTGAAAAAAGAGATACGTATACTTTTCATTTTCAATTTTACTTGTATTTATTCAAAGTTGAAGGTGTGTAAACCACACTTATTTTCACTTTGCTATCTACAAATTAAATCCGGTAGTATAAAACTATAAACTAATAACCAACATAGGCCTACATGGAAACAAAAATACTCCAATGGGAACGAGCATATTGAAAACCTAATGAAAATGAAGAAATACTGCAGGCCTAAGTGTTTCTCACGAACCATTTTTGTATCAAGTCAAAATTAGTTATACAACCTATGAAGACTCTATTCTCTAAAGTAACGACTTGTATGAAACACATAGTGAGTGAGCAAAAATAGCAAGTAGCCAGGTAATTTGGATTTGATTGATTGATTGATCAATCAAAAAGAATATAGTAGGCTATACAGACTTATTGAAATAGTGCTCTACTGGTATGTCCATATTTATGACTAAGTCTTGCTTTTCATTTTTTGCATTGAAAATATCAATCAGACTCCAGGTCAAGGGATGCTATCAACTGTTCAGAAAAAAAAAATTATTGCTACAAAAACTGTTCGAAAAAACATGTACCAGTACAGTAATGTTGGTAAATTATTAATAATAATTAATAAATAATAAACAAATATTATATTATATTAAAAAAAAATATAAAAATATATAATATAATATATACTAAATATTAATTGGTCAATATTAATAGTTAGGTAAATTATCAAATCAAACCTACCTAACCAGTAACCTTGTATGATGATATCAACTCACCGAAATATCAAAATACAACATTATTCTTCAAACAGTTAATTTTTGTGGGTTCTTTTAACAGTTTTTTATTTGAGGTTTTTTTTTTTAAACCGTTATTTTTCGAACAGTAAAGCTGGATTTCCATGCACGCGATTCTCATATCGCGCGATACCATGTCGCGCGTCATGGCGGCTCGCTCGAATGTTGAACAAACCTCAACTTTCGTGAAGCGATTCGCAACTTGTCCCTGATTGGTCAGTGGTCTGCCGCCTCGCGACTTTGAGCCGCCATGACGCGCGACATGGTATCGCGCGATATGAGAATCGCGTGCATGGAAATCCAGCTTTAGTGCACTTTCCAGGTTAAAATGGCGCAATCACATCTAAAGAGATGACTCACCTGGTAAGTTCCATTCAGCATGTGTACTGGTATGGCGTGCGGTAACGAATGATGATACGGGTTCTTCAGGAGTATAGACAACACCTCCATGCGCGAAGGTTTAGTCTCGCGACCTCCATTAATCAACGTCCGTTCTAATGCTCTGTTGCAGTACGCGGCATACTTTCCACACTCGGTCCTGAAATAACGAGACGATACACATCACTCCTAAACTACTGTACGACAACTATAATTATATTCAGGTCTAGGCAGCACCCAGGTATTTGTTTTGGTATCAAAACTGAGCATGCCTATCAATTGACCGGGTTTAATAAATGTAGACAAAAATTATAATTTCATTTACTAGAGAGAGAGAGAGAGAGAGAGAAAGAGAGAGAGAGAGTGTGTGTGTGTGTGTGTGTGTGTGTGTGTGTGTGTGTGTGAAAGAGAGAGAGACAGAAAGAGTGAGAGAGCGAGCAGAGAGAGATGGAGACTCACTTTGTATCGGTGTTGCGGTGCAGGTGGAGTTTGAGCAGCCACAGCAGCCGGTTATTCCTCGGAGTGAAGAGAGACACGGCGAGAGCAAGCAGCTGCCAGCCTTGCATGGTGAGACCTTGGTCGGGTGGCGCGGGCAGAGGTGTCGCCGCCTGCAGGGAGGTGGGGGAACCGCTCTGTAGCGAGGCGTTAGTGGTGAGAGTCTCGCAAGCAAACAGAGACTGGGTGGCACACAGCAGGAGCTGCTGCAATGGAATGTTGGCACAAACCTGACCTGATACACAATGCCTGATACATAGCCTGATACACAATGCCTGATATAAAGCCTGATACACAGCCCCTGATACATAGCCTGATACAAAGCATGATACACAGCCTACACTTTCAACAAAAATTATTTTCTGTTCATGTGTCCTAATTTTTATGTGTCAGATTAGAACAATTGCAATTTTTTGGTATTGTTTATTTTCAAGGTTTGTAAAACTTGATGAGAAATAATTTAGAAGAATGGAGTTTTCTAAAGAGAATTATCATTGACTATAATATATATTTTGTATTGTATTTAATAAATATGAACCACTAGGAACAATCTAATATATCAACATCTTGCCCACTATCGTGAATCTTGACCCTATGTACGGAAGTCATTCCTACAACAAGATGTCATGAGACATTTATTCTGGTGATTTTAAGCCAATACTCGAAAAGTTAATTGAACCTCAATCCATTTATTACAGTTCAATAAACTGATACTCTATAGAAAATATATTGCAAGCTCTGTGTATTGACCGAAACGTTGAACGTCGTTAATTTACCAACTCTAAAATTCGTTTGTGATTCATCGTCGTTTGTTGGTTTCACAATAAAAACAGAATAACAAGTAAAAACCAATATATTAGTTGTTGCCCCCTGTAGCTCACAAAGCAATAAATGGTAATTGCCGAACGTCTGATAAAAAAATGTCTGGACTACTGAATCAAACTCTTACTTTTAACGGTTTCTCACGGATCATATTTTGAGTCCAATTTCCTAATTATTCTAGGTAGAAGCAGCAAAACAAGACGATGGCAACCTATCCATAACAAAAATGGCAACACTTTGTAATTAGTTGACATTGATACTCTTTAATGTTATCTGTTATACGAACACTGTTTAACTCCACCTTGTTCATTTTCCAACATGTTTAATTTAGTTTGTATTTTATTCGACCTTGTTATGCATACTTCTGTTTCAATCATCGCATTACACAATATTCTTTCCATTATTTGTCTATATTTAATCCACAGTCAAGCTCTTTAGGGCTTTGTGGACATCACGTGACTGTTTATTTATTTAATATGTATGTTCTATGTTCTTTTGTTCAATTAAAAATGAAAATAAAAAATTGAGCGTAAGCATGTAGCCCGACTTTACAAACTTCATAAGTTATTTTATATCATATACAAACAAGAAGAAAAATGACCTGTATCACCCACAATTTAAACTGTCTTGCAACAAAACTAACCATTCTTCTTCCTTTGCTTTTTGAGGAACATACATTTTGAAAACAGTTTCTTCATTTACTGCCATTTGACGCAAAATAATCTACCTGCTGCCGTCCCGCCTTACAATTGAATGTGGATTAAACTGGCCTACCAGGGCTGATCTAATTGAACATTATTCATCTTGATTAGCTGATAACTTTCCAAGCTATAATCTTTCTCTGGGCGTGAGCTTCCAATTTTTAGCGTCAAAATACTCATCCCATTGATGAATGATTTTAGGTTTTGCAATAATTTGTACAGCATACATCAAAGTACAGGTTTAAAAACCGTTACGTACCCGCATCACGAAGACTAGTTATTTACCCACTACTTATTAAGACTAGCGCTCCTACATTCATAACATTGAACTACTTGCAATTTGGCGATACACAATTTAGAACAGCTTATTTCCGTAAGTATTAAAAGCCTAGTCATTATATCATTTCCTATATCTATCCAGTACTAAATATCTAGGTAAGCTGCTGGTTTTCTAGTTGCTACCAGGCATTACCTCAGCTCTCGAAACTCGAAGTATTTCAAAATCAAATCACAATTGATAATTACCAATGAAGTACCAATTTGTTAAAACTTGAAACAATAAACTGAATATTGATTTGGTTCTAAAATCTAGGTAAGCTGTTGGCTGTCCACAAGAAACTAATAAAGTGAACGAGCTTCATGCACTGCAACGAAGGCCTTCCATTGGCTTGTGTGTCTGACAGAGGCCAGTAATTGGCTGATGCAACAGGCAGGTCACTACGATGTACACCAACATTCCATTACATAGTGCAAATGGGGGGAGGGTTCTACAAGGGCTGCCTCTGGTTAACCTTTCAGTCGTCACAAAACAAATGGACAATAATAAAGCCTGTGTCCATAACGCTCTGAAACAAGCGTACAATCAAGAGATTATCCAGATTTCAATAATATTGATGTAGAGCCTCATTAATTCAAACTCAGATCATTCAAATTTTGCTGTAATTCAAGTAATAGATCTAGTTTCTACTTCCTAGATTGTTTTGACCCACACACTCAACTTGTAATATTTTGATAATTCAAAGTTGGTATTTGTTTGGTGCACTGAATTTTGAATTCAAGGGGGTGTACTATATAGCAAAGTTTTAATCATCTCATTTGGTGAGTTGGAAAAACATTTGGAAATGCAAGGAAGTATTCACAGGCAGATTTCACTCGACTATAATATTTTCATTCTTTCATGAAGGCTATAATAGCCTATAATCAAATGAAGTGGGCCAATGTAAGAGATATAAAAATCTCATTTTAGTAATATGTATTACCCTTGTGGAACTTTATTATAGGTGTAATATATAAACAATACATAACTGACTCAAGTCATGAATAATGATCATCTTTTCAAGTAAAACTCTTTTTCGAGACGTTGCAGAAACCAAGAAATAGATTTTTACAAAAATCAACGGACTGAATTAAGCTGAATGATCACTTTTTTCTTAAACCATGGGTATTTAAGAATGCTTTGTAATAAGCAACAGTGCTATGTAACGTAAAGTAGGTCTCGGTGAATATAAATAGTATCAACCAGATTCTGATTGTAAGAAACACTAAAGACTTTCACCATGATCTTGACCTACTATCACACCAATACACCTTGCAAATAAGAATTTTGTTCAATTAATTATTCTGAATTAAAACAAAAATATCAAACATCAAACTTTCTAACACCATATTTACTCTGGATAACTCTCAATTGTACATCTGTTAAAGAATGTTTTGAACCAATAGTTACGCTGCAAGTCTGAATGTTGCCATAAATTCATAATTATGTGCGTTCGATGCAAGGTCAACTGAAGGGTTAACAAGGCGGTACTAGCAAGCTAATAATAATACACATAGAAATAACATATCTAATCACGCTTAGACATTAAAACATGTGTGCCATACAAGACCATTACCTCTCCGAGTTTGAGTCAATTACGGCGCACGTACCTCTGGGCCAATCAGATGCCAGTACGGACCGAGTTATCTTGACACATGGCTCTAGCCAATCATTAAACATGTACTACAAGATCGCCCAATTGGTGCAAACTGTGTTACAGTGGTAGACAGCGTCTTAAGTACAGCAAGTTTGGTAGGTAATGGTCCATTGGCGTAGCATAACAACAATCTTACAACTAGGTAACTCAGTCATAAGAGATAACGACACCACTTGACCTTATTGTCAAGTGCAGGTATTCAACACAACGTTCATGTATAATGTTTACCGAATTGTGCTGACACAATTCGAACAAGTGTGAGACGAAGTTGAAGTCTCAAGCGAGCCAAGTGTGATGCAACAACGGTACGATTATACAATATTACAGCTATAAAATAACGAACAGTAGAAACATCGTTCTCGTTCGGTATATTTCAAAGAAGTCGACTGACGATAAAAATGCTACAAGCAGTTTAAAAATAATAATGCTATGTCTAGTCACATCAGAAGCAAATGAATGCAAATCATAACTGCAAAAAGCGTGAGTCGCGTTTCGATCAACGCTGTAAGCAAATAACAGTCACTTTCTGTGGGTGAAACATGCATTACACATTTACTTTGACAAATAAAGATGACATTGGTCAGGGTCAAATAGTGTTTTAAAAAAGTTGATTCAAAATCTACAAGACAAATTTACACATTGATCACGTAAGAAACTAATTTTTTCTAGCCTTAAAACTATGAATCGTAAACAGATGTACATCATTTAGAAAATAAAAAACAGATTCAAATATAAGCCTATAAATTATTGTTTTATGTAACCAATTTAAATTTAAGAAATGGTATTTATATTGTACTACAATGAATATTGCAAGAGCATTGAATCTTCAGAAAACAACATTTTGTGTTTTTCATTTACTCTCCAATCAACAGACAAAAAATTAACCCTGCTAAACAATTGAATATACAAATGTATAGACTGTACGTGTAGTTGTGCGTGTGTGTGTTTGTAAGTGTGAGCTGTTACCTGTACGCCGGTGGCTCTCGTCTGATTGGACGGCGGCTGGCGCGATGACGTCTGCTTGATCAGAGCGCACAGCAGCTCTGCCTGGAGCTCCGGCTGCGCCAGGCACTGCGCCAACGCATTCTGCGCCAGCACCACGTGGTAGTCGATGCCAGCTGGGCACAGCTGCACTGACATGAACAACTGGCAGCACTGCGCACAAACCAACAACACCGTTAGAAGTGGCGCGAAAACAGCTCAACGACGGTTCACAATTCAAAAGTCTTGAGAACGGGCAGGCATACAAGACGTACTCAATTGTTCGGGTAGTTCAGTACGGGTATTTTATAGAAATTCCGTGTTGGCATAAAGCCATTTTTTTAATGAAGAATGAAAACAAAATTGATATTGATATTTTAAAAACTACTGTTGTGAGAGTTCACAGTGTGAAAGCTCAAGGTAATGTAAAAGAAAATAGAATACTTGTATTATACAAGAAGTCGTTACATCACAACTGATTTAGTCCAAGAATTTAATTAGTCTGTAGTTGCTAAACAATCACTCTTCTAGGTCTACCGTCAACAAGAAATTTCAGTATGAACTCCGAAGTTCAATAGTTTCACTAATAAGGCTTGATAAGATAATTTGATCTCAAATAGGCAGTTTGTATGAGATTCAAGCAAAACAGTTTTATACGAAAAAGACACAATCTCGATTGGACCTATTTGGTACGTAAAATTACAAACACTTGAAAAAAATAATTTAATGGTATAATAATAATATGCATCCTGCACGCCACTAGTCGTAAGTAAATGGGAGCACCTTGAACAGTTTGATGGCCTCCGCTTGCAGGGCCTCCGAAGGTAGCGTCGTGAGCGGAGACAAGATGGCATCCTTGCTGTGTAGGAGCTGAGGATGCCTCCACAAAACACAGCCTGCAAACGAAGACAATTGATGTAATTAAAAAATCCTACACTTGTAGGATTTTTAATTGCCTTGAGGCAATTACTGGTATTATAATCTTTAATCAATGACTTGAATGAAGAACCCTAAAAATGTGGGTATCTGAAATTCTAATTAGGCCTTTTGGAAGTAAACAAAGCAGTAAATAAAGAGTGGTTATTACATCAGCAGGAGTGATGAATAATGATTGACATTTCCTTATGTAGAATATAATGTGATCTAATAATTTAGTTTAACGGAGTGTAATGTTAATTTCAACAACTTTATTCTTTAAGATTCAATATTGATTCAATAATTGTCATTTCAATTTCAATTGCAAGATGTAATTTGTAAATGTGTTATTCTTTATTGTATTCCATGAACTAATTATGTATTATTTTTCTAGTGTATTGCCTCAGACTAGCCAATTGGCTATGGGGCATAGTTTGTAGTAAATTACAATTATATTTAAATATTAATAAAGAATTTTGAACTGAAAAAAAAAAAAAAAAAATGTGTGTTGTATCTTGTGAGATGAGTGTGATATGTGTAGGCCAATGTGTAGGAATTATTATAATAAAAATCTATACGTCTACATCTTGATTTTGAAACAATCAAGTCTGGCCATTCACCAACATTGTAATGCAGATCAAATTAATTGACCTACTCTGAAACTCTAAAACTAAAACATCTAAAACATGGCTGATTTAGAAAAATACATATTCGAAATTTTCAATTAAAAATGGCTGGTCCAATTCACGTAAGCGATTGTATTCATATGAAGGCGAATCATTCTTTTGTTTGGATTTTTCGAATTCAGAATTTAGTCTTCTCAAAGTCAAAAGTGATCATAATGATTTTCAAAAGAAATCTGCGTTCTAAATTGAAGAAGTTAAAAAGTGACTGTTTGACCTGTATGCTGCATAAAAAAAACAGACTAATACACGCTAGTTTTTTTCCGGTACAATAAATGAAATCTTTGCTGCGCTCAACTAATAATTAGGCCGTCACAACGTCGGTGTTGCACTCACTTGAATCTCCGTCAGTCTCCATTAGTTTCTGCACGAGCTGCTCGAAGACGGTGCCCCTCGCGTCCAGCCCGCAGCCCGACACGACCGTCAGCTGGTACAGCCACTGGTCCTTGTCTTGCTTGTTCGCTAGTATCAGGTACGTCGGACTCTGGTGGCTCGGAAACAAACCTGCGACACAAACACTCGTCGAGGTCAACACGGAACAGAAACATCCACTAGTTCTGTCACAGCGCAAGAGAGCGATTCAGCAGAAATCTTTTTTTTCTATGACTCGTACAGTATTGTCTATAATACATCAAACTTCTAAGTAGAGTGAAATTTTTAATACCTTCGAAATAGTATAGGACTGTTCAAGATCTGTTTCACCTATATCTTTTCAAGCTATATCATACTGTCCAAAACTTTTCACCAACAAAAATTCACTAAATCGACTGCCGTGGCTCTTGAATACGGAATTTCAATAATTATAAAAAGTAAGTAAATACAAACACTGATAGAATAAATTAATCACTACTCGTACGTGCGAGAAAATGTAACACATTTTATCGTACGAGCTAGGCTATACTGAATGGTACGTTAGCTTACCAATAGTCAGCTCCGTTACTTCCGCTTCACAGTCTTCCGAGTCCGAGTCGGACAGGTGATCCACTTCCTCGGCTCGAGTGTCTCGCATATTGATCTGGCCAATAGGACTCTGTTGACAACAAACAACAACCAATCAAAGCTCAGCACACACTTCTCGTGGAAGCTGCCCGTCTTCGAGGCCAGACCTAAAGCTCCACGAAGTCAAGAAATTCGGCGTGCAAAAATTGATAGTGATATTCGATCTCGGTGAATAATTTTTGTTCTGTTAGGTTTTTGTAATACAAAAGTGACAGTAAAATTCCTCAATTTGAGGTTAAAAATTAAAATTTTCCGTAACAGTGGGCAAAATCCTCCAATTTATCTACTAAATTCTCTAATTTAAAGACAAAATCCTTTGAATCCTCGAATTTGAGCTATTTCCCATTTTCTTATTCGATATCGATCATCATTTCGATATCGAATTAATCGATTAGGCCTATCTTATATTCAAATTCAATATCAAACCAAATTTCTGAAATATCAAATCAATCTAAATAACTATAGACCTAAGTCATAAATACAAGCGTCAATATTTAAAGTGAGCAACACAACAATCGCACATCGACAGTGAATGGAGCACACATCTCTTACAGGTATGAGAATACCACAAAATAGGTTTCAATGAAACACAGCACAAAATTCTCAACAGCAGCATATTATTTCATCATTCTGAATTAAAAAATCGTGGAGCTCGAAAAGCTGGTTTTGATAAGTAGATTCGGTTTTGAAATTATCAAAAAAAGCGAGCGCCCGTAAAAAGATGGCCAGACATTATTCCCAGATCCTCGGCAAATATAACGCAACCCGTTGAACTCACATTATCTGTCGGTGTTTTGAAATAGAGGAACATCTTGCCGATCAGAACACACCAACACTTCTTGGCGTGGCCGTTCTTCACCTTGGTCACCCAGCCGCTGATGGTTGGCTTGTTGTCTTCCTTCGACAACAGCAGCTTGGTGGCGTTCCTGCGTTGCACGTTCTGCAACACGCGAATCCAGTCCTCCATGGTCGACACGGAGTCTGCGGTAAGGTAGTACACTTTCTTGCCTGCAAACAAACATCAGAGTCAACTATCTGTGAATTGTCATTGTCTGACCCGGGCAGTTTTGAAAGGAGATGGATAGAACATTGTTAGTTGAATAGTCAAATTTTGGAGGGGAGAGATACCGAAGTTTCGATGTCGTTTACAATTCCCATATTGAACGGTAACCCTAGTATTCAGTACAGAATGAAGTGTATTACTAAGTTGTTACTCGCAATATATCAAGGGTAACAAGTTACAACGTCAACATATTTTGTCTATTTTAGAAGATTTTCTTACTTCCAGTATGATAAATAGGCCTACTGTACATGATTTGTGTCTTCTGTGGCACTTAAATCCACAAATGAGTCAACTTCCTTTCCTGAACAATGGATAAAGTGACGTGGCAACTCATCTGATGGAGAATATAAGTAGAGTGAAGTGTAGAAGTTTTACCTGTGTTGATCTCGAAGGTGGCTCCTCCCTCCGACCTGTTGATGCGACAAGCTTCGTCCAAAAGAATCGTGCCCTGAGGCTTCCTGTGAAGCTCGCTCTGAGCCTTCCAGAAGCTCAAGACACCATTACGAAGCACAAAGTAGCGTTTACGCCAAGTCTTTAACTTGCCGCCAAGTTTTGTAAGGTGCCCGCCCTTCTCAAGGTCACTGCCAGGCCCTGTGGACAATGTGTATCAGTATCAACATTTCAAAGTGTCAACACCGTTTAGATAAAGGAAATGAGCTTGGTTTTTTTAAATTGTTAAGAAACATTGTTTCAAATAAAAAATGCAGCTATGCTCTAATTGGCCAATAAAACGAAATGTGAAGAGAAGTAAAAACTACTGTGGTAACCAGGGGTTATATTAGTGCGCAGTTGACCCCAATATGCGCAGTTCTGAACTTAAAAAATGCAGCTTTCAATTTCAATTTGCACAGTTGTAAAATTTAGTCTATGTATAATAATGCACCATGAACTATGAGACCTTAGGCCTACATATTCCCAAATGGTAACAAAATATTTTAAAAAACAAAGTTTTTCCAAAAATTCCCCGTTGGGCTGTAGTGAGTCTACGGCATTGGTAACAATTTTTTAAAAAGTGTCGCTTATTCCTACCTGTCTATATACCACAACAAGTGCTATAAAAGTAAGTGGAATTACTTAAAGTACAGTAAACGATATTTTGCTCAAAGTGGAAGAGCAAGCTTACCTTGAAGTGTGCGAGTGTGATAAGCGTGATCGGTGGTGAGCGTGGAGACGCGGCAGAGAAGAGACGAGCGTACCGAGGCAGTAGTGTCGCATGAGAGAGCGTCGGGCGGGATAGCGTAGTCGTCAGACATGCCCGACTCGAACGACGGATCTGCTAACACAATTACATTTATGAGCTACACCGTATGCCTTCGAACATAATGGACCTGAAGACAGTTACCTTCGTAAGTTTTTCCAATTTTTTGGTTGAAACTTGGAAAGTGTCTGAAATCTGTTTATATTTATAGTAACTATAACAAAAATAATTGTGATTCTCGCTTTTGTCTCGATTGTGTAGGCCTTAATGATTATATCACAATTATTATTTCTCATTCTTCGTCAATTCTAATATTCTAATTTCACTAATCGAAAACTAGTGTATACTTTCGATAACCATTCTGGTGTTGGATTTATATTGAGACCTGTCGGACGATACTTCTGAAGTCCTGAATGATTGATGACGTCAAAACAAGAATCATAACAAGAATAATGTTATTAGGCCTACCTATCTCATTATTCAGACATGTTCTCAATACTATTGACCACTTGTTCATCTTGATTTGATTTTGTGTTTTTAGGCTTACACTTCATTTTTTGAAAAATGTCTCATTGTTCATTCTGTTGTTATACAATACCGTTATAACAGATTCATTTTACTGAAGTAAATACCGGTAATATGTAGCTTCATTTTGACATTATATTTTGTTTTCTATTCTTTTTATATGGTCTACATTTTGATGTTGCAGTAAAAGTAAAAAGTTGCAGGAGCATTGTTAGTGGTAAACAGTGGAACTATTGATAGGCCTAGTTCCAAAATGAAGCAGGCTCATATTTCAACAATGATTTTCAGTATAAATGTTACTCTGTTTACAGTTTTTGTAACCACTTGTCGGCTATTATAATATTATCTATTATCGGGGTATGTTATAATTGAATTTCCACACACTTTTTAATGTTTTAATTGTTTGTTTACCTCGTTTGACAGTTTTACTAGGTGACAGAGAGAGAGGTCTCTTGGCAGGTGAAAGACTACTCTTGCTAGGACTAATGGAGCCAGTGCTGGTGTTATCCGAACTGCGATTGGTCAGATTGGCCAGCTTGTCATTGCTGTTATCAGAGCTGCTATTATTGGCCGACAGCTGCAGCGTGTGATGGTCCTCGCCATCGGACGAGTCATCGGAAGAGTCGCCGGTGAACGGAACAGATCGGATCTGGCTCGCACGCTGCTCAAACAACGAGTGTAAATAAGTCTCAACTAGACAAGTCGTCAAATAATCACTAAACGCATTTCCATCATTATACCTAATCATATGTGGGGCCCAATGTGATAATTTAATCGATAGATATTTCTTGGAACGTAGGGTATACCCTTCATTGCCATTTCATATTTTAGAAAATATTTTGGCAACTACAGTGGGCCCACCTAAACAACTTCTGAAAGAGTACAAACTGATTTACATAGGCTAAAATCAATACGGCACCTTTGTTCCATAGTAGAAATTTCATTTCATTTTCATCATTGATCATTTGACCGATTAGTTCAAGAAATTAACCAAATATTGACAATAATCCAACAACTTGGTTACTTAACTAGTGATGGTGCCTAATGACCCCACCAACAGCTTTGATATGATTAATATATTATTAATCAATATCACATTCTATATCGCATTTATCGCATTTTTATTATTGCATTTTATATTAATCATGTGTCAAGTATCAATTTAAAAACTGACACTAAACGTGGAGTGCGACCGCTCTTGACGTCACGTAATGCTATCTGTTCTATACCAAGCAATACCTCAACGCATGACTGACTATGCTAAAGCACAAGTTCATCCTGAACAAATATTCATTCATAGGATGTTGTGTAGAAATTATTGTTATTGTATTTCAAATGCATCAGCAATAGAAGTTTTGGTGAAAGAGATGGAAGAGAAAGCAAAGCACGGCAAATAACTTACCCCCTTCACGGTGGCGTAGACAGGCACACTGATGTCGCAATACCCTGCCGTAGCGATGGCAGGTGTTTGCGTGTGTTCGACCAGGCCGGTGCTGCTGCCTGGCACTGATAATTGTAGTCCGTCGGCAGCTACTTGGTAGATCCGGGACTCCCAGGACGGAAACCTGCACAATGAGGAAAAATACACTAGTATTGCTATGTTTACTCAAACAGTAATATTGAGATAAGATCAAATGTAGCTTCTTCAATTAATATTTTCTTAACCCACATCTTATCTTTCAAATTTGATCTATGTATTTGACATTAAATATATGCAAAAAAAATAGACGGACAGTAACAAATAGGCCCATAGGCCTATAAATATAGGCTACAGCAACAAATGATAATTAAATTATTATTAATAATTATAATTAGACGAGCTTTAGCGAGGATTCAATTTGACATACTGAAAGAAATTGGTGTTCGTTTTTATGTTTTATATTTTTTTTTTTTTTTTTTTTTTTAATGTTTTTTTGTCGGTTCTCCACAGGTCAAACGGCTACAGCTATCAACTTCAAACTTTTTTTCATCATGGTTCCTCATCTAACTTAGATCTGTATAGTTTTGTGGCATTATCGGGTGGTAACTTTTTTTTTATGAATTTTAGAAATTTCAAAAATCCCCATTAGAATAACCTGGAGGAAAATACTTGAAAAATCAAAATTTTTCAAGACCTCTCAAATTTTCGCCGAATATAAAGGAAACTATTAAGCACATTTTGAGAGATTTTTCGCATCAATCGGATGAGAAATAACGAAGAAAACGCATTTATAAAGCATTTTCCCATCAATTTAGGCTATTACGGGAACCAATTAAATCTATAGCAACAAGTGTCACCAATTAATTCAAAACGATTGAAATGAATGAAGAGGAAGGCCGTGACATAACTGATTCTCGTAAGGTTTTTGAACGTTTGGAGTGATCCAAGGTCTGTAGATGTAGATTGGGTTGACAAATTATTTTTCATTCTAGATTTCTATACCCCTAAGCTCGTCTAACAACGCGCATCCCGCGTTTTCCTAGTAATAATATTCACATAATGCCGCTCGATCCCACTTCTTCACGAAGCTACCAAAGAAAAATCATTTGTAATAGAGATGGTCCGATTCTAAATTTCTACGATTCCGACTCTTAGAAAATATGAGACCAATTCCGATTCTTGACAGATTTCAGTTTTAGTAAAAATAAGTATCTATTTAGGTCTACAAATAAGTGAGAAAAAGTTGAAACAATGGCAGAATATTGCAAACAAATGCAGTAAAAGAGATTAAATCAAGCCGTAACGAACCAAACGGTGGCCATTCTAACAGTTGGAAGACCCAAAGCTACCCAGGACCCCTATTCCTGAGAAAAATGAGATTTGAGAAAAATAAAAATGAGAGAGAAAACGATTATCTCACTCATATTTATTTTTCTCACATCTCATTTATCTCAGGAATAGGGGTCCAGTTCAGCTCTATAACTGATGGTTCCTGAATGTTGTACCTGTGCAATGGAGGCGTCGGAGGTTTCACCACGACCGCCTCGTCGCCCGCGCCCAGCCACGGCACCTTCTCCCTGCTCGGCGTGTAGATCTCCGCGTAGTCGTGCGTCGTCTCCTCTATCCTATTGGCACACCGAGGTAAGCTAGCTGTCTTCAGGCACGCAGCCACCTGGCGCTCCGGCTGGCGTAGATCCATCGAGGCGTGCCTGCGGTGACCAAGTCTCTCAACTTCCGCGTAATCCGGCTCCACGCAGCTTTCCACCGATCCAACACCTTTACAACTGTAATTCAAGACAATTCAATTTTCTTTATTCTATTTATACACGCTTTATTTATTTATACTGGGTTCAAGGACACACTGTAGGCCTACTGATGACTACGATCTATTGGCGTCGGTGAATGATAAGAGATGATGAAATGAGAGGTTATTTAATCAGGTTTTTTTTTGGATAGTGAGAAGGGTCTGTCGTGACCTATTGTTAAGAAGCTATCCCAGTATTGACTTGAACGATGGAGGAAAACTACGAAAAATCCTCGTCAGGATGGTCGAACATGATGGTAATCAAACCCCAGTCTTCTGAATGCCGATTCAGTGTACTAGCCACTCGATCACACGTCTCAGTACCATCACTGCACAGTAGAACCTCGTTTATAAGTTTCTCGTTTATACATTCACTATATTTATAACTTTTATTTTTGATCCCACCCATCTGCGCCACATATTAAATAGTACCTTTAATAAGTTTTTCACATTAATACATTTTTCCACTCTGTCCCCCGAAAAATATACTAATGAAGTCCTAATGTACTAGATCTTTGGACGAAAAATAGAAATGAATGAATGAAATAAATACCTGGCCACTGTGCTCGGTGGTCTCGTGTTGACTGACGTGTGAGCAAGGTGCGTCCGGAGAAGCTCCAGCTGAGCGTTGCACTTCTGGTTCTGTTCTCGGAGATGCTGATTCTGCTCCTCGAGCTCTCGCAGCTTGTTCGTCACCCACTCCTTGATCTTGGCTGCCTTCGCTTCCACCTGCCTCGCGTCCTGCATGCGCAGCTGACGCTGGAAACAACGCAAGCTTGACAACACGCTCAAACAAAGAGAACTCTACTGTTTTTAAAGTTATTATTTATAATAGAATACGCTTTTTCATCCTATATCGTTCATCACAAAATAATATTCTTGAAATTAAGAATATACTTATTTTTAGAATTAGTTGTTGTAGTAGTTGTTAGTGTGTGTAGTAGTTGTTTATATTTTTGTAGGTATTGTTTGTTGGTTATTTTTATTGTGATATAGTTATAGATGTGATTATTTATATTTATAGTTGCTATTGTAATGAATGAAATTTTAGTTGTTCGTAGATGTAGATAATATAGTACCCATATCCACGAAAAAAGGTTGTCTGCCAAAATAATAAACACTAATATCATCATATATATTATAGCGATACAGATAGCGTTATATTTGTATTTATATTTGTTATATTTATATATATATATATATATATATATATATATATATATATATATATATATATATATATATATATATATATATATATATATATATATATATATATATATATATATATATATATATATATATATATATATATATATATATATATATATATATATATATATATATATATATAT
>OZ023331.1:36377833-36578078 GCA_964007535.1 Brachyptera risi | reverse complement strand
ATAATATATATATATATATATATATATATATATATATATTATATATATATATATATATATATATATATATTATATATAATATATATATATATATATATATATATATATATATATATATATATATATATATATATATATATATATATATATATAATATATATATATATATATATATATATATATATATATATATATATATATATATATATATATATATATATATATATATATATATATATATATATATATATATATATATATATATATATATATATATATATATATATATATATATATATATATAATATATATATATATATATATATATATATATATATATATATATATATATATATATTATATATATATATATATATATATATATATATATATATATATATATATATATATATATATATATATATATATATATATATATATATATATATATATATATATATATATATATATATTATATATATATATATATATATATATATATATATATATATATATATATATATATATATATATATATATATATATATATATATATATATATATATATATATATATATATATATATATATATATATATATATATATATATATATATATATATATATATATATATATATATATATATATATATATATATATATATATATATATATATAATATATATATATATATATATATATATATATATATATATATATATATATATATATATATATATATATATATATATATATATATATATATATATATATATATATATATATATATATATATATATATATATATATATATATATATATATATATATATATATATATATATATATATATATATATATATATATATATATATATATATATATATATATATATATATATATATATATATATATATATATATATATATATATATATATATATATATATATATATATATATATATATATATATATATATATATATATATATATATATATATATATATATATATATATATATATATATATATATATATAGGCCTAGTAAATGGTGAGGATAAGCATTTTTCACAAGTGGCATCCTTATTTAGAATATCTTGTTTGGATTCTTGTGATATTGCTCCACTTCATGAAACTGAGTCAAAACGTTCGACACTTCCAACAACAAATATAGAAAAAATACTTTAATTACATATAAATGGGTCGGCCAACCCATTTTGAATAGAGAAATTTCCTACCATTATGAAAATAACGATGAAATAATTTACCCCAAAAAATCCATCAAACAAAATGTTAAATTGAATTAAAATTGTAAAAAATGTGAAAAAATGAAACCAAAAATAATGGTTTTAATAAGAGACTTTGGTTTAAAAAAAAGTATTGAAATCAGGTGTGTATTGCTCACCTGCTCCTCCACCTGCACTTCCAGCTTGTTAGTTACCACGGCAACACTGTCCGAGTCCATCTGTTGCTCCATCGCCGGGTCACTCATCCTGCAGCCGGCGCGCAGCTACAACCACCACACTCGCATCACACACTTATTCCCTAGATCTGCCTACTCACTGTCACACTTGTATCACACACTTGCAGCTTATTCCCTAGATCTGCCTGGTCCCTGGACCCAGTCCTAGAGCTCCCTACTCACTGTCACTGTCACTTGTAGCTTATTCCCTAGATCTGCCAGTCCCTGGACCTAGTCCTAGAGCTCCCTTCTCACTGTCACACTTGTAGCTTATTTCCTAGATCTGCCTAGTCCCTGGACATAGTCCTAAAGCTCCCTACTCACTGTCACACTTGCAGCTTATTCCCTAGATCTACCTGGTCCCTGGACCTAGTCCTAGAGCTCCCTACTCACTGTCACTGTCACTTGTAGCTTATTCCCTAGATCTGCCTGATCCCTGGACCTTGTAGCTTATTCCCTAGATCTGCCTGCCAGTCCCTGGACCTAGTCCTAGAGCTCCCTACTCACTGTCCCACTTGCATCACACACTTGCAGCTTATACCCTAGATCTGCCTAGTCCCTTGACCTAGTCTTAGAGCTCCCTAGATTCGCCTAGTCCGTAGACTTAGCCAAGAGCCAACCCTCTCGACCTAGTACTGCCTAGTCCCTTGTTCTAGTTCTGCCAAGTCCATAGACCTAGTCCTGCCATCTACCTATAGACCTAGGCCTGCTTACTCACTATCTTACTCATGAATATCTTACAATTAAAAAACCTATGACCTAGCACACATCAAGTCACAGACGCAGTTCACTTTTAACACCAGCCACAAAATCACTTCCACTTTATAAAAAATAATATTTTTCTTATTCTTTCTTTGAAATTCCATTCAGTATAAGCTAATTAATTTTCTATATT
This sequence comes from Brachyptera risi, assembly GCA_964007535.1. Lineage (NCBI taxonomy): Eukaryota > Metazoa > Arthropoda > Insecta > Plecoptera > Taeniopterygidae > Brachyptera > Brachyptera risi. Next base: position 36,575,723 of record OZ023331.1, on the reverse strand, counting down.
TTTTTTAAATCATTTCCATTTGAACAATGTTTATAAATGTAGACTGGCTTGGAAATTTTCACGATGTAAAGTAGGCCTATAGTAAGCTATTTTCACTTGAAGGGCTGAATGCGATGACTGACCGGCCGACAGACATGTGTGAGTCTACAATTCAGTGACGCTCCGGGATTGTTCAACACGTCACTCCTGTCTCGCAATACAGTATCTAGTAGTAGTTAGTGATAGTATACAAGAATAATAACACAGTGTGTCACACAATCAATGAGGGGACCGACGCCCGGTCACCATGGTTACGCCACCCTCCTCCGACCTACCTTGTTCTCGGCGTCGTCGGCGCGCGACTCCGCCTCCAGCACGCGCAGTTCGAGCTCCGTCAACTGCGGACAGAAACGTCACGCACTGTTTACACGCATGGCAGGCACGCGCAAGTGTATGTGTCAAACACAGCTGTAGGGCCAAGGGCGACAGCAATAGCGTAGAAATGTTGATTCGAGTGTGGGGGGAAGGGGCAAGAATAGTTGCAAACCAAACGGTAATTGGATGAGCGAAGCAAAAAGTCAATTTTACAAAAAACGATTTTTTTCTTCTTTTGTTCAATTTGTTTGTTGGTTTCTTGTTGCATAGGTCAAACAAAAGTCGAACAAAATATAGCCAGTTGAAACTTGTCATACACAAGTGTCATCATCTAATTCGATACTGCATAGTTTTTAGGCGCAATCGGTTGCACCACTTCTGAGAAAACCCATTTCGAAGTTGAAAAAAACATAAGAATAGCTAGCCGAGGGGAGAAAATTAGAAAAAAATATTTTTCTTTCGAATGGATTCAAATTTTCATGGAATTGTAATATAATAATGATACACATTATTCCGAAGTTTCACATAAATCGGAGCAGCCGTCTAGATAAAAAAAAAAGTATACGGTAGATTCTAATGTATTTTTGTACATCAATCACAGCAAACTAATCACGAAACCAAGCAACAAGTGTCACCAATCAATAAATACGATTAAAACGAGTATTGAATAGAACAGGAAGGCAGTGACATAATTGTTTGGAACTCACGGTTCAGCGTTCCATTACATTTATTACATTTCATATACGTATGGTGCTATACAGGATAGCTCATCCAACAACGCATGTTGCGTTTTCCTAGTATATATATATATATATATATATATATATATATATATATATATATATATATATATATATATATATATATATATTTATATATATACGTATATACATACACATATATATATATATATATACATACACACACACACACATATATATATATATATATATATATATATATATATATATATATATATATATATATATATATATAAATAAATATATATATATTCATCTGAGAGTTAGTGGATACCAATAGCACATGCAGGCGACCACGGTGACAACAACTTTAAACAGCCACAGTTACAGCTATACTCCCAAGTTGAAGATTTCGGCACCAAGGGGAAAATTGTGAGACCTGTCTTGTTCTTTACCATCTTAGAAGCGTGTATTCTGGCGACCGTATAAGAGATTGTGAAGATCTTAAGGCATATAGATATAGAGTGCAGGGGGTCAGAAACATTAGTGTGGGGTCATATCTCCCTATCCCCCCCTCCCCCCTCTCTCCTTCTTCATACGCACCAGGGTGACAATTTAGCTTTTAGCGAACAACCGAGGCACGGGATGCTATTTATTAACTGTTCAAATAAAACTGTTCGAAAAGAATTGTTATAGAAAGAGAAACTGTTCTAATAATCAAGGAATATTTTGATGTTTCGATTAACTACGCGCGGGTGTGTTGGTGAATCTACCTCCCCTCAAAATACTATACAAAACACTGAATATTATAGCTATTGTAACGATAGCTATAATTATTAATCCTGTTAATCCAAAATGAAAGGTATTTCCCACACATATACTCTTTTGTATATTGGCTCAAAAGAACTGTTTTTCGCATGTATTCATGTACCAAAAAAATTGTATTGAATATCACATGGAATATATCGGCTCGTTCCTACTATTATATCGGTAAAAAAGCGAAAAAAGGTGTCGTGATATAAGTTACGTACTGAACTGAAAAATGAAGAGGCTCAACAAACTTTACACATGTACAAGATTTCTAGTTTGCTTTTCTCGAAAGTCATTAATTATTCAAATTCGACAGCTCAAAGCTATACCTCGTATGATTCACGTTGCCATTGTAGCAAACTTCAAAGTAGATGTAAAAAATCTATGGCTACTATATAGGTAACTGAACGGAGGCCTAATTATGTAATTACAGTTCTTGGTGAGTATTTTAATTGAAATAATTCACCAAGCAGTCTGCATTGTCTATATCCATAAATGACACTGACCACGCGAACGTAGGCCTACAGCTTGAATATAGGTACCTTGCATGCATTATCCTATGAAATATTTTATATGGTGACTAGCAAATAAGCTGTAATAGCTATAAGTCAAAATATCATGACAATAACATCTATTTATATATTAGAATCGGTCTCTTTTATGAAATTTAATTTCAATACATATGAGAGTAAAACTAGCCATGCGTATACAGCACTCGTAAAAGAAGTAATCTTGTAACCTGTGAGACACCAACCACACTGCCCTGTATGAGTCAGGACTTGACCATAACGCGGCTGTCCAACTGTATAATGCTCTTCCTAAAGAATTGACATGTAACGTATATAGAACATTTTAATATTTGTGAAATCAATGCAAAACTTTATCTATTGGACAAAGAGTTCTAAACTTCTCTACAAGTTTTAAACATTTGTATTATCCTGACGAAACTACTTGTATAAGTAAGAATACTGTGAATGAGTGATTATTATTATTAGTATACTTTAGTTACGGTACATTATAATATTACTTATTATAAAAATGTTAGTTCAGATGAGTTATTCTTAATAAAGAAAGACATTTTATCTTTCATTTCCTTGTGTATTGGGTTCAACGGCTCACTAATGACAATTAACATATATTGGCGTCATGTAAATGATGAATAAAATGACTGGAAAGATTGAATATTTAGGAGGTTATTTTATAGGTATTTTGAAATAATGGTCTGTTCTGATACGGAACCATTCCATAATCCAGAGTCATTTATAACGACTGCGGGAAACCACGTAAAACCTCCATCAGGTTGATCGACCTTCTCTATGGATCGACCCCGGCGTGGCGGCAATCGAACTTTATATACTCTCCTGAATGACGGTGAAGTTTGCTAGCCACTGGTCCACTTGTCTTAGTATCTAATTTATTTATTTATTTATTTTATTTATTTATTCAATCTTCTGCCAGTAGATTTACAATATTCTTTTTACAGGGTGTAAACAGTTTCATATTAAAATATTTGGCACGTAAGATTTTGGGGTGGTAAGATCGCCCTTGTGGTGCCCTGTCCAAACGATCCTATCTTTCATCCATAGCCTTAATTGGGGAACAAGGATTTTGTATCAAGTTTCGATGTTATTAAAAAAAAAAAAAAAATTATTCACCCATCATCATAAATTATCGAAAGATATTCATTCATCATAAATTATATTGTATCCTCACTAAATCAGTAATCCCGAGAGAAAGCGTTTCCATGGACCGTGACGTCAAATTATCGAATATCTAATGGAGATAAAACGCGATCAAAAGCATAGTGTTTTAATTAATCAACATGTTTTGGATAGATTACATATTTTACATCACCACTATAGATATAGCCTATAAATCATTTAAGAACCCCTAATGTTTTTGTAAACATTCTTGACTAATAATTTATGGAACATAATAGAACCGTGCAAAAAATACATTAGATTTGTGTAAATCTAAAAACCAACCATGTTGCCTGATTGTGTGTGACGAGCGGACAGATGGTATTGAAACCCGGCACTTCCACTCATGTATAAGTATGGCGCAGTATGGAAACACAACACAACCGGACAAAATACAAGTTCAAAATGACGAGGATATTTCCACAAAGTTTCACTGGTAGCCTGAAAAGGTGTACGTTGTAACTACTAACCGACGTACGTTTATTGTTTGGAATGAATTAATTAATTAATTAATTAATTAATAATTAATTAATTAATGTGTTTTACAGCGCGTCTACATCTAAATCGCTAAATACGCCAAGATACGAGTTGAATAACATTACTATAAGCATTTCCATTTTAATAATTATTGTATCTTCAAAGAAATATGTCTAAAACAGTTTTTAATAAAACATGGCCTACAATTTTTTTAATATGTTATTTCATGTTCAAATTAATTTCTGAAAATGGCAAATGGGACAATACGACCATGTATAGCCAATAATAAAAATAATAATAATATTCATTTTCGTCCAGAAGTGATCATATACATGATATTGGATAGGTCACACACAAGATGCATCGAGGGTTGCGTTGGTTTGCCGGCAAACCAACGCAACCCTCAATGCATCTTGGTCACACATATACAAAAATAAACAGAAAATACAAAAATATTATTAAAAATTGGAAGCTTACCTTCTCTTTGAGCATGTCGCGCACTCTGGCAGCCTGGTACTTGAACCTCTGCAATTCCAAATGCATCTCCCCACACCTCTCCTGCCAGTCCAGCTCGTTCCCGTGACGTAGCAACTCCTGTTGCGGCGGGAAACACGACTGCAGCCTATCAAACGACTGGGAGACGGGTACGCTGGTGGGAGGTGGCGGTGACGGCGTGGGGCTGTGGAGGCGGTCGAACGCCAGACCGAGCGCGGCGGTGCTTTGGCTGTACGGACCGACGCGCGAACGACGCGGCAAGGGAGCCGCCAAAGCAGCCGCACCGGTCGAGCCACCGTACTCGGAGAAGAGTTGCGAGAGGCGCCGCGCTGGCGAACTGGAGCGCTGGTCGTCACTCATCGCAGACCGCCGAATTATCACTTGATTATCCTTAACATTGTCCCAACACTGATGTGTTTTGAAACACTACAACACAACACGAACGGTCGTTGACACGTCGTTTCAATCCTTTGTCACAAGATGGAACACACACACTAGCTCACTATAACCTAGTCGTTGATACGTCATTACATCACTTGATGGTAGGCCACGTGTGTGTATCTGGTATAGTTGTCTGCAAAAAAGAGATAAATCTATGAGCGGTGGGCACGCTATACACGAGTGGAGGTGCCGGGCAGCGAGTTATGGTTTTAGCGATTTCAATTAGCCAATGGCATAGGCCTATAACGTAACGCTTGAAGAGCGTAAACCGGAATAAAGTCGACTCGATTGTGTGACATCGGTTTGGGTGTCCAGCCTTACCTGAACCCTAACAACATCTCATTGAAAAGTACGCCGAAGCCAATGTCGCACAACCGAGTCGACTTTATCGCAGTTATACGCTCTTCTAAATAACAAAATACCGGCTGATCTCACGAAAGATAATAAAATACAAACCTTGACTCGCTAAAGCAATAAATTAACAATTAAATTATCTCTTCATGCAGAAAATGTAGTTCTATGAAAAAGAACTATGACGGAAGATAAGGATTCAACCAAGCAAAATGACAGAATTCAGACCATTTTCCTGTGGAGCAATAGTACCCCCCCCCCCTCCGCCCTCCCCCTCGCTGTAATTGCATTGTATTGTTCTGCTTTCTTCTCGTCATACTTCGACTTGGATATGCTTCTATTTCAATAAAATGATCATTCCCAAAATTACATTCGGGCTTACAACAAAACCAGCTATATATTAACTTTGTTTCAAGTTTGAGAAAAACGAATTTGATGCTTAAATTGAAATTAATAAAAACAATTTGCCTTTTCACGCTTCAAACAGAATGTATAGGCGCAGTTTTAACATGCAATTTTCTACGTAACCATTTTTGTATTCTTCGTGAACATGTGGTAAAAAGAACTGTGTCGTCAAGTTAGGCTATAATTATTACAAAAAGTGCAGCTATATCGCGTTGACCATATAAATAGCATTGCATAACATTCAGTCGTTTACCGTTTATTAATGTGAGCCTACATGATATTTCATGAGATGCATAGGCCAATAACGAAAATGTATATGCTATACAAAATTCGAGCGTCTAAACTATCAATACGTCGCGACACTACGAAGATGTGAAATGTCCATCAATGGCAGAGATATTATCTCAGGACCTCTGGCACCTGCTCAATTACATCTGCCTCCTTGAATTATTTCGTCTGCAGTAAAAATACTTGGGCCTATAGGCCATGTCGATGAGGTGAAAAAGAAAATAATATTGTTGCAAATAAGTCGGGTGGAGGTGCCGGGTTCATGTGAGCAAAAAAAAAAGAAGGTATACAAACGACTGCCACACTGTTGTGCCTAATCTTCAACAGTGACATTACAGAGTTTCACTTTGGAATTCAGATTCAAGTACAACACCGTTTAGAGGTCTATATAGCGAATAACCCGGGTGGAGGTGCCGGGCTCTTCGGATAACGCCGTAGTTGTGAGGGGAGATAAGGATGAAGCATCCAGTTGTATATTATATTGATCACCACCCCCGAGCAACTGACATAATACAGCTACTCCAATGCGGAGTGCTATTGTCCTCCTCCCACTCCCCCTCCCCCACCCTCCCCATATCATGCACAAGTACACGGCTTAATGGCCACAAGCTCATGGGAACGACCAGACCACAATTCATCTCCCTCTCTCTCTCTCTCTCTCTCTCTCTCTCTCTCTCTCTCTCTCTTTCTCTTTCTCTTTCTCTCTCTCTCTCTCTCTCTCTCTCTCTCTCTCTCTCTCTCTCGCCTCTCTCTCTTCTGCTCCATTAGCGGGCAAATCAATGAATGGAAGGAATGAAAGCCAAGTGGATGTTTACATCACAAGTCTTACACGCAGCTAGCTATACTTGTGTCCATGAAAGAAGAAGGTTGTCTGCCAAAATAACAAACATAAATATCACCGGTATATTTGTATATAGCTGCTGTGATATTTTCAGGGTATATGATTTTCCAGGACCAAGTTATCGATGAGAAATAAAACTGCATCTCTCCTTCAAAGTGCAGCGAGATTATGTATAATTAGTTCATTACTCGAGTTTAAACATTTATATATATATATAGGCCTATATATATATATATATATATATATATATATATATATATATATATATATATATATATATTGGGTTTAACAATGTGCTGTTCACTATTGACTACGATGTATAGATATATTGGTGTCGGTGAATGATATATGAAATGATGGGATGAGATGAAACGTCATTTCATTAGGTGTTTCAAAGATGGTGGGAAGGAGTCAGTCGTGACATGTTGTCAAGGAACCTTCCCAGTATTGACCTGAACGACAGAGGGAAACCACGAAAAAACGCCAGGATGGTCGCCCGTGACGGGAATCGAGTCCCGGTCTCCTGAATGACGTTTCAGTGTGCTAGCCACTCGACGACCTCCTTTCGTGGGTACGAGTATAGGCGGCTATGGGCGTACAACACGTAGTGTGCAAGAAAAAGCAAACAGGTAAGCCAGCGACGTGAGGGATGTTGTTTGCTCTGTGGATTAAACCCACGACTGCCTGCGTCGAATAACGCGACGAGTTGGAAGAGATCGCAGGATTAAGGGATGTAATAACGCCTCACTTTACGTTTAGAATTGTTGACTCGATTCTGTTCCCAACTATGGCCTATTACTATCAGGAGCGTCGTGAATACCACAGATGGAGTATAATCCTTTATATCAACTAGGCCTATATTCCTATATCCTTGTCGTACAGGGCCGTATTAAGCCTCGGGCCTAGGGCGGCAAATATTCAAGGTCAGCATCTCAAAAATCAAATAATAAGAGAATATATTTCAAAAAAATATATTTTCATATAATATATATTGATGTTTTGAGATACCATACTATAATGCATACTACATATACATACATAGGCTTACTATGCATACATACTATAATACGGTACATAGAGAGTATTAAAAACAGTATTGCTACGTAGTTTTCTTCTATACAATATAATATCTGTAATATGTTTGTCTTATCGTAAAACAAATTTCAATATTATCATTTCAACATATTTTTCAGTGACGATCAAAGTTTATACAATGATCCTTCTCATTGATAGGTCACTCACAGCAGGCATACAGATGTTTAATAACCTTCCTCCTTTCATCAAAGAGGCTGCCAACGTTGATATTAAAATTTTCAAACATGTTCTTAAATCCTACTTATTAGGCAAATGTTTTTATGAAATTAATGAATATTTGATGGATGGAACCATTGGTTAATATATATGTGACTCTCCTTCTAAAATCATTCTCTTATATCACTTTATTCATGTTGTGTGTTATGCTTTTTAATATCTGTCCATTGTATTCTTTCATTCTTTTCGACTGTTGAATTTTGTTTTGTATGTTATTTTATGATATTTTGGTTATATTGATTATATACCGATAATATGACGTACCAATATCATGTAATTATGATCAAGCATGGAATAAAAGAATTATTATTATTATTATTATTATTATTATTATTATTATAGCAATAGACCAGAACAATAATTAAAAATGTGCTTCTGAATCTATAGTCACCATAATGCTTGTCATATATCTGAGATAGTGCACTATACTACACTGAATTGATTACTATACTTGAGGGAGGGGGGGGGTCAAAACATTTTGGACCTATGGGCGCAAAATGTCTTGGACCCCCCCCCCCCCCTCCCCCCAATACGGGCCTCTCGTTATACATGAGAGAGATATGATGGTTCACACCGATATCAAATACTGTGACATTATAGCATATAAAATTATCTAACCCAATCACTAACCCGACCTGGACTAAAAAACACCAACTAAACGAAAGTTGACTAAGGCCCGGTATTATCAAGTCTAGCTAGCCTTTATCTAACAGTTCAAACTTGTTATCACCATGGTTACCTGTGGTATTTGTTTTCACCAACTCTCAGATAAACACTAACTGGACTTGGTAATACTGGGCCTAAGGGGGTCAGTTAGTATTTATCTGAGAGTTGATGAAAACAAATAGCATGGGTAACCATGGTGATAACAAGTTTGAACTGTCAGATGAAGGCTAACTGGACTTGATAATACCAAGCCTAAGAGGAGTTGTAACCTAACCTAACAACAACACAGGCTTGATGTATTCTATGCTGTCAATGTGTATCATTGTAGCAAGAATGTGAAGATTTCTTATCGAGCTTCTTTCAAGCACAACAAATGCCGATACCGGTTACCATAGCAACCTGGTATATAGGGTGAATAACAGAGATTCTGATTGAGTATATATACTATATATACCAACGATTGCAGTTAATTGGAAAAAATACAACCAGAGAAAAATACTTCGTAAAAAATACCCCTGGAAGAAATCTTAGGGAGGAATGCACACGTAGAAATACCCCCGAAAATCCCATTTGGATTTCTCGAAAGTAAAAATATTATCGAACCAATACCCTCTGATGGATTTCACGAGACTATTGAGAAGAAATATTCTGGAAAAGGTTACGTTAAATTAGGGTAATTTGAGTTGGGTTTTCTCAAATTCAGGGGGTAGTTTTTCCTTTTCTTTCGAGGAATCTCAGGGGTGTATTTTTTCAATTGGTATTTTCCAATTCAGGTATTCACCGGAGATATTTTGTCGGGGGTATTTTTCACAGGGATATTATTTCCACCTTTTGTTGACAATAAATAATGAGTGATAGCACTTGAGAGAGGCCTAAATACTAAATTTCAACTGATTACAGACACTACTAAAGACACATGTTATATTAGTCATTGGATTATCAGTTCAACAAACTGCAGAAATTTTTACCAAGCGTGAGACAGAATAGAACTAACTATACATAGTATAGGCCTCCCTAATATAAATCTGGCCCCCCCCCCCCCCCCCCCACCACCTCATCCAGAAAGTCAGAAAATAACGTCGCCCTTGTGATTGTATCGGATATATTCTCCGTCGCATAGCCGCTCGATCAACCGTCTCCCCTATCTCTACAGCTCTAGCGGCCGGACGTGTCGAGCCGGCAAACGGAGTGCTACAGGAAATAGCAGCTATAGTTGGATGCTGTGTGCCATTATGTTGCGAGCAACCCCTTCAGTGTCGACACGATGTAGATGGGGTGAGTAGGGGAGGAGGGGGGGGGGGGCAGCTGCAGACAGTTGCCATCCGGTTCGAGTCCCGACAGCGTATTACCATATCCAAGGTTTACTTCAGCACCCAAAAACTTAAAATTGTTCATCTTTTTAACTACCGATTTATGAGGTGTTTCAGTTAGGTTAGAGCCGAAAGTACCCACTGATGATTGATGAATTGGTCAATTATTAGCTAATCAAATTGTTATTATACCATTGTTTACGTACGTTATTTTCGTACTTCAACTAATAAAGAATACTTTGGTTCAGCCGGTTCATGGTATCGTATATAGATATTTTTGTATTCAATAGTCAAAAGAAATGATTGGTCTCCTGAATGAAGCAACTCATTTCAGATTCATTTACGCAAGTACCAAATTATTAGTTCCAAATATCAACATAGCTATTCTCACTCTGTTACGAAGGACCAATTAATTTCTTTCGGTTACCGGTATACAAAAACCTAACGCTACAAGAAAAATCTGGTGAGAGATACAAAAACAGGTGTAGAGCTTGACTGCTTGAACCAAAAGTAAAAGTTTGTTTTCTATTTGTCTGATACCTGTTGAATTCTACATGAAATATCACAATGTTGACTGGTTCAGTCACGTGGATAAAGAACCTTTACATTTGGTTCACATTGTATGCCCATATATACCCGCAATGCAACCATGCATCCAGTAATACATATACAGCACGAACCAAAATTAATAGGCAGATACGGTAAATTTATTTTTCCACCTCGCTAAACAATGTTAACCTCGCGATTTTGTATCACACAATCATAAAGGAAGCTTTCTTTATCTATGATTGTAGCCTAAAAGAGGTATCAGACGAACAAAAAACAGCATTCAACTTCTGGTTCAAGCTTTAGAAGGAGCTACCTTCATCATTTCATTATCACCTGCTCATTCGTACCCCCGTATAACCTAGCTGTTGGTGGGGTCGTTAAGCAAACAATAATCAAAAACAGTAATCATCACGAGCTACCTGGTCGGTTGACCTGACGATGACCCTTGACCCACAATTACATATATAGGGCATTTGGGAGTACGATGCGCGGGTGATAGTCGAATAATGCATGGATTAATGAGGGTGCGGTCGAATGATGCTTATACAAACCCGCAAGGGATTCCTTAAGGGACGTCGGGACTATAATTTATTCACAAAGGTGTGCATTGGAGTCGATTTAGTGAAATATAATTCATATGAAAATAAGTTTTGATCGGTATGAGATATAAAAATTGTAATACGGGGAAAAAAGATATTTGCAATTTACCTTCAGGTGGTATGAGATATAACTACTCAACTCATATCCCATGGTTCTTGAACGTATAAAGCGTAATAAAAATCACTGTTTTTCCCGAACTAGGATTTCGACATTCCGTTCAAAAGTTGTCACAAAAAGCGGATATTTCGCTAAATCGACTCCCATGGACTCTCAACACGATGTGGAAACATGCATGGGAGGGAAAAAATTAACTATGATGAGTAAGTTGATTACGTTGACTATAGGTGTTGTTTTTATAACACCGTGTTTCCTGGATTTTCCCATGTATAGGCCTACTTCAACATAAAACGAAATGCAAATCTCTTTGCAGGGAAAATATTTGCGGGTCTCATCAATCAAACCTATCAAGTTCACGCCTTATAGCAATTTACGGTTTAATGTCAAGATACGCCTGTAGACAACAATATTGACAATAGCTTGAAATTGATTATATCATATTATAATATTATTATATAAATATTATTATTATTATTATATCATTTATATTATTTTTATGTATATTGGGTTCAGCGACGTACTGATGATCTAAAGACCTATTGGCGTCGGTGAATGATTTATGTGATGCTGGGATAATGAGATGAAAGGTTATTTCATCAAGTGTTTTTGGATAGTGAGAAAAGGTCGGTCGTGGCCTGATATTAAGGAATCATCCCAGTATTGATCTGAACGACAGAGGAAAACCACGAAAACCCCATGTCAGGATGGTGACCATGTGGCGGGAATCGAGCACAGATCTTCTGAATGACGGTTCAGTGTGCTAACCACTCGACCACTCGTCTAAGTAATAGATTGTATTTATGAAAATATTGTCAATTTTTGTTATAAAATGCAATATACCTTGACATATCGCTCGCTCATCCGTTGACAGCAACACAAATTGCGTTACAATAGTATGTATACTCTCGACTCTTACTGACCAATAGTGAAAGTTGCAGTTATTTCCTTTTTAGTGGATGTGGTCAAGTAAATACTTGAGATAGTCTTATATAGAACACATCTATGCGGACATTGGTAGTTGATTGAATTGCGACCATTGTTGCCATGCATTTGCTATACTCGTTTACACGAAAGAAGAAAGTTCCGATCTACCGTCCTCACTATTCCCCACCACAAGCGCACGTGTGGTTTGCTCCTTCATACATTTCCTGGATACAAGTGTATTTTTTCATTCATTTATTATTATTATTTCCAATACAATATAAATTACGCCCAACCTAATTATATAATCATAAACATAAATATTAATAATACACAAAACACAATAAGTTTCGTGGTTTCCCTCTGTAGTCTAGGCTAATGCCGGGATGGTTCCCACAATATAGGCCACGACCGCTTCCTTCCCACTATCCTTCTCATGACCCTACCCATAAAACCTTCATCTCATCATCCCATCATCTCATTTATCATTCATCCGACGCCAATAGATCTCAGTCATCATTACAGTGCGTCGTTAAAACCCAATATGAAAAAAAAAAGTTTATACATGGTTCGCAAAAAGGTATAAATCATTTGACATGTAAAGGTATATACATAGTAATTAGTGCGGTAATCAATTAATTGATGGAGTTAAAAAGCAAATAATATTGAAAATAATGAAATTCACATAAGCCAAGGCTATATAGTGTGTAGGAAAGGAGTCATCGAAAAAATACAACAGAATTTTATATAATTGAAGATTCAGGTTTCAGGATCTGTTCCTTTTGTATATTTTTTTGGCTCTGTTCACGTAGAAAAAAACAATATGGTCCGTTTTCTGATCGCCTGATACCTACTGAATTCTATGCAATATCACAAAGGGATTATATAGTCAGGTTGAAAAGGGACTTCCTACTTTTATTCTTTTGATCCAAGCGTAACCTAGACTACAGATACGGGTGTCAAAGATCAATTCGAAAACTATATCTAACCATTTGTTCAACACATTTGTTCAACATTTGTTCAACAACTAGTAAATTTGGTGGACACCTGGATTTCAGACTTCAAAGTATTTCACGGAGATTTCACGGAATTTCACGAAGATTTCAAGGGATTTCAAAAAGATTTCAAGGGATTTCAGGAAGATTTCATGACAAGTATGAGTAAGTTTGGCCTACACCAGATTTGAGGAGTTGTTAACCACTCGCCTTACCATGCGTGGATTCAATCTAGTAATACAACTATATCCACCTTATAGCCTCTTATCTCCAATCGCACGACACTTCTAGCGTTTTCAAAGTTGTAGATCTACTACACACATAAGTCTTATGAACAGCCAGCGCATGTTGGCCGTTAGTTTGGCATCGGGCGCCGGTTTCATTTCATTGCGCTGTTTTATGACTCGGAATAATCGCATATCACAAGGGTCCCATTTCATTAGCCGTAATCCTCAGTGCTATGCAGATATACGTGCATCCACAACAGATGAAGGGGCGAACTACCCGCGCGTTTATGGTATGGAATAGGGGGTACGGTCGATCGGAACCTTCATCTATCGTGGAGGTATAGGTGTTTGTTGTACGTGGTTAGCGGGTCGACACGACCGACTGTTACTGCTACTACATAGAGAGGACGGTCGATCGGGAACATCGTGTTTCGTGGATACAAGTAAATACCTTACGTGTTGTTGGCGGATCGACAGGATCGACCGTTCCTGTTACTGGATAGGGAAGACGGTCGACCGGGGACTCGGGACAGTGTGCATACGGGGTACGACACGAATATCTACTCGCGGGCTAATCCACAACTGCATGTACCTTAATGAAGTTGAAGACATGGATGTCTCCCTTGAGGAAAGGCCCTCCTCGAGCGTCTATACTTGTGAGCACAATTTCCCTGAATTTCCAGGTATTACAGGTTCTAGGCGTCTACAGAGTTTTATATAGTTCACGCCCAGTAACGTCGATGGAGTGATATAGTGATAGGCCCTAGAGTTTAATAGTTATTTTATGTATGAACTTCATTATGAATGAACTTCTTTTTAGTTAGCTAGTTTACTCTCTAAAACACGAGAAATAATATAGGAAGAAAAAGTAAAAAAGTATCATTTTTTTTTACTAAATATACATTCAACTTAGGGGGGTTACGAGCAGTTGATCAGACTATCTCTTATGAAGTAAGATTCGCATCGATTTTAATGTATATTTTGATTAATAATTATAATAGAACAAAATTAATTACTCGCTGGAAGTAATTCTTGTTGAAAATGTCATCAGAAATTTAAAAAAACATTTGGAAATCTGGACTAAAAAAAGTGTTGGAATTTGAAAAAGCTTGCTTTGTGTCAATTTGCGTCCTTTTTTAAAACTTCGTAGTAAAATAGAACGACTTTTTTTACGACGCCTTCCGACCTTGCTTAAACATGCATGTGCAAAACAAATGTGCAGCAATGAAATGTAGGCCTATTTCCTCATATCCCACCGTTGACAGTTTCTCAACTTCCCTCTCGTCTTTCATTCACTGACGAATAAAAGGAGTAGGCCCCTACTAATTGACGACGTAATTAATTATTGATGAGCGTAGCGAAGTCTCCATCCCACTCTTATAGGGCTTTGTCTGTGTTTTTTTTTTTTTTTTTTTTTTTTTTGTTTTTTTTTTTTGTTTGTAAGCACTCCACAGGTCGCAAGGGTTGACTGATCAACATGAAACTTTTTTTGTACAAGGAAACTCATCCAACTTAGAACTGTATAGTTTTTGGGATGAATCGGTTGGACCGATTTTGAGAATCATCATCTCAAAGTTTCTAAAAACCCCATAAGATTTGGCTGGGCAGAAAATGTTGAAAAATAAAATCTCTCCAAATGGAATGAAATTCTCTCTAAATGTGTATACATGGATTTTACACATTATTACGATTTATTAAGCAATTCTGATCAGTCGTTTTGAAGAAAAAAAATAAAATGACTGAAAATATTCATAAAATATATCATAAAAATTGTGACAGAATTAAGTTGTCGAGATTCACTGCTTTCTAGATTCAAGAGTTGACCAACAATGAAGTATTTTTTATATGCGTCAAGGTGTGTAGAACACCAGAGTCAATGAAGTGACAATTGAGTAGAACTACTTTAACGACTTTGATAGTTTATTCAGATATCAAGGTGTGTAGAATACCAGAGTCGATAAAGTAGCAAGGGTAGAACTCCTTCAAGGACTTTTATACCTTATTGAGATATCTCGCTCATCTTACAACGCATATTTCGCGTTTGACTAGTATAGTTCATCAGCTGAAAGATGACTATACCGATATGTGACACTATAGTGGCATTCTCATTGTTGAGTGTTGACTATACATTAGACTTCAGTTACAAATTTATTTACAATCATTGTTGCAAGTTGCAACAACGAAAGTTATCACTTCTAGACAAGGTAAACGTTATGATTAGAGCGGATACAGATCAGGCATCCACATTTGAACTTGAATCAGGTACGCGTGATATCACAGTGTATGCGTTTACCATATGGTAAACGCATACATCTATGGTACTACCTCAGACGATGGATAGATATTCATAGTCTAAGGACATACCACGGTGCATGATATACGCACATACAGCTCGATGACATCTGCCTCTTCCTTTGTTGCAACAATGATTGTAGACTAGTATTATTAATAGTAAAAGTGAACTTGCGCCATGTAACGCAAGGTCTATCGGATAGGCTATAATTAATAGTCATTATTATGAACAATCTTTTCAACGATCTTCCACATGTGATCAACGAGCTCAACTTCTTTCAGGCACCTGGTCCAAGGGCCGCACACAAGAGTTCCTCTCTTACGCGGGTTTCTCGTTATAATAGTATATTAAACTGTAATCATATTTCTTCACAGCAGCTATAAAGTTTCATAACAATTAGATGATTATGGTTAATTATGTTTCAAAACAATAATGATTTAAAAGAAATGAAATCTTGTCAAAATTGAACCACACGAGAACTTTTGGACCTCAATTCAATTATTTGTATTGTAAATGGAGATGGCGTTGTTATATTACCGTAATAAACTAATACGAGTTGGGGGACAAATACCGAAGTTATGATTGGAAAACACGAGTAGGGGGACATTCTCGAGCGAATATGTATTAAGGTAAGCTGTTGAACTGTTGAAATAAGCTATTAAATGGCTATTAAACGACCATTACAAACCCTAGTATGAAAAAAACGCGCACATAAATTGTAACAATTAAAATTGTTAAAAATGTACGCTCTTTGGTACGGTTGTTTTGTTACTTTACATTTCAGCCATATTGCATTTATGAGAGTATTGTGTTATTCCTTTTACTTGCGAATTGTTGTCCGAATTGTTGTCCACTACAACAATGTGTGAGATCCCACAAAACAAGCCTGTCCACGAATATGTCCAAGAGATGGAATTACATCTACATATCGCTTCGACCATTTCACTTACCCCATCCCGTCGGACCAGACTCAAGGACGACCATCTACTGTCACAATAGCAAGGTCCTTTATTACACGGTTGTCCAAGTCGTTTATAATCACCCAACACTTGGCCGTCGTGACTCTGAGAGGACGAAGAGTAATGAAAGTCCGTCTGACAACAGCACGACAGCTGACTAGACTGCCGATCACAACTGACACTAGACTGAAGTGACAACCGACGTTCAGCCCCCCAGCCCTCGCACAAGACTCCGCCTCGTTCACTCTTACTCTCTTTGTGTACTCTTCAAAGAGACGGTCGATTCTACCGTCACGTTCGCTTGCGGCTAAATAGAATGGTACAATTCCGAAATTAAAATTTTAATTAAAATTAAACTAACGCACATTTAACCACTAATTTTTTCACAGACTATATTCATGGAGTGCGTATATGCCGAGGGGTAAACAACTAGTAAATTTGTACACCTATTTCAGATTTCACGGGATTTCAGGAAGATTTGATGACAAATGTACACCAGATTTCAGTAGTTGTTAACGCCTCGGTATATGCACGTTGTCTTCTACTTAAAATGCGTATAATATTATCAGTATATTGTCTTCAGGATGCATTTCAATGTGGCTTGGTAGACCACTTCATGTGACCACAACCGGATACAAATTTACGGCCAAAGAAACTATTTTTTTAACAACTATAATGACAATTTTAATAAAAATCCGCAAACTTTCGTTCAGCATTTATATTTCTGATACTGCGTTTATCATTGTACAAGAATTTCGAGTTTAGCCACAAAAAAGCAATAAACGCAATTCATAAATTCGATTTTGTAATTTTTACTTTCGTGTTTTACAGTATTTTCACAGTACTGAAAGTATTAGTACTATTATCACGGCGTGGACCCAATTCCAATACCATGTTTTAATGAACCTGAACATATAAAAGCTATCAATATTAGGAATCACCCGTGCGCTAGTGGTGGGGAATAGGGGGGACGGTCGCTCGGAGCCTTCTTCTTTCGTGGATATTGTGATATTAGTATTTCAGTCCAAGTCTCAAGTGTCTACAACTCAAATGTCAATATATAACTATCGTCTCAATACATGTCATTGTCCATGTTATTTTTCTGTGTTATACTTCTATCCACGAGAGGAGAAAGTCGTCTACCATAGTAACAAACACAAATATTACAGTATTTGTATTGGTATTTGAAGTTATACTGTGTGTGAACCAAGTCAGATTATTAAATAGAACACAAAATTATGCATAGATATACATGAAGGTAGATATCAGTATTTCAATTGTATAAAAAATATTCGTCCAGGCTATAAAATGAGTTATTTAGTAATAAATTCTTCAATTTGGATTTGAATTTAGTCCTGTTGATATTCTCTTTCATCTCTCTATAGGTCCTAGGAAGATGTTTATATATTCTTCTACCGAGTTGAAGAGTGGATCTCGAGCTAGTCTTCAACCTACAATACAATGGGCAAGATCATTTGTCGAGCCTCCTGTGTGATTGGCATTCAATTTGAAAAGGTCGAGATGGTCTCTTGTAAACATGCAGATCGTCTGGATATAGACACAAGCTAAAGGTATAGTATTTCAAGATTTATGTTTCTGGTATCATACTATTTCAGCCTAAGGTTTTCGATAAGAATTCAAATACATCTTTGAAAACTCTAAATTAATGTAAATCCGCAACGAGATTATGAAATTACTCAAGTTTATTATCCAGTTATTTAGTTGGTATACACAACCTTCTTTCACGAATACGGGTGTATCTATATCTTCATGAGATATAGATTCAAGTGTCAATACAATCGTCTCGATACAGCTCGATATTATTTCCTGTGGACCATCACAAGATGAGTGGGCCTACGAACAAAGATTAATACTAATCGACTCGACGAAATATGTAATATCCGGTCATGATTCATCCTCCCTTGCTTCTTGTTGTCTTGTCTCTTAAAATAAACAGTTATTTGTAGTTTGTCGCGAGCTGCTAATTGGGCCAAGTGCCATAGATTAAGCTGCGTGGGAGAAGACGACGGAAACGCCACCCGCCCGGCTTCCTCTATTCATCCTAATTATAGGAACTGAGACAAGGACAAGGCTCGAACTCAGGGCTCTTTCACAAAGAGTTGTTGATGCTTGTAACGAATTTCTTCTGGAACTAAACGATCAATGAGGAAGTCCCCGATGATACCAATTTCATATTGTATATTTGTGTATTATTTATACATTGTCACATTTCAAGAATAGAATGATTTAAATAAAATGAAATGAATACCAGTGGTCGAATTGGTACATTTTTTGTGGGAGTAACATCGACGGACGATATAGGCCTACTCAAGACTTGTCACGTAAGTTTTAGAACTGATTCTCGTCTACTTTATTTCCACTCCCTTCTATATCCGTCACCCTGTAGTAGTATTTCCGAGCGCTGGAGGGTGCGACAAGCGTGCGGCTGGATTCTGATTAGCTATCGCCAGTCTGCTTTGTCACGCTTTCTTGCGTTCGGAAATACACTAATTGCAAAATGTCTGTTACAAGCGTTTATTTCATGTATTGTATAAAGTAAAACATGTTAATACACTTGAAAATATCATCAGTTTGATGTCTATTATGTCCTCCTGTTGTTCCTCATTAAATAATAATGGTTCGAAATCTTAATTATTGTTGTTCGTGGAAAAAGGGCGTAAGTACATTTTTTTGTTTATTTTTTTATACAAAAAGTGTACAGTAAAAAATGCATATAAAATGTAATTCTTATATTTTATGTTCGATTGCATATTTCCAAATTTTTGGGTCGAGACCAATCTGCACCAATATTGCAAGAAAAGTTTTTGCCGTGTATCTCAAAACTATGTTTTGGACTTACGCCCTTTTTCCGCCCATCACCTCAATTGCAGATATAGGTGAGGGCATTGAACACGATGAACTCAATGGCGAGAGGAATGCCATAGCTTGGAGTAGACCCTATCTTGGTAGTAAATCTTCCATCTATGACAGTAGGCCTAACTAGTCAGAAAAGGAAAAGGAAAGCTACTGTGGCACAGGTAGGCTTATTCACTGGTACACTGGTACAATTTTGTTGAAAACTAGTACGTCGTATTAGGGCCTATATGGGGAATCCACAATTTTTTTTTTGGTGTGGAATCTCCCTGT
Organism: Brachyptera risi; assembly: GCA_964007535.1. NCBI lineage: Eukaryota > Metazoa > Arthropoda > Insecta > Plecoptera > Taeniopterygidae > Brachyptera > Brachyptera risi. Next base: position 36,555,765 of record OZ023331.1, on the reverse strand, counting down.
ATCTTCCATCCTCCAATTCGGCCACTGAATGATGTGATGTAGAATGCATAGGGGATCATAATTTCATAAATGACAGATTATAACTCAAGACATGTCATGCAATGTTGAAATAAAACTCATTTCCCACTTCTTCCCTAACTCTTTTTCCTCTGCATCCTTCTAATCTTTCACCCTGTAGTAACGGACCACATCAGATGCGATAAGATGCTCTAAGGGTGCTGGGTTGTGACAATTTGGCTGTGGATTAGCTATCGGCCAGACTGAATGGTACCAATTCCGGATGATAACGAGGGAAATAGAGGTGTACATTGCAGTTATTTTTATTCAGCCATAAAAAGCTTTGGTCTACATTGGCTATAACATTATTGTTTCTGAGGGAAGACTGTCAAAATATGGTCCCCATGTTAATTGTATGGGAGACAATGTTGCTATATATAATCATGTTATATTATATATACCTATCATGTTATATTATATTATATTATAATAGTTGAATATCATGTTATATGGCATAAGAGATTTATCAAACCATAAGTAGGCCCTACCAATAATATTATTTTTATCAAATAATAAAGCTAAAATTGTTTCTTCTCATGAGTAGTCAGTAGACATCTCAGTCAGTAGACATTTTGTTACCGGTACCGGTACGTAATTTAGCTACCGTATGACTAATTCTGTAACCGAGGAGCGCAAAGATTCTTAAATCGGCCTACTAACGCTTTCATACGCGAATAAAACTAGTCATAATGAAACCTTTTGATAAATAACCATTACGGTACACTGCAAAACTAAAACTTTCAATATTTTATTTGGTAATAATGTACCGGTAGCCCTATTGTACTTGCATTTTACTGAACTACAACCCCAGTTTAGAAAACTTTTTTTGAAAGGTTTTGAAGCTTTTAAGCATAGAGAAAAATATTTCTTAAGAATCTTTTCAGAAGATTTTTTCAGAATCACATAAGCCTACAGTTCAAGTAGGCCTTCCCCAAATAACAAACAGTCAAACTGTAACACCAACCACCTGTGAACCACCAAAAACTAGCCACACCAAAAAAATAATACCAAATCAAGGACTATTTTTTATAAATGGCCCTTACATTAAAAGTATGAATAAAAATTCGACATCCAACGCTTTACAAGCCTACTTTTACCAAGAGGGGTACCAACTGCACTTGTCATCTCTAGTGACATTGACATTAGAGATAAATCTAGGTCAAAGTAGGGCCGAGTCTAGATGTATGCGCGTTGCGCTGGGCGTACTTTGACATAGGTTCTAGTGAACCTATGTCCCTATTTTTACAACAGTAGGCCTAGGCTATGCTGGAGGCTAGGGACGCTCTATTTGTGACAGTGAACCACTTCATCTGAGCACGGTACACGACAGTGAAGAAAAAATATTATCTTACCTAGGCTCGTGGGTTTGGGGTAATATTCCATACAACACTGAAAAGCCTTGCTATGGCCTACAAGTCTGACTGTCACCCACTTCGAAACTACCACCCCAGGCGTCGAAAAATACTTTTGTCAACTATTGCGGAGCGAGATCGTTGATAACACATCTTTTGAACGTAAACAATATCTCTATTGAGAGTACTACACTGCAATCAAACCCGGTAATTAAAACTTTGACAAACACAGGACGCTTTTTTAGTGCGTCCGTCTGAGCAGGCAGACAGCTGCGCGACCTGTCACGTGACTAACCACTGCTGCATGAACCGGCCATTCACGGCTTACTTGAAAGCGCGCGATTTAATCGAAATTTCAATCTTCTAAAATGTGGTACAAATCTTTGGTGTAAATTCTTTTACACAAATTCTTTGTGAGTTCGGGCGTATAACCATAGAGTGGTATTGTGCAATACAACTTCATGGTATAACTTCCAATAGATTAATAATATTTTATATAAATGCGAATTATCCATTTGTTTGATGAGCTTCTTTAAATTTCATTGGTTCTTGTTCATTTATAAAAATATAATTTGATGAAAATTTACCCATTCCTTACCAAATTTAAATGATTTCTATATTCTGAAGTATGCTGCTTGAAGTATATCTTCCTATCAACTCAGAGATTACGAGTATCTCTTTGCTATTATTATCATTATATTATTATTATCATTATTATCATATAAACAACCTTCTCTGATTGATAATATTATGATCTACAATTTATTTTCCTTTGTACGGTAATCATTTATATTATTCATATTATTTATTATTATTTATTTTTACCTCATGAATGAAGTTCTATTGACTGTAATGTGATGAATAAAAAAAAACAATGCAACAATACTTTTCCCTTCAACTTTACAGCTGAGACTGTTTAGTTTATACTATATACAGCAATGAAAATTTAAATTATCAAACCATTTGAGTGAAAAATAATATACTTCAGAAGCAAACATAATATTGAAATCTAATAAGAAAAACCTGCAACAAGGATGAGCCATGTTTCACTGCCTTTTAGACATGTGCCGTCAAAACCAGGTCAGTTTTACGAGCTCCCAGTCGAGTAATCATCAGCCAGCAGTCTATTAATACAAAGATTAATACAAAGATAACAAACGTAATTAAAAGTGATTACAAATTAATCTGCTGACTGGCAGTGGCGAGGCGTCTGGAGAGACAGGGTAGATGCCGTCTACGCTAAAAACTCACATGACCAGCACTAAAAAAGTAATAATCTAGACTTCAACATATTTTTGACACTTTTTATTTATTTTCAATTGTATTCTATATTTTTTCACAAAAATGTGCTTGATACGTCGAAAAAGTTTTGTTCTTTTCAAACAAATTTCATGTTCGCTTGGCAGCGAAGTTAGTCGCCTTGTATTCACTATAAAATAGCACAGGGTAGACAGATTTAAAAACGTCTCCCTTCGAGGTTCCTAGCGCGCTCACTAACACACTGAACAGCCAATCAGTGATGAGCTACAACACGTATAGATGATATAGAAAGCAAAAAATATCGACCAAAAGAGTCACCATCTACCTTCGTGTTTTCACTGAAATTGCTATGCTGCTAGTGACAGATTGCTATCAGTGACAGCAAAGCGTTGTCACGTGCCTGCTGTCACGTGCGAGAAGCAGACCTTATATTTTGGCCAGTCTTTATTATTAGTCTTTCTCAAAAACTTACAAATACGTGGCCAATTAACATGAATAGCAAAAATACACGTGAAGAAGGCCGTTTTTGATGCGTCAAAACGAGTTCTCACATCGCTAGTAAAAAAAATCAAATCTGTCTACCCAGATTAAAACCCCTTTGCCACTGCTGACTGGGCCTATATCGCTTATTCCACTAACAATTAATTCTTAAAATCGAGCCTAAGCAAATAAAAAAAACTAACACATATAGAAGACCGCATAATTGTATTTGATAATAAACAGATACAACAGCATAATATATTGATATTACAATATGAATTGCTGTATAATTAGCATTCGAAGTGAGTGTTTGTAAAGAACTGTCAGTCGTATCCTGCCCTGTTTTACCAGGTACCTTCCATGCTTTACTATAATTATTCTGAACTACCGAGTCTATCCACTCTTGATATTTACCAATAGCCAAGTACATAGGTATAGTAGTCACACACCGGATAAAGTCCCTCCTCCACAAAGAAACACCGACAAGTTCCAATACATTTGGGTGATTATGCACCATACAAACCAGCGGCCCCCCTCCTTCCCCTGCACAAGTCTGGGCCATCTTGTTATTCACGGCTCCCGCAATCGGTTTCAAACAAAGCAGACTCTCATCAATATCACAGTGGTTGTTTGGTTCAACAACCATGTCCTTATAACGTAGCGTCGAGGACACGTTGAAGTCGATCTGATCGAAGTCAACATCATCGGCTCGGTCCAAGCTCAGTCCTGGCGGTGGCTGATAATCCAATTCTCCCCAGCCGAAGATCATGCACATTGTTGGTCTGACCACACGATGTGGTGAACGCAATTCTATGGTTTTCACGAAACTGGTTTCGGATATGTCGAACGATTCGGATAATTTTATTAGCGCGAGATCATACATGAAGGTTGTGGTCTCAAGTATATGGAAGTTGTGTTGAGGGATCTGGGAGAAGTCAAACTTGGGATGGATGACGATTTGAGATACTTTTCTTGTTTGAAAATGCTTCGGTAGTTGAGTGACGTCAATGCCGCCAGCGTACATGAAGGTGTCGGGAGGTTTGGAGGTATCAGTGTCTGAATCGGGAGACGGAGATGTATCGATGCAATGAGCCACGGTCAGAACCCACGAAGGTGCTGGAACAAATATTGTTTGATCAGGGCCATCAACTACAAGACCACTCAATGGCTTGTACACCAGTTTGTTGGTTTCATATTCAGAGATCAACATCTCTATAAATATATTTACTGAGCATAAAGAAAGCAATAATATATTCAATTCAGTGAATATGTTCCTGATTTGAAGTATAAAAGGAAGCATTATTGGTCCAAAGTACTGCTACATAAAATTGCAATTTTATGTACGGTAGCAGTACTTTGGACATTTTGTGTGAGGACATATTATAAATTTGTGTTCTGTACAAGTCATGACTTGTACAAAACACAAATTTGTAAAATGTACTTACACAAAATGTTTAAAATATACTGTACTTAAATGGGCAATATTATAATTGGGGTTGCCATTCGATTACAATACTTTCAACTGATTCAATATTTTAGGACTTCCATTTGATATCAAATTGGAATGTTTGATTTCATTTGAAATGTTCAAGCTTTGATAATGCATTTTTAGTTTAATCTGAAATATGAACATCATTACACTTATGGAATTAAGATACAAACGGAAAGCAGAAAGTGTGGTTAAAAATGTAATAAAACTATACATAAGGTAAGGTTTAGAATGGACACAATACCGTAGTACTGTATTTATTCTTCATCCGTGAAATTTATAACTTACATAACTGTATCTTATCAAGTTATTTCATTCAATTATTAATTTGCCACACGGCACAAAAGGGCATTTTCACTTTATCCGTTACTCAGCTTTTCAAAGATCAACTTCATCATCAGATTCATCACTGAATTCACTGATTTCTTTAGAGAAGTCCTTCTTTCTCTTCATTTTTCATCTCAAGAACACAAGCCTCTAAATCCCCTAGACTAGAATTCCTCGCAGCCATCTAAACTTTATAATAGTGGCGGCCAGGAAACACTTGTAATTTGAACTGTTCATAATTATTTGCTTATCTGTTTATTAAGAAGAAAATGCTCCAAAAAACTAGGAGCATAATCTTTTGATGAATATTCTCTTGAGCATATTCTAGGGTTACATTGCTTATGCTAAGCATAATAATTATGTGTATGTACGAGAAAGAAGTCGACGTGCTCGTAATGTTTCTTATAACTACGAGTATGACATATTTAAAATATAACTACCAGATCGTCAATGACTTTCTTCTTCCAAATAGGAAATCACCATAGTCAAATATAATTTTGTGTACGCCTATTAGCCTATTATAAAATGGGTGAGAAATTGACTGAACCTTTATTACATGATCGAAAATCATAACTTCCAATAACAGATTTTTTCCCATTCGATATCTTTTGATCGATATTCGATATTGAAGTTTCAAGATCATTTGCAATTTTCATGTCGAATGGCAAACCCTATTATTTATAACACTGATTTTCAAATAAAAAAACAGATTTCCCGAACCAGAAAAGAGGTACAATATAAAATCTCAAAATATTTCAATTCAATATGAGAATAATAATATTGGCATAATTTATAAATAACCTCAATATTCCAGTTCCTATATTAATATAACATTTCCTAATCCAATATATCGACTGAGCATTGATTGATTTGGCAGTCGTCTGCTAACCTGAACTACCAAGATCGTAGTTTTTATCAATTTATTTTATTTTTCATTTTGTTCCAAATGAAATAAGATGTTTCTGCAAATACAGAATTGAGATAAAATATTTGTATGGAACTTTGGGCAAACGATTGAATTCGTCTCGAATATCTCCCTCTACCAGCAAAATATCTGACTAAAGGAAATATATTAAGAACACAATTTCGTAAAACGGAACAAAATTTGTAACCAATATCATATTTGTCGAAGTGATGAGTGACCCTTGCATTGTGTTATGCCAGAAAGTGACTATTTCTCATGGAAAAATGTCTGTCACTAGTTGATATTGTCAAGTTCTTGTACTTATTAATCTGTATTGTTCTTATCCAGTACTGTACTTACATTACCATTGTAAAGAGTGAACCATAAATACAAACTGAAATATAATTATTATTGTTGATACCGACTGTTATTATTCAGTTACTAGTTTTGGGTTTACTTTAATAAGCACCGGTACTTAGTGAACTTGTGCGTACCTATTAGAGTGCCTAAGCAGTGTTCACTCAAGTCCATCACACTCTCTCTAAATTGATTCTTGTAAGTTACTAGCCAGGGGAACTGTCCAAGGCTGGCTTCAAACTGTGGATCCAAATGGGAAAAATTGAACAGAGGCATTTCGTAGTCGTCATCATCGTACTCTTCTTGCATATACACCGACGTTATAGAAGTGACCAACAGCGTCCATTTCAGCACTTGCATTGTATGGTTTTCTTTCGAGCACATGATGCGTTGCTTGGATACGGCCAGTATGTATTAGTACTTGCATTCTTGTACTATCCATAGTTTTCTAATGAATACTGTAACCCTAAAATATACATTTGAAAGAAGTGGGTGCATTCTATGGATAGGTATACTGTTTGATGAAAACAATATAAATTATAACTATGTATGAGAAATAAAATTACCCAAGAATAGTTGGATAAAAAAAAATTATTGCAAATTGATCCAAATTTTCAATTATCGATCAATATAATACATATTGGTTGGTAAATATACTATGATGACTAGTGAGGAGAAACAATGATGTACGTAAATAGAAATAAACCAGTCACACAAAGTGGTCGATCACGTCACATTAAAACGCATACTGAAGAAAATTTACCGAAGTTATACTGTACATACTGAAAGTAGCAGGTAATCAAGTTGCCCACACCAGGTACAATCTGTGAAAAAATTTGCTTATGCATAATTTTCTTGTACTTTAAAATTTAAAATTTTTTGGGGAAAAAACTTTCTATTTAGGACTCTACTGCATACATAAACCCTCAAGTTTTAATACAGACTACGTACTATGTATTGAAACAATAAATTAGTTGAACAAATGCCAAATAATATGAATCTCCAGAAGATGAGAATGTCACAAAATGTAAAGCTTCGTAGGCCTACTACGCCAAGAAGACGAAGGAAAGGGAGCAGGAATAATTCAATAATTATCTGTCTTTGTTGTCATAGCATTTAATAATGCATTCAACTATGTTGAGCACAATTCTATATTATTGATGTAAAACTATAATACAATACGATAACAATAAACATACAAATATTGAACAACTATGTTAGTGCCTATAAACTCCCAGGTTATTTATTGCGAGCTGCCTGTTGAAAATTTTTTTTTCACTGTGTATACAAGCTAGTCTGATTGGTTTGTACTTGAGCTACTACTCAAAAACATTTTATAAAACATATCACAAGTAAAATAAGTAAGAAATTGTACTGAGAATATGTAGCCGTTGTGTCTGTACAACTCGGTTGTGTGGGCCTATAAATAAAATGTACAACTCGGTTGTTTATAAATAAGATTTGCGTAGTACATGTGTGTGAGATTTATCTGATAGAATAACGAAAGTACGTTGAAAAGTACAGTTGAGTTCATTTCAAGACAGCGAAGTCTGCAGCCTACCAGAAAATACGTATGTTAGGCATATACAAAATTATAAATAAGGCCACTCTGAAGTATAATATTGCACTAATAATATCAATTCTAGTTATGAATGACTGAATAATGATGACAGGTTGTGTTAAGAATCTCTCAATATAGGCGTAATATGATTTCTTTAAAAAACGTCTATTTAAGCGAGAATATTGGCAATTACTCGAACAACTATCTCACAGCAACTACATTACGTCATGTAATAACTTGTTTGAAATAGGCCTATATTGATACGAGTCAAATAATGTCAATTTGATCAAATATTCTGTTTTCTGTAAGCTTAAAATATTCCAAGTGTCAGCCATATTGAGTGGGCCGTGAAAGTTTCGCTATCTTAATCCCGACTTAACTGTAAAACAAGGTGAGTTTAAGATGGAATGATGTAAGGCCAGGCGATGGCATTTCTGTGTGTGTGTGCGTAGTTACGAGATGCTCCACTGGAGCACGCTAGTATCTCTGCCGCCGGTGGAAATCAGTCGCGAGTCATCGTGTAAGAACTTGACGCTAGTGACGTGGCTGCTGTGTCCGCCGTATACGTGGCTCAGAGACTGGAATAAGAGGTCATAAAATTTAGCTCGTCAAGACGAGTCAAGTGGTACAGCATTTTCACATTTCACATCTTTCATTCATTTCATTCAACACCTACGACCTGACCTAAAACCTGTGTAAAAGAGACAAATCAAGACTTTCTGACCTGGAAATAATTAGATACATAATTCAATACGGTACCGTAGGCTTAAAACATTCATTTCCAAATTTTGATATTCTAAAAATATGTAAATAGACGATCTTCATCAAGCTGCCTTGGCTAACTGAGCCAGACTAGCTACTTCACCTACAAACAAATTGAAACCAATACTCGTTTTTGACCTTTTAAAATGTCACTGCATATTCCAGCATGTATTTAATTGATGAATAATAAATACAATAACAGTTTACAAATTGAAATTTGTACAAAATGTTGTTCACGTGAGCTGCATTACCTTGGGCTGCGTGCAAGGGTAGCTGTACAACTTGACTTTGCCAAAGTCGTCAGCCGTTGCGAGCAGCTTGTGATCGTTGGAACGGTCACAGTAGTTGACGTCAGTTCCGTCAGCATTCTCCGGCCAGATGCCCAGTGTTCTGAATGTTAGAACGCAGGAGTTTGAGGCCCAGTCTACGTCGCGCATCGAGCTAGTTTGCGGTATTTGGCGACATGTGCTGGCATTCCCTGAGGTCACAAAGACAATCATTATATGTTTATAGCCTGATAGGAATGCAGACAATTATCCTACGTCTCTCAATACCGTCCGTCTCAATTATCCCTTCGGTCATTCAAATGAATATAGGCCTAGTAGAAATTAGAAATGAGTTAATTGTGAAACCATGAAGAAACTGGAATAATTTGTACGCTATTGGATTAAAGGTGGCTTAATGGCCAGGAACAGCTAGATTATGTGATACTTACAGAATAACAGCTCGTAGTCTCCCGAGTTGCTCTGGATGAACTGACCGTCGCTCGACCAGTCCAGGTGCGTGATGAAGCTCGAGTGACCCTGCACAAACAACGATGACAACATGACCTCTGACCTCAAACGTACACTACGCAATACCAGCTGACATCACTAATACATACGCACAACTTATGACTAGATCAAACAGTTCCCAGAAAAATCTTTAATTATGGTGTGGTTTACTGAGCATTTAGATGCTATTAATTTGTTCAAAACTGGATCTAGAAAGACGAATATATCTACCTAGGCTATACATAATTAGTTCAATGTTTCTTGAAACTTATGTAAGGTTTAATACGAATGAATCAATGAATCAATGAATGTAGGCCTATGAGGTTTTATCATTATTGTTTGTTCAACAACCCGACCAACAGCTAGGTCATACGAGGGTACAAATGAGCAGGTGATTATGAAACTGTGAGGTGATGATAAGAGAAAAGACGTTTACAAAAATCCATGGCTTATGCGAGAGTCGAACCCACAGCCAACAGTGTGAGGTTTTATACAATAAAACTTCAGGACATTTATCAAATAGTAGAAGTAGGCCTATCTATTCAAAATATGATAAAAATAATTTAAATAAATGTTCATTCAATAACCATACACATAATACTAGTTTGTTACACAAACACAGGCCTATACAGTAGTATATGGTATAGGGTCAACGAACTGCAGATGTATGGCAGTAATGTCATCTTCAGTCTGGTTATGCAGTTACTATTTACTACCATTGCTGCGACAAAAATTTAATCTGCTGCCATGGCTGAACCATACAACAATAAGACACAACCAAGTGCGACAGGTGTGAGAGCCGAATGTGTAACATGTTCAGCAACATTGACTGGCTAACCGTAAATCTAGGAGATCTAGTTGAAAAATCTTCAAAAATCTTAGCTGAAATCTATCCGAAATTGGTCTTTCGACTATAAACTGTGTCTACTAGATTAACCAGGGTTATGGCATACTCACCAATAACATAAGCATAGAAGCACTTGCCCTTCTCTTACGTTCAGACTTGGTGCAGCGTGGAAAAAACAATAACAATGATAACACAACGCCATACAAACTTACGAGCGTTTTATTAAAAAAACGATGAGCGTAATGAAACTTTTATAGAAGAGGCATATAATAATCGGGCCCATCAGTAAACTTTTTTTTTCTAATTGAAGTTTAATGAACCCCAAAATACCCATTTTGAATTCAAATTTTGAAAATTTTGAATTAGGTTTATGAAAGATTATCTAGTTTTTATCAAAATATTCAATATTGGGATTGGGGGGTCAAAACTCTGTAGGGACCAGAATTATTGGTTTAATTAGAGCAAAATTTAAGAATCGAGAACAATGTTTGTTTGTGATGAATAAAACAATGTGCTGTGGGTAGCCTACTTTATTAACAAGGGGATTTCTTTTAATCAGAGTGAGAAAACTACGAATTAAAAATTTGAAATATAAATTGAGTTTAGCACATGATTATACGTAATGTAAGTTCTTCCTTCATGAGCTTTTATGAATTAAATTATGATTGTAGGCATTTACAATATTGTTTTGCTCTAGCTAGCGTGTGAAGTGGGTTGAAGGATAATTATTTTAATCAAAGACCGGATCGAGAAATGGTCAAACGTGAGGTTATAAAGTCGAGCTAGTTCTCACCATGCACCGTCCCACACGGCTGTACTTCCTCCCTTCTTCGCTCGATTGATAAATGTAGATATTATTATCTCTCGAACCGAGTGCCACTTGACTGCCATCTGGCGAGAACTTGATCAACTGTATCGGTTCGCCACCATCTTGGTGCGTAGCGTAGACTTCTCTCGTCTCGGCATCGACTACCATCCACCGCCCACTGCAGCAGCCAACGAGCAGTATCGAGCCGTCCAATGAGAAGCAGGCGGACTGTGCTGCTTCCTACAGGTAAAAAACAGACACCAGTCAATAATTTGGCATAGCAATTTAGTAATACTTGTATTCATTAAAGTTATCTACCAACTTGATGAATGAAACAGAATCATCGTTCAACAAATATCGTTATATTTATACAGAAGTTATATTTTTTGGGTTATTAGACATTTCAGGATGAGGTTTGTAATAAAAAATGCAATTTCATACGTCAAAAGCGTTGAATCCTAGAAGTTGCAGCAGCTCACGAATATATATTCAGCAAAGTTTTTTTACAATTATCTAGTTGACAGACGACCTTCTTCTTTGGTATATAAAAGTGTAGCAGTTGGAATGAGTACGTGTATTATAATTTTTGAGGCTTAAATAAATAGAACAAACTCGAATGATATTCTATGAGACCTCTGGATGGCGCTTCATAAATTGGATGTAGTACTCAGTTCTGAATGCTCATTTCATCTCACTGTGACAATTTTTCTTCTCAAGTCAGCCTATCATTGTAATTTTATGCATTCAAAATCATCTTTCGACTTTATCATTCAAGATCTTCTACTGGCATCTCTACGTTTGACAACCGGACAAAGATCAAATCCATTAAATCCCTGCATAATGTTTAGCCTAGTAGTTGCTCTCTGCATAAATCAAAGCACTTGTACTCACTGGAATGTCTTTGGACCAGATGACCGAGTGACTCATCGAGTCCCACATGTGTATAACCTTATCCCAGCCTGCGGTTACAAACTGCGGCAAGGTTGGATGTACTGCGAGCGCCCACAGCTCGTCTGTGTGTCCCAGCACGACAGGGCTGAAACCCAGCGTCAGTCCACCTACAACACACAGTACCAATTTAAATACAGTGAAACCTCTATGCATCGTTCCCAGATCCATCGTTTTCCTGCTTGTATCATTCATTTTTTCTCACCCCTTTCCCATATAATCAGTGCTAAATTTTCCTGGATGAATTGTTTTCCTGCATGGATGGTTTTGTTTCCTGGTCCCTTGAAAAACGATGGATAGAGGTTTCACTGTATATATATTATATACTGTACCAACAGTTTTCTAATCAATACACCAATATGACAGTCAAATTTGCACTAACCCATCAGTATGCAGTTCCTTGTAGTACCAATAAGCAACTGCGATCCTCTTCCTTCCTGTACAACCCGCACTGATCCCAGGTGTTCGGGGACTTGTGCCTGTGACCCGGTACGGCCCAGGTTCGAGTCCAGCTGGATGAGGCGGCCGTCTTTGCCACCGCCGCTCACCAGACTTCCGTCTTTCAAGGCACATATCGAGAAGATGGAACCTTCGTGGACATTCCGTACAAGTCTCTGTACAGTGTTGGTACCTGAAAGATGAAAACAGACATTTACTGCTTAGTTCTTACAGTTAGCTTAGTTACTGGTGAAACAGACATGGCACATTATTATTTAAACAGAGAAAAAGAGAGGAGTAACTTGGTCAAGATAATCATACTTGGCTACGCACGTTGATGGGAACACAGAGAATACTTTCAAACTTTTAGGATTGACTGTATTTCTATTGCTTCATAATGGGTGTACACTCTACAACAATCAAAAGTACAATTTTCGTTCATTCATTTACTCATCATGATTAATAACACGTACATTGTATGTGAATTATAACATGCCATTCTATGAGCTCGGAATAAACAAGCATTTAGAAAAATCGAAAACTTCACCAACAGTTGGTGTTGTTAGAAGGCAATCAATGGCTTGGTTGAATTTGGCTTGCTTTGAAAAAGAATAGGCCTACTCTTAAGTGCATCTAACAGCTCTGTTACTAGTGAAGAAGTATAGAGAAGTGTTTTTTTTTCACCGCAATATTTCAATTTGATTCCGTAATTACCTCATTCGATACCGAACAATAAAATTTAATTTGAATGGTAACCGCAACGAGAAGAAAACTAACCTCTTCCCCAGACGATGATTGATCCGTTCGAGTCGCCCGACAGCACGTCGCCGGACTGCGTGAACGCGAGACTCGTGACATACTTGGGCTTGTCGCGGTTCTCGAAGATGCCCATGCGCTTGTACAACGTTCCGTTCGAGTCGAGCGTCCAGAAGTTGATGTGCGACTTGCCGCAGGTGACGATGGCGTGTCTGTCGAGCGGGTGAAACTCGCACGCAACCACCGTGTCTCCCGAACACTGTCGCAACCATTCATTCATTTTTAAATCCTTTTATTCTTGTTTTAAAATATTATTCAAATACATGATAAAACGGGATGAGATTGGGATAAGACGAGATTGAGACAATTAAGACAATTTAGTTATTATGGTTGCTGTTCGATGTCAAGAAGTGACATTGATTACGTAATCGTATTTCTTATGATGACCGGTCAAACAATGATAGATTATTTCAAGACTATGAAATAATCTATCACTAATTGATTGCTTCATTAATCAAAGTAATAATTGGCAAAAATATGATGGTTATTGTTTGCTCAACAATCCCACAAAATAGCTAGGTTATTTGAGGGTATGAACCAGACTGAGCTATGGAAGGCAATTGCAATTACTGTATTATGGGTGTTGATTAATTTGATCAATTTATGTCACTTTTTGACATCGATTAATCGATTTTTTATGATAACCAATAGAACGATGATAGATTCATTTACGACTGAGAAATAATCAAACGCCAATTGATAACTTGATTAATGAAAGAAATAATTAATAAAAATAACAACAAAATTGAATTAAATAGGTTAAATATCATTCACAATAAATGTCTGGAGAATTATTTTAAGCTCTGCTACGGTGATATCATCCGTCAACCATCTGTCTTGAAAGCGGGTATGCAAATTCTGAACAGTTTCAAAACATTGATGAATAATCAAATAAATAATAATTGTTAATCTATTACTGGATGATGCAGATCACCTAGTGATCCACTCTCCAAGAATAGATCAAATCATTGATAATCGGCGACATCTGGGATTCTACATTCCATCACGTTGCAACGTATGCGGCTCCATCACATGTTAACATGATGCTACTCACCTTTGTCTCCGTGATCTTCAACCCTCGGTCTCCCTTCTGCCAATCCCATACGGAGATGTTGTGATCTGCTGCCTCGTCCACCGCGCACAACATCACTCCTCCGTCCTAAAACGAGACCAACAGCTTACTTAGATACTAGAGTTAATTTTGTCAGATAAGATAATGGTTATTTCATTATTATACACAACATTTCGCGATTTCGTAGCTTGCGAAAAACAAACACCTCTAACCACAAATGATAATCTTTTAAAAACTGAAAACTGTTATTCATAGCAAGCACAACTAGAGTAAGGTGGGTACTCACGGCTTTAGAGAACGACACGCAACAGATAGAGCGATCAAAGTCTCCGAGGCCGACAATGCAGACGGTGTGAAGACTGACCGAGTTCCACACTCGGATGTGAGGCTGAAACAATACACATAACCATTGATAGATCTTTCTCGGCCAAGTTTAAATGAGATAAACTCTGTGCATACTATAGTACAAGAGATAAGGATGAACTACTTTACATAAATTAGTTGATGACAATGTTGTGGAACGGGCAAAATACAATACAAATTTAGCAAAATCTCTAAACTATTTCTTCTGAAGCCAATAACTTTTTTCAAGTTTTAGATGAAATATATGCGAACTTGAATCGGAAATGTTTTCAATTCAATTCGAAACATTGTGAACTTATTTGCCAAATGGGTGTAAATAAAAACTAAAAAATAGAAGCATTAGAAAGCTGTATTGGCGGCTAGGTCTATGCGCGCAAAGGATCACGGTACACCACGGCCAAAATATAATCAAGTAAAGACTCTGCAAGTTTTGTAAATATATACCATATGGTTCGGTCAAGGACTTGATGATGTCAATGTCATTTTGGTGCTTTTTCGACTTCGATTGAAAATATTGATATGCGGTATTTTTATTTCTGGGGTTTCCCTTTGTACTTTGCAAACGAGGTATGTCCACATAAGAAGCATTCAAATGTTGTTCCAACTTTAAACAAAATAAAAGGTTACAACAGACTTGAAACTAACACAGTGCATAAGTAAGTCATACCCTCATAGAGTCATAGACTTTGGAAAAACGGAAGCAATTATTGAACGTAGTTATTTATTAAAACAATATGATATCTGCATTCATTCATTCAATTTTACGGTAATACACGTAAGTGATTTTTAAAAAAAATATCATTCAAAAACATAGGCCTAGAAACTTGGTCTATTATTAACACATGGTTGTTGTTACAAGGTTGCTAGAAGGTGTGGGTGTGAGCCAGGTGAAACCAGAGTTAAGTAGAGGTAATCATGTTAATTTATTCACTTGTTGATAGTTGAGTACATCAAGAAGTGACATAATATTCAAGTGTGTGCACACAATAGTATGTTGTCACTCGAAACCCACTGCACACTTTCAATTAGTAGTCCTTATAGATGACAAATTACTGGTCATTTAAAATAACTACTAGTGTATTTTTGGGTGAATTACCAAATAAATTACTAGTTATACAAATTAAAATAGAGTGTGTCAAGTAAAGTTTTACGTATATGGGAGAATATCAACAGAAATCTTGATTTTTAATAATATAATTACCTTCAATTCACGTTCTACCTAGCCATAAGGCATTACCCAATCTCGGCAATCAGTAAAGCACTATAGTATAAATAATGCATCCCACTAAAGTGTTGGCACTGACTATTATTTATGAATGGTCTGCTATATTTTTTTGAAGGTCAACATTAAAGTAGGACCGACTATATAGGTTGTCTTGCTACTTGATACAATAGGCTACAATATGCGGTTCATAGAAATTGTAGGCTTAGTTCAGACAATACTTTCAATATATCTGCTACGCATCAGTAATTCATCAATTTACTCAACTACTAAATAACAACTCTGGCTGCCTAACAAAGTTATTATTATTGCCTAAAGCTCAAGTGATAAAACTTGCTCAATTATAATGCCATCAGAATCTATTAGGAGACCATGTTTTTAATTTATTTAAATATAAATAGACTCTAATCAGTATGCTAACTACCGTAAAAAATGTTGTAGTGAGACTAACACAAGTATACACTACTGAGAAACAAAGGTAAAATAGTCATTCAAAAAGCATATTTATGTCTACCTAATCTGATTATGGCAACATTGATAAGAAGCAGGTAAGAGTGACTGCTCAAATGAATAGTGAATCATCTACAGTTGAAACTAGGTCTTGGTCTAGCAATGGGATTGACATGTAGAATATTTTTTGAACAGGGTATACAATGTATCTATGTAGACTGAAGTGCACACAAAATATGTAACTTCAATTTAAGCCAGGAGTATTATAATGGTTCAATAAGGCCGAAGCCTCAGACGGAAGACAGATTACTGGGTGTATACACTGAACTGATGCGTTATTGACTTCGCGAACGATTGGCTTTGTCTCGAATGCCAGCACTTTGGGCGTTCACACTGTTTTAGCACGAGGTGTTAGAATGAATGTCGTTGGCCAATCTTAGGTACGACTAATGTGATTGTTAGTTCGTCATTCGGTTCAAGACAAACATGAGATAGAATATATTTTCATTGTAATTCCACTCACCCTAGCATCTGTATGTCCTGCCACTTGGCCCGTAGCCACGAGTAGCTTATTGGGGTGAAGTGAGATGCACTTGACATCGTCTGTGTGACCGAGGTAATGCCTCTGAGCCTGCTCTTCAACGTTGTGCAGTACCACTACTGCGGCAATAAAATACACCAGCTCACCTGCCAACCAGACAAGTACACATCAACCAATCTCGAGAAGATAACATCACCCAGTCCACCAATACAGTAATTTAAGATGAAGTGGCACGTCACGGTGTAGGTTAAAATGTAATTCAATTAATAACATTTCTTACATACCGGTAGATCTGTACGTAGCCCAAAGCCTATAGTTTAAATTGTGAATGTCAAATTTAAACATTTCCATCGAGTAAATAAAATCAGCTTTGTCAACTGAGAATAGTAACCTATGGATATCACAAAATATATTAAATATGATTACTGGTAGAGCCTACCTACTACTTACCTTCAATTCAGCAATAATTTATTTTGTAAACTAACTCTTTTGAGAACAATTAATGTAAATAAAGGAACATAGGCCAATTAATGTTCCAAAAAAAAATTAATCTATGAGTGTCAACTATATATATTTATTATGCTTACTGAATTCATCTATAAAATATAGTATATAATGGTATGGACTTGGTGATTATTAGGAAGGTATTATAAAACACAAATTGGGTAACAATCAACCTATAAAATTCAAGCATATTTTATAGCTACAAATAATAAATCAACATCTAGTATTCTTTATGGATGAACAAAAATATCGTGTCACCAGTTCTCACCAGTGGGCAGCAGGTGTAGGTTGCTGCGACAGTCCCGCCCCCGATACCCGTACACCCAGTCAAGCTTGAGGCGGGCAGAAGGGGGCGTGGCCACCTTGGTCGGATCGTAGCGCTCTACAAGGTCGGTGGGAGCGTGGAGAACTACTGGACGGCCTCGCAGGTAAATACGCAGGGTGCCTTCTTCCCCATTCCAGGCAGAGTCACGGGTTCTAGGGGAGGAATAACATTATCAGATATCTACATGGTAATAGAGGAATGTCAATTGTAAAAAAATTATAAAAAGAAAGTAAATATTGTAACACAAACTACAGGCATATAAAGATGAAAAATGACTAAGATAAAAGTAGCTGTAAACCTACCTAATCATATAAGTTAGGTACTATCCTCTATGCTCAAGATCAAAGTAGTATGAAATAGTGTATGCTAAATTTGACCACATTATTTAGTATAACATTGTCATATTTAGAATTTTGAGTGATGTTGGGCTATTCTGGAACTGATAAATCTGTAATTACTGGAACCAATAGAAGAAGACGTGCCATACGCAGAGATGGTGCTGATTTGGACAGTTCAAACGTAAACATTAAAACCTTGTATGGTTTTTAACCTTGTAATAGGTAAAACTGCTAAAAGTGCTAAAGCTACCGATACTCATAAATGGATGTATCTGTCAGGATGCACCCCAAGAATCTACAGAGGAACAGTATTTACCAAGAGTTTTATCAGTTTCATATCTTTGAATGTTGATTTAATGGATTTGATGTTCAAGGAATTTATGAAAAGGAAAACACCCAAATAATACAGGGAATTCATTATTATGAAATATATAATTTGATAGTATAGAGATGCGTAGGCAAGTATTCTTTCAAGTATCCTCCAGGTATTTTGTTTTATATTACCATACGTAATTACTTCTATTATAATGTAGTACCAGTAGCAGTTTTACTTTAAACAACTTCCAATTTACATAATTTAACCTTTTTTGGGGAGAAAATTTAAATGAGTTTTGTACACATTAAAAAAAAATCAACTATAATTGCATAATTATTCCTTTCAATATACAGTTTTCTTAAAGGTTACTGTATCCCTTTTAATATAGTTGTATCCAGTAAAGAAGAGATAACTAGAACAGAGAGATAGAGGACACACATATACTAGAGCCAACATACATGGCATTCAGCTGTGGTATCACAAACAAAATTTTCCATTTATAAATATTTTTGTACGAACAATTTATTATAATTAATTATATTATTTCTGGATTTACATCATATCTCTTACTGTCTCTTTCAAGACCATAATTTCATAGTCACAATAGCTACAGTACCGAGATCTCACAATCAACCTCTGTTGGATACATATTAGAAATGGGTTGGTTGAATTTACATCTAATTGGTGTAGTGAATCAAAGTTACTGCAGATCCTAGAACGTTAAGTGTTAAATAAGTCACATAAGGCATTTATTGTATTGGCCCCTCAACCTCCTTCTTTCCCAAATACAAAAACGCGAGTGTTTAGCGCACGGCTTCGCCCGACGCTACGGGGAAACACAGTAACGATGCAATTCCGCAAGTCAAAGTAGCTACATTTCAGTTATTCATACATATTTAATTGATCTACAATTAACCGAGAATTACTATATGCCGCATCTAGACGAAATCAGCGTGCTACACTGAATGATTATGAGAGAGAAAACAGAACCGGTCATGTCTTTTCCACGCCTACATTTGTTTATTAAAGCTCTGCTACCAGTATGTCATTACAGTATACATATCTCTTCGAATTGAAAGACCATTTTTGGCATAGTCACTTTTTATAAAATGCCCCTAAAAAATATGTTTCTACACTGTAATTCACAGACACCGGCTAGCAGAAACTTTCGCAATCTATAATACTAAAATATATAACTATCAGAATGTGAACAAATTTAAATACAATTTCTTAGTGAAATAATGATGTGTATTAAATAGAACAAATAAACTGACATATCTGATGGTTCAACATTGTGATTCATAATAATACCAGTGGCTTACTTCTAATAATATCTTATCTCATATCTATATCATTTCAATTGAAAATATGTAGAGAGAAAGACTAGTAAGTAAATGTAAGAAAGTAAATGTAGAATAATATACAAATCCAATCAGATCTACTTGATAACTTAATATTTTTTAAATTTATTATATATCTATATGGACAGTATATCCTATTAAATTTTGTGCCATTGATCAATTATTATAGTCATGAAGTAATAATATATGACTCAACACTGAAGGAATTTCCCTCCACTATTTGTGTTTCTTACATTGGCATGTTGCAATGATATATATGTGTACTTCACTCCACAGTCAACAGAACACTGAACACTGGGCTAGGCTTTACTTGAGATATCAAGCTGAGTGCAAACACTGTTATCTGACCACAAGCTAGGCTTGACAGAACTGGGAACATGGCTGACTTGATACAACAGCTAGCATGTTCGACTTGATTAACTGGTCCTATCCTTGCTTCTGGCTATATAACTCTTACCCCATGATATACTTGCACAGCTGCAGGCTTGCTCTGAATGACTGACTGACAAGCTAGCTAACTGTGCTGTTTCTCCTCTCCTCTCCTCTCTCTTACCTCTTTGTCTGTCAAGGTCATTGGACCATCCTTCCTGTCTCATCCTCCACCCACAGCGTACAATAGCCCACTAAACACTTGCATAACCTTGCTAATAATTAGTACTATCAAATGACTAGCAACTAAACTGTCTGTTATGTAAGATAGACATCAATACTACCAACTAACTTTCACAGTATAGGCTGAACATCACTTTTAGCATGACTTTTTTTTACATTCAAAAGCGTAGATTTTTTTCTGTTTCTTTAAATATTGATCCTCAATAGATCAAAATACGGACTCTTTTATTGTCTGATACAGCTTCGTATGGTTCTGCCTCAAAATATTGAGAATATCCTGAATATACATTCTGGACTCGAAATAACCTCGTCGTTGAAGTCACGTAAAACAACACAATTCGATTCAATTCTTGAAATTACGTACATTTAGGTTTGGCTGAGCTGAGCTATTTTACAGACTTCAGTCTACAATTTTCACATGGTTCTCAAGGCTATAAGCCCTCATGTCACCGCCCGCTACCACCCACTACGCGAAACTATTAACGAGTGGAATAATTTTAGTTTTCAAAATCAAGTTATACACCCACGTGATAAGTGTCAAAGTTCACGCATATTCATCAAAAGTTCAAAGAAAGAAATGTGAAAACCTAGTAAAAAGTTACATTTATTGGAGGGAAATTGTCTGGGAAATTGTCTTGTCTTTGGATTTTGCCTGCATTAATTGAATTGATGGGTGAAAAACTTACTCAAATTTGGACAAAATGGTAAGTTTTAAATAATAGTCGATTCATTTTCAATGTACTTTTTCTTTCAATACTGAATATTGTAGTTGGAATGCAGTACAGAGTGTATGCACTGTATCATGAAATTTAGCAATTAGAATTACTTAAAACTTGACCCTATTACAGAAGTTTATAGTAGACCCCCCCCCCCCCCCTAAACAAAGTGAATGATCTTGAAAGACACAACTTACAACGAAATCCTACTTGAAGTTGGATCTACTCTATCCTAATTAGTCTCAGACTGAATGGCAAGTTTTTCCATTAACAATACCATTCTAGTTGAGCTAACTTACCATTCAATAAAACCATAAAGTATTTTTAGTGAGTAATTATTAACAATCCACTATAAGAAAGTAATTACTATTTGTCAGCATCAGTTTATTATTTATTACCAAGGTCTGATTAATATCAATTATACAAGTGCAGTTTTTGTATGTTTAGTTGGCTGGACTAGATCCATCTTACCAGTAATTCACTCTTGTCACCTATCTCACTCAGTTGCATGTGTAAGCAAATGCAAGAAAGAGCTAGAGAGAGAGAGAGAGAGAGAGAGAGAGAGAGAGAGAGAGAGAGAGAGAAAGAGAGAGAGAGATCAGATCTGACTGCCATATACCAGTAATTAAAAACATGTTATTTCAACATTTTAGAAATAATTTCTTCAAGATGTTTGTCGAAGTTAACAAAAACAAAGCTGTCATCTAGTCCCAACATAGAATCCTAAACTTTCACACAAATCCTTAAAACTGCAAGACCATTCATGGTACTGTTTTTTTTCTAGGCCTGTGAATTTTTTGCCATCTTCAACATTAAAGTTATAAAATTAGGAAAATGAAGTACGAGAATTCAAGTGCCTCTAGTGTTTGGCTTCTAAACTGCAGGAATTTTAATTTTCTCATCCTTGTAATTACCCTAATTAAATATTATTAGAAAGATACTTTCAAGCACATTTTTTGTATAACAGTTGATAAAGATGAAAATTAAAAAGGAATGCCGTTGTTCTGAAACTAGAATGATGCGTACAAATATACATGCTATTTTTTTTGTGGTTTCACTGTTGAGAAGTAATAATGAATTTGTCATATTTTATTTTATTAATCCTAAAATCCTTAAAATCTAGAAGCTGAATATTTTACAAAAAATCTGTACTGATCTAGAGAATACAATAAAAATGTTTTTTGTTTGTTTAGGTAGCGTAACATGCAAAAGGCAATGATGTTATTCATCTCTGTTGAAATGCTAACAGTGAATAATGTTACAATGTGAATAATAACAGAGAATGAAATAACAGTGAATACTTGTAATGAACAGTGTCACCAGTTGATTGGTAAGAACGTTATGGAAATAGATACTGGTATAATACCTTGATGTGAAAACTGTGATGATGATAAGTTTATCTCTTTATTAGAAATAAGTCTTTCTATGCCATTATCTTTTTTTTTTAAATCTCTAGAATTTCCTGGCTTCTTTCAATAGGTCTTTTACAACTATAAATAGTTTAAAATTATATTGCATAGCTATAAACATGTAGCATCAACTTGTAATAAAATACATGAGTATATTTTTCATTTTTAAAATAATTTGTTCAATACTAGTACATATTGGTAGGAAATAATTAGTCCAAAACATTAGTTTTTTTTCTGGGAATTTAGTTTGTAGTGAATTTATCTATTTTTCAAAGAAAACAATATAACAAAGTTAAATTTTTTCAATAAATAAAAACTGCTGGTTTATTTTGTTTGTCAATTGAAAGACATGTAGACTATAATACAATAATAATAACCCAATAGAGGATCTGAACCAGTTAGCCCAATGGCTGTTTTATTTAACGATGTGGAACCCATTATTAAGTAATTACTTCATGTTCGCTGGACCGTGAAACAAATCACTACCTAGCATAACTGAACTTTTAACCTGAGTATCTCATTGGTCTAGATCTGACCCAATCGGAAGGGACAAACTGAGCAAAAGAGGGTGTACAAAGGCTGGTCCTCATGTGAGTACCGTGACCAAGGCAATAGCCGAAACGTCAAAATCTCGTTGTGTGTATGTTTCATCTCTGTGTTCTATCTACGGGCTCTCCACTATGAGTAGGCCTTTCTCTACTCACAAATCTTGGTAAGCTGCTGTCCTTTCTTTCCCTGGTGTAATAAGTAATTTTTTCAGTTTTAATATTGTTTTAAATGGGGGATCTCTAACCACCCTGATATGATAAGTACATCGAACTCCACATCAAATTGCCCAACTTCAATATCCAGACCATAGCATTTTGTGTGGATTTTTTTTAAGTCAGTTTTTTTTAGATATTAATGAAGACATTTTAAATCCATGGAAATGCTGTTTTATATTAATCAGAGGCCTAGTTTGTGAATGTTGTGACTATCGTTTGTGATCACTTGACTCAACTGTCATAACTTCAATATCCTACTTATGGATAATTTTTCCACATCATGTGATGTGGATTTTTCTATTTTTGGATCTATTTATGGATTTTATTTATAGGCGAGTGAAATTCATGTTGTGGCATTTAATGTTGATTTTCTTGAATATAAAATACAATCATGTAACTTCTACTTAACAATATTTTCTTAAATGGGAAATTGAAGATACGACAGGTTTATTGGTCACTTATGACAGTTATAATTTACAGGAATAAGGCCCCCAGACTTCATGTTGTTCTGCTGAGTGAATCTCACAATGTTATAAATTGCAATCTGGTGCTAAAAGTGGCTAATGGATTGATCTTAAAAAGTATACAGATGGAAGAACACACATAACAAAAACACAAAAGAAATTGAACAGTGTGACCTGATAAAACCAATGGCACTGAACGTGGAATGTTGTGAAAGACACAAAATAGTGAATGCAAATAAGTATTATTATGCGGTAGTCGATCTCCTCTAAGGTTGAACTTTGCCACTAGATGGCAGTGGTACAACTTTCATTATTGTCACTATGATAGTGATTGAAGACTAATATTGTCAACAGTGAATGTAGCATTCAAGAGCATCAGGAGGCAAAGCCAACCTTGGATCGGACAGCATGTTAAGGTCGATGGTAAACATTTAACGAGTATTCAAGTCTAAAACTTGGTTCCAACGCGCTTACTTCCACCCAAGATCCACAATCAAATCCTAAGTGTTAAAAACTTTCAATATCACCGTCTTCAGTCATTCGGACAGAACTATTTCAATATTGACCTTGGTTTGACGCATCTGCTTGGTTGGTCTTAAGCATGCTTTGTTATAGTCTCAACAACAAAATGGATTCAAGTTGAATCGTGGGACGAGCCTGAGACTAGTAAATAGAATTAAGACTGATGTGAAGTGTAGCGTCTATTTTCTGTGTTTCTACGAGAATTACAACTAAGACTAGGACTATTGTGAATCATCCTTAACATTAAACTAGTGACTTTAACCTAACAATACTGGATGGTAATTCTAACATGGGTGTTGACTGTTGACATACAGGCCTGTGTTTGTGTGCATGCACATCATAACCATAGTAACCAAGTGCTTGTTTACCCATGCTTTAACAAGCTGTGCGGCTGCTGGGGCTTCAGGTACAGGTTAAATAACGACTTTGTGGCAAGTCTAGAAACCAAACAAACAAACAAAACAAAACATATAATGAAAACATAAAACAATAGAGCGGCATGCAAAGGATATCGTAGGGCCTACCTTCCCTATAGACATCGTCAGCCTCACTTTGCCAACAGGATGACCAAATTGAGGTCAACAAAAACATAATTTTGGGTAACAAAATAAAAAGTGCAAAAAATTATAAATGTTTTCTAATAATCCAGGAGTAATATAGTTGTAACTTGTAGCAATATTGTAATATTGCTACTAACGGGGGCACCAGACTACCGAATCCTGGGTATTAAATATTTGCTCAATTAAAACAACTCCCAAGTACAACCAAGTTATTTGGGGGTACGAATGAGTAGGCGTTTCCAAATATGAATGTAATATACCGGTACCGGTATGAAGTTTTACAAAACCGAATCATTTTAGCTGGCCACAAGTCGAAGCTCAACTTGGAGTAGCTATCTCGGGGTATTCCTGAGATAGTAGGACTATCATTCGGAAAATTCCATTAACCAATGTCATTTTTGATGATGGTCAATTATTTTACAACTAAAAAATAATCAATTGATGGTTGAATATTTGATCTATCAAAGAAATAATTGGCAGAAGCATCAACAACAATAGAACAAAATAAATATCACGCAACATATTACGTGCAAACAATGATATTTTTTTAATGCTTCAATAGTGCTGTCATTTTGACTAGATCAAAGTTGCAAATTTTGTATTTGACTTTTTCCTTGATAACCTGAAAATGTATTGAAAATTCGAAGTAAAATTCACGTTCATCATATACATATACAAAGGCCAGTGAATGGTAGGCCTATAGGCCTATAGCATCAATCAATTTTCTCAGTTATAAGAATACCTATCTAGAAATATAGGGATAGGCTTGAAAGTCTATTCAACAAAAAGTATGAGGATTTCACATCTCACTAATAACGTGAAGTATACAAACTAAACCATAGTGTATACTCACTATTAGTTACAAGTAATGAATGAAATCAAAAAAAATTGAATGTATTTAATTATTTATAAATAGCAGAATATATTGAACTGACCAAATTAGGCCAAATAACGTAGTGACTGTAACAATTATTTCATGCACATTCAAAATTAAATTCTGAAACAATGATCAATTCTAGCAACATATAAAGCAACTACGTGAACGTATGTATGTAGCGTCATTACGTACAAGATGTCATACAAGAAGATATTCACGATCGATGCCAGATGTAGCACATCTTACGGCTTATTTAAGCATTGATCCGGTCCGTAAAACTGTTATGGACTTGTAAATTACAAACAAACTTCATCCGAAACCGAAACTAAATAATATATTTATTTAAAAAATATGTCCAGTAAACCGTGAAGCGTACTTGGCGTGTCACAATCGCTATTGTTGTAAAGCCGTTTAACCAACAAAACAAACCACACTTTTGCACGTGTCTAGACTCGTTTACAGAATTCAACACATTCACAACCAAAATTAAAGCCAAAAAATTAGAAAAAACGTATATTTCTTGAACACTCTTTGTCAAACGAGAATATGAAACAGTGGCGATGTAAATGATAAATTCTCGAGAAAAGAAATAATGTTGAAATTCAAAAGACAAAATACGACTTCGTCACGGCCTGTTGATAAGGAACCCATCCCGATATTGGCCTGAACAAAAGAGGGATACCACGAAAAACCCGTCAAGATGGTCGACCATGGCGGGAATCAAACCCAGATCTCCTGAATGACGGTTCAGTGTATAAGCCATTCGTCTTCGTTAAGACGGCTACATGCATAACAATGAGTCACCTACCGCGAGCTGGGCACCATGGGGCTGTGATGCGCTGCAGACGCGTGACTGTGATACTGGTTGAAGTCGCCCGTTGAGCTCCACCTCTTGGCCGAGTGCAGGTTCGAGGGGCCCGTGGACGTGGGGGTGGCGGGGGTGCGTGGGGACGGCGGCTGGGTGGGGGACGGAGAGGGAGGCACGGGAGAGACGGAGTTCGAGCTGGGTGAGTCCGAGTGGAGAGAGTTTGTGCTCTGGTAATGAACGCGTTGCTGTTGCCTGAAACACAGAAGGGGGAGGTGTTAGTTCGAGACAATCAGCTTACCTCGTTGAGAGAACTGATAAGCTGAATTTGGAAGTCTTCTACTTGACCCGAGACAAACATTGCTGTATTACAAAACAAATCCATCAATAAACCAAATGAAGTTCACATTACGATAATATAGGCCTAGATGGGTCATAATATCAACAAATTTCCAAGCAATCAAATTGTTAACACAGGATCAACCGCACCTACATGAATAATGATACAGTAAACCCTCTTTAATTCAAAATTAAATGTTGATTTGAATGTACGTAAATACATATTAATACGTTATCAAAGTGCGTGAAAAACATAAATGTGCTACGACATCATACAGTTACCCAAACCAAATGAAAATGGCATAATGGTCACCGACACTTTTACTCGACTCTACAGGTATAGAGGTAACTAATCAACTCAAGGTACCATGTGCACCAATTTGGTAATTAATCAATGAAAACAATTACGCCAGAAAACATTGAACATAAATGGAACAACAATAGGCATATATATATATATATATATATATTATAATATTCCTGACTTATAAATTATAATCTTCTGTTATACTGTAAGTCCCTAAATGATTTTTAGTAATGATGGCTGTTTTCAAGAGATTAATCTCAATAATCTGACAGATTCGGAAACACGCAAAGTAGCTAATGCAGTGATATGACATGATGTCAGCACAGTAGCACCATAAAGCTAATGCTACCCTTCACACAAAAGATTTAAAATGAAATACCAAAACATAATATTTATGATCACTGTATGTGATTAGTGATTAGTGATATACATGTTTGAATTGTACTGATTCAAGTATCTAATAAGTAATAATCAACAGTCATCCAGGTCATTTCAATTACCTAGTTGGGATTGATTTAGTTGATTACAACCTTTGAAAGGTAAGCTGCTGGTTTCCTTTAAAATAAAATCTCATACTCTCACAAAACATTTGAAAATATATTTACTATAGGCCTACATACAGTAATTAAATCTTCAAAATATGAATACATTCTCATTTAGGTTTTATTATTCAATACAAACTGGGGTGCCATTAATAATTATTTAATCTATTGTATTCATTTACAGTGGAACCACAATGGATTGTCCATAACTTTCCTGCTTCCACCGTTTAGGTTGTCCCATCGAAACTCCTATGGATATTACCATACCAATGAATAGTGATAGATTTTCCTGCATGGCTTGTCCTGAAAGAATAATTATTCCTAGCCCCTTGAAAAACGATATGTAACTTCCTATAACGCGAAATCCATTCCGCAGTCCGTATTTTTGACACTGTCAGACTTCTTGAAAATTTGACCTACATTATTGGAAAAGGGAGACAGAATTTGACCAAAACTCAACATATTCCACTTTTGCAATGCGAAAGTGGCGCAGTGATTTATTTTTCTGAATTTTGTTAGTTTTTCTTGTCGCTAGGTGGCAAATTCAACAAACTACGATTCAACCAACGAATATATCTTCAATTATCCAACATACAATACCTAGACTTGATTTTTTTTAAAAATGTATCACACAACAGTTTCTGTTCTCTTCTTAGGATTTTCACGTTGGAAAGGCATGAAATTTTGGCATTAGCAATAAGCGCAATACAATTGAGAGTCATCTATCTGCACAAATCATTTTTTGTTTCATCTTGATCTTTTGTGATGTTCAAAACCATTCAAGATCAGTTTTTTTTTGCTATTTGAAGCGATGTATTTTACAATGATAAATCAACATTTATCTGCAATATACGCTACGGTACTTGTAAGAAAATGACAATTTTTTAAAAACATTGTCAGTTACTTTTCTTTTTTTCAATCAATCAGATGCAAGTGCGAGGAGAACCCAAAACCTTCCGTTGCAATTCGATTAAGTAAAATATTCATTTACAAATATCCGTTGGCCTGCGGCAGCCATTTACGGATGCTCTTTTAGTTTGTGCAGTTCAAATAGAGCATTTAATGTGGGGCATATTGACGACAAAATGTTGACTGTCTTTTCAGAACTTGCTCACTGCTCAAGCAAAGAATATGCCGAAAATAGATTCTAACTATGCCTACTTCATTTTTATCCCAGAACCTTTACATTTGTGAATGCTTTTGATGCTAAATTAATGCTAATCTTAAATCTGACCGATGCTATAAAACGCTAATTTTGAAATTGCCAATGCTAAAAAACAAAATGATTAATGCTATAATTTCATGCCTCTAAATTGATAAGCTAGGTAAAGGAAGCAGTGCTGCTGGGACCAACCTCTGCGGTAGTGCTGTGGGGACCTGGCTAGCAGTGCGTCTCAGCCCCTCCTTGGCTGCGCCATCAGAACCGGAGTACCTGAGCCTATTGTGTTGCACCGGCGTGCCGCCACCGTTGACCATCGACCGAGCTACCGCATCACCCCGGCTCTCAAACTGATTGAGGCGTCGCAGTACATCGGCCAGAGTCGAACGGAGACAGACGAGCTCATCTCCTTGTTCGAGCACCTTCTTCTCGAGGTCGTGGACGCGCTCGCGTAACCCCTCGTTCTCGGTCTCGATCATGTCATCTAGGAGGGGCATAAAACTAGTATTAATATCTCAAAACTCATTATTGGAATATATTTATAGGTTTGTTTATTGGCCCACATAGACATTATTCAGCTCCAGGTTATATAGTAATATTTCATATGCAATAAATATGCAATGAAATGAGGTGGTAAGATCGCCCTTGTGGTGCCCCGTTCAAACAATCCTACTTTTCATCCATAGTCTTAATTGGGGAACAATGACTTTGTATCAAGTTTCGATGTTATTAAAAAAATATATATGTATTACTCGCAAAATTATTTTTTATTTTTTATTAAAACAATATTTTATTCTCTCCAATAGTAGTAATAATGATAATACATAATGATAATAGTTGATGGTAGCTATAAAATATAATATATTATATAAGGTATAAAATATATTAAACAATTTAATCACATGGCCACTAAATATGAAAAATGATTCAAAATTAAATTTTATAGCTCTTAGTTTAGGCCTAACACAACCAGCTTGTAAATATTTACATAATTCCTTCTACATCTAACCTTTTCATCCTTAGCTTCTCCAAGAGATTCTTATTATTATTGTGATTTCATTATTTTACAGTAGACCTATTCGTTTTAGTATGTTTTCGAAATACTAGTTCTTGATATTGTTGGGCTTGGAGGCTTGGGGCATACTCACAAGATGAGTAATAGAATCGTGCTGCAATATGTACAATAAGGTAGTGGCATCAGTTTGAGTGGGAGGTACATAAACTCTATCCAGTTAACCTTGAAATTTCAAATTAATTGATTCTATATTTGAATTTTTAATTACAGTAATAAATCTCATGAATTGTTAACAGGTTACAATAAAATAACTCATGGTAGTTAAATATGACATAACAAATGATAAATTGAGTATGATCTGCAAAATGATTGACTTGCCTAGGATAAAAATCAATTGATCCATGTTTAGAGGCTATGAATTTATCATATTTATTTTCCGAGTTTTTAAATGAAAGATAATTATTAAAATGTTCATCATTCTTATTTGTTCATTTGTTTTCATTTTTTCATTGATTATTCATTTATTATTTGTTTGATTGAATTAATAAAGGGCGGCCAACAATATCATTTCATTTGTGGTTTGTGACTCAATCACAAACTAATGAAATTTGTATGCATCTTATTCAATTATTTCTGAATATGTCAAATTCTTGTTTAAATTCAGCAGAAACCTGAAACAATAAGTAGTATTTTCTCTTCCAAATTTATTTGCAGTATACAAGTAGGTTTTAAGCCAACTTATTTATAAATTATATTATTACGCTGACCAATAGTGTGGTTTGTTGAAGATTATCTGTAGCGGTTTCGATCAAGTGTCCCAGGCTATGCATAGAGGTGCGGTCACATAAAAAGTTTTCTACCAAAATTTAAATTTAAATTAAACAAATGCTATGCATATTATAATGTTAATTTTTCACAGACTGTACTTGAAGTGCATGAATCACGGTGAATTTTCTTCAGAATTCAACCACTTTATGTGACCGCAAGCGTACTTTATAAAATATCATAGGCTTTGCACTGGTAATGAAGAATAAAGCTTTTTGTAAGGTCCGGTACTACCAAGTCCAGCTAGCAATTATCTGAGAGTTGGTGAAAACAAATATCCCAGGAAACCATGGTGATAACAACTTTTATCTGCTAGTTGAAGCTACTCCCATGTTGGTAATACCAGGCCTAAAGCCTGTTTTACACGGTCCAAGTTTTCATCCAAGTCGTTGGATTCATGGGTTGATTACAAGTTCATGGATCGTCTAAATGAAAAATGACTTGGATGAAACGTTGAATCCCAGGGTTGGATAGAAGCTTTTCGCTCCAATTTTTCCTTTTAGACGATCCAAGAACTTGTAATCAAACCTTGAATCCAAGGACTTGGATGAAAACTTGGACCGTGTAAAACAGGCTCAAGAATAGTATTTTTTATGCTGTATGAATGGTGGAAAAATGACCATTCACCAACAAGGTCAATATTTCCCTCGTACTAATTTACTACAAATTCAGTACAAATCAATTTCATCAGCAAAAAAAAATGACCACTTCATTTCTTCATTTATTACAGTTAAAATTGTAGGGAATTTGGCAAGGGAACTGTATTAGATGTGGCTAATAGTAAAAGTGTTGATATCGGCACAAATAGCCTGGATGTTTTTTGAGGCCACGCAATATTACTAATATTAGGTCAGTTGACTCTTAGCCAATACTAGCCAAGCTATTTTAATAACGAAGTAATGGACACCTATAACACACCTTATTGCCATAGCAACAAGAACCTCTGTGATTGGGTCATTTACATGTGGTATTGTTGTCAATGACATTCATAGCAGCAAAACATAATAGAATTGCCTAGGTAGTTACTTAGCCTACAAGAGTTTCCTTTTTACGAGGTAAATTACAGTAATTACAAGATGCAAGACAATGCAACTCTGCATGATGCTCTGACAAGAATATAATTATAGAATGTAGACCTCTCCTACATGGAACATAATAAGGTAAAAGAGTTTTATTTAGACCTCGACTACAGGGAGATTTCATCTAACCTGCAAATTAAAAGATCTTTTTTAAAAACTGTAGACCTATACTGGGAGTTTTTTTTTGCAGAAATGAACTTAATGTAAAATAAGTTATTTTTCAGGCAGGGCATACTGGTATATTATATAGAATTTACTTCTGATCATATTACAACTATCATAGAAGAGGTTCCTCTGATGAAACTACTTGAGTCTAATAATTAAAAAAAAAATTAATTCTGAAATGGAATCAATTGAAAAATCTTACGCAAAATCTGCATGAATTTAAATACATGAATATGGTAACTCATGAATAAAGTAGACAATTTTATGAGTAAATATATAGTTTACCCATGGTGAAATTAAAGAATTGTGATTTGGATCACTTTTCACCTTGAAATCGACATTTTTGACACTTAAGTTTTACTCACAATTTCTAAAAACCTACATCTATTTTTACTTTCAATTCAGTGATTGACAAATTGAAACATCATTTTTCTAAAATAATGTTACTCTCGTACAAAAATATATGAATCCAATCTGAATTGGGAAAACACTATTATCATGATCTCCCACAAGAGGCAATGCTCAATTTTTAAAATTTGAACATACAAATCTTGAAAACTAGTTCAGGGACACAAATGATTTTTTTGATATCATGACGTAAATTGCGTATATATTTACAAATTTACAACACACAGTTTCGAGTATTCACAAACATCTGAGAGTAAGAGAGGAATGCTATAGAAAAAGTCAACTCACAACTTCTTACTGGAACAGTACCTACTGTGTACCTGTACACCTAATGTGAATTTGATATTCCGAAGGAAAATAATTTATAAAGAAAGTGAGTGAAAAACTACATAGAATTTTTCAAGAGCGATAGTAAACAATGAGATGGCAATCAGATCAAGTAATAAAATGTTTGATTATAATTTCTAATTCATTCACCATCTCTAATAAAATGAAATATAATAAACAAAAAGTCAACTCGCAATTTCTTATTGGAACAGTATACCTACTTAGAACAACAATGTAAATTTTATATTACGAAGGAAAATAATGTAAAGAAAGTGAGTGAAAAACTACATAGAATATTTCAAGAGCGATAGTAAACAATGAGATGGCAATCAAGTCAAGTAATAAAATGTTTGATTATAATTATAATTCATTCGCCATCTCTAATAAAATAAATTATAATAAACTAGATAGACGAGATAATAATAATTCGAATCATAATTCGATAATCAAAATATAAAACTTTTTCTTTGATGAAAGTTGATCGTGCTAATTATGTATACATGCAGGAATATTAAACGACCCAATCACATCTCAATCAAGTCGCTATGATATGAAGTTATGATAGTATGAAGTGTCAACCAATTAGTTATTCTAATTTATCGAATGTTGAATACGACTTCACTAACTAACATCGTTTCTTGTTCAAGATGGGTAAATAAAAGAAAACAAACAAGCGAAGTCGCAATAAGGGTCCTAACGACGCAGCATCCTGGATGACGTCAAATCACGTCTCACTGTAATGCAGTAAAGAACTTACTCCAGGCATTAACGACGCCGCTAATCGTATCGCTAGGTGAATCCATTGTTGTTGTTAATATTGACACCATGCTCGCCTTGTAACTAAAATGTACATAATAACCGCCCACTAAACAAGCATAAATTCACCACACTACCAGTTCGATTAAATGAAACACATAACTTTAATAAAACGGTTGATTACGCCCCAGCTAGCTACATAGCCTTGGCCTTGCGATCTCACACTAGCGTCGCCCGGCTGTCAGAATGTTATATCACAGCTGTTCTTCGCAGCCAGATGTTGAGTATGTAGCGACGCGATCAATAACGCGGCGCCTATCAGAAACAACCCCTTACGCCCCCACCCCACTTATTTTAATAACTGGAGATTAAAATCATTATCTGCCATGGGACAATGATACCGGCGAATCAATCACTATAAACTGAGGGATACAGTGGTTGCCCTTCAGCTGTTGACGTAAGCAGCATATAGAGATGATTACTACAAGAAAAAATGATCGGAACCTAAAAAACATCTTTCAATGATAATAAAATAGCAATTCATTTTTATTTTCATCTCATTTCGCAATATCTCAGTTATGTCATTCAAAATATGTATATAATCGTCCGATTACATAAGAAACCTTCATCTCATCATCTCATTAATCATTCATTCGACGCCAATAAGATTGTATTATTATTATAGTGCGTCGTTAAACCCAATAGGAAAATTTAAAAAGGATAAGACTGAAAGACAGAAGACCTACCAATGCGGCTTGATTGACACTAAAAAAAGTCAGTCCTTTTATATCAACAAATAGTTGTCTGAAAAGGTCGAGGAAGATGACAGGTCACCTATAACAATATTTACTTGTTTACTCTGCCCACCTGTAGACTTCCAAGTTTTAACCCATACCGTCTTAATATACCCACATTGTTCACGTATTTAATTATTACACGCTCTTTCTCTCTCGTCTCTCTGTCATTCCCATGCACGTGATTACTGTTCTGTCACATGCGATGTCAGTTCGGTCGAGCATAGATCCTGTACCAAGGCCGCTATTATCTCACAGCGCTTCTAGAGAGATGAGCTGACCTTGGTTCGAACCCGAGCCTCTCCCAACACTAATATTGACACATTCTACTTGAAACACTCCTCGCAGTTGCGTGACCACAGTGTCAAACTGGTTCCGGTTAACTGAGCGGGGGTGTGTCTCAAAGTAACTATCGAACACATAATATAAGTATTGGAAAATATTAGAAGAGGGCCAGCAAGTAATATAATTCAAGTCTTTCAATCGTTTGTGCAACAGGGTCAAAAAGTAATTTTGAAAATAACTCTGTATTGATTGATTGATTATTGTTTGCTAAATGACTGCACCAACAGCTAGGTAATTTGGGGTTACGAATGACCAGGTGATTATGAAACTATGAAGTGATGATAGTCGTTTACAAGGACGTTATGAAAGAACTTTTACAAAAACCCATGCCTCATGCGGGACTCGAACCTACGTACAACGGTGACTTCAATTTCGAAGCAAAAATAATTCTACATTGGGGAAATTTCAATTAATTTTTTATGAACAGCATCAGAATTGAATAAGTACTCTCGTATTTTTTTCGCAGAGGCTATATATAGCACTATTCATAAGTAATATTACATGTTGCCATTTTGACTACGGCAATGGGTAACTATATAAAGTATAAACGAACTATACTAATGTTTGAATAATTCGATCCATGATATCTTCATCATCACTAAAAAACAGTTCTCTGATTGAAAGCCATTATGTTTAGTTCATTATTCTAATGGTCTGTAACATGATGAAAAAAAAACATGGAGGTTTTGAGGTTGCGTATTTAATGATGGCGAAATTACAAAAAGTTCAATTGACACATCATCCTCATCTCAAAATGTAGCCCCGTCGACTAATCATTCGTTTTGATAATATTATCATGCACATTAAAAAGAGACGACTGACAAAGTTTCATGAGGTTGTCATTCATGTCAGATAACGATGGATAATAAACATTGATAGACATGTTTCATCCGACATTTTCGACTTATATTTTGATGCATATCAACGAATGTGTCACCAATCGCAATCATAGATTAAATCTATCATAATTTAATTTATGATCCTTCGAATGGTACATATTTTCATGAGGCATGCCACATGTTTTCAAATGATTTTATTCATATTTAATACAGTATACCATAGACTCAATTGAACCACATATCGTCAAGAAAGATTCTTATCAGATCAGATGTGAATATTTGATCTGACAAAATTCATTGCCTTCGAATAACATTACCAGTCATACGTCCACTCCTCTTTACATTCTACTCCTATCAAGAATTAGCGAAAAGATGTCCGTGCAGCAAACTATAAATGTGTCCACGAAAATGGTTCCGAGCGACCGTTCCCCCTACTCTACACCACTAGTGCGCGGGTGGTTCGCACCATCCATTTTCGTGGCTATACTATCGTATATTATGAATGTGGTGTTACCAAAGGTAGGGCAAGGCGAGGTCGAGTCAGTCAGAGGTCGAGGCTAGAGGTAGAACAGGACGTGAGCTCGAGTCCCGAGGTTGAGATGCGGTCACTTTATAGGTGTGGGTTCGAGTCTCAGTTGAGATACGAAGTAGCTATATTCGTCGAACTGGATACGTAGGTGTGTAACTGTGTTGTATTTGTATCGGTAACGCCGCGGGTTTAGCCGTTCAGGTTAGTTTTAGGTTTTAGATTAGATTGAATTCTTCTTTGATAGTGTGTTCGGTTAGTTGATTATAATTAGACTGAGTTGGTTAAAGTTTAGGATGCGGGCAATAACAACGCCCGCATGAGAGGTGATACTGTCGGATGGTCCGATGATAGAGGTCGAATAGAATCAATAAATATAAGAGGAAAATCATGGATGGGCCCAAGGATTTGGGTCCTTGATATGGAAACACAAAGGCGTAGGCGTATCATATAAGTACAGGGAGATGAACCTCGTAGGTTCGAGTCCCAGGTAAGACAAATATGTGTCGGGAAGGTAGCCGACAAAAAGTTCGCGACAGAAAGAGCGCGGCGACCACAGGATCGCGGACAATAAGATGGTCGTCGCGATTTTTCTGTCCGCGACCTTTTGGCCGTCGACATTATAGAGTCGGTCATATTACCCAGTACCTACAACCGTGGGGAAAGGTGGTCCAATTTGTTTTACACGTGTAGTGGAGGATGGAGATAAAGGACGAGGTAGGCGAAGTGTAGAGGACATAGAGGAAGGGTTTGTCACGAGGCGGAGGGCGCTAATCACTCACCAACTTCCGCCAGTTCTTGATGACTTCCGTTACTCCTCGCCATGCTCGATACTCCGTTCAGCCGCATCATGGGTCGTGTGACGTCACGGCAGCAGCATGGTGACCTAGTGACCAATCAGAGATTAGATAACACACGGACGACCTTGCCTTATCACATACCTCACACGTCACACGGGCTTCTGTAATGGCTGCGGGCTGTTAGATTGAGCCTATCTATAAGCTATATTGATGTAGCCAAATGGCACGTACTGTATATAGGAACTTTGATTTAAGATGACGATTTATTTGCTAAATAATCCTACCAACAGCTACCTTATTAGGGGGTAGGCCTGCGAATTAGTGACATTATTGAAATTATTATTTCATTGAGATTATTGACATTATATATAATATAACATTATTGAGGGATCAAAATTGATAAAAGTTGTAGTGTCGCAGGAAATGGTGCGGGGCGTGGGGGCGGTGGGCCATATTGACGCGATTTCAAGGAAATTTAGGGAATAAGTGGATGGGAGAGCGC
Organism: Brachyptera risi; assembly: GCA_964007535.1. Classification (NCBI taxonomy): domain Eukaryota; kingdom Metazoa; phylum Arthropoda; class Insecta; order Plecoptera; family Taeniopterygidae; genus Brachyptera; species Brachyptera risi. The sequence continues at coordinate 36,518,637 of OZ023331.1, read as the reverse complement.
AGTTGGTTGATTGCGCGTGACCGTGTCAGGTGTTGATTTATATAAAAATTAATAATATGAATCAAGTTGCAAAAATCTTGAACATAACATTATTATTGTAGATCCCCTTGCACCAATAGAAAATATGTTGTGGTGTAATAATTAATTCAATTTTATATATAGGCCTGTATATATATATATATATATATATATGTATATATATATATATATATATATATATATATATATATATATATATATATATATATATATATATATATATATATATATATATATACATATATATATATTTTTTTCTCATAAGATATTCACTATACTAGGAAAACGCGGGATGCGCGTTGTTAGACGAGCTTAGGGGTATAGAAATCCAAAATGAAAAATAATTTGTCAACCCAATCTACATCTACAGACCTTGGATCACTCCAAACGTTCAAAAACCTTACGAGAATCAGTTATGTCACGGCCTTCCTCTTCATTTATTTTAATCGTTTCGAATTAATTGGTGACACTTGTTGCTATAGATTTAATTGGTTCCCGTAATAGCCTAAATTGATGGGAAAATGCTTTATAAATGCGTTTTCTTCGTTATTTCTTATCCGATTGATGCGAAAAATCTCTCAAAATGTGCTTAATAGTTTCCTTTATATTCGGCATAAATTTGAGAGGTCTTGAAAAATTTTGATTTTTCAAGTATTTTCCTCCGGGTTATTCTAATGGGGATTTTTGAAATTTCTAAAATTCATAAAAAAAAAAGTTACCACCCGATAATGCCACAAAACTATACAGATCTAAGTTAGATGAGGAACCATGACGAAAAAAAGTTTGAAGTTGATAGCTGTAGCCGTTTGACCTGTGGAGAACCGACAAAAAAACATAAAAAAAAAAAAAAAAAAAAACATAAAAACGAACATCAATTTTTTTCAGTATGTCAAATTGAATCCTCGCTAAAGCTCGTCTAATTAAATTAATTTAATAGAGAGTATAGGCCCTATACTAAACTGCATTCAATTAAACTAGGAAAACGCGGGATGCGCGTTGTTAGACGAGCTTAGGGGTATAGAAATCTAGAATGAAAAATAATTTGTCAACCCAATCTACATCTACAGACCTTGGATCACTCCAAACGTTCAAAAACCTTACGAGAATCAGTTATGTCACGGCCTTCCTCTTCATTCATTTCAATCGTTTTGAATTAATTGGTGACACTTGTTGCTATAGATTTAATTGGTTCCCGTAATAGCCTAAATTGATGGGAAAATGCTTTATAAATGCGTTTTCTTCGTTATTTCTCATCCGATTGATGCGAAAAATCTCTCAAAATGTGCTTAATAGTTTCCTTTATATTCGGCGAAAATTTGAGAGGTCTTGAAAAATTTTGATTTTTCAAGTATTTTCCTCCGGGTTATTCTAATGGGGATTTTTGAAATTTCTAAAATTCATAAAAAAAAAGTTACCACCCGATAATGCCACAAAACTATACAGATCTAAGTTAGATGAGGAACCATGACGAAAAAAAGTTTGAAGTTGATAGCTGTAGCCGTTTGACCTGTGGAGAACCGACAAAAAAACATTGAAAAAAAAAAAAAAAAAAAAAAAAACATAAAAACGAACACCAATTTTTTTCAGTATGTCAAATTGAATCCTCGCTAAAGCTCGTCTAATAACATCAAGTTGAATTGCATCAAGGGGTCAGTGGTTCTCTTGTTCTACAGTTATGCCTATCACATGATCATTGGGGGGTCAGCCGACGCCCTGACCCCCGGCTGACGAAAACCCAGGCCACGTTTCGACTTAATTTCAGTTTCTAGCGGAGAGAGTTACCGTGACTGAGACACAAAAGCAGCTCAACTCAACAATGTGATATAATCTACGCTAAGGTCCACGTTCAGCTTGCATTAAAAGGAAAAGAGAAAATTTGAAGCGTATACCTTTATTCTAACTTTAATAGTGCCGGAATTAACAGAGTGAGAGTAGTAACTCTCAGATAAAGGTTAACCGGACATGGTAATACCGGGCCTTAGAAGCATATTTATCCTAAATTATCGTGTGCATACTGCTATCCTGAGGAAGAAACTTCTTTGGGGCTACTTGCATTTCAAAACTTTGAAATCAATTTATCATAATTCGATATTTATAATTTTTTTTATATTGGGTTAACGACGCACCGAAATGATGACTTAGATCTATTGGCGTCTTACAAGGTTTATTGTAGGTTTATTGTAAGTTTATATTATTTTGTAAGCTTTATTGTTTATATCTTTGCACACAGAATAAAATATAATACTGCCTGGTATCAGACTTTTATATTTACGTATATGGTCAGAGGCGCAGGAGGTGATGTCAACGACAAAATGTCACAATATTTTTTTTGTATCTTCAATATGAACTGAGTAAATATTAAACTGGGCAATGCAGAATGCAGCTATAAGACTTTACATATACCTATATACATTTTTCAATTAATAGATAATAGGTAAATAGAGATATAGTTACCGGTAGCAAATTTATTCAGTGTGTATAGTTTGGAATTCAAATAGTAAACCGGTTAGTTAGTGTTATTTCGATGAACTCAACGACTTGGTTATTAGTGCCTAAAAACAGTATAGAAGAAGATCTGTACGTAGATATAAGACTCGATTATAAATATGTGGTGAGGTCACGAAAATCAGTGGGGGTCATTTCCCCCTTTCACGTACCACTTCCTTCCCGCCTAACATGTGTAATATAATAGAAAGTGTATTATTAATCAAAACGAAAGACAACTGATTAATTTCTCACTAATTTAATTTGGAATTGAACGAGTGACAAATTGAATGGAAAATAAAATGTATCATTACGACACGCACGTGCATTAACAACTCGCATTGCTGCTTTCTTTCCTAAGCATCTCAAATTTTAAAACGCAGAGCAAAATTTCACGCGTAATTTTATACGACAATGGGAACTCGACATAATAATGACCGATTATTTTGATCATAATTGATTAATCAAACAGTTACGTAATGTATTATATCAAGCCAAGCTTATTAAGAATTAGAGGCTACTTTACATCTCACAACCCATGAGTAAAACCCATAGTAAAACATATAGGGGGACGCAAAAGCGTCAATACAAGCCTTAAGCTCTCAACACATGGTGGGTAAACGCATAGACTTCTCTATGGTAAACGGTAGGACCAATCAGTCTAATTCTTTTTGCAATAAAACAACAGTGAGCATATCTGTGCCTCTACGTTCAGTAAAAATCATAATTCTATATCATATCACTCTGAAAAAATCGTAAAAACAATGAAAAACAGGTAGAAACCTGTTGATTTTTGACAATTATTTTGAAAGGGTTGAAAACATACTACAAACTCAAGCTCTTAGTACGAGCACGTATTGAATACTAGTGATCATCTAACCGAAAACTAGAAGTTGATACGGTGATTGGTTTTCCGTTGCCAACTTGGCCCCGAACGTCTGCAATCAAGCCGGTAGGCAAGATGTAAAGCGGCCTCTTAAAAGTAGACTGATTGGGAGACCCTTAGAAGTCAGAGTACTTTTCCACTTCCACAAAAAAAATCTTCCTTGGCCGATTAAAATAAAACCATCCGATACTTTCAACCTACGAGCATATACCTCAGTCAAGTCATTTGACACGTAAAGTGCATGCACAAGAAAGAGAAAGACGTCCTGAACGCCCTAGAAGAAATTAAGTGGTGTGTTTGTTTCAGTTAATTTTTATACTAATTGGGTTAAACTGTCCCTTGTTTCTCGTTCCAGATGGCTTACAATGCCTCCATCTATCTCGGGTGTGTATAGCTTAATGCATATTCCCGTACTGCCTACACTGTTTACCAGAAACCCCTTGTGAAGCTTGCTTGTCCGTATTGTCTACTTCTCATTTCACCTCCAGAAAATAGTCTTAGTAGGCCTATACACTACCCATTACTCATAGCTCATACCGAGGGGTTAACAACTCGCAAATTTGGTGTACACTTGATTTCAGATTGCAAAATTTCAGGTGATTCAAGAGATTTCAGGGATTTCAAGGGTTTCAGAGATCTCAAGAGATTCCAGGGATTTCAAGAGATTTCATAGGATTTCACAGGTTTCAGGGATTTTAAGAGATTTCAAGAGATTTCAAGGGGATTTCAAAGGGATTTCATGGCAAGTGTACACCAGATTTCAGGAGTTGTTAACCCCTCGACCCATACCAACACTTCAGTGCAAGACATGGGGACGGTGGTTCGGTTTTTAGTGTATATAAGCAGAACACGACACTTTATAGAGGTAAAGTGGGAGAATTGTAGGAGAGGTGTTGTAGGTAAAATGGGACAAAAGGGATTAGAAAACGGTGGTTCATGAGGTAAGTAGACCAAAATATACTTTTTTGGAATTTGGAGGTAAAGTGAAATGTATGGAAAAGTAGAAGAGGTGTAGGCAATAGAGGACAAAAAGAAATCGAAAAAGGTTGGAATACAAGCAACTTTTTGGAGGTGAAGTTGAGAAACGAGAAGTTGATGGACGAACAAAAAATACGGACAAAAAATTAAAACCAGTCGGCGATACTAACCAACGGCGGTAGAGTAGGAAGGGGCGCCTGAAGAGCGTATATTGGAATAAAGTCGAATCGGTTATAACTTGGGTTTGGGTGTCCGACCTTACCTGAACCCTAAACACATTTTACAACCATCCATTGAAAAGTACCCCTAAGCCCATGTCACACAACTGAGTTGACTTTATTCCGATATACGCTCTTCAGCCTCCCCATTTGGAGATACAGTTGGGACCGGAAAGGTAAGAGAGGTGATGTTGTAGGCGAAAAATAAAGTTACAGTTAGTGTAGGCAATTCGAGTCACTTTTTGAAGGTCAAGTGAGGGAAGTAGGCCTATGAGAAGTGATGTAGATAATACGGGGATGAATATAAAAAAGGGTGGTAGGCAATGTAGGCAGTATACGAGAATACGCAGTAAGGAAATAGACAGCCCAGGAACGAACCATCTCTATCAACCATCAAGCAAGTTGACAGGATGCATAAAGCAGGACTGCCACACGTACACGTGTTAATTAATACCGAGTAGAACGGTTGTTCAATACGAGGCACAGAACGAGATGTTGGTATGCTGGAAACTAGAAAGGGAGAAACGTGCATGCAATGCGGCCAATGCGCCGTTATGACATCACGAGACATGTTTATCATCTTTCACGTTATCCTTATCTATATATATATATATATATATATATATATATATATATATATATATATATATATATATATATATATATATATATATATATACACAAAACCAGGACAACAATATGGTCTACATTCCACATTCACCGACACCAAAATAGTCATGATTTATTAGAATAGAGATAGGGTTAAGTGCTTTTAGACACCTTGCTCAATTCCAGTATTTATTTATACAGCATATAGTTAGTGGTTATATGCCGTAGTGACAGCTGTAATTCTTTTCAATTTTTGGGGGAGTTGAATGACGCATTGTAATGATAACCAAGATATAGTGGCGTCGGATGAATGGTTAATTAGATGAAGAAATTAAGGTTTCGTGGGTAATGGGAAGGATAGTGGGAAGGAAGCGGTCGTGACCTGTATTGTAGGAACAATCCCGGCATTGGTGTATACTCTAAAGAGGATATAGCCGCGTGAAACACCTATAAAGATGGACGGTGGCAGAGATCAAACCGAAGTCCAATTCACCCACAACTCCCGGGTCTGCTGTGGCGTTACTGTTGATGTAGCTGCTTCGCATGCTAGCGGTTTATGGTTCGACTCCCCACGCAAAAACTTTTCATTTAAAAAAAAAAATAACTATTAAATGCTGTCTCGAGAGCAGGGTTATGATAATGCTTTTCAATTTGACCACTGATACAAAAATATCCACGCAAATGTTGTGATTTTCAACTATTATTTTTAATCCTATTCAAAAACCGACTTTCAGAAAAATTCTCGCCTCCCGGGTTACATGAAGCAAGCGCGTTAGCATTGAGCAACTTGGGCCAGTAGTTGTATCACAGATAAAGGAAGCGTCCTCCTGTATCTGTGGTTGTATATAGAGATTGAACGTTCATCAGGTTGCCATGGGGGCAGCGTATACCGGAATAAGTCGGTCGTAGGTGACATGGGCTTCGCGGTACTTTTCAATGGAATGTGGTTAGGGTTCAGGTAAGGTTGGACACCCAAACCCATGTCACACAACCGAGTTTATTCCGGTATATCCTCTTCAGGCGCCCAACGTTTCTCAATTTGTTTCTCAACGTCGTTGAGAGCATACAAACTAGTACCGTATTGAAGTAGTGATTGAAGAACATAATAAAAATAATAATACCAGCACATGTAGCTGAGTGGTTAACGCACTCGCTTCATGTGCTCCGGGAGGTGAAGGGGAATATCGGGCCCGGTTCGATCCCCGCCACCGTCCATCTTTACAGAGGTTTTTCGTGGTTGCCCTCTGTAGTCTAGGCTAATGCCGGGATCGTTCCTACAATATAGGCCACGACCGCTTCCTTCCCATTATACTTCCCAATGCCTAAGGAATCTTCATCTTATCATCCCATCAATCATTGATTATCATTCATTCGACGCCAATAGATCTTAGTTATCATTATAGTGCGTCGTTAAAACCCAATATGAAAATGTTTAAAAAATAAGAACGTAATTCGTGGGGACATTGTTGTTCATTTATTACAACAATGTATTGAATGACATCACTTGAATGAAGCCAATATACATCTATCAACGAAAGAAGAAAGTCGTCAGCTAGGACAGCAATCACAAATAATCACCGTCGTATTTATAAATAATATAGATAGTATTTTGACTGATCGGTGATTTTTCAGAACAAAATTACGATCAGAAACAACTTTCAACAACACTAATAGCCGCAGCGAAATCTATAATTTTTTCAAGTTTTCACAATTATTTCATTAGTATTCTATAAAATATAAATCCTGCTTTTCGTGGATTCAAGTGGGTATATATCCGCTTTCTGATTGAATGTGTAGCGATTAGATTAACAGTATCAGAATCTACGTATCGACGGTATAATTCCGCGTGTAATGGAATATCATTAAAACATTACAGAACTGACTCAATTTTATACACCTGTATAGATCGAGACGAACTGAAATTTAACGGTTTTTCAAAGAACCCGCAGCGCCCTTCCTGTATTAGTATTCTTACTCAATTGATCAACGAAAGTTATTGCATCAGCACTTACATTTACCTAACCACACTATATTAAATAATGAGAAACAACTAATGCCCGCCGGTGCTTCTCGCTATATAAGCTAACGTAACCCCTCTCTCAAAACGTACCAGTAGTTTCGTGTTGATTCATTCAATTTAATTAACCGATTAATGAATTACATTTTGTAAACTCCGTTCAGTAGAGTGATGGCTGCGATCGCCCGTCTCTCCCATTATATATCACTGACGGTCGGACGTGTCAGTACTCGCATGTTATACTAGTATATCCACGAAGAAGAAAGTCATTGTTGGACGTGGGTTCGAATTCCGCATAAGTCATGGGTTTTTGTGAACGTCCTTTCACTGATCATCACTTCATAGTTTCATTATCATCAGCTCGTTCGTACCCCCATATAACCTTACCTGTTGGTGGAGTCATTAAGATTTAAGAAAACAATGATCAACCAAGGCCGTGAACCGATTAAATGATCGTAAAAACGTATGTAATTACATAATGTCGCTACAACTTTATAGGGATTGATGGGTGTCAGATCGTGATAAAAAAATCATAATAACCTAACCACAACAGTGATATTACGCGATAATATTAATACCAATAAAAGTAATAGTTTTTTTTTTTTTTTAATAACATCGAAACTTGATACAAAATCATTGTTCCCCAATTAAGGCTAAGGATGAAAAGTAGGATCGTTTGGACGGGGCACCACAAGGGCGATCTTACCACCCCATTTTAATTATTTAAAACCAATGAACTTCAACACCAGGGCTGCGCTGCCGGTGACCATAACTTTTCGCCGCAGATAAAAGTCTTGCAGTTTCCGAAAGTCCGAAACACATTATAAGTAAAAACCGTTTCTGTGATATATATCCGGACATTATCAGCATTGGTATTAAGAGTAAACATTAAGAGTAATTAAGAGTAATAGTAGTGTATTATCTTACGCGGGCTTCTGAATCTTCAATACATACCTAAATTTAGAATTTAATTTGGATTTTTTTTATAATTTTTTTTCAATTTATAATTTATAAACGATTCTACCTTTCATCCATAGCCCTAATTGGGGAACAATGATTTTGTATCAAGTTTCGATGTTATTAGAAAAAAAAAAATTTCAAATGTATCCGTAAAATAGTGTTGTATGTATGTATATGTAGAAGCAAGAATAGAATGATTTGAAATTAAAATTGAATTGAATATTTGTGTTTGATATATTGGTAGACGACCTTCTTGTTGCGTGCATATAAGTACAGTCTAAAATCAGGCGCCGCGACTTGAGACGAAACTAAACACGCATCTCAATCAAGTAACCGGGCCAACCATTTATAAGTGAACTGTTTTTCTAACATCGAATAACCCAATACTTCTGGTTTACAAGTTTATACGAAACCATTCTAATAAAATCTCGCCTGTCTGTGCGCTGAACCATAACTCAGAAGCCCGGGGTTCGATTCCCGCAATGGTCGACCATAATGATAAGAGATTTTTCGCCGTTTTCCTCTGCATATTGGTATATTCAGGAGTGGGTATAACGACCTTTTCCTCATTTACACTCACAAAAAAAAAAAAAATGATAAAATGACCTGTCGATCTTCCCATCATTCCATACACCGTTGACGAAAACCAATAGATCTTGAATGACCTGTTTATGTGATTGACTGAATATTGTGCTTGCTCAACGGCCCCACCAACAGCTAGGTTATCCGGGGGTACGAATGACCATACGTGATATAATAAATATATAACGTGATGATAAGAGCCAGGACGATCAAAAACCCGTACCCTATGCCAGACTAACCCAGTTTTTTTTAAAGCGGTGACTTTGTTAACTGAGCCACGGAGGACGTCTTAGATGACCTTCTTTGGTGGATAAAATGATGATATAAAATCATACGCCGCGAATTGAGACGAAAATGAACAGGCAATCAATTAACTGGGCCATTTTAACAAGTATAGGGCCCATTGTTCTTCTCTCATTAATAAGCTTATATATTTTATAGTTTACAAGTTGCATGGCTGCCGTGAGTGTAATAAGTTAATGACCGCTTGGCGGGAGGGCCGAAGTTCGACCACCTCGTGCAGCTCTAGCTGTGTGTAAGTGTATGGCTCTTAGTAATTAGGCCAGTCGTTCCCAGGCCATGGCAGGCAAGTTGACAGGTCGTGGGAAACAAAACGTCATGTCATGACAAGGCCTGTACATAAGTGTGACAATGTCGGGACTCGAACCGAGCGGTTGACAACTCGATGACAGCTGTGTGCAACTCGAGCTCTGTGAGATTGCAGGAAGGAATTGTTACAACATAGCTGTCCATAACAGCAGGGTCCGACAGATAGAGGAGAGCTAGTACACTTGCGGTCACATAAAAAAAAAAAAACAGGAATTTAAATTTAATTTGACCTATACCGGTATGCATATTTCAGTCACCGTATTTCTTCATGGCCTTGTATATAAGTTACCACTATTGATTATTAATGACTGATTTTATAATAACGTTCTATTATATTAGTGTTTTGTATTATGCATGGCTTTACAAGAAACTCCTTGCCCATACTTTGAGCAAATATCTTTGTGTATTATAGGCCTTCTATAGTCCTTTGGACGAAAGTTGAAAATAAATGAAGAGGTTGATCAAGTTACTCTGGAACTCAATTTACCGACATAATACGCAATAAAAGTTAAAACTAACAAACAATGTATTCATACGCACTCCACGTATATATTCTATAAAAAAATTAACAGTAAAAATGTGCTTGAATTTTATTTGAATGATTTTTTTTCGGTAATTACCGTTTTATATGATCATCGCAATGTACCTATACATTGTCTGCTGTGGTTTTAGTGTGTCATATCAGTCTACACTTGATTCAGGACGCATTTTAATGTGGCTTTATTCGTGACCGCAAGCGTACAACCCGAGGGGTTAACAACTCCTGAAATCTAGTGTAGGGCATACTTTTGCCATGAAATCTTCCTGAAATCCCTTGAAACCTTCTTGAAATCTCTTAAAATCTTCTTGAAATCCTTTGGAATCTCCTGAAATCTCCCTGAAATCTCTTGAAATCTGAAATCATGTGTACACCAAATGTACCAGTTGTTTACCCATCGGTACAACCATTGTCTACTTGTATTCACGTAAGAAGTTGAACCATGTTCTGATCGACATTCCACATGCACTGTCCCACACCATCCGTTGTGCAGTTCGCTTCGTCATCTTTCGTGGATATGCAAGTATATGTAGTAAAGGTGCGACAACCCTGAAAACTCAACTCATGTGTATATAACAGATGTGGACCTCTTTTCTTGACCAATCAGCTGTCTTGTTAGATAAACAAATCGAGAACAGCAGGACACCTCAACAATAATAAAACAATGTCTTGACAATGTAGACTTGCGGTCACAAGATGTGGTTGATCAAATCGCATTAAAATGCATTCCGAACAGAATTTCCGAACGTTCCGTATACGCACTCGGACCATTAGACAATTTGTGTATGTTAAAACTCTCTCGAGGAATGTATAGGGCCTACACATGCACTCCACGTACAGTGGGCAAAAAATTATCGGTAAAAAATGCTCACATTTTATTTTAAATTTAATTTCAATCAAACCATTTGAAGTTACCGCAAGTATATACGTTCACTGTTAGAATTGGGACAACTGTTAATGTATGTGAACGTAATTCATCATTTAAAAAAATATTTTTAAAACTAAGGCCAAGGATGACAAGGTAGCATCGTTCGGACGGGGCACCATAAGGGCGATCTTGACCACTCTGAAGTTTTTTGAAATGTAAAGGAATCAAAGGCAATTTTATATAGGTTTGTATAAGAATTAACGTTGATGCGTGAAATGTTATCCTGGGAATTGTTTGGAGATCATCTGAGATAAAATATTAGGTGTACCCTTCCTAGTTCCTTGAGATGCATTATAGGTACGGCCTGGGCCGTCTCTGCGTGCACTATGAGCACGGCTATGGCACCGAGATTCTATATCACACAATAATTGCCAAAGTTTTACAATTATCTATAATTGGTAGACCTCTTCTTCAGTGTGCTAGACGATAACAAACTGATCCAAACTCGTACTCCCCGAACTTCCTTCTATTACATCCCACTAGTCCATAACCGCATGAGGGACAACCCTAAAAGGACAACGCTAGATTTGAAATCCTCTTTAGGGGCAACCCAACAATCAGACCCGGTTATCCCTCATCAAACAGCTGGACAACCCTGCACGAAGTCTCAAGTATCTTGCCAGTTATGGCAATGCGGTGAACATAGCTTTGCGATGGTAATTTAAAAGAGAAAGCAAATTGTTCGACTTGACCCTAATACGGTACAAACTGCAATCACTCCATATGAGACAAGCCGAGTGCTGTTTGTGACTCACGACTCCCTGGGACCGGGGTTCCAGCCCCGGAACGCAACAGGTGGTGCCACAAAGTGAGCTACTCGCGCGACAGAGTCGAGACCGGGGTTCGAGCCTAGGAAAACAAGTGGCATGTGGAAGTAACCATTCATAGGTTGCGGTTCGAGGGCAGGTCGATGAAACGTCGGGGACTAAGTACGCGTAAGGGTTGGAGCCCGAGATAACAACAGGTGGTGTGTGTGGAAGTACAGGTCTATGAGCTGGCTGGGGTTCGAACCCGGGACAACAGGTGGTACGTGGAAGTGACCGTGAATAGGCCGGGGTTCGAGGCCACGGTGTGAAAAGCAGAGGATTTTAGTGAGACCAGGGACAACAGCAGGTGCTGCATGTGAACTACAGGCAGAGGGGTAAAGACGGGTTCAGTAAGCCGGGGGAGGACAGGACAGCAGCAGGGTGGTACGTGAACGTGAACAAGAGCAGTCCGGGGGTTCGCGTTCAGGTATGTGAAAAGCCTGTAGACGTGCCTGGAAGACGAGCAGGTTGGTGTGTGTGGAGTACAAACTCAATGGTAGAAGTACAAGTCCATGAGATAGATGATGCGTAGACTAGGGTTCGAAACCACCTGGACACCGGCGATCAGGGGGATGCGACAGGTGGTTGTCGTCTTGTCGGTTCCAGTCAATGAGCTCGAGTTAGACGCGTGGACTAACGAACAAGAGAGCCGACAACTGTTGAACCAACTCAGCTAATGCGTGTAATCATGGTGTAATTCACCAAACGTGTGAACGCCCAACGACAACAGTTGATAATTCTACTTAATCCACGTCTCAAGAAACGAAACCAGAGTGTTTTGAACTCTGAATAATTAAAAGTCGCACACTCAGCGGTATTTGTATTAACAGCGTAGATATTCAACAAATATTTCAAGAAATGGTTGTACATCCTGTGATGATCAGCAAATGTTTTGTTAAGAAAAGACAAGACTAGGCCTGGCTAGATCTGAATGAAACAAATTATACACACGTTTACTAAAAGCAATTAGCAGATTAGGTGACGTGACTTACCAGCGGTAACAACGCGTATTATCCAATCAGAGCACACGAGTAACACAGACGCGCAAACATCAAATGTCACAAACAAACAAATAAATAAGACAAGAGGCCTGCGAGGTTGCACCTTTGATTGTTGAACACAAACTAACCTGACGCCAGGCTGGCTTTACTGCTTACCTGCCAAGGTAGGCGGCTACTATCCAAGCTGAACATATCACCTACGACAATCTGCTTGATCAACACAACAAAGGAAGAATGTATGTGAGACGGGGTTACATCGAGGTTGCCACATCACGAGGATCCGGGTTCGAGTCCTGTCTGAACCGGCACACAATAACAGCTGATATATTATATAATCGTGGGTACAGAGAATTATTCAACAATCCTGATCCATCGGCCCTCCCTTCTCCCCTCTTTATTTCACAGTCATTTTAAGAAACGTAAAAGGAACCACGTATTTAATTTGCAAATCAAATGTATCAAAGTACCAAATTGATATAATTCCCTCTATAGTTTTTTGTGCCCTTGCTTTACAAATAATTTAATGTACAATGAGGAATACAATGAATTGGACCATATTTTAACCCATAAGTTTTGGATCAACTTGGTTATGGTACTGCTTATAAAACTGTCTTCTTTATCCAATCACGGATGTTCAAGAATTTGTACTCACCATGGCCCTACTAAAAAGATCTTGGCAAGATGTCATTTATAAATAATAACACCTATAAAAGATCACGCTGGATTTTTCAGCAAGGTCATTGTAAACAGGTCTTTCTCCTTTTTTTTGGTTTGCGTGTGAATTGTGCACCACGAAACTGTACTCTGTACTACTTGCATATCGTCGTACGTACGAGATACCATATCAGGATGAAGTTTTAATTTTAAGAGCAATCCTTGAAAATGTTTCATGTTCGCAAAGTTGAAATGAAAGAGGTTACAATGTTTGAGAAATGCAAATAGCCGATGTTTCATTTCAAAAAGTATTTCTCCTCGAAAAACTCAATTATAACAAGAATTATATAGCTGTATATCCTATAGGCAAAAAGTTTATTATCAACTGTGGATAAAATGTTTGTATGAATGTATTGTTGCACTGAGTGATAAGAGACAACACATTTAGCCATACATTACTATCATCACCAGGTCACCACAGTTCTGGTGAATTGATGGCGAATGAAATAATAATACAAATTGATAAATTATGTGATATTATTCATTACTTATGTACTATGATTTTCAATTAATTATTGCTTGGTACTTTTTTTAAGGACCAGTGATGGTACCAACCTGAAGAGCAAACATTGTTTACACATTGCTAACGTACTTTTTTGGCAATTCTTAATATTAGCATTGGTTGGATGTTAAAAGACTAAAGGCTCAAAGTGCACAAATATCAAATGTGCAATACGCAACAAAATAGAATTAGACTGAATACCTATACTGTGAATGGCTTTTTATGCATATTGTTGTTAGTATTTAGTTAATATGAAGGTGATTGCATATGAATGTATCCTAGAAATGCAGGAATATTTGTAGGCTTGTTGACGAAATAACTCCACACATGTTGACTGTTAGTGACGAACTGTTTTTATTATAAGCTCAACACTAGGGGCAGCACAAGTCAATACACGACAAATGGTGCCAACCTTTGAGTTACATTTTGCTTGCTCCAACACCTCTCCTCAAAATGTCACAATCAAAATTTCAAAGGCTCAATTCTACTACATGTAGATCCCCAATTTGTTGGCCAAGTCTTTCGTCTTGGGCCCAGTTAGAGGTTTTGTAAGGATATCAGCTACATTCTCATTAGATTGAACATACACAAATGTTATCTCCCCATTTTTCACCAGTTCCCTGTTGTAGTGATATTTAACATTGATATGCTTACTTCTATCATTAATTGCATTAGAATCTGCAATACAAATTGCACCCATATTATCTGCATGAATGCTGCATGGCTTAGGTACAAATTTATCCTGTCCCAACTCATGTAGGAAGTCTCTCAACCACTCAAATTCAGCGACACATTCATACATTGCTACATACTCTGCGTGAGTCGTGGAAGTAGCAACACACCTTTGTTTCTTGCTACGCCAACATATTGCAGCTCCTGCCAAGATGAACACATAACCAGAGATAGACTTGGCATCTATTTTATTATTAGCCCAATCAGAGTCAGTATACACTTCGACGGGTTTCCCCGTCTTGTGGTAATTCAGGCTGTAGCCTTTCGTCCCTTTCAAATACTGAAGAATGTGTTTAACATTCACCCAATCTCCTTTAACTGGATTCTCGCAGAACTGGCTTACTAAACAAACCGCATTTGCTATGTCTGCTCTTGTATTTCCTGCTACATACAATAAACATCCAACAGCCTTCCTGTAAATGTGTTGATCGAAAGTATCACTCTCACACCTGTCTACATTCATGACTCCCACTTCTAGTGGCGTACTTAGGCTCCTACAATCCAACATAGAAAACTCTTCCAATATCTCGTCTACGTAAGACTGTTGATTTACATTCAATTCTCCCCTGGAAGGTCTTTTAATTGTCATTGATAGCAGATTTGTAACATCACCCAAATCCTTTATCTGCATACAATCGGAAAGATCTTTCTTTGCCTGGTCTACCGGAGCTCTTGTTCCAACTAACAGGAAATCATCTACATACACTGCGATGATCACGCCTGTTCTTACATAAACACAAGTATCCTTAACACTTTGGGTAAACCCTAGTCTAGTTAAAATACCATGCAAGTGATGATTCCAGTTCCTCCCTGCCTGTTTCAGACCGTAAATGCTCTTTTTGAGTTTACAGACAAACCTATCTGCGTCACATGACGCAAAGCCCGGTGGTTGCTCCATGTAAATGACAGTATCCAAATCACTGTTCAGATAAGCCCCAACTACATCAAGATGGACCATCTCCCAATCGTTTTCGATAGCTATGGCCATGAGGATCCTAAGGGTCTTTCTCTGTACCACTGGGCTAAAGGTTTCATGATAATCTATACCATACATTTGTCTGAAGCCCTGTGCTACCAGTCTAGCCTTAAATCTAACAACTTTGCCCTCTACTTTCTTCAAGGCAAACACCCACCTACTTCCTATTACATTACACCCATTTTGTCTCTTTACAATTTCCCAAGTAGATTGGGCTTCCATGTTTCTAAGCTCCTCTAGCATGGCATCTCTCCACTTCTCTACATGGGATCCGCTTAGCGCCTCCTCTGCAGTCACGGGTATCACAATGTCCATGGCCTCTTTCCTCTTGCACCTTAACATGTTACAGCATGGACACGTCCTGGGCACCCTCCTCCTGTCAGATCGTCTCACTGGTGGTTGACCCGAGACGTACGGCTCCGCCCCTGCTTGGACTGGCACCTCCCCCCGGACCGCCTCCGCTTGGACTGGCACCTCCCCCCGGACCGCCTCTGCTTGGACTGGCACCACCTCCCGGACCGCCTCTGCTTGGACTGGCACCACCTCCCGGACCGCCTCTGCTTGGACTGGCACCACCTCCCGGACCGCCTCTGCTTGGATTGGCACCACCTCCCGGACCGCCTCTGCTTGGACTGGCACCTCCCCCCGGACCGCCTCTGTTTGGACTGGCACCTCTCCCCGGACCGCCTCTGCTTGGACTGGCGCCTCTGCTTGGACTGGCACCTCCCCTGCATCTGCCACTTCTCCTTGGACTGGCATCTGTCCTTGGATTGGCACCTCTCCTTCATCTGGCACTTCTCCTTGGATTGGCACCTCTCCTTCATCTAGCATCTCTCCTTGGACTGGCCTCTTTTCTATTGAGAATTGCACCTCCGCATCCCTCACTGACTGTGTCTTGGGGTGTTCCGCAGACTTAAAGGGAAAGATGTGTTCCCGGAACTTCACATCTCTACTGCTTGTTATCCTCTTCTTCTCAATGTCCCACAGACGGTAGCCCTTAATGCCTTCGTCGTATCCAAGTAGCACACATGCCCGTGCTCTGGGCCCCAGCTTTCCGGTTCGTTGAACATTTGGAATCCATGCCCATACCTCACAGCCAAATTTTCTGATGTGCTCATAATCACTCCTCTGTAGATTTCTGCCCATCCATACTCCTAACGGTGTGCGGAAGCTTAGTGGCGTTGAAGGGCACCTGTTACGCACATAGCAGGCTGTCATGAGAGCCTCCGCCCAGAAGGAAGCAGGCACTCCGGCTTCGATGATTAAGCACCTGATGACGTTGCTGATAGTGAGGTTAGTTCGCTCGGCTAGGCCATTTTGTTGTGGCGTGTAGGTGATGGACTTCCTGTGCAATATTCCACTCTCCTCTAAATATTTCTTGAAGTCTCCGCCTACATATTCCCCACCTTGATCTGTCTGAAGTTCCTTTATCTTCTTCTCATGAAATATTTCTACCCTCTCCTTGTATTTCTTGAACTCCAACAAAGCATCACTCTTTCTTGATATGGGAATCGCAGACACATACCTGGAGGTTTCGTCAATGAAAGTTACAATGAACCTCTTGTGCCCCTTTGACGCAGGAGTTATTGGTCCCATCACATCAGAGTGAATGCGGTCTAGCACCTCCTTAGCTTTTTCTCCTCCGTCCACTGGGAACTTGTCACGTTTCATCTTCCCGGCAATGCACGGTATGCAGTCTTCGTCTTCTCCCTTGCTTTCCTTCTCCGTCAACTCCTGTAAGACATCTAGCTTCATTAGTGCCTTTTTATTTGGATGACCTAGTCGACTGTGCCAGGTGGAGCGAGATACTCTCGACACTTTGATCTTCTTTGTTCTATATTCTTCTTCGATTTCTTTGGTTGAGACTCCACCCAATGTTGTCACATAGTAAAGCCTTGACACTCGGTGTGCTTGGAAACATATCTTGTCTCCCATCAGGATTTTTGATATTCCTTGAAAGGCTTCAATCTTTACGCCTTTTTCTTCAATCTGTCCTTGGGATATCAAATTATCCTGGAGTTCAGGCACGAGTAACACTTCTTTGAATTCAATGTCTTTACCTCCACATTCATCAGACATTTGAAGAGTAACTCTCCCTTTTTCCTGCGATCTTTAGCGGAGCACCGTCTCCCACTTCAACTTCACCCTGCATCTCCTTGAAATCTTGAATGAGGTCTCTTCGATGTGTCATATGGTCTGAGGCACCACTGTCGAGCAACCAAACTCCTCCATTGTTTGGAACATTTCTCTTGGCACATAAAGATACATGCTCCCTGGTGACAACAGATGCTTTCTTTGATTCTCCCATATTTTCCTCCGATTTCTCACGTTTAGGACATCTCACAGCTATATGCCCTTCTCCCCCACAGGCAAAGCACCAAAACTTGCGTGGTTTGCCTTTACCAGGCTTAGGCTTCGATCCCTCCTCCTGTGATAGTTCCTCAGCAGTATCATATCTTGCTTCTTTCTAGTTTGTTGTGACTGACCTCTCCATGAAATCTTCAAAGCTTGGTGTTGACTATTTT
Organism: Brachyptera risi; assembly: GCA_964007535.1. NCBI lineage: Eukaryota > Metazoa > Arthropoda > Insecta > Plecoptera > Taeniopterygidae > Brachyptera > Brachyptera risi. The sequence continues at coordinate 36,500,533 of OZ023331.1, read as the reverse complement.
CTTCACCATTTCGCTTCCTCTCTTGCTCATCTTCCAGCAACTGCTTCTTCACCACAGCCATGGTCAACTCTCTGGATTGTGAGGTGAGGGTCTTAATAAGAATTTCATAGGTGTTAGGTAGTCCTGTTAGACAAATTCCTGCTAATTGTTTATCTGTAAATTCGATGTTATTCTTCTTCAACACACGATTCAGATTTACAATTTTGCAGCAATATTCAGTCACGCTGACGTCATCCGTCTTCTCTAGATGCGTTAGCTCTCTCAGCTTCAACATGGACCCATACAGGGAGTTGTCATTGCATAGCTTATCAAGCGTCTCCCACGCAACAGAAGCTATCTCGCAATCCATAACATCAGTTATCAGATCATCACTTACCGATCTTAAGATGAGGGATAACGCCGTTAGATTGTCCCTGGTTCTTTTCCTCGTGTCTTGCTGAGATATTTGACCATTAGGAATGTTTTCATATCCGCAGATAGCCTCCCAACAATCCCGCAGCAACATTTCCGACTTGACTCGCACCATCCATGCATTGTAATTGTGCATAGTTAGTTTAGGAATGCTAAAGCTAACATCGTGGCCCAAACCACCATCGTTGTTGTCTCTTGTTGCCATCTTCTCCTCTCCCGAGTTCGTTGGGAAACCACACACAGCAACACAGCTTTCGTCAACGTGCCGTCCTAGGCCTAGATTGTCCTCCGACTTTATCTGCCTAATCCCCACAGATTTCACACGCTAAACACTTCACTGCGCACCTGGGCCCATAACCTGTTAGTATTTAGTTAATATGAAGGTGATTGCATATGAATGTATCCTAGAAATGCAGGAATATTTGTAGGCTTGTTGACGAAATAACTCCACACATGTTGACTGTTAGTGACGAACTGTTTTTATTATAAGCTCAACACTAGGGGCAGCACAAGTCAATACACGACAAATGGTGCCAACCTTTGAGTTACATTTTGCTTGCTCCAACAATTGTGACATCTTAATGTTGAATGGCTTGCATGTTGGCTGTCCTGAAATGGCATATTTCCTCCATCATCATTTACTTCAAGTTGAAAAACGATGAATTATGGAATGATGGATTTATGATTAATCTTCATTTTGTTATACTGACAAATACATGAAAGGGCATGAAAGTATCACGCAAATTGACTACAGTAAGACCATACACACAAACACGCACACACACACACACATATATATATATATATATATATATATATATATATATATATATATATATATATATATATATATATATATATTATATGTATATATATATATATATATATATATATATATATATATATATATATATATATATATATATATATATATATAAATATATAAACATATGTATATATATATATATATATATATATATATATATATATATATATATATATATATATATATATATATATATATATATATATATATATATATATATGTACAGAGAGAGAGATTATTAAAAATAGATGGGACAGCCCACTTTTAGTTATGGCAGTAGTAGCTAAATTAATTTACTCATAGGTGCATATTATTTTAAATGAAATAACTAATCTCATTGGTATGCTACGAAAATATTACTCACACATTATACATACGGTCGTTTACGCAATGTCAAGAGCAGTGTTAGGGAAAGTTACTTTTTTAAGTACCTTTCTAAAAGTCAAGTTAGTGAAGTTACATGAATAAAATGATAACATTTTAAGAGTTCAAGTAACCGTACCAGAAACTGGAAGTACCGTATCGAAAAGTTGCAAATTTTACCGGTAGGCCTACATTAAAAATTTACTTGGCAAAAAGCTGGGAAATCAGTATCTACTTATCAAAAACTTATTTAAGCAGTTACAAACCTCACATTAATGTTAGGCCTATGCCAAAATAATTCAAATCTAGTATGTTTTGTTTAGTACCGTACATAATATTGTATGTACCGGTATATGTAATATATATATAATAACGACACCCTTCGTAGGTCAGTCAACTAAGGCACCGCTTTTTAAACTGGAGTCACCATTGGGTCTGGGTTCGAGTCCAGCACAAGGCATGGTTTTTTGCAAAGGTCTTTTAATTCACCATTTCATTATATCCACTTTTTATTATTACCTGCTCATTTGTACCCCCAAATAATCTAGCTGTTGGTGGGCTCATTAAGCAAACAAGAATCATACCGGTATTGTTTAAAAAATACCAGATCAATAAATCTGGTTTAAAATGAAATAAAAACACCCCTATGGCATACGTTCATCTATATACTAGGAAAACGCGGGATGCGCGTTGTGAGATGAGCTCAGAAGTATGTCAATCTAGAATGAAAAATAACTTGTCAGCTCAATTTACATCTACAAACCTTGACTTACTTCAAACGTTCAAAAACCTCACCTGCAACTTGTTGATATTTATAGTAACCTGCAACCTGTCGCATAAACACTTTGCAAAACCAATTGATCCAAATATTCAATAAAATGTACATGTTTATTGCGTTTTCTTCATTATTTCTCATTCGATTGTTGTAAAAATCTCTGAAAAGGTGTATAATCGTATTTTTCATATTCTGTGAGAATTTGAGAGCTTTTGAAAAATTCTTGTTTTTCAAGTATTTTTCATCCGGGTTATTCTCATGAGGATTTTCCAAACTTTCCGATTATTTTCCGGAAAAACCTTCCGACCGATTCCTCTGAATAACAATCCCAACCTATTCTGGTATGACACCAACGTTCAGAAAAAGTTTCAAGTTGATTGATTCATTTCTATGACCTGTATGCCGCGTACATAATTACAAAAAAAAAAAAACATAAAAACGAAGCCCATTTTTTTCAGGGTGTGAAATGGAAAGCTTCGCTACGCTCATCTGATCACTGCACTGGAGTGTTTAGGCCTATAAAGTGCACAGTATGTTATGCACTAGAGCGTTTTTCTCATACCGGTGTACATAGGCCTATTAGTTACACATTTTAATACTTTTGAACATACTTGGGAGGTGTTTCTTCAGTTTGAGAAAGATGTCATCAAAGTTTCAATTACTTTTTTGGCACGTTAAACAATACTAGTTAAGACAATACTTTGATAGTCACCATGAATGTTCTCCACACTTCACGAGAAAAAAGAAAAACGTCTTATAATTCACCCACGGCAGTTTGTTCACATTGCTTTCTCCATCTCCCAACATTGCTTCACTCTCTTTACCTTTGCACTGTACTTTTATAAGTCAAAATTGTAATGTTCAACAATCAGTCCACGTCAGCAAGTCAATAGGCCTACACTGTACACAATTTAACCAAGCTGCACTTGTTTGTGCACAAAATCAGCCTATAAACTTACCTTGCAAAAAACCCCAATATTCATTCATTCACTCAATGATGATACTGCATTATCGCTACCTAAGAACTTCTAAGAACGTATGTAGAAGGCCAGGGGTGATAAGGGTGGCCAGAGGTAGGGAAATTAACGGTTGGTATCAAAGTAACATTTAAAAAGTAGTGAGTGAAAAGTAAACAAAAATTAACTATTGTCATTACCAAAAAGTTGACTTTTTTTGAAAGTTACTTCCCCAATACGCCTACTGGTCAAAATGCAATTACGTGGGCTTGTACTGATCTTTGAATGTTTTTTTTTTTCAAATACTGGCAATTGCAATAAGTCTGGCATTTTCAGATTCAAACAATTTCCCACAAAAATCATACCAATTGTTCTAGCTGAACAACCACCTATGGATTCAAAAATGTGATGGGCTGTGCAACATCAAAATGTTTATTAAATTCTCAAGAGACTTTGAATGATATTCGGGAATCACTTAAACTAGCAAATCGGCAGTCAATATTAATTATAATGATCAGATTCTTTCGTACATGATAGAAGTTTGATAAACTAGGGGGCAAAATCATGTAGGCGTTGAGGACTTGTTACCCTGCCTAGGACTACCTTCGGCACGTCTCGGCAAGCCGACGTGTCAATATCGCAATATTTATAAAGTTGATGTTGGTCAAAAGCCTTTACATTCAGCAATATTTGTTACCTATTTTAGATTGGAGTCCATCGTTGAATCACTCGACTGATAAAGTTTTAACCACTTGTCACACCAGCATCGCACTCGCCACTTGATACATTTATTTTTATCATGTGTTGGTGAACATGTAAACTCGTGGCGTGACGTAACAGCTCGTTGAACCGTTCGTCACATGGCAAACCGCGCAAGCGCCTCTCTACTATCAACAGCTGTTTGATTAAGTGTAAACATGGCCGCCTTAACAGCAAGGTTATTTGCTAGAACAGGTTATTTACAGTTTGGGAAGCAAATTCAGCATTGTTACAGTACTAAATCACGCGAATCGATAGACAAATTGTTGAAGAATAACAAAGTTGTAGTTTTCATGAAAGGTGTACCTGCAGAGCCGAGGTGTGGGTTTAGTAATGCAGTAGTACAAATCCTCCGAATGCATGCAGTGAACTATGATAGTCACGACGTCTTACAAGATGAAGATCTCAGGGAAGGTTAGGATTGTTCTTTTATTATAAGTCAGTAGGAATTCATAATAATAGCATTGTTAATCTGTGCTCAACTTTACATTCTGTTTAGGAATCAAAACATACTCTAGTTGGCCAACAATTCCTCAAATCTTCATCAATGGTGAATTCATTGGAGGTTGTGACATTATGCTACAGATGCATCAGAATGGAGAATTAATAGAAGAATTGAAGAAAGCTGGAATAAAATCTGCTCTTCTCGAAGCAGCTGAAAAGAGTGATGACAATGTGAAATAAGAGTACTTGATCAAATCTCAAACCTGAATGACTTTCTTAGAGGCCTAGACCTAGCACAAATTGTAGGCCTAGTAGGCCTAAATCTCATCTGTTTATGGGCATTATCTTCATTGTGAATTCATTTTAAATGTACAACACATAGCATAGGTATTGATTTTGTAACAAAATCAATGACATAGATATAGTGGTTGTTTCTACAATTCAGAAGGTGTAATACCACTGCATAATTACATTCAATAATTATTTTCCATTAATGATTCCTTTGTAGGCCCAACTAAAATATTTATTTGTTAATTATAAATAAAGTGGATTACTGTCATTCTGGTGTGAGCAATAAACAAAATTGTGATAGTAGTATGGTATAATTTTTCTTGAGTTTAAATACAATCAATGTAATAATTTGATTATGTACCTGGGCCTCTACTATTTTTCATATTAGGCCTACTTTGCTTTTTTGTTCCTAACTGCACTGCTATTATTGGTCATCAACCATCTTGGTGTCAATACTATACAATAAATACAATAAGGTGTTTCTATCACTGATGTAAATCATTATCAGGGCCTCAAATCAGATGTAACTGGTCTTGTATACATTTCTTACGTGTACTTGAGCTGTAAATCTGCCGTACAAATGACGACTAGACCTACTACTTTCAACAGCAAAAGCGCCCAAATTTATAGTGTTGAACACGATTACAGATCTAGAATGTATGAGAAAAAACAGAAAAACAGACAGAGAAAGCAGAACTTTGTAATCTATAGTTCAGATAGACGGATAGTCCATCAGGCAGGACAGACGGGATGGGTTGCAATGGAGGAATTTGAAAAATCAGGCTGCTACAAAAATTCGATTGACAATTTCAAAAAAAAATCTTCAAAACAAAGTCTCCTTAGGTAGATTTGAGCCCTGGATCTCTTGCACCACGGCATGCACTTTAACCACTTAACGGCTCGCTTGGTAGAACCAGTGTCTTGCATATTATTTGTTGGGCAATTAGTTACGCCATCACCCTGGTTAAATTTGCCTCATCACGTTTACATCTCAGACCATACAGATGTTGATGCTCAATAAAATAAAAAATTGGTGAGAGGATTACCGTAGTTCCCATAAAATCAAGTCATGTCATAATGTAAAATGTTGTACGGCATTTATATGATTCAGTCCCAATACTCTATTCATAGATTGACACCCATACAAGCATCAGTGAATGGTAGGAAAACTATTAAATAAAAGGAAAGTACAGGAACTTTACTTTTACCAAAATCGCATTTCTTGCATAAAAGGTCTCTCGGAGTGCCTAGTCTCGAAATGAATCGGCAGAGGAAATGTTTGCTTTTGCATCCATGGTATTCTCATGAATCATGCAGATTGTAAGTACCGGTATTGATATTGGAATCGACAGCGAAATGTCCACATGCACAAAAAATAAGTCACGTAACTCAATACAAGATTCCAATTTGTCGAGGCATCATTATTGATGATGATTGTTGTCTGCTTAACGACCCCACCGACAGCAAGGTTATAGGGGAGTACAAATGAGCAGGTAAGAATGATACTGTAAAGTGATGATAAATGAAAGGACGTTTATAAAAACCTGCCGTGCAGGACTCGAACCCAAGCCCAATGAACGTCAAGCTCAGTTTCTAAAGTGGTGTCTTGGCTGACTTGGCAACGGAGGAAGGCGGCATCACTAAATTGTTTCTTGCATATTTGCGACTATTCTAGCATTTCCAGGACAACTCGTTTTATAAAGAATTGAATTTCCTTATTCGTTGACGACTTGGTTGCTATGCATTATTTTTAACAGCAAACTACATGGTGGAAATTTGTGTTAAAACTTGAAAGTCACTCACTTGATGATACTTTCGTGCAGAAGTGAAGATTTGAATATATTCACATTGAATATATAGTGAAACCTCTAGGCGCCCATCTATCTTTTTCAAGGGACCAGGAAAAATATCAAGGAAAATCACAAAATACAATCAGGAAATACTATCCATCAAGGAAAATTCAACATTGGTCAAGTGCAATTAGGGTGAGACAAAATGAATTATTGAAGCGAGAAAATGATGGATCCGGGAGTGGAAGTTTCACAGTATTCGAATAAATTAAACTATTTATGCTTGGTGGAAATTTGAGACTAGTCACCCCTGCAGTTACCCTTTCCATTCAAATATTATAAGGGAGAGCTTAGTCAATCAACTAGTCACCCAGGTCAGTGGCTTTCTTCCAGCACTTTATCCATTTCGTTTGTCGATGAGCCAGACTTTGAATGTGTTATGTTCCTCCCTTCCAGCATACTTCAGGTAATGTACTCAATACTTATGAATGCAAATATGGCCATACATGTACGTGTTCACTTATACTGTAATGAGAAATGAAGTCCACAACCTGATTAATTACGACTTATGAAATGTAGGTCTGTCAATGAATTACTAATTACCGTACTTGCTTAATCTGACTCCAGCAGTTTACCAGACATTGTCTGTGAGATGTTGACTATGGTATGTACTTGCCTTAAAACTGATAGGTATCCTCCAACTCACTTCTCCTCGGTCACTGCACTGATGATTAAACACTCGAAATATTGATTTTGAATGTTTTAATATTTTTTTTGTTGTTGTACAAAGACAGCAGGCCTAAATTAGTGACTAGAAAACTAACAAATTCACATTTTATCAAATAGTTTATAAATTTCCACCTAATTACAGTATTTTTTCCAAATCGTACAAGTTTCTCTTTCAGTTTGCACACGTTTTTCTCAAAAAATACATTTTTTGCCTTTTTATTTCTAGTTCCAAGGGCATGCTGAAAATGCCATTACTGTATATGATGATGATAATTGTATGTTCAGTTAGTCACATGATTGTTAGTAAAGGGTCAAGCAACAACGTAATAAAGCCAACGTTTAGCTCATTCATAGATATATTTTATTTAAAATTTAAATAATGATATATGTTATAATATGATCATCCTCATATGAATAATAATTTACTTTTAATGTGTGTGTTCTGTACATACCTTTATTAATGTTCAATGTATTATTCGTTCGTTGCCTTATTTTAGACGTTTCGTTTAATTCATATATAGACGGGAAATAAGAATAAGATGTCTAACTACAGTACTATTACTAGTTATAATAGGATCCAATAGGGCCTAATATTAAAATAAAGTAGAATTAGAAGAAAAGGAAAAAGCTTTGAAATGGAGAAGAATTTTAAAGAACTATAAAATAAAAATGGCTATTTAAATGAACTGTTCCGTCTGTCATGTCGGCCGATGCGTCTTCCTCGACCTACTTTCTTTGTTGTTTTGTAAAATAAATTAATGGTTCCTTCCTCCGTCTCTCTCTCTCTCTCTTATAAGTCTGACTCGCCGTAGAGGGCGGTGGAGAAAGACATGTAGTCGAGTGCGCCGGGAACACCGTTGGGTCCCTTGAAGGGGGGCATACGCAGGATGCAGTACTCTGCCTGATCTGGGGGCAGTTCTCTGCGTAGCTCATCGGGCAAGATGTAGGGCTGTAACAAAATGCACACTCATTTAGCAGCAGTATCAAATGTGTTACAATAAGACTACATACTTCCCCCTCTACTTCTTTAATTAGCAATTACTGGCGAGTACCATAACTTGGATTATTCTTCCCTATAATTTCAAATTTCAATCAGCCTAATTGTGTAGGCCCAGGCTTAATTCTTATGCAAAAATATGCCTGCATTGAGATATTACATTCAAGTAAAAATTTTCAAATTGGTATCACTACATATATTGATAAAATTCCAAACACAGTCAGAAAAATAATTAATTAATTCAACTGAAGTTTCAATTTAAATTATTCAATGTACTTCTCTACGGCAAATAATCATTTCAAACAGACCCAATTTCTAGAAATAATAGAAGGTTTAGAGATGTAGAAAGTACATCTGGGCATACCTTATCGGCGGCCAGGATACGGAACGAGTCTATGACCTGCTCGGCAGTATCGGTGTCGGTCGTCTCTCGCGTCATGAAGTCGAGGAACGCGTCAAAGTGAACGTAGCCACTGTTGTTTGGGTCTACCACCGCCAGAATGCGCTGGAAGTCGATCTCACCCTGGAAATATCACAAATAGAGTCAAGTTCATGGTGACTGATTCATGTTAGTGGCAGGGAGTAACTGGTTTGGACAAACTTTCAAGAACTGTAACTAGCCACATACAGTTCACTCACATGGTAACGTATGGCTTAATCTGAATTGAACGTCAATAACTAGTCTCATTGGCTGTTGTGGAAACTTTGGGGAAACATGATTAGGGTAGTTTGATTACAGATGATGTTTTTCAGTTACTGACAAAGCAAGCAGTTACTAAAATTACATTCAGTAGGCCCTACCTAGCTTTGGATCAGTTATTTATAAATTCACACTTACTCACATTTTGATGTGTGAATAAGTTTATTAAATATCCATACAAAACCCTTGGGCTATTCATTGCAAACACAATGGTACTACTCCCATTTTCATCAGAATTACTTGGGAGTTATTGAAATATGTTGTTATCTATGTTGATATTAGGGCCTATACATATAATTACTCAGGTCTGTGTGTCCGTGTGTGAGTCTGTGCAAAAAGCGACCCATGCAGACTTTCATTGGTAACTACCGTAACTTCTAGGTTTGACATTGGCAAAGGTCACACAGCAATAGCAGTGAACATAATTTGAAGACATTATAATTACGTCTCGTTTTTCCCGTCATATATATCAGTACTTACTTTTCTCTATATTCAATGACGTTGAAAGTCATGTTTTACATGAGGGGTCCCTTTAGTTGCAAAATAATAATTTCTATTGAAATAGCCTATGCCTTCATTTTCACCATTCACACGTCATAAAATGATTCCCGTAAAAAACATCTGGTCTGCTAGCTATTTGCCTATCCTTTCGCCCCCGCTTAACATTCCACCCTTCATTTCATACTACCTCTCTTATCGTACATCTTTTCTTTTCTCTCCCATCTCATCAAATCCTTTATTGCACCCAAACAAGCAGCAATTCATTATCATTATCTCTTCTATCATTACTTTCGTCTACAGTGACCAAAGCAGTATCCGAAACGTCAATTCTAATGTCTTGTCTGTTTTGTAAAACTGTATGTGTCGGCTCGACCGGCCTACGACGAGTTCCTCAACTCGTCACCATTAGTTAGCTCATAGCTGCTATTCTTTCTTTCCCTTTCCACCCAATTCATACTTTCAATTGTCAACATAGAAAACTCAAGAAGGAATTTTTATGGAAGTTCCAACTGAACAGTTTTAAAAACCCGGTGCCATAGTAAAATGTGAGACGCGTTGGCGGTACTGACCTGCTTATCCTTGCCGATGGAGTAACCCAGCGACACGAGGCACGACTTGAACTCGTCGGGCGCGAGGTGGCCGGTACGTTTCTTGTCGAAGTGGTTGAATGACGACCTGAACTCGTTGAGCTGTTCCTGCGTGATTCCCTTCGAGTCTCGGGTCAGGATCTGGTTCTCCACTTCGTTGATGTTGCGATTGATGGACGTCAGCAGCTGTTCCCAGCCGACACGCAACGTCTCCATCGTGTACTGAGTGTAGCGGTTCTCAAAGATCATGCCTGAAACAAACAAAAATACGTTCAATAACATTGCGTCTATTATAATCTCGTCCCCTAAAGTCGCTCACTGCTTACGTAGCAGAATGACAAGATTTGAAACAGAAGCTTATCATCAAAAAAACATAAGTAGGCCTAGACCAATTTAAAATAGTTTACGTTTTCGTTAGGAGGACAAAGAAAGATTTACAATTGTATTGCAACCTAATTTCAGTAATTTGCATTTCTCCTGTCACATAATCAATTATAAATCACAATTGGCTTCGCTCGAATGATCCAACTGATAGGTATATAGCGCACAAGACAATGTTCACCAGTATATTTTATTTTTCGGTCCATTTTAAAATTACCAGTACCGGTATATCTTGGTTTTTACGCATTTGTTTATACTTTATACTCAGCAAAATATATACGGTTGTGGTCACATAAAGTAATCGTTTAAAATGCACCCTGAAGAAATAAACTGATAATATAATATTCACCTAATCCAAGAGACAATGTACATAATCATAGTACACATGCACTTCACACATAGACATGGTCCATGAAAAAATTGCCAATTAAATGTGAGTAGACCTAGATTTTATATGAATTTAAATTTTTAATCAAACCATTTTATGTGACTGCAAGTGTACCTTACAGACCTAGCAGTTGAAATTTTCAAAAACTCATCACTCATTAGTTATGGCCTAGGCTATAGCCTACTAATATTTGACATTGTAATTAAATTATTTGATATCAAAATGATTAATATAACTTGGGGGTGTGCGAGTTTGAGAATCTACGTTCGAGTCAAGTTTGAGGGAAAATTGCGAGTTCTAGTTCAAGTTGAAAAAAACAAACAATTATTAAGTCACGATTTGCGTATCAGTAACAACTTCCACACCCCAAAATTTGAAAACAATATCATGTTTTATATTCAGGACAATATAAATACAGAAATATTGTAAGAGAAAAAATATGAGAAGAGAAAAACAATAGAAAAAGAACTCGAAATCTTCGAGTTCAGCTAAATTTGATCTCGAAAAGCGAAAATTAAGTGCTCGCACACCCCTACTAATTATTGTTGACAGATCAAATAATCATAGCCTAGTTAAAGCTGATGATGCACTGGTGAGCAGCTACCCTCTCATTCTGTCCAATGTGAAGCTAGCACTCACCTTCTTGCACTGCCTGGTGAATCTTCTCCAACTCCTCAATATGTGGTTTGTACGCGTAAACTCCTTGCTCGTATTCCTTAAGACGTTGTAGCTGGTCTTCCAGCGAACCCTTTAACAAAAAGACACAATTAACACTCTTGTCACGACAATGTCCTCCGATGAGACTGATTTTACCAACTATTTAGTACCAGTAAATGAATCTTGAGCATTCTAGTTGTTGAATTATCTTGATTAGCTTAATTCTCTAATAACAAGGATTTGCATAATTAACAATTGGTCCACACTAATTGAATAATTAGCACCAAAGTTATAGAACTGGATGTTGGGCAGTTACTTTGAGAGACTGAGCAACTTGATTGTTATGGATTTCTTTGATCTAAGAGGCTTATCGATATTGTCTGTTGCCATACAATTTACCAAGCATTTTATTTCAATAGCCTGCGCTACCGGTACTTTATTTTTACAATACAGGCCTAACTATATTGTACCACGGTATCAGTCAAACAGTTAAAATATCTATGCATGCTTGGACGCTACCTAGAATGTTTTATAAAGTCCCGAAATATATTCCAGTAATTATGACCAGATGTGCTAATCATTCTAGATGCCAAAGTACTCGATTTGATGCTAGTTCTGGCCAAGTTGAGCTACGTCTAGTACATGCCTGTAGTCCCATGCCAATGGCCGTGACAGCGTCCATCTGCTTCTCGATCCACGGACCGACTTGGTTAGACTTCTCGGCAAACTGTCTGCGGACCATCTCGTTGTCTGGGCAACAGAGTCAAGGAAGAAAAACAAAACGAACAATTGTGTCAACCTCAAGGAGTGGCTATGTATGCAGATATGTAGTATTATATTTCAACCCAAATCCCATCAAGGATTATTTTTAAAAAATTCTAGTTTTGTTCATGTGAATAAATTTAAATTTCTCTTGCACAAATATAGAAATATGACAGAATTACTTGGTAATTTCTCAATTATAATCTGGACAAATCAAGAAGAATAGTGAGCCTACTTCTGTTTGCAATTGTAAGTTGCTCATGAGACCTCTAATCTATCCATCGTTTTTCAAGGGACCAGGATAAATCATCCATAAAGGACAATTCAACGTCAATTATGTGGGACTTGTGGTATGAAAAATGAATAATAAAAGCAGCAAAACGATGGATGCGGGAACGATGCATCAAGGTTTCAATCAAAGCAAATCGAACAAAAAATGTTGCTTTCTAGCCATGGGCATGCTCCAATTGAACCCTATCAGCCTCCTCGTCCCATAAGTCGTTGGCTTGAAGAAGCTCCTAATACATTGTGTCGAGGTTCACGAAAGGATACTCTGTTGTTTTCTGAGCTCGCCCTGCAAAGTTCCATCACGTTGCGGCACCAGCTGCCTCACTTCCGTCCACTTCTTGGTCAAATCCTGCAACAAACCAATCACAGCTTAGCATCACACAATCACCAATCAAATCAACTACGACAGCTTTAGGTGCACACAACAACTAGGATAGACACAAGGCTCTTGGTTTGGGCTAAGAACAGACAACTACGCTCTGGCTTTGGACCTACGAAAGAGTCTGACAGACAACTAAGTCATGCCGTGGACTCACAACAGGCTAGGCCACAACAACACAACAACTACGCCTACCTGAAACTTGCTATCCATCTCTTCCTTGCAGCGGCAAGAACAAGATAATGAAACCATTAGACCAGCAGCTTACCACGGTGTCTCAAATAACATTTTGATTAGCACTGATAGAATAGTTACGTTATACGGTAAGCTGCCAAGTCTGCAACGACAACTACAAGATGTTGACCTACATTTCATCCCCCCGTTTTCAGAGGGAAATTTTAGCATTTTTCTTAAATGTTCTTCATTAAATATCATGATTTATAAACAGTGAAACCTTTACGAGTATAATTTATTTCGTCCCATCCTACTCCCACAAAACAAGGTTGAAAATAAATTTTGCTGGAAGGAAAAGTTTCCTTCAAAGCATGGATGGTTCATTAATCTTAGTCCATCGAGAAATGATAAATGTGGGTTTCACTGTACTATTAAAACAGATCTGTAAATAGATCAAACGTATGAATTACGGTGAATTATCTGAATGTTAAAAACAATTTTTCATCATTTCTGAGTAATCAGCAAACAATGTAAAAGTTACTGATCAAAACAAAGTTCCTAAGGGCGACATCTCATCAGAATTGGTTAAAATAATTCCACGTACTCTACATGAAAATTTCTTATCGAAGTTAATTTTGAAGTTCTATTTAAGTGATGTAAGTAGCGTACACAGAAAACATAGCGTAGGGATCCTGTATCATCATGGAAAACCAATATTTCATATTTGAATTAGTATACAGTGAAACCTCTATTCATCGTTTTCAAGGGACCAGGAAAATAAAACCATCCATGCAGGAAAACAATCCATCCAGGAAAATTTAGCATCGATTATATGGGAGTGCGGTGAGAAAAAATGAATGATACAAGCAGGAAATCAATGGATCTGGGAACGATGCATAGAAGTTTCACTGTATAGACTTACGTCTTCAATATTCATCAACAAATGTTGTTCGAAGATCACATAACCAACGAGTGTATTATACTCACATGAGCGGTGAGCGTGGTGTACGGGTTCTCGAGCCCGCCGGGGACTTGGTACTGCTGTACGGTGGACTCCACCTCGCGGACGAGGTTGACGATCGAGTTGAACTCTTTGTCGGCCTCGCCGAGCGTGGCCTTGAACTGTCCGTGGGCGTCGATCAGGCCCTGGATCTCCTCGACGGTGTGGACGATGAACATGTCCACGAGGTCCTCCCTCGTGCCGTCCAGCCAGTTGTTGAATGGCTGAAACGCAGAAATGACAATTTAATATTTATATGATATATGTGTATGTTATTATATGATTATCTGCTCTTATCATATATTCTTAGTTTCTGTGTTTCATTTGACGCATTCTACAACTCTGTACGGATGTTATATTGAATAAAACCTTATTATTATTATTATTATTATTACTATTATTATTATTATTATTATCATTATTATATTGAACCCTGGTCAATTAAAACTCGATTGATTCAAAGTTGGTTATATTCCGAAGCAGACTTGGTTCGGTATACAATGGTACATACAATGTCAATAATTTTGATAATTCGTAATTCCAACTCTTTCTGTCTATCATTGTGTAATTTGAAGTGTTTCCTCCGACACTTGAAAAATAAATTTAGTGTTTACTATTCAAGTATTTTTACATCTCCGGGTCGATGTTTCACATCTCGTTTGCTCCAAACAGAGAACCATTACCAACTCTGAATGGAAAACTGATAATCAGGTCTACCGTATAAATAATCATCAGCGGAGAACAATAGGCACAATGATGATTAAATAATGAATATTATAAATATTCAAATATTCATGAATATCATCATGCATATGCCTATTTTTCTTCATACTTTGATGACTAGGCCTACCATATTTGATTTGGTTTTTCCACAAAAGAGTGCTGAATACCTCACATGAATTCTAAACTTAGTAATATTTATTCAATACTTATGACTTCTTTCCTCTATGAACAATTATGTGCAGCTGGCCCTAGACCTACATAACATCAATTGATAAATACCCAAAAAGTGGAAAAAAACATTGATTATTTTAACACTACAACCATCTCGATAAACTTCCATGAAATCGAAAGTCAAGTTTTCAGTGCCAAAAAAATCTGTAGACCGCCTACTTGGGCATTATTATTTTTGTTCGAAAACAGAAATTCATTATATTCCAACACTTTTTATAAATCTGCATTCATTTATTGTACCTTCTATTAGTTTGCAGTGAAAACCTACCTGATTCGATTCCAA
Source organism: Brachyptera risi (assembly GCA_964007535.1). Classification (NCBI taxonomy): domain Eukaryota; kingdom Metazoa; phylum Arthropoda; class Insecta; order Plecoptera; family Taeniopterygidae; genus Brachyptera; species Brachyptera risi. The sequence goes on along the minus strand of OZ023331.1, from coordinate 36,485,138 downwards.
GTATGCACTAGTTTCAAGTCTACCATCAAGTGTTCTGTTCACACCCTCTTTCTCCCTATAATAAACACTTCCAAGCTGGAAACTACCGCAGAAAATCAGAACTTACCGCGGCTCGCTTGGCGAACTCGAGGTGCAAGATGTCGATCTTCTCGAGGATACGTTCGGCTTCGTCCAAAGCCTGCCTCCTTCGCTGCGTCAGGTTACCCAGACGATCCCACTGGTCGCAAATACGTTGGCATCGGGCGTTCACGGACACGGAGTCGTGGTACTCGAGCGTGCTGAAAACGCAGAAAAAAGTTCAGTAAACTAAACGAGTATCGTTGGCCTACTAATTGGTAACTAGATACTTTTGGGAAGAGGAGCATTTCTATTCAGCATCATTAACTATTGAACAACTAGGCCCATTTTCTCAGTTTCATAGATTTTACTGATAGAATATATCCTAGATATACGCCTATCATGATAGCAGAGGCAGCCTAGGTACAAGTTTGGTTACAAATTCCCATCATTTACCTTTATTGAGATTTGGGAAACAAATGGCTTCATGCCAAGTTTTTGATTTCAATATAGGCCTATGTATTTTTTGAACTGTACAGATCACAGAAGGACGCGAGCAAGATCGATAAAAAATTAGTAGGGGCAGAAATCGATTCTCAAATCCATTCGAGAATGGAATGTTGATACTCTCATAATCTTTCCTAGTTCAGTAGTTGAACTTTCAAGTTATTTGTGATTTTCATCAATTGTACAACACCCTCGTCATATACGGAAATTAAGCCACGATTAATATAATTCCACTTTAAAATGGAGGAGTCGTATATCGATAGCTTTTGAAGTAGTGCGGGATCTTTATACGCATATTTGAATGCCCAATGCAAGTATCTGGTACAAACAAAAAATGGTTTGTATTATTATGGCAAACAGTTACCTCTTTACTAATAATACGTTGGATGGTCGAAACGTTCATATGCTTGCTCATATTTTTTGTTTCATTTGTATGTCATAAATGAAAAATTATCCAAGTTAATAGTAAAAAAAAGTGATTACTTGAGTTCTTGAGCAATAGCTGCGATCTGTTCGACCCTGTCTTGGTGTGCCGCTAGATCGCTCTCGAAAGCTTCGTGTTTCTTCTTCAACGCCTTCAGTTCATTGAGCTTGCACTGCCTGAAGTCCTGGGACTGAAGCATCTCCTCTTTACCACGGGTCCACTCTTCGTGGATGTCAGCCTGGAATGCACAATATGCCATGTTAATACGACAATACACACACACACAGTCATCTACCGTAGCTGAAGATTCAACCATTAGTTTATGACTTCTTGCTACATCTTCAAAATACTTGCAATGTTATGTAGGTTATATAGGCCTCCGCCGACGTAAATATAATTTTTCAAATTTTTTAAAAATATATATTATTTTCCTAATGCTGCATAACAACCTCACCAACAACTACCTAGGTTATACGAGGGTACGAATGAGCGGGTGATAATAGAACGATGAAATGGTGACAGGTCAAATGATGTTCACAAATATCCATGCCTTATGCAGGATTCGAACCCACGTCCAACCTGACTTCAGTTTCTACTGCTAGTGATAGTTGACTGAGCTACAGGGTCAGCCTAATGCAATAATATGCTGGGGCCTATACTTAAAATGTAGTAACTCCATAAACTCTTCACAGTACCAAGTTTCTCTCGATTAAATTGAATACCCTTAAGGTCGCTTGTACAAACTGATTAGTGAATTGAGCAATAATTAGCAAATCCATTTGTTATCCCCATTGGTTACGTTTCATGTCATTTTGGTACCTTGACTAATAATTGGCTAATCAGTAATCAATACTTCATCGAGAGTGTGTACAACTCAGTTTCTGATCCCTTCCATATCAGGTTCCCTCACATAAAATACTTCTTTAGTACCGTTTTTACTTCAGTTAGTTCTTTACTACGATTCCCTGAAAAACATGCTCAAGGGGTTCCACTATGTAAACAATAGACGGATAGTTTGTCTACCACAGAGACGCGTGGCCGAATGGTAACACACAGAACCGTCATTCGGGAGACCGGGGTTCGATTCCAGCCATGGTCGACCATCCTGACAGAGGTTTTTCGTTGTTTCCCTCTGTCATTCAGGTTAATACTGGGATGGTTCCTTGACAACAGGCCACGACCGACTCCTTCCCACCATCCATCCATAACACCTAATAAAATAACCTTCCATTTCATCACCCCATCATCTCATCCATCATCCACCGATGCCAATAGATCGTATCTATCAGTATAGTGCGTCGTTAAAATCCAATAAAAAAAAAAAAAAAAATGTTTGTCTGCCATGTCAGCAGGTAGCAAATACCTGTTTATGTGATCACTGTAGAGATAATGTATGTGTGGGTAAATAATACCTGATGAAAAGAGTTGGGCACCTAATCTGTGATGGGCTAGGTAGTAAGTACATTATTAATCTATAATCTCCAACTTTCCATAATGGCCATCATGAATCTACATCTCAACTTCAATTCATCACCACATCAGCGCTGAAAGAATGTGGCAAGCTGATCATTCCGAAGGATTCCGCTGCAGATAATGTTACGTACTTTGTGCTTGAACTTCTGGGCAAGATGCTCGAGACGTTCCAGACGCATCATCTCGGAGAGCAGCCATTCCTCAAACGACTTCTCCGATCCTTCCAGACCCTTCCAGGCGTTAGCAATGTCCTAAAACAACAAAAACTCACTTTAGTGAAAAACTATTAATAATATTAGGACTACCGTCAGCTTTAACAACGAGCAACATCAATGCAATATTTTCAATATGCTATATAATGGGCCTAGACTACTAATACTAACCCACCAACTACCGATTGACCAGCCCAGAAACTAAAAATCGATGAATCTAGTTGAATTCTTTATATTTTATGAAAACTGACTGAAATTATTGAAGAAATACCCTGGCCCATTCCAATATTGCGTGGCCCGGTTTTGTTTAACATCGTATGCATTTTATTCCACGATACGTCATAATTCAGGTATATTTACATCCGTTATCACATAAGCACAACAGCCGTTTTCGGTTCAAATGAAGTGTTTTAATCAAACCAACATGTTTTGAATGTTTTACATGGTACAGTAAACCCTCGATAATTCGAACTCGGTTAATTCGAATTCCGCGCTAATTCGAACCAGAGAAATGACCCCGGCCGCTGGTATAGGGATATCAATGTTAATTCATTTCGATAATTCGAATTTTTATTATTTCGAATTTCGAACTGATGATTAGTCCAAACTACTGTTTTATTATTGTTTCGTGTTTGTTTAATTCGAATTTCAGCAAAAATTACGAATGAAAGTTTTCATGATTGGATATTTTATCACGTGAAATCCTTTGTCATCAACATTCCTGGCGACCCGGCAAGCTAGAGATACGTCATAGCCACATGTGCAGCGCGTGCTATCATGATGAGGGGTGAGGCAGGGGGTCTTTTCAAGGTCACAGACAGACATCTGGCTGGTCGAGACACCCGAGCGGTAATGTTTAGGATAATGGATGTGATTGTGTCAACTTTTATTCGTAATTTTTGCTGAAATTCAAATTGAAGAAACACGAAACAATAATAAATAGACCAGCGGCTAGTGCATGTAGAGAGAATAATTCATTCATTTCATTCCAGGCCCTAATATTTATATTTATTGCCTTGCTTTCAACTTTTTAATCCAAACATCCAGTTTGGTAATTTGACTCTTTCAACACTGTGAACTGTGATAAGTGTTACCTAATAAATGACATGATAATATGTAGTATTAATGGGACTCCTTGTTGTGTTGTTAAAATTGCTGAGAAAACACTTGACTTGAAGATAACCACATGGCTGTCAAAGTTGGCTTCCTTAGAGCAAGGGGGAAGTAGGAGGGAACAAACAACGTGTAAGGCGCACATGGTCAACCAAACTGCACGCACACAGTATGCTACTGTACTATACAAGGAAAAAACATTTTTTTCATAATTCGAATTTTTTTAATTCGAATTTTGATTTTTGGGGTCCCTTGGAATTCGAATTAACGAGGGTTTACTGTATTATAACTATTTTGGGCTGCTATATTATCAACATTATTGATTGATGCTCATTTAGGTTTATCTACAAATTGTTTTCATTCGCATATAACACAATTTGCATTTTTTAATTTTCATCTCCAATAAATTTTTGATTTCATTTTTTACAAGGTACGTACTACGTAGGTTACACATTTTCATTGGTGTTTTCATTTTTCTTCAACCATGTTAGTTCTGATTTTGTTTTTCTTGAAATAGCAAGAAGTTCATGCTGTATCAAGAGCATTCACTAAAATTAAATTACTATTCATTCTGTGTATTTGTACACAAGGTAATCTAGATTTTTTTTGAGCCCATCAAAACTCAATGAAACCAGTTAAGAAAAAATAGGATCAAGCATTTTTTCAAAGCCTCAGGTTTTTGTTCACCCTGCCTAGCGGATACTCGTATGGCCTGGAAAATTACGTTTATGACGAGCGACAAGACTTACCGACACCATCTTGCCCTCGGTGGGCATGTACGCCGGCCTGTTTGACAGCCGCAGCTTGGTCTGAAGCGTGTTGAAGTTGGTCTCGAGCTTGGCCTTCTGTTCGACGCGTGGGGGCTTGTGCTTGCGCCGGTAAGTACGGTACTCCTCCAGCTTCTTCTGCACGCCGGCCAGAGAGTTGTCGGTCTGGCGCGAGTTGAGCCACGGCATTGTGCGACGGATCCACTCAAGCAACTACCGCCAGAACGAAAATGTCAAGTTGGTTGGAGCAAAATTCACTCTGATTGCATCCTTGACAATTCAGAAGATAGTTCCGCTTGTATGTCAAAGATTCATCAGTTATGATGAAGATGTCATGCAATGTTTTTATTATTTCTATATTTTAAAATTTCGATTAAGAAAAAATGTATGATGCAGGGGAGAAATTCTACCACTTCAGCAACAATTTGTACAGCTGAGCAATCAGTATTTGACAAAATTATCAACTGGCATGAATTCAATGACAGTCCATTTGTTTTGAATTCTACTACAATTCTCCCAGTGCTTTTCATAAATAAAAGCTCACGTGACAATTAAACATTTTCAGGATATTCATTTACAGGCAGAAGTTGTCAATTTGAAATGCTCTTCAGACAGACTAAGCTAAAAGTTATGCACACTACAAGTGATAAAAGAAATATGATTTAAGCTGGAGACGGGAATACGAAACTTACGTCACTGGCCAGGCGTTCATACTCCTCCATGAGACGTTCATTCTCCTGGTTGACCTTGAGCACCTTGCAGATACGATTGGCAGCGGTCTCAGCCTGAAAACCAATAGGAATGCAGCGTTACAGCAGAACAGACCAATCATGGCATCTCTCCGGTCTCCGCACAACAGACTAATCAACCATTAACCTTATTAGCTATTATACTCATAACATTAAACAAATTCATACAAAATGACCTGCGTGATCATCACGTTGACAAATAAACATTTTCAGGATATTCATTTACAGGCAGAAGTTGTCAATTTGAAACGCTCTTCAGACAGACTAAGCTAAAAGTTATGCTCGCTACAAGTGATGAAAGAAATACTAGTATACTAGAGTACTAGTAGTACTAGAGTACTGTGTATATTTTGAATTCATTCATCAATTTAGAATTTAACCGATCAATATCAAGAGCAAAACTTTTCAACATAGGTCTTGAATAAATTAATTGTCTAGACATAATCATGAATATTTTCATCTTATCGAAACTACATGAACATTAACAAGTCATAAATATAAATGTCATGCATTAATATCAAGGATTAACTTGAAGTTTCTAAGACACTCGGTTTCAAGCGTAGTAGGTTAGAAGATGCTTCGTGCAGTTGTCGTAGTCTCTCGTCTAGATCAACACGTCTCGTCACTTCTGCGAGTCTGACCTTGTGATGATGAGCAACAAATAAGAGGGATGGTGGAGGTAGTCAGCGCTCGAGAAATAAAATCTACTTGCCTTGGCAATTCGGTATAAACATAGCTATATGGGGTTCAAGGCAGACTTATTAATGTGGACTGAAACTTCCTGTCTTACAAGGTCAAAGCAGATAGATTTGATAAACATGGAAAGATTATCACTCTCCAATATTAATTCCAAGTACGTACCATAACTATGCTATGTGGTAGCATATCTTTATGCTTGAATTTTCAAATACGGTAAACCTGATTTACATCCAAGTGAAGAAAAAATATTTATAGATTTCACAAAAGTTGATATGAAGAAATATGCTTATCAATTGTTTGGTGATAATTTATGAACAGTATAAAATATTAAAAATTCCAAGTTAGTGATAACATTGACATTTTTCAAACTACAATAATGGATTGAATTATTTATAACTGTTAACTTGAGTAGGCCTATTCTATAAATCCAACAAGTACACTGGAAAAGGTATGTAGTGTACAGTGAAACCTCGATGCACGGTTCCACAGTCAATCGGTTTATTGCTTCAATAATTAATTTCGTCCCACCCTATTATTTAATCGATGTAAACAAATTCTGGATGGATCGTTTTCTTGCCTGGATGTTTCTTTTTTTCACTCTAGAATATCCAACACATCCCATTTTCATTTTGTAAATACCAGAATTGAAAAATACATGTATTTCTACAAAATTTTGATATCTTACTATGAACAGAAGTCACCACCAAAGTAGGTATTCATATTTTGTAATATCAATTTTCTTGCGTCGTTAATTCAACAAAGTCATTGGCTGGGTCAGTTTTAAAGTTAAAAAAATTTGAATAACAACGGAGATGTTTGTAGTGCCCTGATTGAGAATAATAACAGATTACCAGAAATACTTGCAGTGCTCAAATTGAGCATAATAGATTGACAGAAATACTTGCAGTGCCCTGATTGAGCATAATGTACCTTCTGTGCCCCGGAGAAGCAATGGTAATAACTCGAGACGTAAGTCATGACAGCCCTCTCGTCTGGCATCACGGTTCCAATCAGATCTGTATCGCCAACATCGTGCAACAAAACACACTGGAGCATTAGTGTTAGAACATTGTTAGAGCGTGTCAGCAAACAAGGTTGGTTAGTACGAGACACGATGCATACTTCACTCACAACACAACGGTTATCAGTTCCAGCGCATACTTTACGCAAAACACAATGGCCATCAGTTCTAGTACCTATCACACACACATACAAATTTTTATCGTATATTACGCCTACAGAACTATTCAATTGTCAATAATGAAAATTAATGATTGAATGTACAATTTGCCTGAATGCAGTCAGAGTGACATTAAATTGAACAAAATATAGGTTAACTGCTCGTTAACATTGACCAAGTTCAATCTTCAAAGTTGACAGATATATTCTATTCAATTGGAAGAGTCAGAAATAATTTCTAGATATCATTGGTAGAATGTTTGAGAATTGAAAATTATTAAATGAATAGTTCAATTGTTTTACTGTACATATGGTAAATATCCATATGCCTTATAAAATGATGAGCAAATAAATTGTATTGAAAATTTAATCAATATAGTATAAGACCTACCAATACCATATAACCACCATAAGACCTAGCTATTGTTGGGCTCGTTTGGCATCATTGAAAAAAAAAAAAATGAGGCCTGTCGAATTGAAGATGAATAAATAATAAAAAAAATAGTAATAGTAATCTGACATCTCTGAAAACTTTCAACAAAATCAGTAGAATAGATTTGTACCAAACAGTCTTGTTATCTATGTCCTATCTGATAAAACATATGGCTGTGTGAGTAGGTTAACGAATTAAACGAATGTTTGAAAAGCGACACAAGTGCGGTTAAGTAGGCAACACATAATGCAGGCGAGCGTTGCGGGTAGTATACCTGCATGGCCCCCTGGAACGCATGGTAATAGCAGGACACGTAGGTCATGATGGCGCGCTCGTCGGGCTTGGGGGTGTTGATCAGATCTGCAAGAACATAGCGTTACCACAGGAACAGCCAATCAGAGCTCGGCTATCGGACCCAGCCCGCCCTGATCAGTTGCTAACTAGTAGGACAGCTGTGAAATTAGTACTTAATTTCGCTCAAAACTCAAGAGATTATCGTATATGGGTGGGTTGAAGATGCGCGTTTTGTCGAGGTTTGCCGCTCACATCCAATATATTCTTGATGTTCTTATTTTGGGATTGTAACGATTTGTGATGATTCAAAGTAAATCAATTACTCATTCAATATCGATATTGAACAAAATTAGAAATATTAACCCCACCCTCTAGAATGCATCACACTTGGCAATTTTATAGATTTCTACTATGACTCTTGATAACGGACTATGCACTCAAAATGCTACTTTGACTACCATTGTCCAGTAAGCCTAAGTTCTCATTTGTGTCATCCAATATTTTTTATATCAAATAAAAACCCATGAATGAATATTCAAGTTGATATTATTCAATTTTATTTCATTTAATTTAATATTTAAAAATTATTTTTGTGCTGGGTACTGAAATTGTTACATTTTCAAATGGAAAGCAATCCCAGTAAAGTGATTGTTTCGATGATTGATGAAGCCACATTCTTATTGAAAGCCATATCATAATCAGAGCCATCAAAACTTAATGAAGCACCATTGATTGGGCAGAACAATGTTTCGGACAGTTTGCAAATCTCTTGAAATAAAGTAAACTTTTGTTTCGGCACTGTCGGCTCGGGCCTCAACGTCAACGTTATTGGTTAAACGGTCTGGACCGGCTGTTTCGACTTACCGTCAGGGTCCAACATACGAGGGATGTCCAAGTACTTCTCGGCCACATCGAACGCTGTGTTGAGATTTTCCAGAGGATTGTCTTTGGACAACTTGTTGTAGTCGATAAGATCGGGTCGATGACGATGGATGAGCGCGCAGAATGCAAGACCGTCCTTGAAGCTGCAACGAACATAACATGAGAACACATACACAACAGCCAACACACACTCAATCAAGAGTGTAACGAGGGCGTAGGAGTCGATTTAGCAACGGAGTATCCACAAAAGACGAAGGTTGTGCCTTCCAAAATAGCAAGGAAATATTCCAATCACAGTTAGGTGTATAGTTGTACAGATGTGGTATTTTTACGGCATAATAATTTTTTTTCAGGACGACGTTCATTACACGAAACGCATCTTTCCAAAGCGTTAAATCTTCCAAGTTATTTTGAAATTTTGTTATCACGTACGTTTTTACCACTATTTAGTTACCTTCTTTCGTGGATACAAGTATACTAGTGATAAGTTACTATTCATAGCCTCACCGGACAATGTCACCCTACATGTACGCTATTGTTGTTCTTATTGACCCCAGTCTTAATTAATCTGAATCAACCCCATTCATTCTGACCTAACTTAATTTAACCTTAAACTAATCTAAAACAGCAGTGTTACTACATAATTAGAGACATGTAAAAATACCAATAGCTATAAAAGCGATGACATCTGTAAGTGCTTCAATACACGCTTTTCTAATATGTCTTCATGTTTCAATACATTTGATTTTTTTCATCATATTTTTGAAAAGACGACAAAGCGCTAGAACGTCTGATTCTACTATATTTGAACAGCCACCCTCGATAACTCGGTCAGCTGAGGCACTGCTTCAGAAACTGAAGTCGTCGTTGGGCGTGGTTTCGAGTCCTGCACAAGGCATGGGTTTTGTAAATGTCTTTGCACCTATCATCACTTCATAGTTTCATAATCACTTGCTCATTCGTACGCCCTTATAAATTAGCTGTTGGTGGGGTCATTAAGCAATATATTTGAACGTATTGGCGATATAGGCTAAACACAATAATCGTAATAAACGTGTTCCAAACGCTATTTTCCAAAACTTCTATCAAGAAAATAAAAGAGTAGAGTTAGTTGGGGAATTTGGAAGTTCAAACTGTAGCTGCAAATGCAGGTGGCGGATAAGGCGTAAGTCTAAACCTCTGGTGGAAATGCTATCAATTGAAGTGTTTCTCTTGTTATGCCTGAATTATACGCTATATGATTGTTTTACCGGCACCGTAATGTTGTTACGCTACAGAACTCTGCTGTGGTACAAAACAAGATGTATCAAAATAGACGCACCAAAATGCCACTTTCAAATTCTACATACAACGAATAGTTAAAATATAAGCTATATTTACATGTCTCTACATTTAACACATGCACTTACAGTCCAACAGATAGCCACTTGGATTATTATGTATTTGTGGTAGGCTAGGCCTCACCTACCGAATACAATACAAATAACAAAAACTCTACAGCAAAAGTCACATAATTTTTACAAGTAGGCATACAGTAGCTAGAAAAATATTTTTCAATTTTACTTGGAAAAGTGTTTTCGTAGTACTTGGATCTGTGTTTCTTCCGCAAGAGCATGACATCTCTGAATGATTTGAAAGTACAGTACAGTGAAACCTCTATGCATTGTTCCCGGATCCATCGTTTTCCTGATTGTATCAGTCATATTTTCTAACCCCACTCTCATATAATCAATGTTTAATTTTCCTGGATGGATCGTTTTCCTGCATGAATGATTTTATTCACCTGGTCCCTTGAAAAACGATGCATAGAGGTTTCACTGTATAATGAAGAGATTTAAAAAGTTGACATTTCGCTGAAGCTGATTCTGACATTAAATACTATTACAATTCCAATGTTTGGTTTTTGAAAAGTGTTAGAGAACGATCTGTTTTTAGGCTAATTTATAAACTTCCGCAAAGAAATACGGTATAAAAGTTATTTTAACAAGATCTTTTTTGAGCATTTTTTGCAACAATAAACCCAACTGTTTGACAGATTATGCACGAGAAAGATCAGCAGTTACAGTGTTAATAATAACCCACTCATTGCAATATCCATACGTAGAAACAGTTGCTATAAGTTAATTGATACATATTCACGTATCAATGATTGAATAAGCTGAAAATTTCAAGCCTGAATATCTTGTAATATTATGTTAACACTGATGCCAAATGTAAATCTATGATTCATCGAGACTTGTGTATATAAAATGTCATCCAGCTAGATTCAACTGTTTATTGAACAAATAAATAATACCGCACATTCCTGTGCAACAAAAGATCATTAGATCTCAACAATGAATATGTGTACAGTAGCCTTTTAGGTCTAACTTTTAGACCCAGTTAGGATGGGCCGAAACCATATGTAATGCAATTCCAATTCTTTTACTTGAGTGTCTTTTCTATACACTATCAATATCATATTTCAAATATATTATTTATTTATTTTCTATATTTTTTCAATCGTTTAATACTACGGTACCGAGAGCTTTTGATTTGTTAATTCACTGATTTCATTGTATTTATCATCACAATCTCTTTAGTCGTGCAAGAAATCTAATAGTGAGCCCTACATAAGACTATAAACATAAAACTGTGACTTGTGAGTACACAGCAGCATTGTTCACGTAAGATAAGTAATGCTATAGTAAAGTTTGTGGGGCCTATACATTAAATGTGGTCTTCATTACATAAATCAACAGTTCTGCCTTGTATATGGGCCTATATACTGGCACAGCTTACTACGCAGCTTGAACAAACAGAAGACTGTAAGATAACATACCGTAACAGCCTTGGGTTAGGGCTTATTTATAAGCAATAAGCTTATGATTATGTTTGGTGATGTATTAGAGCTAAAAACACTGGATCCACTGGAGATATACATACAATGCCGCCGTGAATGTAGGGCTAAGAAGGCTATTTTATAAACATAAATAAAAGTTGAATATCATTTAATGACTGTATAAGTAAGAATTGTAGGCTGGATTATCCAGGAATTAGGTTCAGGTGTCAATGACTTCGGAAGGCACGAATAAAGTCATCTCAAATTGAAAGGAAAAAATATGTCGTCATTGTGGCCTTCATTCTATTTTGTATTGCACACCAATTTGTTTGTAAATTTGCTTCACAATTTATTACAATTGGGCCTTTCGAGGAGGCTGGGAATTTCAAAAATCAGCTCAGTGTTGCAAACAACTTGCTTACTGGGGCACCAACAAAACCGCATGCCCTAAAAATGTTCAGTACGCCACTTGAAAAATTCCGGCAGGCTGAATTAGCATTTACCTGAGATGGAAGTTCTGTACGTTGACGTTCTTGTAAGGTGCGGTCTTACGTTGGCACCAGAGCAGTAAGCCCTCCTTGGCTGTCATCTCCTCAACAGAGATGTCCTGGATAGCGAACCGCAGGATGATGGTCCAGATCATACCCAGAGTCATCTTCAGGTTGCCGTCGACAATCTCTGTAACACGCCATTACAATTAATTCAACAATTCAGTCTGAACGTTTCGTTTGTAATCGTTTTTCGTGAGTTAACGAAGTCAACACGACTTGAATTGAAATAAATGATTGGTTTCAATGCAAAGTCAACGAATTTTCTTTGCTCAATAAGACTAGTAATGTCATGCAAATACATTTTATAAAGGTATTTCCTCAAAACATTAATAACGATCCAAGAGCAAAATGCTAAGTTTAATTGCTGTAAAGTTCACGTATCGTTACTGGTAATGTTTTGACAGTTTTTTTTTTACTGTTATCTATATTATGTGTCATTTGATTTTAGCACTGCTTCCAGGCAGTTAGGACTGAGACCAGCTTTCACCAGGAGTTTATAAGTATGTAGTAAGAACTGAGTAGCTACTGTGCGGTGTGCCACAGGTCACATTTTAGCATTTTTTTTCTACAATCACCATTCTAATTACCGGTAATGACATTTTATTCATTCGATTGATTCAATATGTAGTCACTCCGTGGTCTAAGGAAGATTGCATTTTCATCATGTTCATCAGTTGAGTATTTTAAAATTTGATATCTACAGAAATTTGGATGAGAACTCGACAATAATGATATAGGATTGATAAAATCGGAAAATCGGTGAATTTAAAAATCAAATGAAAAAAATTTCAACTTGAATAATAAAATTTCAATCATCACAGAAGATGTCAAGAAATTGAATTAGGACCTTTTGAAGGATGTATTACAATCCTAGGGCTGGATTTGAATGACTAATTAGGCTCTATTTTTCTCTGATTGCAGAGAAAACTAAAAATCACCATCTCAAATTCAGAAATAAAAATTAATTTTTCCTCCAGAGACTATCGAGTCATGTCATGGGCATGACTAGATTCTGTGTCGAAACATAAATATAATCGGGTAATGCCAAAGTCATGACTCAGAAAAGGGAGCAGGTCCTGGAAAAGTATCATTTCTCAAATTGAGATGATGATTTCCAGTTTTCTTCAAAATAAAAAAAAAAAAAACATTCATTCAAATATAACCCCAAGGTTGTGATGTCCACTAAAAATAGTAACTATTCATTTCATTTATTTATTCATTACATTTTCTGCCATGTTGATTTAAAACATTATATCTTTCCAAGGAATAAACAGTTTCATGTTAAAATATACCACATTGTATTTATAATCGGTTTTACTGATAGATTACTAGAAGCGAAAGTGAACAGCAAGCTTACCCTCAGCTCCGATGGAAACCAGCTTGACGCCCTTGCTGGCAATGAAATCAAGTGCCTTGTTTACGTTGGCGATCTTGTGGAAGCGCATCTTGCCGCGGTCGGGCTTGGGCAAAGTCTCGCCAGATATCACCTCCAGCAACAGCATCAGCTTCAGGCCGTTACGGAAGTCATCTTCGATGTTGTCGATGGCTGTGCCGGCTTTACGGAGGTGCGAGTTACACCAGGCAGTGAAGGTCTACAACAGAATAAGTACGCTGTCAGTTAGGTCACGGAGTGCTCAGACGTTTCAACAGACATGGTGTACATATAAACTGAATTTTGAGGAAAACTATTTTAATGTGTATTTGGTGGTGGAGGAGAGGGAAGGGGACATGGTCACATTGATGATGAAAAAGAAAAGAAACGAGAAACTGCAGGGATGTGAGAGTGCCATTTGATTTCTAGAAACATTTTCAACTTTTAGACGTGGTTTTACCAATTTCACGAGTAATGTGGGTGAAAATGTTGATACCGATAGTACAAGTAGTTTTATTAAATGACGGTCTACGAACTAAGAATTTGACATTTACAGAATTTACCTCCCTCTCCGTGTAAAGGATCTTTTATTGTGAGTAAAGCGATTCGTTTTTAAGAAATTAAACAGAAAATGTAATCCTCCAACAAAATTTGTAATTACAGTTACGTATGTTCATTCATCAATGTGAAAATATAAACTGGTACCGTTTCTCTAGTAGGCAGGCAATATTAATTGTGACAAATTACTGGTCAAATGTATATGACCATATACACGCCTGCCTTACCCACAAGCAATCCTGGCATGATAGTTTGTATATTGACAAAAAAAACTGTTACACTATCCAGTCTATCGTACAAAAAATGTGGTAACAGAAAGCGTAGGCCCAACTCCAATTTTAGAGCTCAATCTAGTATGCTACTGAGATGGGTAGTCATGTATAAGACAGGGGTTCAAATTCTGCCGTAGTTGACCATCTTGATATAGGTTTGTCATTGTTTCCTCTGGTCATTGCAACGTTAATGCTATGATGGTACCGTCAGAGCAGGTCATGGCCGCTCTTTTCCCCATCTCCAAAACACCTAAAAACTAACCGTAACCAGATTGTCCCGTCATCTCATTCATCATTCAACGACACCAATAGAACTTCCGTCATAATTACAATGCGTTGTTAAACCCAATTTAAATAAGTAAATACAGTACACTATCACTGGCTAGCTAGTTCTGCTGTACCAAAGAGCATCCCGTTCATCTATCTCCTAGCATGTGGGCGTTCACGAGATCTTTTTAGTTGCCCATTTCCTTCCGCCACGTTTCTCTTTCGCTCTATTTATTAATCTAGTAACATTATGATTCATTTAAATCAGATTATTACATATGGCACATGTGACATTGATGACTCGTCACCAAAAACCAAATGGTATTATTCTGGACTATGTTACATGGTTTGATATGTGGTAAGGGGCAAGGGCTTACCTACAACTAAAAGGTTAGAGTCAAGAATGACACATAGGCCTACTGTAGTAATAGAGTAGGCTTCCATAAAAAAATCTCATGCTTATTTCAAGTTTAAAAAGTCAATTTAATTAAAAGTGCATTACCGGTAGCATTAATTGTAAATGCATTTCTTTCATGATATTAGTATTCATTTTTACCTATTCAATCAATTATCAATACTCACTACCTTTGAACAGAAATAATACCTGCAATGAATCATGAATACAGCTACAAATCCAAGGAATGAATAAAGAATGAATGTAAAAGAACAACAATTATCAATTGCTGAAAAGAATATTGGAAAGTAATTGGCAGTATGACTGACAGGATATGTTCAAGTTCTTTTAATGATCCTATTTCCATTGAGAGTTAATTGGCAGTGACAAACAGCACTTAGATGTGAATTACGATAGGCCTACACTTGTGTTGAGTTGTCAAATAATGCTAGCTCGATAATATTGCATGACATGAAGGCAGCATAATAAGTATCCAGTTCTCCACTAGTATAGTTCATTTCATGCCAACTGAGTACAGTGTGCACCAGAATAACTCTTCGAATGATGTATATATTAATTTATTTATATTGTGTTTAACCACCCACTATAGGCCTAATGATAACTAAGATCTATTGGTGTTGGATTATTGATTGATGAGATGATGGGATGAAGGTTTCTTATAATATGTAATTGGAAGCATAGTGGGAAGGAAGCAGTCGTGACGTATTATGTTGTAAGAACCATCCTGGTATTTGTCTAGGCTACAGAGAAAAACGGCAAAAAATCTCACTAAAAATGGACGGTGGCAGGAATCGAATAGAGACCCGATCTACCAGGAGATCATCTCTCGGTCACATAGAGCACACTGAGTAACCAGTAACCACTAATAACCACTGAGCTACCAGTGCTGGTTTGAATGATTGATAGTAGGCCTACTCATACTGACTGATGTATGGTGTTGTACGACTTGCAATATTTCACTGGAATTAAATTTAGACCCAAGTGAAATATTTGAATAAACCTTAAAATATTTCAGTTATGATGATTTTTTGTGATTTCTTAAGGAACCATTGTTCAATTAGAATTGTTACAAAGCTGTATTTTCCAGCGCTAGCATCCTTATACATTGATACTATCCTAGCAGTTCAATTACAGAAAATACCAAACAGTCAAGTGTATAATTCCTGCTTAGTTTCTCATGAGAGTGGAATCAAAATTCTTAGATCAAAACGTATAAACTTGGGAAAAATTGCCTTGAAAGTTTTTTAGATTTTCAGATTTTGAAAAAAGATCACACTTATTAAATAATGTGTGCAGTAGTTATTTTCAATTACCTAGAATTTTGGAAATGTAGACGCATTCGACACATAATATTTCAATACATGTAATATTTTGATGTCAACATTTTCGATTTATTTAAAATTTGATTTTTCAATACAATTTGATATATAATATCTCACAGAAGGGATTTGGATTGGCCTATTTGCCAAAAGCTTTCCAAATATAATGAATTTGATTTTTGCGTTGATGACATGACTTTTGTGATTTGATGATTTGATTGTCCCTGATTTTGCCCACACAAAATATGTCAAAATCGTAATAACTAATAAAATACTTTACGAGATGTTGAAAAAAAGGGCCTTATAAATTTCACGAAATCTTTCAAAAATTAATCCTCAAAAAATCTACCATCATACTGGTTCATATTATAAGTAGACCTAGCAGTATGTGTAAAGCGAAGGGTAAACAACTAGCAGATTTGGTGTACACCTGATTTCAGTTTTCAAGGGATTTCACGGCATTTCAAGAAGATTTCAAGGGATTTTTAGGAAGATTTCATGACAAGTGTACACTAGATTTCAGGAGTTGTTAACCCCTCGGTGTAATACCGGCAATAAAACGACTATGCTGATACTGGTTTACTCGTCAGAGAGCATGGGAAGTAATAGTGGAAAGCTGCATAATATCATAGGCTTATATTAGTAACTTCGTTCTTCATTATTATGAAACCATCATAGTATTACCATCGGGATTCTCAACGTTTAATTCACATGTTAAAAATAGCAACAATGGTATCATAGTTACAATACATAAATTGTGCAGACTACTTATAAAGGGTTAACAGTGGTAATAAGACTTCATGGGAATTCATTAAAAATAAGTACAGAACGTTTCAAACATTAAAACTTGGAGATATATGTCATTAATACAACTCATTATATTTATTTATAAACACCCTATTATACACCATATGCGTATATAAATACCATTATAATAAGGAGGTGGAATATAAAAGATTGTTTTACGTTTTACAGTACATGGAAATATGTCTACTTCATCATGTCAAAGATTGAAGTTCTTAAAACTTATATCATTATATTATATATCATTATTATTATTATTATATATTATTCTTCTATTTGTATCCTAATTAATTCATTATTTTTTCAATCCTTCTTTTCAATATGCTAGTTTATAGAGCAAGGTCAGGTGGTAGAGCGGTTGGAAGACCAAACCTCGCCTTTTTTTATGTTTTCATTCAAATGAAGAACTTAACAAACGCTTCTTCTAAATTGAGTGAAATACGGCGTTGTAATAAGATGAAACTAACGTGAAAAGTGTTTGCCAATGTTTACTGTTCGTCAGTAATGTCATTTGAAGTGGGGACTGAAACATGATCCCAGGTTATATAAATATCTTTGCATGATCCTAATTATTGTGCAATCCACAAAGAATGGGAAGTGCCACATAAGAAATGGTTCCAAGAAAAAGTTCGCTTTATTGCTTTCTTGCATCAACATGTTTGCTAATACAGAGCATATTTTGCTATTGTTAGAATTAGAAAAACGACATCTAGAGACGGGTGAATTTTTTTCTAGGTCATCGACCAGAAGGGCTATAATCCGTTTAATGAATAGCTCTCTTATTGAATAGTATTACACCATTCAACAGCATACCAACAGTATTTCACTTCAACGACCACGAAAAACCTGTCAGTATACTCGACCATTGCAAGAATCGAAGCCCAGTCTCCTGAATGTCGGTTCACAGCGCGCTTGCTGAATATATGGCACTGTATCAACGGTCAACTCTTGGCTAGGGCTTGGAGACATTATTTATCGTGTAGGGGGTCCTAAAATTCTAAACTATACTGCCCAATGGCACCTCCTACATGCATTATTGTTTTCGTGACAACAATGGAAGAACTGAAATAGCTAGGGACAAACACTGCGGGAAAAACTAGAGAGCCTCTCTAGTACGGATCTAGAATAACTAATTTAAAATGTATATATATATATATAGGTATGCCATTGAACATAATTGCACATAACTCGCGGGTTGCGAGTAATATGTCAAAATTGTTGAAGAATGGGAACAGTTTGAAGTCTGTTGGCATAGGCTACCGATCCTAAAATACTTTCATTTCGGACTGTCACGCCTTTTGACCCGCGGAGTGTTAACATACTAGCCAGTGGCGTGCAGACCACAAGGGTGGTAACCAAAGTCATTGATTCTTGCCAATAAGCTGTTCGGGATGACTAAGGTAGGCCTATGAGCGCAACAGAAATAACCAGTATACTACACATCCGAGTGCGTGTTAGCTGAAGTGGGAGCCGCAGCCCGCATCATACAAATGATCATTCTGGTATCCAATTAAAATGGTTAGTCAAGTTTATACTGAGTGCTATAGCTTGTTTTCTGACGTCACACCATCATTACGAAGTATAAGATATAAATATATACATATATATAAATATATATATATATATATATATATATATATATATATATATATATATATATATATATATATATATATATAAATATATAAAAAGGTTTTACATAAAGGTTTTTGATCACAATGGTCATCGAGCGTGTAATCAAGGAATCTTTATGATTCACTATACCATCCAGATAATTGTTGCACTTTCCAATAAACAAACACATAATGGTCACAGTGATACATTGGCTAATTGTTGAAAAACCAAAGTGTACGTATTGTGTATTCACAACTACGTATGCGTAACAATGGTAACAAATGATAACTCATCCACCGTGAATGCACATAATAATAATCTTGATGAATACTAATTGAATTAATTCTTTATAGTAACTGTTCTTGTGACCATGTTTGATGTATGATGACCTAGTCATTGAAATTTGTTCTAAAAGCATACGTCATGGAAATGCCATGTACAAATAATCGCAACGCACAGCAGCGTGAATTGCGCGATGTTTATTATAACTTAGCAAATATGGACAATTATCTGAAATGCTCTAGTAGGCTCATGTTATCTCACTGTTAAACATAAGGGGTCTCGAAACAGCCGGGAAGTGCCAAGACGGTCGTTCAGCAGGTGTTTTTGGATTGGCAGGTTGCCTGAGTGATAGTAATATTGTTGAGGTGTTAATCTTGTTCAAAATCCTTGTTGAATATCGTAACCCCCCCCCCTCCCCACAAACACATTCACAGCTCTGCTACGACATAGCCCGGTGACAGCTTCAAGTGTCAATTCAAATCAGAAAACTCAAATATGAAGCAGCTATAGGTGTGAACATGTTCCACAGTCTATTTTCGGGACCGATTGTTAATCTGAATGCTTCGCATTTGAAAATAGAACGAAACTGCTACTCCAATCTAATCAACAAACCAAACCAATTCTTTTCTCTACACGTACTCTGAAAGTTGAAAAAATATTAGGAAGAGAATGTGGAGAGATAGTGTGTGAGTGTGTGTGTGGAGGACAACGACGAACTTGAAACAGTGACAAGATTCATCGTTTGACATTGTTATGCCGGACTAATAACCTCCAACCAAACTTGTTTGTAGCTCAACGAACCATTTCCTTTTCTTCACTCTCATTTTATCATAATCTAGCGACCAGTATATATACATATGTGATGATTCCGACAAACCAAACAGATCCGAGTTCGAATGTGGATGCCGATCAGATGAACAGGAAAGCCCTGATAAGGCTAGGGGTGTCACAAACGAGTGACCCACAAGCACACATACAGGGAGGATAGCTTCAGTTTCACGACGACGGCCTCTTATAGGGTGGCGTCCATCACGGACGTCGCGGCGTGGGCGTCGCCTCCTACCGCGTCTATTAATACGACAGCCTGCCCAGTTGCATAGCACGGCCGGTATTAATACACACGCCGCCTCTTGGTAACGTCATGACACACGTGAGTGAGAGAGAGAGAGAGCACAAACTATTTATAGCCTGTATTTAGCAAGCGCAGATCATGAACAATATGAATCATGGCATATCATCTGCATAACAGCTGATCGTTGCCCGTGTATCGCGTAGTGACATGTGTGACGGAGGTGAGGCGTACTTCCAGGACTGGTACCCGGGGACTGGGGCGCCTGAAGAGCGAATTCTGGAATAAAGATACTATACCAAGAGTGAACGTCGCTTGGCGTGTATACCTAGAAAGAGGATGGCCTATTCGAGGAAACGATCATAACCTGACCCGAAAACCCTAACAAAAGCTTGCTTGTGCTCGAACCAATTCCCCGAAATAGTAGCTTGTCTACGGCATTCATACACGCCAAGCCCTCCTTCACTCTTAGTAGTATCGCTATTCCAGTATTCGATCTTCAGCGCCCCTCTGGTATCCATCGTCTATAAGGTTTAGTACCCGAGTAACCCGACCTGTAACAGACAGCAGTGCTGTTGTTATACCGAGACGGGAGAGGTGCTACCGTTGAACACCGTTCAAAAACTAGGGATTGATTTTCGCCGTGGTCGACCACCCTGATTTCGTTGTTTCTGTGGTTTTCCTCAGTCACTAGGCCTAACCTACTCACTGGAAAGATTCCGTAAGCATCAGATAGAAACGGCCTCCGTCCCAAATCCCATGATCTTGCTAACAGACTAAGTGGACTATTCATCGAACAGACCTAATGAAATGAAATATTATACGCTTCTCCTTGTGACGGCCGACCTATTTGATTCATGAACGTACATTACATAATTGATTCATGATAAAGTAAAATACCCACTCTGTCTACTCTATGTACCACCGGCATAGGTGAGGGTATTTGGATACCAAAAGACCCTGATTGGGTCAAAAAACGGACACGGTTTGACACATAAAGAAGGCAATACTAGACGCTATATCCGGAAACATATATCATACTATTCATACAACACCTTCGTTCGGGTGCTTTCCCTATTGAAGGCGCGCCCAAAAAGACCCATTGTTTACCATTGATTTGGAAAGCATACATTTCTAATAAAAAGTAGCTAGGTGTGGATTCCGAAAATGTATAATAAAACGCGATAACTACTGGCCCACTCGATCCTCTCTTCCAATCCGAAACACTATTACCAACTTCAAAAGAAGTGCAATATCTTGTAGGGGTAGTCGTGTGAGGTTTACGTGTCAGGGGAGCAAGGGGATCAAAGAAACCGTGAGTGGCGGGCGTGGTGCCAAGAAGCGTGAGGCGAGGATATAGAAAGTAGAGCGCCGCCGAGCAAGAACAGTGGTATACTTGTATATCCAAAGGAAGAAGACGACGCGAACCACTCGCGCGCTAGTCCTGCGGGTTAGGGAGGAACGGTCGCTCGGAACCTTCTTCTGTCGCGAACACAAGTATATATAGTAGAAACTCACATTTATAACGTTTATCTCTTGTACAACTCGATTGACGAGTGTATGGCTCGTGAGAACGACCGAGCGTCGACGGTATAGTAATTGATCTGGTTAACCTTAATGGCGGCATGTGAGACGACAGGCACAGGCCCCTTGACTTGACCCGGTCGAGTGACATTTCATTACCTCTTCGGTATCCACGGAAGAAGTTCGTCTACCAACTAATAATTGTAAAAACTTCGGCAATTACATAATCTTCCTGCCACACTTGGAGGATTCAACGTTTTTTTTTAAAATGTGAATGCATTTCTTATCGTAATAACGCGTATTGAAAAAGTATACATTTAAAAAACACACCAGAGTTGTATATACAAATATATTCGTGTTAGTTATCTGTTTTGGTTATGTTGATAAACAACTTCTTCTTAGTGGATACAATTATCCCGGTCAAATTCAACAACATGAAGCACTTTCTTTTACACGTAAACATTCCCATGTTCGTATAGCAACAACAATAAACGAGTTACTACAGAAAAATATTTTATAAATTTACCTACAAGTACGATCAGAAGTTATCTCAGTCATGAAAAATAATACCTACATCTTCAACTGGTTTGTTTATGCATTGTAGAACAAAAAATACCATCAATAAATATACTTAATTGGTACACCGGGTATGCCGTCTGTATTCAAGTCAAAGTCAATATACAATTATAACTGATTGTAATTATCAACTGCAAACACTGATAACCGCAAAAGGTCATGGGCTAAGTATAGTGCATTCGACTTCCTCGTAAGATATAGCTCAAGTGCTCGACGAGGAAATAAATACAATTGATCAAAATTAGTACAATTGACCTTGAGCAAATCGAAGAGCAAAATGAAATCAGAGTAGGCCTATACTCCCAATGTTCGAGACTTGAAGAGGTACAACAACAAAAACAGCAACAACGTAAGATGTATCGTCATGGACTCGAACCAAGGATGCCCCAAGGTAAGGATGACTCGTACCGACAGAGAGAAAGACTGAGAGACAGGTGCCTTGTTAAATGAAGGTCGTTTGTCGTGGTCAAAGTTCAATGACCCCCGGCTACAGAAAGTGGGTCAGGCCGCCGCGTAGTGTTTGTCCAAGGAGCTGTCCTCACTCTCTCTCTCTCTCTCTCTCCCTCGTCTTATCGTCACTTCCTTCCGGCTGCGACACACAAGGGAGGTGTATTGTTGACATGCTCGGTGACGTGACGACCTCGCCTAATATACGCCCGACCAAATCCAACCTTGTCATTAGTCACAAGTATGTCACAACAGTCCTGAGAACGAGAAACCTCGTGGTTCTTCCACTAGCTTAATGAAACACTCTGGTAATCCCACCGTCGGTGATTACCGGTACATACGCATTAGTGAAATTAAAATGGGTTTCACACAGTAACCCATGAGGTTGTATCCAGGCTTCAAGAGAGGGCTGGCCGAGGAGTGAACAACTATAGTAACTTTCATGTATACCTGATTACAGATTTTAAGGAATTTTAGGGAGATTTCAACGGATTTCAGGAAGATTTCATGGTAAGTGTAGGGTCTACATCAGATTTCAGGAGTTGTTAACCCCTCGGGGCTGGCGTCCGAAACGAACTCAAATAATCGAATAATCTTCATATCAAGCGCCGAGTGGAGAACACAACGAAAGTGTTTATGCAAATTCTGTATTGGAGTGAACCTAGATTTCTTTATTCAGTAGCACAATGAAATAAAAATCAATGTGATATTACAAAAACCAAGGTCGGGAGAGTGTACTTCGTGAAAGCTTGCATTCATTGCCAAAGCGAGCATACAAACGAAACCCCTTCATACGGTGGCGTAAAGCGAAAAGCGGACGAAGACAAGACGGCGAGGAAATGGAGGCGAAATGTAATAAAAACGCAACGAAACTGTACCAAACTGAACCCAATTTTCGAACACACCTAACCAATCATCTAACTTCTAACTGATCATTAAATATTTATATTGAAATTGTATAACTTTACATGAAAAAAGAATGTCATTGGGCTACTTGCGGACACTGTTTAACGTCTCTTCAACTCGCGCCCCCGGTTTTTAGCTTTCTTTTTTTCGTTTTTCAGTTATTTCGGTCGCCAACATTGAATACATATACATCAATTCCCATCTATTACGTAATACAAGCAGACCATTACAAACTGACTACCGACTTGGTTTATACAATGCTATTTCATTAATTGACCACGAATAAACAAATACAAATGAAGTAATGCACTCGCGTAAGTCGCGTTTTTTCCAAGCACCATACGATGCAACTGAGTCGGATGGCTAGCAAGCCGAACCGTCACTCTGGAGACCGGGGTTCGATTGCCACCATGGTCGACCACCCTGACAAGAAGTCTTTCGTTCCCTCTGTTGTTCAGGTGAATATTGGGGTGGGTTAGATTAGGCTACGAGCGTCTCATTTCCACCTAGCCTACCTGAATATTCTACACTAGTCTACAGAAACCACAATAAAATGAATACAAAAATGACCGGCACAGGCAGCTCAGTTGCTAACGCACTCGCTTCATGTGATCTGGTAGGTGAGGGGCATATCAGACCTGGTTCGATCCTCGCCACCGTCCATCTTTACAGGTATTATGTGTGGTTTCCCTCTCTATAGTCTATAGGCTAATGCCGGGATAGTTCCCACAATATCTAGGCCACGACCGCTTCCTTCCCACAATATTTCCCATTTCATTAGAAGAAACTTTTATCTCATCATCCCATCATGTTATTACGGTTATCATTCATCCGTCGCCAAAAGATCTTAGTTATCGTTACAGTGCGTCGTTTTACCCAATATAAATGAAAAATAAAATATTCTAATCAGCAGTTATCACAAATTTGGCTAGGCCAATTTGCCCTAGCATGCAGTAAACACAACCCCTTGACTCTTGGAGGTCTCGAACCCACCCTCCCCTCGCACGTGATAACTGTTCACGGTGCATATGCTACAAACTGAGCGGCTAAGATATCGCACACGCATTGACATGAAACAGAAATGCCGACTCGTTACATGGGCAAACTGGCATGACGAACGTGTGTTACATAAGCTTCACCGATTCACTAGTCTGGCGCCAAACAGTGCAGCAAACGTCAGACCATAGACATAGCACCAAGACGGTTCACGCTTACGGCAAAACGAAATTCAAATTTCAATTTCGGCGGGGATCGAACCGAGGTTCGGTATGTCCCTCATCTCCCGGATCACAGGAACCGAGCGCGTTGGCAACTGAAGTGCATATATAGGTTCAAAATGATAAATCACGCATTGTACGAGGGGTTAACAATTCCTGAAACTGGTGTGCACTTGTCATGAGATCTTCCTGAAATCCTTGAAATATTCTTTAATCCCGTGAAATCTCCCTGAAATTCCTTGAAATCTGAAATCACCAAATTTACTAGTTGTTTATCCCTCGGAATTCTACGTTTTCTCAGTGATACGTATAGGCTTATATCATATCACCTTCTATTTTTCTATGAGATTCAAAATTCGAATTATAAAGAAGAATATGAAGTAACATTATTAATCCTGTACCACTAGGTAAACGTAGCATGCGATCTGTGTTTCATCTATTCGAATTTCGATACCTTTTCTCATACCGTTCTACACATGGTCACCACTATAGAATAAATTTCACTCAATGCCTGAATTACCAACGTGAGAACTGGGAGTGGCTCTAACTGGCAGTTCAAGTTGTTATCACCATGGCAACCAATGTTATTTGTTTTCACCAACTCTCAGATAAAGGTTGACTGGACTTGATAATACCGGGCCTCAATCGAACACAGAGCTTACCCGAGGGAGCTGAATATCTGCCTCTCCCTCACCCTCACCCTCACCCTCACCCTGTCTATCGCTATGTGAGTTGTAATATTTCATTTATATGGGGTTTAACGACGCACTCTACTGATGACTGCGATCTATTGGCGTCGGTGAATGAATATGCGATGGTGCCATGGTGGAATGATGAGATAAGAGGTTATTTTATTACGTGCTTTTGGTTAGTGGGAAGGAGTCGGTCGTGGGCTGTGGTTAAGGAACCATCCCAGTATTGACCTTGTCGACAGAGGGAAACCACGAAAAAAAAACTGTCAGGATGGTCGACTATGGCGGGAATCGAGCCCCGGTCTCCTGAATGACGGCTCAGTGTGTTACCACTCGACCACTCATCTCAGTTGGTTGTAATAAATAACTTTCAAGTACAAGTAACGAACAGTATACCTACGCGACGTCACATTCTAACAAATCGATACAGCTGCGCCTGCAGATGTCACACTCTATTTAGGAAAATATCTCGTCAATGCGTCCAGAGGTTTTAAAAGATTCAGTGATCGAACTTGCGCGCCAGTGACATACTTGAAACTTTCATCACACTTGTTATGATAGTGACCAATCTGTCGGTTGTATACAAACTCGGACGCATGGATCAGTGATGTCCAGTCAGGCACGGTACTATGATGGGTTCGATTCCCGCCATGATCGATCAAGCATCCTGACAGGTTTCTCGTGATTTCCCTCTTTAAAAAACCCTATTCATCTCAACGTCTCATCATCTCACTCAACATTTACCTACGACTAGGCCTATATATAGACATTTGAGTTCATCGTTAAAGATAACGTAAATGAATAACAAGGAGTATGTTATCGCCGAACTTATTTATTATAGCTAACGGAGGCCTATAGTACTTGGCATGTACATTAGTGAGCAGAGACGTTGAAAAAACAAATCTCAATCTGACGACATATTTTCAAAGAATGTTTGGTAAATATTATTTACTAATTGCTACTAGAACGCGCGAGGTTGAAACTGAAATGTGTTGCCGGATCAGTGATACATGAAAAACAATTAACCGGCTTCTTTGAAATTTGTCCCTGGAATATATATCTCCTTGTATTGCTGCGG
This sequence comes from Brachyptera risi, assembly GCA_964007535.1. Lineage (NCBI taxonomy): Eukaryota > Metazoa > Arthropoda > Insecta > Plecoptera > Taeniopterygidae > Brachyptera > Brachyptera risi. The sequence goes on along the minus strand of OZ023331.1, from coordinate 36,458,565 downwards.
GAGTCGATTTAGCGAAATAACATCTTTTTGAATTTATATTGGGTTCAACGTTGTGCACTGTAATGATAACCAAGATCTATTGGCGTCGGATGAATGATTGATGAGATAGATTGTTAGGTATTAGCAGCACAGTGGGAAGGAAGCGGTCGTGGCATTTATTCTGTTTAGATGGACGGTGGGCAAGGATCGAACACCTCACCTCCCGGGTCACATGACGCAAGCGTTACCAACTGAGCTACATGTGCCGGTGAAACGGCGCAGTGGTTTGGAGGAAGCTTACAGACGGGTCGGTATGAGATATCAAAAATGCAATAGGGGCCTACACAGGAAACACAGAAAATATATTTTCAAGATGACATGTATAAGAACTATTGAGCTTGGGCCCTATATATGTATCGTGTAGTTTCAACTAGTAATAATAAGCTAAGAGGAAAATAATTTTTAGCTGGTGTATAATATGTGAAAATGTCCGAATCCACGGTTAGTAATAGAAATAAGTACCACTAGTGATAGGCGTGGCTAATCGCCAAAGCCACCTGGATCTATACTTCATGTGGGAATTTAGAGATACTCTGATATAGGTCAATGTGAAATTTCCCACATAACAAAGCCCATTTGATTGGATGTTCTGTTTTGTGACGTTTATAAATGGGCGGGTCAATCACTCGTCGTCAAAGAGACATATTTCAATAGTATTAGCGTATCTAAAACCGTTCATTATTAAAATATCAGCAAAAAAAGATATTTCGCTCATATTTATTTTTGACTCTCATTTTATTTCAACGTAATTTTGTTTCCATATAGCGGTGACTCCGGAGTCTTTTATTTCTAAGTAATATTGCCCTAGTACCTGAATGTGGGGCTGTTATTTGGTGTGATTTTGGTGTTGATTTTACTTTGTACTGTAAAAAAGAATGTTACGAATCTAATTGGAAAATTAAGATTTACCGGTATAATAAATAAATACATCAAAATGAACATAGCAGGTTAGTGGAAGTCTTTGCTCTCGGTGTCGACTGTTGTGAACCCTCGAAGTACAACCACCAGCATGTTGGTGTTTATACCACCAGCATCCAACAGTGGTAATCGTCATAACATTAACTACACGACTAGCTGTACACTGCATTAAATCATTAGGATTATTGTTCTGTAGGAAAACGTCAGCTGAACTTAAAAATCAACAACTTGACGGTGTATCGAGAAAATGCGAACCAAGTGGGCTGAAAGTTCATTATAGCAAAATATATTACATCGGAACATGATTTTTTTAAATTTTCTCAACACCCGGTTACTGGTTTAACGATGCATTCTATTGATAACTAAAGCTTAGATCTATCGGCAGTGAATAATTAATGAGACGGTGGGATTGATGATGAAAAATGCTAATTTATACTAGGTGTATATAGTGGGAAGGAACCGATCGTGGCATACTCTCAAGGAACCATCCCAGAATTCACTTTAACTACACAATGGATGTATGGGCCTAACCACAATAAACCTCTGTCAGAATAGTCCACCATGACGAGAATCAAAACCCGGTTTCCTGACTAGACGGTTCAGCTCGCGCTAGCAGTTGATCCACCCGTCTCAGTAATCTTTGGTATCGGGATAATCAGGATTTGTTACCGGAACTATACCGGAACAATTTATACTCGGCTGTGTGACATCGGCTTATCGGGGTAGCCTACTTTTGAATGTCACACAAGCTCAGTGTAAATTATACCAGTATAGACGCTTTTCAGGCGTCCCTTCTTATCGTCCAAAGTCGAAGCTGAAACGTATAAGTTATGACCACGGTGTCAAGATAGACTGGATGATGAGTTGATGACCAGCATGGTGGCTATACATAACAGATTGGTAGTGTTGATTGCCGGTGGCACTGATCCGTGTAATGAGCATGTCACGCACACTCATGCATGCGTCGTCATGGTGATAACAACACACATTGTTTACCTCCTCAACGGTGATAAGATAATAATATCGCGGCTGCATACCTCATGCTTGACTTCTAGATAGATTCATCAAGCATGCTATATAAACAACCAGGTATACACAGGAGGCGAGACAATTTCCTTGACACTGGGACATTAGCATGTTCAAATACCTAGCAATTAGAATCGCTAATTTACGAAATAACTATAATTAACGGTTTTTATTTGACTCACTGTAATTCAGTTTGTATTGTGAGTCTCTTTTGTTCACGTGTTGATGATTCGAGGGTAATTATTGTGTTATTGTGTATTGAGTAGGTGGAACAGTCGTTTGCACGCTGAGTCGTCATTCAAGAGACCGGGGTTCGATTCCCGCCACTGTCGACCATCCTGACTCCAGGTTTTTGGTGGTTTCCCTCCGTTTTGTTCAGGTGAATTTTGGGATGGTAGACCGTACCTCGATTTTAGGCCACGACTGCCTCCTTTACATCGTTTCAACAGACTAAAGAGGACCATCACACACTGCAATGTTTCATGATATAAATCACGATAAAAATTGCAAAATATAATAAATAGATATACTAAGGAACCTTAGACGATTTCTATATTTTGTTGCCATTGAAAATGATGGTTTTAATAATAATAGGCCTAATAGTAATGAGATTGTTGTTTTCTTGCGTACAAACTATCGACACTTTTGGTTGAAGATTTCTTGACTCATAGGCCTAATTGTACCAAGTCTACAATATGGTTCACAAAACAAGTTAATTTCTTGTATGATTAGGCCTAATTGAAGTTGACGAGAATTTGTGACGACCTATTACCGACGACCTCAACATTCCTGTCATTCCAGTACAAAGTATCTTCCAGATAGTCACCGTTTTAGAGCTAAGACAGCTGTATTGTGACATCGCTAGCATTATGAAGACTTCTGAACAAACACATTCACGGCAAGGTTATTGTACAAAATGGGAATGGCCTTGCCCTCGGCAGGAATCGCTCGACAAATAATTATCACAAATGTATTATTGTCCTCACTCGTACCTTGTTCGTTCTTAGAGAGAAGATTGAATTCATTTACCTATGCAAGTCTACATAATTATTTTGGAATGCACATTCATTTCTGAAAAAAAATGACTCTTGAATTACGTATACGACGAAAAACTCTTCTCACCAAAACGGGTCACGGATTGATCCCAAATATTAGGCCTATATACATCTTCTATATTCGAGGTGAACTTGAACTTGGGACCATTTAAGTAAGGCTTTCAGAGTTCAGACATGCAAATTATCAACAAGAACAAAACCAACGATTGTTATAACTATAATTCTGCGAATTTTCGTGATTTTTACAGTTCGTTAAAAAATGTTATGCTTGTGTAAAGAAAGAATACTGGTCAGTGAGACACCTGAACCAATGATTCAAATTGGCTGATCAGGCAGTTTTGCACTAGATCTAAGAATGTAGAGTCAATCCAATACAACAATAGGCAATTAACTCGGACTAAGATGAGTAGCACCACCTCCCACCCTATAGAACCGATAATTCAGTCATGAGTGGTCTGGCAGCTAGCATCTAGCACAGCAATGACCCTCTTAACTATTATTAATAAGTCATAACACCGGATTTCTGCATTCATCGCTCTCCTCTAATAACTCAGTTCCAAGAACAAGAAATACCAGTTTTACTCATCATTTACACATAGATTAACATTGTAACGAGGTCGTGGCACCCTTTGCCCAGCGGCCAATCAATAACATCAAATGCACTACCCTCATCTCGTGGTTAGGGGATGCTGACATGTACCCTTGAGGGAGAGTGAGAGTGAAGGGGCGTGTATATTTTGGTTCAAATCTAATGATACAGTCTGGCTAGCCTCTAGATGTGAGCTTCGCGGCGGTCGCTGGGCGAGTGTGTTGATGCCAGAAGCGTCGCGGCGGCAGATCCCCCCCCCTCCCCTCCCATAACGCCGGAGAAACCTTCTTTGGGCATCACCCAGGGGGTAACCCAATGCGGTCCCGTAGCGCTACTGGACGCAGCAAGCATTCAAAAAGCATCGACTGTTCGTAGTACAACGATCCCATGAATCAACCGTCGCCCTTGTACGACAATGTGAAGTGCCGGCGCTACCAACAGTCGTGACTATAGCCGAAAATGAAAATACTACCCCAATGAATCAGAAGTTCATCCCCTGAGATATTACCCTAATACGACAGAAGATGAAATGCAGGGACTAGTTTTCAAGGGACGCCAATGTACTGACGTCACGATTTGGCATCGTCTGACGCGACGACGCTCGCCGGAAAGAAGGCGTACCCAAAAATAGGTTCAAATTCTTTGGCCTCAACGGCGAGTGAGAGATATGATAAGATTGTTCATCTGTGTCTCATGGATGGCAAGATAGGCAAGAGATGATAAAAACACTCAACCGACCCAAAAGACTGTCAAAATTTTTACAATTCAACATGACGTTTCTGTCGAGCTTTACACAACTAAAAATAACTAAAATTACATCAAGTTATAATGAATGGAATTAAAACATCGGAAAAAGTTGGCCTGTTGTACCTCGGCCTTGATTTTGAATTACTTGAGCCCTAATGCCTAGGCGAGTGACAGTTGATACGATAGTCTTAAGATTAGGCCTAGGCCTACTTGTTTTCCGTAGGAGCCTGGGGTCGAAAGAGGCCACACAATCAGGGCAGCTGCCTAAGCCTCGGGCGATGCCTACGATGGTTGGGTTAGGCTAGTTATCAGTGTTTGAGGAAGCATTTATGCCGGGGCTTTTGAAGCAGACTTGGGTAACGGGTTAGCTCTTACCTTCTTCTGTTGTTTTTCCCAGGCTGGGTCCAAAAGACCCTCTCGTTCCCATTCTTCTTCCGGCTCCATATAGCCATTGTCCTGGTATTCACCGTTCATGTTGTTACCTACGTGGTCGTTATTCATAGTCGGTGTCTGTTTATTAACAGATGATTGTCCCTATAAGAGGCGCAGGGCGTAACACCTCCACACTCACACGCACACCGAACAGACCCTCCTTCACTCTTTGGTCGGTTTCGACTTCGACGCCGTACGATCGTTGGCAACAAACAACAACATTCACTTCGCAGTCACCTCTTCCCCTAACCCCTATTCCAAGACCATCTGTGGGTGGGAGGGGGACCCACGTGACACGTCCAACACTGACGAAGCAACACAAATACTTTTAAATATTAAAGAATTACTATTAGCAACAAAAACATGACGCAAAGTACTAAATACTTTATTATTTGTGGAGATATTGACATCCATCCTTAAAACTCAACTGTAAGGCGATGGGCCTACTTGTTGACACATCGACCGACGTTCATGCGATCTCTGAAGCTGTGACTGATTTCACAGCTTCCTAGAGTCTACCCGCCTGAATCCACAATGGCGACGTTAATAGGTAACACAAACATTAATTTGTACTATTATAATATAAAATAAATTCATTTATTTACTGACTTCCGAAGCATTCAATTGCCGTTATTTATTACCAGAACTTTAATTGGCTGGACCCGCGTTTTAATGGTAGTATATACGGAGCTGCTTGAATGTAGTCGACTTTCTAATTGTGTAACTACCATAACCTATAAAATGATGTTGCAGGTAGGCCTATAAAGCCTACCGTTACAGGCTTATTCTGTTTATAGCGGGCTTCAGTGCATGATAAGGTCAATTTTTGACTGCCAATTTAATTGTGTATAACCTCTGCTTGTCATCTGCAACATGGCCCCTGTTTTTGAATGATTATATGATACCAGAACAAAGATTTTATTAGCCTGGGCCTAGACGAGTGTAGGCTAGCGCAAACTTTAAATAGGCCTACCGGTACTTGATTTATATATAGTTTACTTATACCTACATTTACATTATATTCACTTACATATTACTTGATTAATTATATATAGTTACTGGGAAAACCGCGATGCATTTTTATGTTCGTTTTTTGTGCGCTGCATTAAGGTCAGAAAAATTTACGTTTTCTGGACATTGGTATCATTCTAGGTACTAGGTGTGAAGACCTATGAATTTATTTTGCATGTAAAACTGCTTGGTTGTTTTGTTGTGACCTTCCCCTTGCCAATTGGTGTTTTTTTTTATTTTTCCGATTGATCTTGTTTTAATCTATTGAAAAATGCCCGAGCACGGTAAGAATTGTTGGTTTTATAGGTTTTATACTCACTTTGATAGGATAGTTCCTGGATCGACTTTTGTATTCCGACAGATGTTTGTGATTGCCTTTTGTCATTGAATTTGAATTTTTTGCTTTGAAAATCCATCAGATATATTAATACTTTTGGCTGCGGGTTGTGGGTGCGGTATTTTTTTTAACCATTTGGAAAGTGTTTTTGTGCACTTTCATCAGTGACTACGTATACCACAAGGTCGGGAAACGGTTTAGGCAAACCCTTTCAGGCTGAAACGGCATGTATACAGATGGTGATATACCTGTGGGTTTTAGTGTAAAACACTTTAGTTCCAACCCAGTTTTGAAAGTGAATTGGATAACTCGATACGAGTGTTATACACGTCAAACCGATTCAAGGCAAGATCTTCTATGTCATTGTAATAATATTTAATAATATTATTATTATATTTTAATGTTGATATTATAATATATAATAATAACATTTTTGTAATCTTGACCAATTCACAAGGCGCTGCCAATATTCAAAATGGCTGGCGTTGAAATGTTTTGCTGAAGTGTTTCTGAATTGTTGTGATGTGCACACATTTGTTGAACCGTTTCAGCGTGAATCGGTTTGCGTAAACCGTTTCCCGACCTTGTGGTATATGTAGTCATTTACGTGTTGTGGTGCAATTTTGCCAAGATGGCTGACATTATGTGGTGGTTTTGACATTGTTATATTTGAGTGAGTTTTCAACTTATGAATCATTTCGATTCTTATCATGTCCAGGCCTTTAATGTATACGAAAAGTACCGCGACCAAAAGTATCAATATATCTGATGGATTTTCAAAGCAAAAATTCAAATTCAATGACAAAAGACAATCACAAACAAGGTCAAAAAACACCAAATTCCCCTCCCCCTCCCCACAAAAAAAAATTAGTTGCGGTAAAGGCACGTCAAATTTTTACACAAAAGCATTTCTCTTCACACAATCTGCAGATGTATGGATCAAGTTCTTCCGAGAAGCGGGAATAACAAATGGGACAACTGCTGCTTTATACGCGACAACATTCGCAGATAATGAAATCCAGGAAGATATGGTTGGAGACCTCAACAGGGATATTTTACGAGAAATGGGTATAACCGTTATGGGTCACGTCCTTGCAATACTAAAGCACGCAAAAATAGTACACAGTAAAGCTGAGAGTGAAAAGATTGTTGCAAAGACAAATCCACCCAGAATGATGACCCCAGTTGCTGTATCAATGACCGACAATACTAAGAAAAGTACACGTAAGTAGCTGTTTTTTTATGCCGAAGTGTATGCTATAAAAGATATAGGTACTGCATGAGCTTTACATAAATGTGCACTTTTGTAGTGAAATAGCTCCATTTTGATGCTTAGTAATGGAAAATAAAGTTAGTGTAGCCTAAACATTTTAATTTAATGATATCCAAAAAATTTACAGCAAGGATGAAAAACTATTGAAAAATATTTAGGTACCGGTACTTTGACCTATACCTAGAAAATTGATTTTGAGAATATAGGACAGTATGATATAAGTTAAATATAAATGATTCATCATAAACAATAAAATCCACCTTTTGTTTCCATGCATTGATGCCATGCTATGCATATTACCCACATCATTATACAAACAAACTTTTCTATATTTATATAGGCCTAGGCCTAGGTTGAAAGCCAATTTTTTCTCTTATTCTCACAAAAATATTATTTTGTGGTGAACAATACCGATAATTACAAATTACTGAGTAGATACATCCTATAACTTATAAGATTTGCATCTCTTGAATTTCTTCAACAAATATACGGTACGTTTGTTTCTTAGCGGCATCTAGAATAATTGAACACTATGTTCGGTCCGAACTATCGCCACCTCAAGTGAAATCTCCACCAAGACTAGGAACCACAATGAAGAAACAAATACTGCCTCAAACTAAGCTAAAAATCACAGACAGGCTTGGTGCAAGTGTGGTGAAACAGTACACCACTCCATCAGCCCAGCTGAAAGTCACCGACAGGCTAGGAATACTGAACCCATCAACCCATCAACCCATCAAGAAGAAACAAGTAATAACACTGAGATCTGATAAACTAACTGAAGAAGTACCTGTGAAAAGAGTCAGACGTGTTCTGCCCGAAGAAGAAGGAGGTTATAAGATCACTATGCCGTCTGGAACAACGCCTAAAACGAAAGAGCTGCTAGCCAAGCAGAGTCGTTGTAAGTTTCACGTGTACGCCTGATTGTCCACATTTCAATAACTTACGTCTCCTCCAATCTCATAATCACATGCCTCACCGATTTGTTGGTAGATTCAAAAGAAATTTGTTGATTGTAGTATTTTCAACCAAGATTTTCATTTTCATCTAGGCAGACATAATTATATCAATGCATCAGAGATTACATAGTTTAAATTATTTCTGATGAATTATTCAGATCAAGGAACACGGTCGTGTGATGTCCAATAATTTTCTTGTTGGTATTGTGTTATTATGGCATCATTCCCCTATTAGGAATCACTGCATAGTTGGACTCCAATGTTGTTTTGATACTTCTTTTCTCATTTGGAAAAAACATTCTTTTTATGAAATGTTACACCAAATGTCATTATATTCCAGCATTTTTGTTGAACATTTTCAAAAATAGGCGTGTTCTCTGATCTGCATATTCACAGAATATAGTTATGTGAACTCTCTTTTTCCACAAAATAACCTAGCTGTTCGGGGAATCGTCAAGTAAACAATAATACGATTATAAGGCTTCACACATCCTTTGTTATTTATTTGTCGTAATTATGTTTCAAGTATATAGTCAAATATAAGTCTATTATCAGAAGCAGATTGAAGACAATTAACAAAACTTTCTGGTCATTTATTTTCAGTAAATAAGACAGTATTTGATCGTCTGGGTGATGGTTCAGTCTCAAGCACAACTGAGTTTGACGAGCCAAAGATTACAATTACAGGGCTACTGCCTCAGAAGAAAACCAGTGTTGGTGGATCAGTATTCTCTCGTCTCGGTGGTAAACCTGAAATATCTTCCACTGTGACATCATCAGAAACTCAACCTATGTTTACGCGTAGTTTCTCGGGTCCTCCCGAAGAACCCATTGGATATTTCGGTGTTCTGAAAAAAACAGTCAACACACCTACGATGACAGGACGGCTGGGTGACATTGTCCCTATTAGTTCATTGTACACAAGAACGTATGCTAAGGAAGTGTCACAGCCAACGGAAAGAAACAAAACTGAAGGAATTCTTGGTAAGTTCATCACCCCCTGTACTCCTCCATATCTCACAGTGCTCAATACCGAATCAATGTGGATAGGCATGGATTGTAGCTGTCATACCAATGGATACGCAACTGTATTGTCCCTCATGCTATTTCTGATGTAGATTCTCTCCAGAGCTGGAGCGGTGATGGTGAATTGTTGAATCTTTCCAGTGTTGATTAGTAAACTTACAAACTTTCAAAATGAGCTCATTCATTTTTACGTGAACTTCTCATGGAATGCGGTGATATTTTGCAAAAAGAACATTCAACTCTTGAAAGTTTGTTTCAATTGTGAACTTTCGTAAAATTTCATATTTGAATGCACTCGTCTTTTGCTCAGGCAAAATGCTCCACTATGAAATGAACATTATCTACCGGTACTTTGAAACATGGAATTAATCATAATTGACCAATTTGATTGGAGATCGAATCATGCTTTATAATTTCCAAGAAACTTGAATTAATCATCTAATTTTTTATATTTCTTGTCTTGTCATCACAATCCTCATAACTTTCATAAAATGTGAAATTACAAGTTTTGCTCCAAAATAATAGCATAAGAGGCCTACAAAACGCCAGTAATTTTCAATTAGTCGGACAAGTGTAGTCGAGTGCATGTACCGGTAATTACAAAAACAAAAATTGTTTAGCCGGTGTAGACTTAGTCAAGTCCTCGAGTTTACTTTATATAGGTCAAGGTATGTAGTTTTCAAGTAGACTCATTTCAAATATCTTGTTCATCTTATAACACAACTGCTGCATTTGCCTCGTATAATGTACCGAGCACCCCCCCCCCCCCCCCCCCAAGACTAAAAATGACCAAGTGCTTGGGTTACGGTACTGAAGTTGAAGTTTCATGTTGTGTTTAATGCTTGTTGCAAATAATATTTAGGTAATTAGTATGGTAGACCCCCAAATACTAGAACCTGAAAACAAGAGTTTTCAAGAATAATTCCGGCAAAAATGTGTGAATGTATTCAGGGAGCCGTAGTTTGCTACGGCATCTACATCAGGCAAAATATGCAGTCTTTCTTGGTCGAAAAGCTCTTGCAAGTGTGTTGGCTGTCTGTGACTTATTTCACATCACAGCATATTTCACAAAATTCCAACCAACAGTGTAAAGCAGAGAAAAAGAACCAGCATCGCAAATAATGATACACATTATCTTTGTTGGTTGTTTGAATATTTTGTGAATTGGTAATGCAGAATAATTATTTATATAAAAATAAGCAATCAAAAAAATCAAGCATGCTTCAAATTAACCACTGACATGTTACAAAATAATTTCTGGAAAACCTCGACCAACTACGTAAAATCTAGGATCTAAATATATAAAGTGGTAGTTATTTTCGGTTGAAGAACCAACTGCAACGCATATTTCTTCAAAATCCAGTGCAATTTTTCAATTTTGATCCTAAATTTGCACCACAAAAAATGATCTAATTTTTTGCCTGGCTTAGGCTCAAAGTGTAGGCCTATGCCTAAATTTCCATTGGTTCTCACTGACTTCTCATCTCTCACTACGATCAAGATATTTACCGTAAATAAGCATACATTTCAACAAAATATGTAATTAATACTCAAATCAAACTGAAACAAAGAAGATACAAGATGGTTGAAACATCAATCCATTTGAATTATTAATATCTTGCTTATAAATTGTTTTATTTTCTATGTTCAGCTAAGCCCAACAATGCAATTAAACCGAGCGCCAAGTCCAGGCTGGGCCAAACAGAGATTGTGAGGAAGTCTCTTGATACCGGATCGATAACTAAAACCAAACGGAAGAAGGTAAACAAATGTAATGGCACATCCTATGTATGCATTGCTGCATGACTATGGTCTGAAACTTGTATTTTGATCTCAAACCATCTAATTTAGCTGCTCATCTGGGGTCTAATTTTGGGTTGCCATTATTACATTTAAGAGGGATATCTAGTTCATTGAAAGTAGAGCATAGAATAAAAAGCCAGCAGAGCAGCCACATTCTCAAAGGACCTATCACAACCCTGGAACTACCGGTACATTTTGACGAATAATGACGATAGGGTATTCATTTCCCTAATTTTCGATGAAACTAGAAATCATTATCTCAATCTTGGAAATTACAAACAATTTATTTGTCGTCCAGAAACCGGCACTCTTTCCAAGTCGTGACGTAGACATTACTCGAGTCGATTCTGTTCATATTTCTGCACAGAATCAGTAATGCCTACGTCATGACCCATGGTCTCTGGAGAACAAATAAATTGATCATAATTGCTCACATTGAGTTGATGTATTCTAGTTTTCTTTAGAATCGGGAAAATATATATTGCCAAATATATATATATTTATATATTGCAAATTTTTTAAAATCCCATGAACATGTGATAGGCCTACCATACTTCTGTATTTTTATGATTTTCATCATTAAAACATATATTAACGTATGAATTGAAGCATATAAGCACAATTATGACCTAACAACAAATACAAACCCATCTGCATATTTTTTGCAAGGTCTAGAGTACATGTTTTTGGAAATTTATATGATTTTCATCATTAAAACATATATTAACGTATGAATTGAAGCATATAAGCACAATTATGACCTAACAACAAATACAAACCCATCTGCATATTTTTTGCAAGGTCTAGAGTACATGTTTTTGGAAATGTCCATTTCTTTCGACTCAAATCCTGCTTCCGTACTTAGTAAGTAGCTTGCACGTCAAGCCGACATGAATGCCAGCTAAAACGCAGAAGTTTGTGACAAACTATATTAACGATGATAAGAGTACTATAAGTCAGCATGAAGTAATTTTTCAATAGTAGAAAACGATTGCCTGAACATTTTGCACCTTTAGAATGTATTTTTGTTTATTATATTATGTATGTAAATGAAACAAAATAGGTGAAAAACTAGGTGATTTATTACGGTGTAATTAGTTATGAAATATGTAGAAGATATTAGAAATACTATTCAGGCAGGTCAATATTTATTTGTATTTTCATTTTGCTAGCAGCCCACTGGGTATTGCCTGGTTGGTCCAGCACAGTTTATTGCTGTGGATCGTTCACATTTAAACTAATTGCTTACATTTTGAGCCAGGGTCCGTTCAAAGGTTATGTTTATATATATAAAACACTTTCACATTGATATGAAAAAGATGTGTAATACAAGCTCATACAGAAGAAAAAGAACTTTTCTAAATGTTAAAGAGAACAATATGAATGATTTCCCAGTTTATCCACATATGCTTACAAATTTTTGATGTGGGGGGGGGAATTACCTCTGACAAAGGGAGATGGGTAGAGGGTTTTGATATACCCTAAAATTGTTGGACATCATTTATGGACAGTTTCAAAGAAGCACAACTACATTTTCAATACGTACTCTGGAAAACAAGTGAAGATACACAACAAGCATCTCCCTACATTTTGCAGGTATGCTGTGCACTGCATATCTGCAAACTGATGTGTTCGTATTGTATATATAGGATAATTGATAACGTTGTATATTGTACATGATTTTTGTGACTCGATTTATGCAAATAATAAAGGAACACAAAATTTTCAAATCACTGGTCCTATTATAAAAAATCTTCTTGTGTTGCAGTTTATCCTGATCAAGAAGTCTGGCGAGCGAGAGATTGTGTACAGAGACGTTGTCGAACAGGTCCAACCAATACTGCCGGAGTCCAAGCCTAACAAAATGGCCGAGACAGTCAAGAAGTCCATCACCTTCGACGCAGCTACACGAAGCAAATTCCGCAGTGATAATATTGCCGTTGTTGCGGGGATCAACAGTCGACTGGGACCAGAGTCACAGGAAGAAGAGGAATGGGACTATTGAACTTAGGATCATGTTTTGTTTCCAATTAAGTACTCATTTGCATCAAATAAGCTTATACATAATATAATATACATAATGCTCACAAATCACCACTCATGACATTGTAATAATATTATTATTGGTATTATTAATAAAAAAATAACTGAACTTGGCATCTAGTTTATATTCCAACTCTTCGTTCTTGATTCTGGGCTGTCAAACTTGGTTACTGAATAATTTTATACAACTTTGGACGATTATTAGCAACCTTGAATTTTCAAAATAGAGACAATTCAAATCTATTGAAATCACAGGTATGTTTTAAACTATAAATAAAACACTAGGGTATAGGCCTATACAAAAGTGAAAACATGCCATTAATATCAATATTATTGTCGAGTAAATACTTACAAATAATCGGGTATTCAATTTCGTCCTCTATTGTCCACGATACTCAAGAATAATGACACTGACTTACGGAATAGTTTTGTTAAATTACCTACTTAATATTCAACTAGTACCTAAATTACCATTGCTCAACGCTTCCATTTACTTGTCCTTCCACTCACGATACAAGGCTGAAATGCAATAAAATCGTGTACAGTAATGTGGTACTTTTAAAAACATAATAACAATATAAACATAACTTGGTTTGACACGGACCATAATTTTGTATACTCTACCAGTCTACCTTCATACTTGTTGTAGAAAGCTGTTTCAATATCTCGACTGGAAAAAGCAAACATGATTTTGATAAATAAGAGTTTAGCAATAGATTATAGTACGGATATTCGTTACAAAAATCCTACCACACCTTTCAAGTGTAAAGTTCGCTCGGAAGGGGGTACTGCAATCCTTCCGACCCATTCACTTCGAAGCACGAGCCTGAAAAAGTCAGCAAAACTTGATAATTTCATTTTCAAATACTACAAAGTGAAAAACATTCATCCTAAAATTCCTTGTAACTATTTAATACAGGTTTAAAGCTAAGTAATGAATACACATTTTTTTTCAACTCATTTTTACAAATTACTTGACATAAAATGAAGAAGTTCTGCTATTGACACAATCATAGCACGAGTAAATAATGTTCAGTTAATATCAGTTAACTGCACTGATGCAACTATTCACTATCTAGGCATAGGTCTATTAGGTTTAATAGTTATTTGACAAGGTTGATACGGACCATTTAACCACTCTTTTACCAAATACCAAACTTAAAGTCGTGAATTGAAGTTGATTCACGGCGCCAAAATGTTATTGTCCCATGATGTTGCTGAGTTATTGTTGCAACTGGAGCAGAACTCGAGTGAAACTCTCTTCTTAGCAATGTGCAGGCAGATACCAACATCTCCCATAAGTGCGTCATCCTCCAAACCCTCGAAGTCAAAAGGATGATTAAACTCATTGAAGTCTAGATCAAAGGAGTTGTCGGATTTAGGGAAAGTCGAGTTTTCTTCTGCTAGTGATGCATACGAAATGGACACATCGTCGGCAATCAAAGGTCCCACACTATCTTCAACAAGTAACGAATTTGGAACAAATGTTAGGTTATCCTCACCACAGGGGGAAATGGAACAATTAAGTAGAACATCGGGTGTTCTCGAGTAAATGTGATCAGGTTGAGGAGGGGGGAAACCTAGCGCTTGAGGTTTACCTGTGTTTCGACGAAGAGAATTGATCGTTGGAAGGCCAGTGCTGTTCTTCACACTGTTCAATAACATTCCCAGTTCACGGCTATTAGCCAACACCCCTTCAAGGTAGCGTACCCTGTCCTTTAATGAGGATACACCAACTGTCTGGTTATCAAGGGTAACCTGCAGCTTTTCATTTTCTTCTGTCAATTTTGAAACACTATTTTCCAAGGACTGCAAATGCATTTTTTTCTTGATACGATTCTGTCTGGCCATAATGGCATTACGAGAGTGACACTTCTGACCTCGCCCAGAAGTCTTAAAATCTGACAGTTGAAACTCATCTTCATCATCACTGCGTTTACGTTTGATCCTTTCATGATTAGAAGTATACACTTGCAATGCAGATTTGGGGCTGGGCCTCTTTTTTCTCACATGGAAATCGAAAGATTCAGCAGAACTCGTGTTATTTCCCAACTTACCGCCTGGCCTTCGATTAGGATTACCACTCTTCGAAATGTTTCTGGGCTCGATTCCCATGGACTTGTTGACGCTTTCGTTTTCGCTGTCGTCATCCTCAGTGCTCAAAGACTGATAAGAGCAGCTGCTATCACCTCCAACGTTGGATGAACGTTCGTAGCCATTTTCACGGGATTTGGACCACATCTTGCGAATACTAGTAATGCCTTGTTCCGCCAAATTGGACAGCAATGAAAGTACTTCTGATACAAGATTTCACCCTCAAGATAACTAGTTGCAAATTAATTCGTCATTTACACTATTAGATGTTGAAAACTACATATAACTGAAGATAAAACTCACGACTTCTTTTGTGACGCAACTCCTACTTTTCTCCTATGTTCAACAGTTCATGCGCAATGCGCATTGCGCATTATGCTGTGTTGCTTTCTTAGTTCCATTTCCGGTTCTGTTCACGGCCTAGTGAATACTCCTCAACACTACATTACAAATATTCCACGAGACTGTGCCCCGCTCAGTACAGTTTGACCATTATAAGTCCATGGTTTGAACTCGTGAACATGATTAACAAACTACAGTAGTCATTAAACTGAAACTAGGAAAACAGGGTTTGAAGTAGAAGTGTTTTTGAGGTGGATGAAATAGGGTTAAAGTTAATCCGTCAGAGGGTGACGGTGGGATATGGATAGTTAGGGAACTTGCCACCGTGCATTTATGTGCAATTGTAAGAGTTTTTAAATAAAAAATGAAACAAAAAGGTGTATGCGTTGTGAGATGAGCGTAGAAGCACCGTATATTCAGCATAGACAAGGTGCATTGAGGGTTGCATTGGTTTGTCGGAACGATGGTTTGTCCGGGCGATGCACGGTGGGCCAGTGGCAAAATGAATATCAAAATGGGCCTGTTACACGCGAATATGTTTTGATGTGTTCATACTGAGGTTTTACTTTCATGCAAAGGTTTACCTAAAAGATGATTTCTAGTGGAACAACTTGAGCATTTGAAACTGATCATGGCCGAAATATGTGAAGCATTCTAAATATACTTCGTTATTTTGAATAAGATATTACTGTATTAATTTTAAAAAAATTTGTTGAAATCTATTTTCTAGCCAAAGTAAATATAATCTTGATAAATGAGGGAAAAAATAAAGATACAAAAATATTCAAAGATGGTCACCCCATCAAAATTGAGATTTTCATGATTTTGTTGTTTGATAAAATCGAATTTGGTAATATATTCTTTAATTGTGATGAGCTTGTACTTGAAATATTATAACTTACCAAAAATAGCCCAAACTTCAACTTGTATTCAGGACTATTGCAAATACTTAACAGCAATAAGCATAAATGTTGACTTCTACTGAAAATAACAAAATATATAAGAAAAAGTAAGACTTTTCAAAAGCTTAAGCCAAACTTGAGCTAAGATTGCTTGAAACCAGAAAATGCAAAAATATACCTCAATCGCAAAAACATTATTTACGACGGGCAGATTACCCCTCCCCCCACTCTCCTTGGGCTGCTTCTTGTATTTTTGCCCGGACCGGTTGTGAGAGCCAGTCCGGTACTGCTTGCTGGTGTGTAGTGTTGATTTCAAAATATACATTTTTTCACATTACCAATATAAATAAGCCACAAAACATATTTTGCTGAAAACGGAACAAAATGTGTCCCATAGCTAAAAGTTATGGGGACACCAGAACTCAATACTAAAAAATGGATCTGTCCTGGGAAAATGGGCCAAATGGATACTCTAGGCCTAGGTAAAACCAATATTGATTAAAAATTTAATTATAAATCTGTCTGAAATATATGTTCAACTACTATAGGTAGACGTAGCGTACGAGAGTTGTAAAATGAGCGATGTATTAATTTTGTATAAAATATACTTGAAAAGCTACACTCTGATTTTGAAACTATCAAGTCAAGAGTCTTAGTCAGCCTCTGTTACGCAGGACCAATAAACCATTTTCGAAAAGAATGAGCCATCTAGCGGCGATTGTTTGAACTAGAACGGGATGTTATTACCCGAGTTCGAAAGTCCTATGCTGCCAATGTTATTTAGCACGTTTGATTTATTTTATTGTGCGTTACAGTGAACGTATCAAGTTATAATATGATGGTAGTTTCAACATTTATATGTTTACTATATACCGAGAGATTTGCACACTGTCCGAGTGAGTAAGATGAGAGATAATGCAAGTTATGTATCTTGGTGTTTCGCATTTAAACCTGTGGAAAAGCGGGCTGACTTTTTGAACAGTACTATCACTCCCAGAATGCAATACCAGCGATCTCGGCTGCTAGGAGGCGTGACACGCCTGCGCATTGAATTATGAAAATGGTCTATTCATTATGCAGCTCTATCCAGTTTCAAACACAAGATTTTCTACTCTTCCAATTTAACACAAAATGTGTTCTCAAAAATGTCTAAAGCTAATGTACCTTCAAACTTGGTGTAGACATGTATCAGAACAATATTAACGCTGTGTGGAACTGTAGGCCTAATTTTAATTAGATTTCATAAAAAAATTTGACAACCTAGGTGCCTATATGCCGTGCGCATGAAAAACAATAAACAAACCTAATAAACGACCCAAATTTTTTCGAGTATGAGATAGAAGTCTTCGCTACACTCATCTAATTGAAATCTTCGTCATCACACACTTCGATTTGAAGACATAGCGGAGCTGTTACACTTACAAAGGTTGGAAGTTGAACACAGAGCACAAAAGTTTCAAGTCGAGGCTTTGCTGTTTTTTGTTTTAATCACTTTAAGATCTTTGAAATAGTTGTCAACAAATAAAACAAATTGGGTCCATGTGAACTAAAACTATATCATTAATATTACTCATTCATAATCAGGTATATCTCATCAATTTGTGATGGACGATATGAGAGATGAATGATGGATGCTGATAAAGAGATTTTGTGTGTGCTTTTTGTGCTTCATCCATTTGTTTTCTCTTACTTGAACCCGTCTCATTATTCTCATATCACTTGTTTCTCTTACTCTGGATCATCCATTCATCATCTATCATATCGTCCATCACAAATTGAGTTGATATTCTTCAAATCAAGTTCTACTTTCCAATAATGTCATATTTTTGTGAGTGTAGGAATAAGGATTCAACTGTCCATTGTTGTTGACAATGCTCAATCATATTGAAGGACGTCAAACAATACTTCAGTTGTTGTATTTCTAGGATGTAGATGGCACTGGTCTAGACGACAACAATGTACTTAAGATTTATTTTGTTTTTATTTCAGTAGTTTGGTCTTTTGCCTTCAATGAAAATGATTGGGAAATGTACAAGTCTTGTTAGTTACGACCAGCTGGTTGTTATCAATGCATGTGTAGCTTAGGATTATCAATAATTGTAATAGAAATGTATATATACCTAATACTCGTTCTCCATATTCTTTTGTTATTTTCATTAATATTATTAATATTAGGCTATTATTCAATATATGTACATTATTCAAATAGTTTGCAAATTTAGCTATTCTGTCATTTATTTGCTTGAAGACAGTACAAACAATAGACCTACCTCATTAAAATACTTCAATTGATGAAAAAATCACATTCGCAATATAAATTCAATCTATGTAATTGTATTACTGTAGGCTATTACATAATATAAATAAAATGTTTCATAAAACGATATTTGATTGTATTAATCACATTGTAATGATTTGAATATCTCTGCAACAATAGCATTGCTAAAACATATTCCAAATAAGGAAAAGATATGAGAGAAATAAAATCAATGGAATGTATCTATTCAGTAAGTAAAATAACATGGAATAATATAATATCTAATTCTATTAGGAAGGGTGGGAATAACCACCCCTCTTTGGACTAGTAAGGGTTGGTGTTCTCTGGGAGAAGGACCAACAGATTGCAACAATCGTACGATCGCAAGCTTCAAGGTTTAAGGCAAACATGAATTGAAAAGTGCACAATAAGAGCATTGGTTTGATAATAATTGTGTAGCGCTAATTTATGGCAAGGCATTTACCCAACGCTGTCGTTAGTTAATACAGGGAAAACTTGGCCGACAGCAAAACAGAACTCATTCCACGATTAACATAAACTGATATTTAAAAATTTAGTCCATAGGGGGAAACAATATTACTGTTGAATGTCACTAATTTGATCAAAATTACAAGGCCCAAAGTCTCAAA
Organism: Brachyptera risi; assembly: GCA_964007535.1. Taxonomy (NCBI): domain Eukaryota; kingdom Metazoa; phylum Arthropoda; class Insecta; order Plecoptera; family Taeniopterygidae; genus Brachyptera; species Brachyptera risi. Next base: position 36,439,062 of record OZ023331.1, on the reverse strand, counting down.
CATGACGAGTTTCTTTCTTAATTGCAAAAATATAAATATCCAATGTACTGTAATCTTTAATAAGTACGTATTAACTAATTCACTAGTTGAGCATGCAATTATTTAGAATGTAAGATTTCAAGACATTAACACGGTCAATAATTTGCATCGTCGAACAGCAAGAGTTCTCAGTCAATAAACTTAAATAGGTCTAAACCTATTTAAGAATTAAAACTAACAATTACATCACTGATGAGTCTTTAAGTGAGTTTCTGAGAGACTCATCACTGAAACAGTCATTTCAGTTTAGCACCAATGCTTGTGTAGAGCTTCGTGCATGTGAAGTGGAATCAGTTCTGTTCTATGATTTGTTGGAAGTAGTCCCCAGCTAATATCTAGGCAAGTCAGATGACAGTGTGTTTGTAAAAAAGAGGATCTATTGTACATTGGTATTACTTTAGAATGCCACTGGAAGCCTTTTAACGTTAATAATATCCTAGTTGGAGTTTCATCATACGCGCGATACTGATAAATGTTAATACTCATTTGTTATTGGAAGTTAACACCACAACCAGATTCTTATAGAAAATACTACCACACTAAATGTACTCTACGCTACAATAAATAGTACGGGCCGCCGCGGTCGGCCGAATATCATGATAAACAGTTGTCTACACTTAGAGACTCTAATACCGTCTGCTCAAACTTTCATTTACACATTAGAGCTCTCAACTCTACTCTGGCATTTTTCAGCGCATATACCACTATTTATTATGATTTTTATTTGAACCACTTTGTGGGCAATATATATCAATTTTTTTACGTACACATTGGAATTTTGGTATCTCTAACCAATGAAATGTAATTAGATAAAGTGATACGACACTCAACAACGGTCTCACGAGTGTGTGGAATATCATCCGTCTGAGAGTCTCTATTCTACTGGTAAGACTACAGAAGGCAGTGGAACGAGATCATGACTAGGTACGTGCATGAGCCTGTTACCAAGGCAACCATGTCTGTTGACACGCCATTTAAGCAGTTGAATCACATTAGTAAAGATACAGTCGTTTGAACGCGTCTCCACTTTCTACGGTAACATAATAACTAAAAGAGCGTTTGCACAGACTCCACTAGACTCCATATGTTTGATTGAGCTCCATAGAGGTCATACCAAGCACGGGAACTTTGTGGACAGATAATTATTAGATGGTTCCATTAACCACCACTAAAAAAGAAACATAATAGGCCTACGACTATGAAAAAATTGGTGAAAATGTTTCTATAAAAAATTGCAACTTTGTGTGGGCATTGGTTAAGTACAACAATAAATAATATCGGCCTTTAATGTCTAGGTTTGTACCAGTTGGAAAGATTAGAAGTAAGAAGGTACGTGTAACAACTCCTTGCTCGTCTATTCAGCTGCATGATCCCGTACTTGAGCTCTCCTATCGAGCCGCGAGTTCTAATAGACGTGACACCCTACAGAGTGTCTAGTCTCGACATTCTACCCAAGTTTATGCAAACACAAACGATATTGAGTTTCCTGTGCCGCCTTGAACCTTCTTTGAGCAAGTCTCGAATCACAGGCACACTATGTCACCTGTCGCACATAAAACGCAGAATAGCAACTGCGACGATATCGACCAATGAAGAACGTTTTAGCAAAATACCTCGTCTGGCGATAAAACATGTGCCACAGTTACATCAGATATCATACAGAAACAGGAAGAAATCTCTTCAATCGTTACTCGTGCGATAAACCAGTTCACATATTCGGATCCCAATAATAATAAAAATGGCAAACAACATTTCTGTCGATCTTTTTAAGCTCAAAACTTCGTGCAAATATATTACAAAAATGAAGACTTTAGTTGCGGATTGGTGTCGAGACTAGGCACTCTCGTCACGTGATGCCTAAGACAAGAACTCGTGCTCTAGTTCCGTGATGGAAGGCTTCCTCATCTCGTTGCTATACCGACGAACCCTCCTCGAGCTGGCTTGCAGTGGTATCGTGATATCGTGCACAGGAGTGTCTAACAATGTTTCCGTGGCAACGGGAGAGAAGCGGACCCGGTTGGACGAGGCAGATACGTAGCTGCTGTCTTCGGAGGTGAGGGAATCGGGTGGAGTGGGGGGCTTGGAGCGTACAGGGCGCTTCAGGCTAGAGCGCAGCTTCACCTCAAGCGTGGCTGGCCGGGAAAACTGGTCACGTCTGCAAATATATAATAGCATTGATTAAAAAGGGTTCTTTAAATGATGTTTTATACTGTGTTTTAATAACCGCGAAATCGCTTTCGCACCGTAAATTTCTTACCTCTTTGCCGGAATATTTGCAGGCGTAACCTACATTATTTACATGAGTAACTTGGTATTAATTTAATATGAATAATTCTTGTGTTCAAATTCAGTACCAATTAGAATTCTTCAGAGATTTATTTCCATTTTTCCTGTCTGGATTGGTCTCAATTTTTTTCTAAATTTTGTGATGATTTCTTCCAAGTGTTCCTATTCATTTCACCCCATAGTTAGATAGGAAATCAAGATAGAAAATGACATATGCTTACGCTTAGTTTCATCACAACTTGTATTTTCGTTTGAACTGTACAGCGCAAAAAAGGAAATGAAAAACGGAAAAGTTTTCATTTTCAAGTAGGCCTACAGTTAAATTCAATATTTTCTAATGCTCATCCAATAAAATTGTGGTACCGGTATCCGACAACTACAATTTCAATGTTTTAGCATACATACAAGTAAGTAAGGTTTACCTTGGGCTGTAATACTGGTGCGTAGGGGTTGCGTAGTCCCCCTCAAAGCTGGGGTTCACGTTGCTATTGGTGGTGGAAGTGGAGGTGTTTGATTGGTTGGAAGGTGTTCGCCGGTGGGCTAATACGGGCCGGGTAGCCGGGTACGACTCTGTCCGGTAGAATTCGGGCCGGGGGGAGTACTGGGCTCGTTCCATCAGGCTCCCGAGGAGGGCGGGCACAGGGGGAGGGGGGTATGGCTGAAACACAAGCAAGCATAAACATCAATGCTATTTTCACACATTAAGCTCAAAGTAGAATCTTGTTCATTTGAATATAGTTTACAGATGCTTATTTAAAACATTAGTCAATTCAGACAGTATGACTTGAATGATTATTTATAGGCTCATTGTGTCTTTTACGATTCAAAGAATTGTATCTAGATCTTCTAGTAGGCCTATTCACAACTAGAGCCTAACAATATGCAAGTCATCGTCAACAGATACGAGAAATAAATGATTACATAGATACAAAACCAATCAACAGCATGAAATTAGTTCATTCAAATGAACATCCATACCATTGGAGATTGCTGAAAAAATCAAACATTTAGATAGTTCACATCTCAGTAACATTCCTGGATTAAAGATGCACTCACTCATCGGAGTTCAGAAAAAACTTATGAGATTACAAATTTACAATAACGTGATCGAATCGTGATTTTAAGCATTCATCATTCAACAATGCAAATCTCAATATGTAGGCCTACATATTACTCATTATATTTAAAGATTTTAAACAAAATGATGATTGAGAATGGAAAACAAATGTAGTCTATGCTTAGGCTTAAATAATGTACACTTATGTTGATTAAGCACTTGAATGTGGACTAGGAGAATTTTCGCGGTGATGCTTAAGTCCATCATAAAGCTAATTGTTTCGGTGGTTGTGTTCATCGATGCTAATCGCTTAGTGCTAATTGAAATGTTAATAAACGAGCTTCCTGTGTGGATCCATGACCACAATCAAGATGTATTGAGTTTGTCAACTGGTCTCTTATGTTGTTTCCACTTCCAATGCTACCAATAAAAATGCATTTATTTATCGTCCCCGATCGGTTGCCTACTGATTGAGACTCATCTGGTAGTGATTCAAGGAACAAACTTTGTTTACAAATGAATGTAAATTGCATTCATGAACCTATGCTTGGCTGTCAGCACTAGTCATCTGAATTGCCAACATTTGAGGTATATAGAAGGCATACTATATAGTCTCAAATTCTACAATAGGTACAGCAGAGATCAGTACCGAAGAAATGTAACCATTTTGTAATGGAAGTACCGGTACTATAAGAGAATGGCCAACCAACACATCTCAATATATCAATCCTCCTTGAACACAAAAGGTTCTGTTTTAAGGTCGTCGCAATATACCTGTGGTGGTCTGGATTATGGTCAGTACGAGTTTGACGAGCATCGTCGGCTTACCTCTGCCTCGTTGCTGGTGGACGAGGACTTGCGTCGTGGGGACGGCGTGGGCCCCTGAGTGATGGCAGCGCTGTGCTGTGGCGAGTCTGTGAACCTCAGCGGCTTGTCGAGCAACGCCTGGCGATAGTGTCTGGTAGGGCCGTGGTACGTGTTGTGCGAGTAGCCGGAAGACGAGGTGAACTCGTATTCTTGCCCTAGATAGCCAGACGAGCCTGCATAGACAATTTTTCAATATTTATATTGGATTTAATGACGCACTGTGAAGGATAACCAAGATCTATTGGTGTCGGATGAATGAATAATGATTAATGAATAATCAGATGGCATGAGATGAAAGTTTCTTAGGTAATGGGAAGGAAGCGGTCGTGACTTATATTGTATGAACCATCCTGGCAATTTGCCCAGATTACAAGGGAAACAATGAAAAATCTCAATATAGATGACAATTGGTGGTGATCAAACTGAGGCCCAAACTACCCTCATCTCCCAGGTCACATTGGCGTTGACACTGAGCTAGCTGTGCCAATCTGCAGACAATCATTGCTACAATCCACATTGTTGGTAAGTCAGATTGCTTGTTACTCTTACAGAGCTAATTAACATTATGACAAGTTTCTTTCCAGAAAGTCTTTATTAACAATTGTTATTCTAGCAATAATAATAATGCTCTGGGTAATTAATACCTATTTCTGATTACTGTAACATTAATTCAGGAACTACATTTTCTGTTTATTTCATTCATTAATTTTTGAAAAGCAAACTAGACCCACATTTAAAACTGATTTTTAAAACTGATTGGTATGATTGTGCCAAACTTTGAACCATGGTCAATATTAAGAAGACTTCTGTTAAGTGACAACATTTACACAATTGATAAAACATTTTCCAACATGAAATAAACACATTAGAAAACAATACCCTATTAAGTGCACTCTGGTGGCAAACCCAGGCATGCCAGCATAGGAAATAGTTTGCAGCTTGTCACTTTGAATGAAGAAGTGTTTAGAATAAGCAAGACACTCATCTGATAAGATCTAATAAGATCAAAACATGTAGCGAGTTTTAGTTCATTATTCGTGTTTCTGTGATTTTTGCCTGGTAATTATTCCCTTCCGAGTCCGTCGAAAAGGTAGTGGGAAAATTGAGTTTGTTGATTCTTGTTGAACATACCGCCCAGTACTCGCATTGTTCAGGTCCATGTTGTGTTTTTTGTGATCTGTCTATGTATTTCCTTCAACCTGTAATTACTTCATTCATCTCATATCACTTGTTTCTCTTACTCTATATCATCATCCATCATTCATCTCATATCGTTCATCACAAATTATTACTATTCAAATCAAGTCCTACTTTCCGATGATATCCTTTGAATAAAACATCATCGTAGCAATAGGTATTACCAAGACAGTTCATGCTTAGGGTGGGACGTGATTAAATTTCCTGGACACACCCCTCGAGACCTCTCGAATGTCTGCATTTAGTATGACGTCCACCATAAGCGTGAACTGTTTTGGTTAATGATATTATTTATTTCTGGATAAGCACTGCCAAACTACTTTTACACAATTTCTTCAAACACTCAACTATATTGTTATTCAAATTGAACAACCACAGTCCGATTTGGCAATTTCCTATCTTAAAGTACACCCTGGATGAATATAACATTGTTTCAATGAGGTGACCCACTATTTCTAGTTTCCTTCTTCAATGTAGATCAAACTGCACCAACATACAAGCAACTGTATGATAATTAGTACAATATATTATAACTAGTTCAATATTATTTTCCTTATGAATTCAAACTGATTTTGATCAAATACTACATTAACCTTCAAGTAATATGAAGCCCTACAACTTGATATATGTTCAGGAGCATTGGTGAACAATCAAAAGTGTAGTAACAGACAGTTGTGCGTTTGCTAGTTCAAATCATTGCCCAAGCCTGATACTGGCACCTACCTCTGTTCGCCTCCCACCACCTCCTCTCCTCCATCTCCTCCTGGCGGGGGTGCACGTTACTGCGCACGTCGAAGCCTGCCCCCAGTCCGGCCAACATTGCTGCCATGTTGCACAATACCAACTCGATGATGCTCATCTTGGGCTTGGCTAGTCGCGGCTCTGCGCCATTATACAGAGGTGGCATCTGCATTGGCAGCATGAAACCAGAGCTCTTAGAGTCCGAGCTCCAGTCTGGTTCCCCTGAGGACGAGTAGTCTGCAAGAACAAGCCGGCAAAGCATGGGTATAAGACCAGGTAGCCTAGCGTTGCAACTGGCAAACTTGATGAAAAGTACATCTTTTCATGAATGTTATAAGGAAGTTATAGTGGAATCTGTAGAGCTTATCAATTGTTCATGTTTTTAAACACTTAATAAATTTACTCTAAATGACTAGGAAACTTCAAAATTATGCAATGGGTATAACTAAATTATTCTTTAAGCTTTGCTCTATCGTCACAAAATTATCAATGCTCGCTTATTGTAATCAAGTGTTGTAACTAACTTGTCTTGTGTACTTACTTAGACACAATCAAGAATACGTAAAACAGGAGAAGATCAAGTTACGGATATAATCGAACTTCTCTATCATTTTTAGTATAAGAAAATGTAAGTGAAACTTTACAATACAGTAAACCCAACCCACTTTACTTCAAAACTCAATGCACACCAAAAACCTATTTTAAATGATAAAAGTTTGACTCATCAAAATATTCAGTATTGAGCTTATGAAAACTCAAGGTCGAGGCTCTGAAGGTACCATCATTTAAATTACATCAAAATATGAATTATGAATGTTTAAATCAACAAGGGTTCATTTTACTGTTAATATTGAGGATACTCGATTCAGAAAGATCAAGATCTGCAGCTATAAGATGAACTTTTCAATAATAATATTCAAACAGGTAAAAATAAGAGGGATGTCTGATTGGTCTTCTTGGTAAGCATTTGCTTTGTGATAAGGAAGGATCTTAGCACAGTCTAGTCAACTTGTTCATCTCACTCTTTCGTATGTGTAACCATGAGTTAGACGAAGAACCGAGAGAGGAAACTGTCAAACTTGCTTTGTATTATATGGACATGTATAGGCGTCACAATACTTTTCACGTTTCAGACATTATTTCTCTAATGCAAATTTACTCTATAAAAGTTTCATGAAGAAGATTTGCCTCTTGAAAATGGTGAAATGAAAGTTCAAAAAGCAGTATTGATTCGGAATTCTAAAAATTGAGTATTATACTATATTCAGTGAAATCTCTTTGCATCGTTCCCGAATCCATCGTTTTCCTGCTTGTACCATCCATTTTCTTCTCACCCCACTCCCATATAATCAATGTTAAATTTTTCCGGATAGATAGTTTTCTTGCATGGATGGTTTTATTTTCTGTTCTCATGAGAAATGATGGATAGAGGTTTCAGTGTAATAAAATACAATTTTTTTCGTAAAATGTTGTGCTGCAAAATAAAACTGAGTTGTCTGAAAAACATGATGCAGTTGATCAACTGATCAACTGTTCACATTTTTCAGTTGTTTGGCTTTCTATAGAAGAAGTTCATTTCATTAACTTGGTTAATCATCTGAACCGTGGTGGAAAATTAGACTTCCTACGATATAATAAAGACTGTCATTTACCAACATTGTACACAGCAGAGTAAAGTAAGTGTGACTCCTATGCATGTACCATCAACAAAATTATAAGGAAAAGTGAACGTTAAATGGACGAAAAGAAAGCAATGAAGTTGAACAAAGCTCTTGTTATGGTTAGACAATTGAAAAGTTCTGTACAATATGAGGTAATGGGATTATTACCAGTCCAAATGATTAACTGACTGTTAAGGGTCTGGTTAAGATTAACTGGCATGCTAATAAATGTTATTCAACAAATAATATCACCTCAATTAAGTTTATTGATTATTTCAACCAAAAATGATACAAGGAGAAAAATATTCGTGTGGATCTCTGTGATTCAATGTTGTGAAAACCATCACCAAAGAAAATTGTAAAACATTAATAATTAAGACAACACAATGTATGTTGTTTCACATTTCAACGATTTGCTTAGCAAAATGTAACACACCTAAGACTACGAGTAAATACAAACAAAAATGAAAACAAATGTGCACTTATTTTACATAAATAAAAACATGTCCAACCAAAACACAATAAACATAATACGTTTCGAAATGTGCGAGTACGCGATTATTGGATAACAATCAGTTTGAGATCGACGTCGGTAAGAGCTTGACAATACAATCTACTGATTGAGAGAAGACACGTTTCATGTCAACACCGATATTTCATTATTAACATTGCTCATTGTTCACATTTATTCATGTTCAAGAGTCATATTACAAAAGCAAGGTCCTGAATAATGAATTGACTTTCAGCTGATGGCTAGACAATATGATGAATTGATCAAATCTTTGGCTAAAAACTGATACGTAACTAGATGGTGCTTTAACCACACCAAGTCCAGTTAGCCTTAATCTGAGAGATAGTGAAAATAAATAGCATGTGTAACCATGGTGATAACAACACTTAATTGCCAGTTAGAGCTACTCCTATGCTGGTAATTCCTGCACTTGAAAGAGCAAATAACATTGTCAGTGGATGATGGAATTCATCAAGAAGGCTTGGAGTATTATTCATTTCTGTAACGAATCGAGATATCATTACCAACTTTTCAAACTAAGTCTCAAAAGTTTTCTCTTCCGTTGAAACAATAAAACGTGTCGAGTGCTCGCACATGCCTTTAGTCTAATAGGTATATTACTATAGAAACACACACCCTGAAATCGGGCGATCAAAACATGCAAAACGGATGCGACAAAATAATAATCAAAACTTACACTGTATCGTTATAGTGCTAACGTCTCATAAAACCATTGAGCCAATCGCGTGACAGCGTTTACAACAAGTCTTCATTCTAGACCAATAGAGGGCTAGCAATGAGTTAGCTATTAGACCGTCACCGTGAGATGTGTTAGCCAATGAGTGTGGAGGGAACAACAACTACTCCGCCTACAGAATACACTGTTCTAGATGTTTGCGTGAACTGTTAATGTTGGAACAATGCTCACATTCATTTTGTGTTCATAATTTACATTAGATTCTATAGTCGGTACTTCTAAAGAAATTTGGTGCAAATTAATAAGCAGTCATAAAATTATATTTGTCTTATTTAAATAAGTAGCAAAGAAGTCTGGACTTGAATCTAAAGTTGAAATTTGAATAGACAAGTTTACACAATGATACACTTAAATTATAAATAACTGATAAACTATTCGAAGATTGGTACCGGTACAAAGTTTCGCCATCTTTTCCAATTCAAAAGTCTTTATCCTGTCTCATTTTAAAGATATGACCTTAAAGATGATTCGATTGCATTGTGTGTCGAGACATTTGACCGTGTTGTCGGCAGAGTAGTTTTGGGGGTAGGCGGGGAGGTGGTGGTGGTGGGGGGGTGGTCGTACCTATGATGTCATAAGGTGGATGGTGCTGCTGTTTCTCCAGGTCTGGCGCACTCTTTGACCAGCGTTTCCGTCCTCCTTCCACCGTCACCCGGCTAATAATATCCCCTCTCTCTCGCTGGTGACACGTACTCGGGCCCCACGTCTTGCCTTTAGTGCCATCTGCCGGCACTGCAGGGAAACAACAAACACATAGCCTCTCTCTCTCTCTTGCACACTCGCCAATACGCTACCACGCAAGACACTGTTCTAGGCCACAATTCGAAGCTTCCATTGGCTCAAACAACATTCAAATGAAGAGAATTACAGTGGACACTTGATATTTGGTAGGCCTACAGATCATAAAAACTGTTTGATGGTCTTTTAAGTGATTAGACATTTGCTTTCGATGAGAGTGGTCAATGTACCATCAAAATAAAGAATATGTCTATATTCAAAAATATACTACTAATTAATCTTTGAAGGGGGAACTTCAGATGTATAAAATGTGAAGTACGGTATCACTACCAGAGACAGCATTGCATTTTCCAGCCATTTGAGGGAAAAATGCAGGAAAAGTATCAATTTGCTTTATTAATAATCAATTACTATTGATTTTTGCTTGACATGACAACATTATTATTTCTGATAAGCTATATATCAAGTAGGCTAAGTGATAAGCCGATTACGAAAATGCTATCAAATAGTAACTCAACAAAGAATGATGAAACTAAAATGGATACGGAAATATTATTCATACAAAAAAAAATAGCGCACAAACCAATATATAAACGATCATTCGGCCAATGAAGCTCAACATTATTGGGCTCGACGATGGCTGCATTGACCATTATGTCTGTTGAAAATGAAACGATTGTACAATAATTTGCAGCTAAATCTTCAGTGTGCCTAGAACACGGTTCTTGTAGTAACGTATCGGTTTGTGTCCAGCTCAACTGGTCCCTGATTGTCTGACTGACCACTGATTGGCTGAGGTTTATATCTAACAACTCAACTGATCCATGCCAATCACAGCAGTAACAACAACAACAACAGTGCCATGCTAATGTCTAGATAATAAAATATCTCAACTCAGTAAATAATAATGATAGTAATAATATTAATCATAATAATTGTAATTATAATGATAGGCCTAATAATAATAATAATAATAATAAAAATGATATAATGGTGTAACACAACATAATGTCTTTCAAGACCAAATGACTGACAGATCCTTACCAACAACAGAGCCGTTTGGAGATTGGAGATAACGCGATACTGGTTACATGAGTACTTCACGACTTCAGGTTATAACTAGAACGGATGAATGGCCTACATACCAAATGACTGAATGTATCGTTTTGTTTCAATTTACGGTATTAATTTATTATAATTTGGCGTTGGCCAGCGTAACCGTTGAAAAGATTGTTTCATTAAATATCAACTAGTGCTGATGAAACAAACTATGAAATCAAGATAAAACCATGATTTCACACAGCCTGAGTATTTATTTCAAAGTTCATAATCCTTATTGATATAGTTTTTTTCCCCCAACTGCATTAATAACGAGAAGTGTGTATCCACCGTAAGTGTATTCAAGAGAACGAGTAGTAGGTTATGCCTCGACGTAATATTTCTATTTTTCTCTGTCATTTACTGGAATTTTTTCAAATTCATTGTTTTTATAGATTATTGTAGGCCTATATTTTTATTTTCAAGAAAATAATTACCGTATATATGGGGCCTACATGGGGCTACATTTTTCCTACAGCAAATAGCTAGAAATGTGGCAATATTCAAAATAGCAGCATGGTAATTAACGGCTTTCTAGACTATACAGTTTCAAGAAAAGGTTTATAGGCCTAGGTTTTGAAAACATTTCAAACAAATAACTCGCTCATCTTACAACGCATATCCTAGTAGGCCTAGTACAATCAAGATATCCCATGATAGGCCTATTCATATTTTAACCAACTGTGTAACTAATTAGTAACGTGTTCCATACCACCATATTTTTTTCTGACATATTCAACAAATTTATACTAGTGTTACAACTGACTTTTATGCCTGTAACGTTATCATATTGTTTTGAGGCTGCTCAAGGGTCGTGTTGGTAGCAAGAATCTGTCAGTGTGTCCTAGGTGCTAGTCTAGTTCTACAGCCTACTACTTGGAGCGCTCTCACTCACGAGCAATGGCCCTCAGACGTAGCGTGCTCGGTGAGCCCGGTGGGCTGTTGGGGCCCGATCCCGTGCGCCCCAGTCGATCGAGAGCCGTGTTCTGAACCGTGATCTTGTGGCGGAAGTCTGCAACACAACGTACCCATGTGTATTTCCTCACGAGAATATCGAAATGAGGTATGACAAAGTCTAGGCATAAATTTCAACCACATTCTTGGTCAATGAAGAACACAGTAACGTGAAACTTCGTTAGAAAATAAGCTGTAACGCAACACGAAGTCAAGAAGGTCTAATATGAAGAAATACTGTATTAACAAATTTTTGGAAAGATTGGGTTTGATTTGAAGAACATTAATTTGCAATGTATAATACGAGAGATGGATGAGACCATGTATCATAATTTACAACTGTAAAATCACGAATTGTTTAATTTGAAGTGTTACTTCTGACAAATACAAAATAGTTTATAATTTATGTATTATTCCATCTTTGCAATGAGATTTACATTTAGTCTGTTTCAAACAGAAAACTATTGGGCCTATTTGTCGCTTGCAAGTTGCGAGCGGCTAGTAGGTGGTCTCACAGCACCGGACCACCATTAGGACCTGTATGGCAATGTTAAAAATGAAAGCTAAAAAAATGAAATGCTGCACCAAGAATATTTTCTCCCAAAGATTACAAATTGTGTCTGCTTTGAACTTTAATTTCAGTTTTCCCCTCGTCCCAACTTCTCATCCAGGCCCACAGTCAACGTATGTTTTATTGACGATTCACCAACGCTCAAAGTACGTGATGGAGTTGATGGTACATTGCGCGGTCTATTGATATAGTATCTGGTGTGTCCGCATCACTTCGGTACCATTTGGCTCAAGCGCGTCAGTAGACAGGATACGGGCCACACGCAGGAAGCTATGAACAGCGTTTGATTTTACATTTGAGCGTTTATTACCCATTCCAATAACATTTGCCATAATTTCTTTAAATTCCCATTTTTTCCTGAAAATTAATATTCTTTCAATTCGGAATGTCTTTCTTATTCTCCTTTGAGCTTCAAATTGATGAGGGTTTACTGTATAATTCTCATCAGGATGAGGTTTTACCTGAGGGTGAACTGATGTTGTATCCAGGCTCCTTCTTGATCAGCTTGAGCCTAGATCGCTTGAATTTGCCTCTGCGTTTGATAGGAGTCGGCATCTGTTGCTGTATTATCATTAGAAACTCCCTCTCGAACAAGTCCAACTCTCTCGCGGCCAGCTCTTGCTCCCTCTGACGCAGGTGTTCCGCTACCAGTCGTTGCTGCAACTGAGTCTTTGTCAGCTCCTCCTCGCGACACAGCAGTTCCTGCCGAACATAACACTTCCATCAAACACAACCACACTTATGTCCCGCACTTCTGTAACACAGTCATAACAACACCTGTGTCCTACATAACCACACTTACGTCTTGCATAACCTCACTTCTCACTTCCATCATGAATGATCATCAACACATAACGGCACACATAACGGTTCGGCATGTCTCGCGAGCGTAATTCTCGAGATCGATATCAGTTTGATTTGTTTTTGTTTGTTATAAAAAATTGAAATTAATAGTTTATTATTGTTATTGGTTTACAATAATACAGAATTTTCAAAAAAAATTCAACTTCTGAACAAAAAAAAAACGGTTCTCAACAGAGTAGATGAATATTTTTAAATATTAAAAATATTGAATATTTTCATGTTGTGAAAACACACAACAGCTTGAAGGTAATTAGCTAGCGAATTGACAAAGTTTACGTTAAAATGAGTTTGGCATACGCTCCCTTTCTTTAGGCCAGACTGGCAAACGCGGGGGTTTTCTCGAGCGCCTGTCCGCTCCGAAGACACAAACACATGATATATTCACAATAACAAAGAACTGTACAGCTCACAGTGAGTTTAGAGAAGTTCTACTGACAATGCATTACCTTTTCCTTCATGCGCAGTCCTAGCAGCACGTCCTCTATCTCCAGCTTCCAGTCCTCCTGCATCATGTGGAAACTCTCGTGCGGCGTCTGAGTGAAGGCCGAGTGCACGATGTCGTCCAGCGTCATCAGGATCACCTCGAATGACGGACGGAGGTGTGGGTCGGAATCCCAGCAAGCTATAACACGTAACACGCTCAGTATATCTAGCTACATCACCTAACAAGTACCTAATTAATAGGATCCCTGTTCGATAGGAAATCGCAAACGATACCAAAGTCTCAATTTTGCAAATTGATTGAAATATATACGAGTTCCATTCGATATTATCAACATCAAGCTCACTGAATTGAAAAATTACAATCATGATGAAGAAAAAGAGTAACGCTAGTGTATCTTCTGAGTGGAGAGATCCACGACATAAGTTTCTCTCCTCATGCAAAACAAAATTCCCGGCAGCAGCGTATTAGGCCTATTTTATTTAATAATCATTTTTCTAAGTAAGTTGATCAACTACTGAATATTCACCTTCGACAACAGTAATAATTAAATTTAAATTGAATAATAAATATTAATTATTCTTTATTCAATATCAATGAGATTTAACGCAAACTGCCGTTTGTTTTTTCATTGACTGATTACAGTTTGCTTAGCAACCTCAACCAACAGCTAGGTTATTTGGGGACGAATTAGCAACTTATAATTAAACTATGACGTGATGATAAGTGAAAGGACATTAACCCATGTCTTGTGCAGGACTCGAACCCACGTCCGATGGTGACTTCAGTTGATTTGAGCTGTGGAGGGTGGAATCTCCCTCTTTCTTCTTTCAGATCAGTCAAGACTTGTTAGTGATGGCAAAGAGAGTATGGGAGTTGATTAAGCAAGATATTAGTTTACTAATGGTGATAACTTTTGAATGGTATGATATATGAAAATTCTAATATGGGAGAAATACAGTTATTGTGGGCCTTTAAAATGATGTGAAATAAAAAAATTGACCTTGAATTTCAACACTATTACAGGTATAAAGCTGAAAAAAAGTTTTTTTTTCAACTGTATACATAGGAAAAAGTATGAATATAAGTTGAATAGTTTCTACTTATACCATCATAAAGGTATTAAAAATATCTGTGTTTCCTCTATATTACAAATTCGTTCAGAACTTGGCCCCAGAAAACGTATATTTCGCTAAATCGACATCGCGCTTTACGTAGGCAACTTCCTTGTAATGTCTCACCTAACATGAGTTCTTTCCACGGCTGAGGGCAAGTGCTCGGGATGGGAAGAGTAAGTTTATTGACTGCCACCCCGTACGCCACGGCCAGAGCGTCAATACCCTTGTATGGAGTCTCGCCCGTCAGTAATTCCCACAGCAACACCTGAAACAACCAAACATAGGCAAGCATTTTAAACACAGGTCAGCTGGACACAGGACTATCATACAGTAATACATACAGTAATATCAGATAATCAATCACTAATCTCACAGGGTTAACTTGAGTGGGAAGGAGATTTAATTTTGAGCACCAGAGATTTAGTAAAATGGTAAAATATTAATATTTTTATGATCTAGGCTTTACTGGGCAATTAGAGATTAGACCTATTAACATTCTAGGGATCAAAAATATCATAAGTCAACAAAATCAATATCTAATTCTAGTCATCTACCAATGATATGCACAAACAAACCATTGGTAGAGCCTTGGTGATGAATTTCTCATCATCCTTAAATTTATAATTATGTAAAAGTACGGTACCGGTCCGGTATATGGTAAATGAAAGGCTTACATGAACTACCGGTAATCTGATATATCTTGAAAATCTTATCCACTATTGACATTTTTGGGAAGTAGGGCTTGATTTAAAGATATCGATTTGTAATGGATGATAGATGATGATAAAGAAACAAGAGAAAGATGAAGAGAAACAAGTACATATTATGATAAATGAGGTGGGTACTGGTTAGAGGAAGCACAGGAATAGAGCACACAAAAAATGTGTGACAGTGAGTTCTGGGAGGTAGGTTCCACAAGAATCAGCAATTTCAAGTTTTCCACAAATATTCCATCGGCTCTGAAGGAAATGACCACCAGACTAAAATCCCATGAATATTTATAGGCCTTTGCCAAAACTCACGTATTGTTTTGATGTTATCGAATTTCATCGGATGAATGCACAGCTATTCAAAACACTATGCACTCAAGGAAACAAATAACTAACTGACTTCCTGTGCTGTATTGCCACTAGAGTGCACTGCCAAGAGAACGATTTTGCTATCTATACAGTGTCACACCCACTCTTTTGCCCGGTGTAGGGAAAGTGCCTACCAAACTTTCGGAGGGGAAGTGCCCAAAAATTCCCATACTTCTGCCAGATAGCTTTGTGGCGCAATGTTCAAGGCAACTGCTTTTGGTGCGAGGTTTCTCGGGTTTGAATCCACCACGCAGCATTATTTCTTAAAATAATAAAAGAAGGTGTTCAGTGGTTTTACCTTTTGAATATTATACAAAGGGTTTTAGCAATGAGTTATGGAACGGTAATATTTTTCAAAATTTAATTATTTTTAAAATTTTTCATCGGGTTCTCCTTGTCACTGTACGTGAGAAAAGCGTAAGAAACCTGTGACGCTACTTCATTTTCGGGTTTTAAATATTATATAAAGGGTTTGGCCATGGGCTATTGAACGTGAAGACTTGATGAAATATCGGAGTCGATATTTGAAGTGTATTATATTTCATTTTCCATACAGTTTCCCCTCTTCATTTGTACCAGTCTGTAAGGTGGTGGGGGTATATCAAGTGTGAACCATCTAGCACAAACATTACACTATGCACTGTCTGCATGCAGTGCCCTCTATGCCTAAAGCCTTGGAATCAGCTACAGAATTCAATTAGTTGGTCATTTCTTGCGAGTTTATGATTTTCACCTGGCGGATAAGAACAAAAACACAACGGAATAGATCACTGAGAGAAGAATGAGAGGAATAAGCATCTAGCCTTCTCTTGGAAATAACTGCTAATTGGAGTAAATCGATGTTCACTTAACTACCGAGAGAAAACAGGTAGCAAATAACCATTCTTTATCAAGAACACAAAACTCAGCCCGAGCTGGAAAGATAGAACTGATATTCTCCCCTAGATAACCATACAGACAGAGCAACAGGCAAAAGATGACTGAAGCCCGTGATAAAAGATGCAACGAAAGTGGACCTAGTAAGCATTAGACATTTTTTAAAGAAGGGCTCAATTTAAAGAATATCGTTTTTTGAGAGATGATATGAGAGATGATTGAATGATAAATATGACGATATAGAGTACGGTAGGAGAAACAAGTGGTATGAGAAATACTGAGGTGGTTAGATGTTGGAGAAAACAAATGGATAGAGCACAAGAAATGAATGAGTTCTGGAAGGTACCGTAGGTTCCATAAGAATCAGCAAAGAATTGCTCTTGTATCAACATCTATCATTCATCTCACATATATGACATATCATCCATCAGAAATTGATTTACTACTAAAAATGTTGTTTCATGATTGGACCAAAAAAATCACCACATTTATTATCAATTTTTTTTGGATTAGGCCATCAAATTACTATACTCCCTAGGAATAATTTACAAGTTTAAAATTCTGAGTAAAGCTCGAATAAAAAACAATCATGGTGAAAAATGAATGCAAGAAAGTTTACATCATCATGAATTAGAAATAAAGGTAACTATCAGTGGGAGAAACAAAGAAATGATAATGTTATATAACTCACCCCGTAGCTCCAGACATCCGACGCCTTGGAGAAGGTCGACATCTTGATGACTTCCGGAGCCATCCAGGCGTAAGTCCCTGCCGCAGACATCCGAGTCGTCTTGTACACTTCCCGTGCCAGGCCAAAGTCCGTGATCTTCAACGTCTTGAACTGTAGATCCTCCCCTGAGATTGGCTCACT
The DNA here is from genome assembly GCA_964007535.1 of Brachyptera risi. Taxonomy (NCBI): domain Eukaryota; kingdom Metazoa; phylum Arthropoda; class Insecta; order Plecoptera; family Taeniopterygidae; genus Brachyptera; species Brachyptera risi. The sequence continues at coordinate 36,421,335 of OZ023331.1, read as the reverse complement.
CAGCAATACTAAAACCAATCACAAGTCAAGATTACCAACACGTTTCTTCATAGAGGGGTCAATGACGCATCAACCTCTACTCGATCAGAAAACAATGAAAGAGATGATAAAATATGATGAAATAAAATGATGCATATATATTTTTTTTGATAGTGGAAGGGAAGCAGTCATGATTTGTTCTGAAAAACCCTTCACTTAAATGACTAAAAAGAACCATGAAAGACTTGTCAGGATGGTCAATCCTGGCAGAAATTGAATTCTGGTCTCTTGAGTAATGGTTCCGCGCAATGAGATTGATAATAGGCCTATATCAACAGTACAGATGCAAGTAATCGCATTACCAAAACAAATTCAAAATGCATTCAGACACACTCAAACTTGCATTTGGTTCAATTATCCAAGATTGTCCCCAGGTTATATCACATAATTCCTGTTCGTATTAGAAGTGGTATGGTTTTGAATCCGTGAGTTGGCCAGAAGTTCAAAGAAGCTGTGGCTACATTCCTGTATTTTATGACTGTTGTAAGTGATCACTTATCATAACTAGTCGAATTTTATTGTTTTCAACTTCCTATTTGGACGAATGCAGAGCTGAGTAAAATTTATTATTAAATATAATTTTAGTTATATAATTTATTTATATAATTTTATTGAATATGAAATTATACAATGAAAAAAAATGAAATTATAGATTGACAATTCAGTTAGATCACTTACAACAGTCCCGACGTAGATCTACAGGAATGAGGCTCTTGGTCAGTGAAACTGACCAATTTTTACTTGGCTTAGACCTACTGTAAAACAGAGGAGGATTACCCTAAATACTCTCACACTTATATATATATAAAATTCATTATGGCTCAGTACGCCTACCCGATTATTTGAGAATATTTGAGTGCTATATTCAGTTATTCTCAAGTACTGGTACCGGTATCTACAAGACATAGTTAGAGAAATATGAAATTACTGTAAATATTTTAAAGTGTTGGAATTATAATTGTATCCATGAAAGAAGAAGGTTGCGAGCAACTGTCCCCTACATCTTGCACCTCCAACATGTGGGTGGTTTGTACCTTCTCCTTTAAAGATGCAAGTACACCACAGAAATTAACGTAAGTAAATGACCAACAGCCATATAAAAAACAAATGATATTTATTACTAGGAAGACGCCATACCGGTATATGCATTGTTAGACGAGCGGATAGTAATAGTATGTCGACTTTTTTGCCAAACTTTTGCCTACATTTGCCAATTGGGTGACATTCAAGTTAGAAATGGGTAAAAAGTGCTTCGAGTGGTACCAATTTAGCACATTTTATGGTTTTTCTTCGAAATGGCTCACCCGATCAAGCTGAAAGTTTTCAGAAATGTGTATCAGAATGTAGGCTAACTCAACTTCACGCAAAATTTCATTTTTTTGAAAATAAAAATATTTTCTTTTTTTTCCGACGTGTTATTCTAATGGGTATTTTTGAAATTTCTAAAATTCATAAAAAAAAAAAGTTATCATCCGATAATGCCACAAAACTATGCAGATCCAAGTTAGATGAGGAACCATAACGAAAAAAAGTTTGAAGTTGATGGCTGTAGCCGTTTGATCTGTGGAGAACCGACAAAAAAACATGAAAAAAAAACATAAAAACGAACACCAATTTTTTTCAGTATGTCAAATTGAATCCTCACTAAAGCTCGTCTAATAAACTGCTGTATGCATGAAAATATATCAAGAAAAAATGCAAGGTAATAATGAAAATCTTCCAAAAAGTGAGAAGAATTAAAACGAGAAGCTAGACCTTAGAACCATCCATGTCAAATTCTCAAGGTTTCAAATAATGGTGATATACATAGATTATCGTAAATAACATTATTTCCTGTTTCTAGCGATGATAGCTCACACTGCAACGGGATGCCATTTGTCTACTGTCTTATCCTAACCTGTAAATATTTAGTATGCACATCCCTTGATAACAACAATCCATTAATTATTGTATGATTATTGATTGTACCAGAATCTATTATATAATAGCAACATCCTTCCGCTTCGAAACGACGACAAACAAGGCAATTTCAACGCATTGATGAATCCAGCTGTCATGAACGAAATTAATAGCCATGTATTAGCAGAATACTTCTTTTGGGGTTTCTGCTAACAACTTTCAGCAAGCTTGAAAATCATTGATACCACATAATTATTATCGAGTATTTGATTAGATTTTTTTCTTAAATATTGGGTTTTAACGACGTACTAAGATCACTAAGATCTATTGGCATCAGATGGATGATTAATGTGATGATTAAGAAGGTTTTTATGGGTAATGGGAGGGATAGTGGGAAGGAAGCGGTCGTGGCCTATATTGTGGGAACCATCTAATGCCTAGACTACAGAGTGAAACCACGAAAAACCCCTGTCAAGATGGACGGTAGCGGGGATCGAACCGGGTCCGACATGCCCACTACCCCCCGGGTCACATGGAGCAAGTGCGTTAACCACTCACTACTCAGTTACCTGTGCCGGTTTGATGAGATTGATTCAATCACTGTTGGGTATGCATGAAATGAGACGATGATAAAAGTACTGTAACAAGCATATAACAAAAAAAAAATCAAATGAGAAATCAATTCAAAATAAATGAGAAATTGGACCTAAAACCAGCTAAGTAGATTTCAAGTTTTCAAATTAAGTTGATTGAGCTAAATACTTTTATTTCATGTTACAAGTAACTATTGAAATGTGCTATCAGTAAATAAGAATGGTATACCGCACAGCACAGGATATTTAAAATATGTACAATATTAGTAGATAAACACCCATAAACTACACATGAACATTATCACCTCCGAAATTCCCCCGAAAATGGGACGAACAATATCGAACACTATGGCTACAATATCATACTGGAAGAGATCAAATATTTGGTCCGGTCAGCTTTAAAAAATAAATAAGATCCCTGCTTGAAGTCGACCTGGCCAGCCACTTCCCGTCAAGCAAACACTCGTAGACCTACATATGTAGAGCTAAACCCCTACCAATAAGGTGTAAAACTCTGTATATACCAATGTGGTTGTAAGCCACTAGCTAAGCAATGTAGGCCTACATACTACTCACAATCCAGATATTATCAACACCATGAACAGGGATCATATTCATTTCATTAGACGAGCTTTAGCGAGGATTCAATTTGACATACTGAAAAATTTTTTTTTTTTTTTTTAAATGTTTTTTTGTCGGTTCTCTACAGGCCAAACGGCTACAGCTATCAACTTCAAACTTTTTATTCCATCATGGTTTATCATCTAACTTGGATCTGTATAGTTCTGTGGCATTATCGGGTGTTAACTTAGACGGGTGTCTATCGGGTGTCTTATTATCGGGTGTTTCTAGTATATTTTTATGAATTTTAGAAATTTCAAAAATACCCATTAGAGAATATCACGGCAGGAAAAAAATGAAAATATTTTTATTTTCCAAAAAAATGAAATTTTGTGTGAAGTTGAATAACATCTTGATACACATTTCTGAAAATTCTCAGCTTGATCGGGTCAGCCATTTTGAACAGAAAAACATAAAATGTGCTGAATTGGTACCACACGAAGCAGTTTTTACCCATTTATAACTTAAATGTCACCCAATTGGCGAATTTAGGCAAAAGTTAGGCTAAGAAGTCGACATACTATTACTTCCCGCTCGTCTAACAACGCGTATATAGCGTTTTCCTAGTTATTTTAACCATCTCATTATTTTATATTCTTATTTACTAAATTATTTCGTTTTGTTATAACTATCTCAATATTTTAGCCATTTGCAAATCTGTAGAGTCCTACAGTGTCTCCATGATAATATTGCAATACAGAACATGAAGTCCATACCACAACAGGATGTCATTCGTGTAACTATCTAATCCAAATACTAACTAGTATGTAGTATAAACATACCATGATTATCAAATAGCAGGCAATTAATATGTATTGTATTACTGTACTGGTATCTAATATTCAACTCATCCATTCTTCCTCATGAGGCATGACTGTCAAAATAAGGCCAAAGAAGTCTTATCGTAAGGCAATGACAAATCCAGCTGTCAAGGCTCGGGATCGAAACGAATAGCAGTGAATTAGCAGAATATTTTGGGATTTTCAACAAGGCACATACCGGTATCGTTATTGAGAATTAACGATAATTTGATTAATTGATTTTCATTACCGGCACAACAGGCCCAAAAAAGGGAATGTTCCTCACTATTATGTAGGTTAATACAGCGTCATGTAGAGAATATGTGCGTCCCAACATTCCGAAATCATGATAGAGATGAGAAAAAATGTTTTAATGGTTTCACAATCAAAGTGTGTTGAATGTTCAACTTATTTTTCATAAAAATATCTAGTTATCTTACAACATATATATATATATATATATATATGTATATATATATATATATATATATATATATATATATATATATATATATGCTCGTTTTTATTGTATTGTGAATAATGATTAGGGCATTAGGCCTGCATCCTGATATATTAATTCATACTTTTATACAGGAAAGGAGAAAATTTCGAGCGACCGTCCCCCCCATCCCCCACTACTAGCATGCAGGTTGTTTGTGTCATCTTCTTTCTTGGAAATAATTATGCCAGGATCCAAAGTAGGTTATAACTTATACAGAAGAGACCCATTAATATAGCATTCAACAAGTATACTTACCAGTAAACATTCCTTTGTTATTTGAGAGCTGCTATAATAAATTTGTATATGCTTTTGATTGATTGATTTTTAATCCTCCTGAGCACACCATTGAAACCTTCTTAATTGAAGATAAGCAACCTATTAGGCCTCACAGTAATCTTCTTCATACTAGTTTAATCTCATTTTTATAAGGAAATATACAATAAATACCACGTGAGAAATTGAAATTCTTATGATAAGTATTTTGTTCAAGAAACGCGATTAGAATGATTAAATCCCTTGTGCTGTTTTTGGTTATAGACAGTGGTTAATTAGACGAGCTTTAGCGAGGATTCAATTTGACATACTGAAAAAAATTGGTGTTCGTTTTTATGTTTTTTTTTTTTTTTTTTTTTTTATGTTTTTTTTTCGGTTCTCCACAGGTCAAACGGCTACAGCTATCAACTTCAAACTTTTTTTCGTCATGGTTCCTCATCTAACTTAGATCTGTATAGTTTTGTGGCATTATCGGGTGGTAACTTTTTTTTTATGAATTTTAGAAATTTCAAAAATCCCCATTAGAATAACCCGGAGGAAAATACTTGAAAAATCCAAATTTTTCAAGACCTCTCAAATTTTCGCCGAATATAAAGGAAACTATTAAGCACATTTTGAGAGATTTTTCGCATCAATCGGATGAGAAATAACGAAGAAAACGCATTTATAAAGCATTTTCCCATCAATTTGGGCTATTACGGGAGCCAATTAAATCTATAGCAACAAATGTCACCAATTAATTCAAAACGATTGAAATGAATGAAGAGGAAGGCCGTGACATAACTGATTGTCGTAAGGTTTTTGAACGTTTGGAGTGATCCAAGGTCTGTAGATGTAGATTGGGTTGACAAATTATTTTTCATTCTAGATTTCTATACCCCTAAGCTCGTCTAACAACGCGCATCCCGCGTTTTCCTAGTTTGTAAAGAAAAAGGTGAGTAAGCCCTCATAAAAAATAGTCTATCTTATTTTGGCGCGCCACGCCGTACTTAAAACGCCCGTTTACAATGGGGGGTAAATTAATTGGGGGTTAGATTTGTAGCATTTTTTTTTGCGTTTTGGAGAACCTTTTTTATAATAAAGTCACTCTTGTGTGTGCGTCATGTAGGCCTACCATAAATGTGTAATATTTATGGGTTTTGGACTTTTGGTCTGCTCAGATCCTGAGAATGTTATTCTGTATTATAGAAATTAGGTGTTGGATCTTTGGATCAAGGAATTTTGAAAATATTTTAATTTTACTTTGTTAAAGTTGGATCTTACATTACACCAGAACTAGAAATAGAAGCCCGGCTTACTCCCTAAAACTGGTGGATAAGCCGAGCTTACGTGGCCTTAGCCACAAATTAACCACTGGGTATAGGCCCTGAGTGCAGTGGTCGAATTGGAAAATGTTATATTTGGGGGGATGGTAGCTCAAGCCACCAAGGCATTATAGATATCTATAACTAAGGCTAGGATGTTTTTTGATAAAAACAAAGTACTTTTCAAGGAAAACGTATTTTATATGTAAATTGCCAATCATCATTTTATGCTAAGACATTTATCAGAAGAAACTTGATTTTTAATTGAGTGAAGAGTCGACTCAGGCCTACACTGAACCTGAATTTCTAAAAGCAATGGCACAAAAATGACTTCATATAATATTAATTTATGTAAAATTTGGGACTATAAATGATCTCTTATGATATCATATATGTACCGTATATTAAATACATTTATATATTCATTATCATATGATATACTCGGTACATCCTTTAGACTCTCTAGTAGGCCTACACATCAATCGCCTATTACATTTCCAATTTACCGCCAATATACATTAGCTATAACCCGTCTCACGTCGATCTCACGAGTTTGGTTGGCAGTGAGACAAACTCACTGTGAAGTGAGATGAAACTGACACTTCACGTGAGAAAAAAAGTAGATGCATCGCGATATTAGATTTCATGTCATCTCACAGTGAGACGGTCTCATCTCACTATTTGAAAAGTTAGTGAATAGGGGTCCTGAAGTCAATTTGTGACCATGGGCATGGGTGCTGCCACAAGAAGCGTGGAAATTCGACGGCTTTCTTTTGGGCATGCGTACTGTTGCCTAAAAACTCGTGTCCCACAAACTGCGCAATTGACGAAAATTCCACGAAATTGGGGTACTCTTCATTTTCGTGGCTATAGTTTTACCTTGTCTTAAATTCACGAAAGGAGGGTCCATGAAAATTCGTGGGTATAGTTTTCTCTCACCTTGGATCCATGAAATTTCGTGGATATAGTTTCTCAGTACATTGAGGTAAAAATCGATGGCGAAAATATTGTATGTCAGTTACTGTTACATTCAACTGAACTTTCAACCTTGTAATATTATAAAATCTGAATAAGAATTTTCGACAAGTATTGTGAGCAATGTATTTGTTGATTTTTATCTTGCACTGTTCAAGTTTTAGGATTGTTTTATAACTTTTATAGTTCTGTGAAATCACCCTGGCCTGTTGCCCTGTGGAAACTGGGGACGTCCCAAAGTTCCAAAATGAAGGTGTGTATCAGCTTTCCATTGCATTTGTATATATTTTTTATATATCCTTTGGCCATCTGACAACGCATATTATGCTGGATTTTCGTAGCTTAAGAAAGGAGGTACGTTAGGAGATATAGATTGGGTCGATTGTGCGCCCAACAAAGACCCCATACATGTGCTGACATGGACGGATGAATAGAAGCCGCCAATCTTACCGGCCGTGAACATTCAACACGGCTGACATCACAACGATCAGCTGTTATCAGGACGGTGGTCTGATTGGCCATCGTCATGTGACAGCAGTCGCTATTCATCGGACCATCAGCCTACGTCACCACATGCGGACGTTGTCGTTATTTGTCTAAACTAAAATAAATCAACTCAAACAAACCAATTCAATCTAACTAAACTAACCAGACAAATATCCTAACTAAAACCAATCTAAAACCTACTTCCGGTCCGACGCATAGCCACTTGGTCATGTGACAGCACCGACGTCACACGAAGACACTCGTTCGTCTCAGCAGAATCCGGGAGAAAGCAGCAGCAGCAACAACAACAACGTGAAAGTCGTCGTCTCTTGTAACAACCTGCGTGGAATTTGTTGCGCAATCTACCGCATGGCCTTGTCTAATTGACTGACAGACTAATTGTCGTTGAGCGGCATTGACCCACCAGACGCAGCCCGGCCAGCGTTGCGCGGACCCAATTAACAATATGTAGTTACTATAGTGTACTAGCTTGAAAACTATGACGTATAGAAAGGCTCAAATTGAACTTGAAGACGATACCACAATGTTCTGTAAATTTTAGCAAACAGCCCAACAAAAAATACACAGAATTCATTTGTAGCTCAAAACTAAATGGTAGAACTAACTCGTTATGCAGTCTCAAGTCTAATTTTACTGTCACAGTCGGGTACTGTACTTTCAGGAATGGATGAAAATATGTATAATATATACATACATACGTGCAAGAATAAAACCCACGAAAGAAGGTACGAACCAACCGCTCGCTAGCGGCGTGGGATAGAGGGGACGGTCACTCGGAATTTACTTTCGTGAATCCAAATATACTTACCGGTATACAATATAATTTATCATAATAAAATTGTATATCATGATAATAACTACATAAGTAGCTAGAACAATCCAAAATCACCAAGTATCATAATAACTACCTGTAACAAGTAATACCAACTATCAACTTATGTTATAAGAGTTAAAATTCGTTGAATCGATTTCTTTCGCTCTGTCTAAATTTTCAAACCACAATCCGTGCATAAATGTCAGCTGTGAGATGGGCCCGATCAATGCATGACCTTGAGATACATTTACACCATGACCAGTCGACGCTCTACAACAATTAGCGTCTATAATAGATAAAGTCCATAGAATAGATATCTTAACAAATTAGTTAATCAAACTGCCGTGATCTAATTATAGCGTAGAGATGGTCTCCATCGCGATCGCAAAGACTTCGCATCAGGCAAACATACAGTAGGCCCTAGTGTAGAAATATTCATTATTTGTATTATTTATATTGGGTTTAACGACGCTCTCTACTGATCACTACGATCTATTGGAGTCGGTAAATGCTATGTGAGATAATGGGATGATGAGATGAAAGGTTATTTTATTAGGTGTTTTTGGATAGTGGGAAGGAGTCGGTCGTGGCCTGTTGTTAAGGAACCATCCCACTAATAACCTGACAGAGGGAAACCACGAAAAACCTGTCAGGATGGTAGACCATGACGAGAATCGAACCCCGGTCTCCTGAATGACGGTTCAGTGTATTAGCCACTCGGCCACACGTCTCACTGTGTCGAAATAAGGATTCCAAAACGACTATACCGTCTCTTTTACTGTTGTGCCCATCATTTAACATTGACGATTGGGAGTTTCGATTTGGTTTGCTTAAAAAAAGTGTGTGATTCATATAATTATGACAATTGTTCATGAATTTCGTTCGTACAGTGGGTCCTGTACCGTTATCCCTTTCATTTCTAGCCACAGACCATCCAAAACTAGCAGCTGGACTCACTTCTAGGGAGAGGAATGTAATAATGTTCGAATTTCGAAATCAAACAAGATCACATTTCAACAGCTGCGTTCATTTACAATCCCCCATTGTTGGCATATATTACATCTTTGACGTAACAGTATTGCATGCTGTAGCGCAGTGCTCTCTTACTGGCGAGTTCAATTGCGAGAGACGAGGTTCCCGAGAGAGAGAAAGAGACTACGGACCCACCCCTTTGTTTGTTACTGTTAGTGTTGTCTCGACGCTAATGTCAGTGCGTTAATTAATGGGCAGCTGGCCGCCCCCGCAGTCAGTCGGGTAGGCAGGCTGTCGCATGATTGATCGCAATGATAATCACATGGTCACTGGTGGACAGGCCCCGTAAACACCTGGCATTCCATCAACCCCGAGTTTAAACATTAGGCAGCACTTATAGCCACGAATTTCTTGCCGTTGTGACACTGGTACGCATGCGCGAGTGCAAGACAATAACTAAATTCATCTAATTCAAGTGATCTAATCGGCCTAACCTGACCAAACTAACCTCAACTTCCCACGATAATTCGTGTATACAGTTTTTTTTTATTGAATTTAACGACGCACTATAATGACAACCATGATCTATTGGCGTCGGATCAACTAAATCGACCTATAAATGCATCTAATCTAACAATCTGATCTAATCCGTATTTCCGTGACACGACAATTCGTGTCTAAAGAGCCACTTCGTAAACATTTTAGCTTGCAAGCTTCAGGCGTTAAAAATCTACTATAGACATGTATGATGTGTGGTTGCCTTTTCTGCAGTCCGCCACTGTATATACAATGGTGACGACTGGCCCGGGGATCGAAGGCGGCCCCCATGTGTTCGTGTCGACTAGTACCTTACACAGAGTCCCTGAGGAACCATCAAAACCGACGACCAGAGCAGTCGGTAAAATGTCAAGACATTTATTCTCTTTCTCTCTCTCTCTATCTCTCTCACTCTCTCTCTTTCCAGAAGACAAACTGTTGTACTGCTATTATGTGCTGATATTCGCGCACAACAGCAGATTGTTCGTTTGTTGGCGGTGCGAATAGAACCAAAATGACAGCTAGCTTGCGAACTTGAAAAGGAAGGGGTGCAAGACGAATGACAGACGGAAAACGGGTCGGTCAGAAAGAAAATGAAATATTCGAATATACTAGGTATTTAATATAGTATATTATATAATATACTATATACTATATATTTAATATACTAGGGCCTATATACATACGGTAACTTATGACTGGGGCTTGGATGTAATTGAATGAGCGAAGCGAGACTCAATTGTACAGGCCTACTTGAAAAAAAAGATATTTTCCTTATTATCTCTATTCGGGAGCGAAATATCAGTTTTTGGGTGATAACTTTAGAACGGTATCAGATATCAAAATTCTAATTCGCGAGAAACACAGATAATTATAATAGCTTCACGATGATTCAAGTTACAACTGTACAAGTCATGTCGCATAACTGTCAAGCGTCGACAGCTAAAAAATGTGTGTTTCTAGCTGTCGACGCTTCACAGTTATGCAACGTAACTTAAATAGTCATAACTTAGAAAGTCTAAGATCATCTTGAAGCTATTAAAGTTATTCATGTTTCTCGCGTATCAGAATTTTTATATCTCTTACCATTCAAAAGTTATCACTATGAAACTGATATTTCGATAAATCGACTCTCGTGGACTCTTAAAAGCGAGTGTACAGATTTTGATGAATATTGGCATGCACACATGACATCATCCAAGTCGATACTGTGTAGTTTCGAGTCGCAATCGTTTGATTCATTTTTGAGAAAAAAAAAAGATCTGAAAATCCCCATAAGAATAACACAGAGAAGAAAAATTGGAAAACATATTTTCTTCCAATAAATGTACAACTAGTTTTACGAAATTCGAGCATCAGAATGATACACATTCAAAAATTTACATAAATCGGAGCAGCTGTTCTAAATAAAACAAATTATAGTGTAATGTTTTACACATCAATTAAAGAGGCTTTTAACGCCATTAAGCAGAGCAACAAGTATAACCAATTTAATCGTACAACGATTAAAATGAAAAAAGATAAAACACGAAGACAGTGACGTAATAGTTGAAAAATCATTAATCAAGGTGTCTGTAGAGCTTTCCATTTTTTACCGAGACGCGCGGCAGAGTGGTAACACACTGAACCGTCATTCGGGAGACCGAGGTTCGATTCCCGCCATGGTCGACCATCCTGACAGGGTTTTTTCGTGGTAAAAAACGGGGGTTTTCGGGGTTTCTCTCTGTCGTTCAGGTTGGTACTGTGATCAGTATCAACAGGCCACGACCGACGCCTTTCCACCATCCAAAACACCTAATGAAATAACCTCTCATCTAATCATACCAACATCTCATTCATCATTCACCGACGCCAATAGATCGTAGCCATCAGTATAGTGCGTCGTTAAAACCCAATATAAAAAAAGCTTTCCATTACATTTTATATAATTATGTCTATACCGCTCATCCTACAGCACATATGTTGTTTTCCTAGTATATACCATCTTTCGTCCATGTTTACGACACTCAGCGAGGTCGACCCGACGACCCCACGACTCGCCGACCAACTCCATTATAAAAAGTTACTACAAATAAATTATGGCTGTTTTGCATAGGCCTACTTCTTGTTTGTACCGCTACCAGACTTATTTTAGGCAGGGGCTTCTACCATATAGATAATTATATTGTCTACTATATCAAAGGCCTTCATATAGGCCTTTATTATTTCGTAATAAGACAGTCGACTGTCTTATTCAAACTTCAAAGTGAGTACCGGCCCGATCGTACGAAGGAACGTCTACCTCGTTTGTGACATATAAGATTCAGGACTAGTATTGCAACAAACCGAAGTCCGAATGATGCAGGAATTAAGCTGCGACATATGAGAGTTAAACAAACAAACTTACAACAATGGAACATTTTGAATAAATATCATTGTTGAGATGTTTTCTTTTCAACGTTGACAACATTTACGAAAGACAACTACATCTTTCAACGTTTCTCAAATTTGAAGTTTGAATTTATAGCGGTTATTATAGCTGCAACTTTCATCACGTTCACAACTGACGAAAACCCAAAACCCCACTCAGATTGACTGGCCGAACTGCGGCAATACGTCAGCATGTGTGCACAGGTGAAAACAACGCAGAGAACGGGCGCGCTGTGAAGTGAAAGTGTCAGGACCAGAACCCTTACAAGGCGTGTGGGAACCAGCCCGGGTTCGAAGCCCGGTGCGTGCATGGCACAGTTAACGTACAAGCTGTGTGACACTGCACAGTGTGTTCAATAAAGCCATAAAGTGATTGTAATCGAGACAACATTCTTGCAAAGAAAAGCCGGCACTATAATAGTTCAGGCTGAGGCTGCTCACTCGCAGCACAACAAGACTGGACCTAGATCTGACCTTGAGCTGAGGGGCAAAATATCGCTACAATGTGTTTTAGTTGACACTAAAATCCACTTTTCACGGTTAATTAAATTTAAAAATATCCATTTACTTCCACAATAATATTTTTATCAAGTCCAGACTCCAAATTAAGGTCTGCATTCTGCAAATGCACAGCACTATACCACATTAATCATTGTTATTTGTTGTATAAAAACGTGCTCAAGATTAATTATATGTGAAAAACGGACTCCCAACAAGATTGGACTCAAGATTCCTGACGGGCGACAGTTCGATCTTAGGTGGCATACAATTTGCAAGGCTAAGTGCGAAAATCTAACCCACCCTCAATAGGAACCAAGTTGAAGGAAAGAAACCTAACCGGGCCAATTATACCCTGGTACATTTTCCTCCCCACTTCGATATGAGATTAAAGTGGGGAATCGATTTAGACTTTAGAGAGAATGTAATTATGATCACTGAGATTTATATCATCATATTTTCATGTGATTAACATTCGTGTGTTTTGTTTACTCTTAATACCAATGCTGATAATGTCCGGATATATATCACAGAAACGGTTTTTACTTAAAATGTGTTCCGGACTTTCGGAAACTGCAAGACTTTTATCTGCGGCGGAAAGTTATGGTCACCGACAGCGCAGCCCTGGTGTTGAAGTTAATTGGTTTTAAATAATTAAAATGGGGTGGTAAGATAACCCTTGTGGTGCCCCGTCCAAACGTTCCTACTTTTTATCCTCAGCCTTAATTGGGGAACAATGATTTTGTATCAAGTTTCGATGTTATTAAAAAAATATATATATATTTTCATGTTCTACCTTGATATAAACACACGTCGTTCTAATAAAATACGGATTTAATACCTACAAAACGATATCTATGATGACTCTAGACCTATAAATTTCATTTGTATAGAAGAAAATAGTAATTTTAAAGGATCTGTATTTCTGTTTGGGACAAACAAATTATCATTTTGCACTCGACAATATAGCATTTTGTTATCTTATCGAGTTCAAAATTATCACGAGAATTCAGATTCGCAGAATTCGCTCTTCAAAACTGAACTTTTATAGTAGTCAGTGGATGTTAAATGACTAGAGGAATTTGACTTTTAATCCGTCAAGACAATTGATAATTTTGTGGGCAATCCATAATCTATTTTTAAAGTAGGCAACGATAACGAGTAGCCCTAGGTGGGAACGTGGTAGTAGATCGCGTCTTTGGAGAAAACTTGAAAACGATACCATTCCAAATGATTTATTACATTTCCATCACCTTTCACAATGCCATAATCTGGTTTTAAGAAGAAGAGTTGGTTTCTGATACTGATTTTGATAATGCACTAAAACACATACATGAATGTTTTTTACATGTACAGTATTTGACATGGTGGTTTTATTCGAATTAATTCGAATAAAACCACCAGTTTCATCAAATGTAAATTAGTGGATCAAGTGCAAATTAGCAGATTAACTTGTTATTAGGGTCCACCCTTAGCTACCAATGCTATTGTTGTACGTACACTTATAAGTTATAACCACCATTTTATTATTCGTAGAATGCCGTTTGAGGGCAGTAAATACTGAAGTGAAACTCACTAAGAGAGAATTAAGTTTACTGCCGGCAAAACGGTTGGCACTTGGCACAGTATAACAAGTAATACAAGTGATACAACGCACATTATTTCAAGGAAATAAAATCAAATTGAAAAATATAGGCCTGAGAGACATCATTTAAACCAAAAAAAATTCGTAATGAAATATAAATATATATATATATATATACATACATACATACATATATATATATATATATATATATATATATATATATATATATATATATATATATATATATATATATATATATATGTATATATATATATATATACCGGTATATATATATATATATATATTTAAATGTATATATTTATATATAAATATATATAATATATATATATATATATATATATATATATATATATATATATATATATATATATATATATACCGGTATATATATATATATTTAAATGTATATATTTATATATACATATATATAATATATATATATATATATATATATATATATATATATATATATATATGTGTGTGTGTGTGTGTGTATGAAAAAGAGGGGTGTAGTAATGAGAGTAAGCTGATAACAAAAGTACAAACAAGTACCGGTACTGGTAACAAGTAACAAGGCTCTACTGCATACTCACTGGGCATAACATTTTAGACCCCCAGCTGACCTCTACACCAATATAGCGTTGTGATTTAGCCACCCGTTACACTGATAAACAATCTTCAAGCCTAAAATTTTACCACATAAGAAATATAAAAAAAACTTGCATGATCACTCTATCATTGTTGGCTAATTGGTCAATAATTCAGTTCACGTTACCATTACTGTTGGGTCACAATGGGGGAGGAAGGTGTTGCCGAGTTATCGTACGGTATTACCGGTACTTTTGTTATAACAGCCCACTACCAGCTGAACTACTTCGGAGGTGCAATTGAGCAGACGATGATCACAATAACCTCAGATGTCTTAAATGTGGGACTACAGCAGAGCCAATTAGCCGAGTAGGTGAACACGAGATGAAAAGAATAATGAGAAGAGGGCTAAACATGTGATGCGTTGTATCATACAACGCTAGCAGTACCGGTACTTACTTTCACTCTGGTGTCAAAACATCGTAAGTCATTCAAAGAATCATACACGATCAATCATACAGATTTAAAGAATCATCATTTACTATGGTATGTTGAGCATTATTTGCCGAACACCCCCATCAACAGTTAGGCTATTTGGTATAGGCCCAATGTACCGGTACCTTGTGTGTTTATGTGAGCTGGAATTGAGGCTGGCTCCCCTGAATAATCAATTATGCCTATTTCATACGTCAACCCTGTAGCCTATAGGTATTTATCGTACGAAAATGAGTAAAACATGAGAAAAAGATTTATTGGGGTATGCAGCAATTTCTCTGAGGGACTTTTGAGTAGACCTATTCAACATAACATACCGGTATCAAGAAAAAGCTCCTCTCAATGTCATACTTGTAAGCAACTCTTGATATTTTTACCATGGGCTGCTCAACAACCTCAAATTTACACTACCGGTAGCATATTTTGAGGTTTCGTATTTCCCATTTTTCATCTTTTGATAAGAAATAAAAATATGTTCTTTCCATTTTTATTCATTTTTCAATAACTTGACAGTTCAAGATGCACCTACCACCCAGAGAGCAGAAAGTTTCTGTCAGAGGGATTTTACAGATATAAATGGTACGGTAGTAAAACTTCAACTGTGCAAGGTACAAAATTAACAAATGCCAGCAGGCCTAGGCCTACGTCAAAAGATGGTTGACAATATTTGTTGAAAATGTTAATGAGTCAAACTTGATTACGTACCTATAACAAAGGTAAAAAGATCAATTGGAAGGAACTGTAGGTACGACACCCAATATTTTTACCACCGATTTTACCTTATCACGGACCATTCCATTCAAATAGCATAGGCCTACGTGAATGTTCATTATGGATCGACAATAAAGGAAGATACGTCTCTCAATGACATGAGGCAATTTGAAAGTCACTACATGATCATTTATATATATAGGCCTATATGCTATGTTGACACTGAATATATACCGGTAATGCTTTGGGTAGTTCCAACTTCAGAAGTGACATGGAAAACATATTTGAGAATGTGCCCAATGACCATTAACAATGCAAGTTTCAAGATTTTACAATTTGTAGGGGGGGGGGGGATGCCATAGGGTCTAATGCCTTGGGCGTTTCCAATCATTTTGCTGGTAGGCCTAGACACAATGTAAAAAATTAGGGAAGTTGAAACTGTCCATTGGGAATGCTGGGTTAGTTAATTGGATTGGAAACTTTCTTCAGGATAGAGTTCAAACGGTTCGAGTAGGTTCGGAGGTTTCAAGTGAGGTTAAGGTTACGTCAGGAGTTCCACAGGGTAGTGTGCTAGGTCCGTTATTATTTGATTTATATATAGATGATCTGACTAGGGTTGTTAATTCGAGAATAAGGTTATTTGCAGATGATTGTGTGGTTTATAGGGAAATCAATACAGAGGAGGATGTAGTAGCTATTCAGGCAGATTTGACGGCACTTAATTGTTGGGTTCAGTTGAACAAGATGGGGTTAAATGAAGGGAAGTGTAAGTTAGTCACCTTTGGTAGGAGGAGAGTGAGGGCTGATGTAGTGTATGATGTAGGAGGGAAGTCACTTGAGTCAGTGGAAAATTACAAGTACTTGGGGGTGGTATTTGATAGACGTCTAGGGTGGGGGAGTCAGATTGAGAGAATAGTAAAAAAGAGTATAAATGCACTAAACTTTGTAATGAGGCAGCTTAGGGGGACAAGTATGAAGATGAAGGAAAAGGCTTATTTCTCGTTAGTGCGTCCCATGGTGGAATATGCTAGTTCAGTTTGGGATCCTTATAGATTAGGTGAGATAAGGGATGTGGAAAGGGTGCAAAGGATTGCAGTTAGAAGGGTTACAGGTAGGGTTAGGAGGTGGAAATGGGGGGAGAATGAAAGGGGGGAGAGGGTGAGAATATTGGAGAGTCCATCTGAGATGATCCGAGACTTGGGATGGCGGGAATTGGAAATACGGAGAAAGGAGGATCGGATCTGTAATTTCTTCAGGGTAATGGAAGGAGAAGGGGGCTGGGGAGAGTTGAATAGGTTGATTGTAAGGAATGAGTCAGGGTATGGGGGTAGGCGAAGTCATGATAGAGCAGTAGTTATAAAGGGGGCTAGATTAGATGTCGGTAAGTTCTCTTTCTTGAATAGGACAGGTAGGGATTGGAATGGGCTTAGTAGAAGTATACTTGAGGAGGATGAAATAGGGTTGAAGCTATTCCGTCAGAAGGTTAGGGAGGCGATAGGATAGGATTGATAGGGAACTTGCCACCGCGCATTTATGTGCAACTGCAAGAGTTAATAATAAAAAGGGAAGAATTAATATTTTCCATTTTTTGAGTTTAATATTCATGATTTCAGTTTAATGATGCTGCTGCATTTGGCCTAGTTGAATGAAAATATAATCTGTGACATGCGTATCCTTATTTTTAGATGGCCTTACTAGACCTATCCATTAATATGGCTTGATCATGATTCATGAATATAAACTGCAAATTTTTCAATTTTTCTATTGAAGCAGTCTGTAAGCGACGCAGAACTTGAATCTATTTTCCCAAGTTGTTATGAAGACTCAAGAAAGCGAGTTACGGTACCGGTACCGTATGTATTGAAATAATGGGAATATTCACCACCTTTAGGCGGGAATATTAATTATTGTAGGCCTACCGGTAACGTAATTCAAAATGTTGTTTGAAGAGAGTAGGCCTACTCCTACGTTAAGCATGGAAAACAAAACTTCATAACAAACAAATCACGATATTAGCAAGTCAGATCAAGCAAATCAGCATGTTACAGTAGCAACTATCTAGGGCCTATAGTAGGCCTACTAGGCCTATGCTATCCTATGCCTGTGCTATAATGATTATTGATTTTACTGCTAAGTTCCAAATTGGCATAATAGGTACCTACTACATAATATGCCTGGTGATGTCTTCAAAATATGGTAACATGCAAATTCATAGCAAAATAGTCAAAAGTGTGGGTAAGCATTACAAAATACTGCAGAAGGAAGTAGGCCCCACTTCTGTCTCCACACTCAATTAAGAGTACCGGTAGGCCTACATCCCAACACTGTAGGCCTACACAGTTTACTGAAAACTAATCGACAATATCAAGATTATACATTAAAATTACGTGTTTCTTCTTACTTTCAGAATATGGCACAGGAAGAGATCTTACAATATAGGTAGGCCTATGCGATGCCTAGCCCACTGAAAAGTTGGACCCAGTAAATTTGCATAGGTCTACTCACTGAAAGAACACATATAGGGTAGGCTTACCATTGGATGATTTGAGGTCTCTGTGAATGAGTGATATTGGTGCGCCATTATGCAAATAGTTCATTCCTCGCGCGATCTGTATGGCCCAGTCTACGAGTACGTCGGGCCTGATCTTGCGTCCTGCTAGTACCCTGTTCAAAGAACCACCACGAGCGTACTCCATCACTAAACAAAGGTTTGGCATTTCCAAGCACACACCTTCTAATGATACTATGTTCTCATGTTTCAACAACCAAAATAACTTTGCTTCTTGCAACACATTCTCAAGCGTCACAGATATATCCTCGTCGGGATCTTGCCGAGCAGCTTTAACAGCCACTTCCTGTCCTTGCCAGACCCCACGGTACACTTTTCCAAATCCACCCATGCCTATCACTTCTGCAAGGTCAAGCTCCTCAAAGTCAATTTCAATGGGTTGAATATCCCCGATAACACTCGAAACATGACCCATCATGTCTTCCTCAGCGACAAAGTTGGCCGGGAAGATGCCGACTTTGTCGCCAATCTTACCCGTCCACCAGCCTTCATCACCGGAGATCTTGGCATCCTTCGACAGGACCTCCACGATCTCTCCCCGGCGAAGGCTAAGCTCATCCTCGCCCTGAGCTTCATAATCGTACACAGCAGTCCACAAAGATATACATTTCTTCGGCGATTCTTGTTTACGAAACACAGTGCTTGGATTGTTTTTGACGGGACTATTCTGGTTCGAAGTCTGTTGGGAGGTACTTGTGGTCGTTGGGGATGGGGTGATGGTGCGCCTAGATGGGCTGTTGTTGCTGGCATCTTCGCGACCATTCAATTTCCCGTATGCCGATTTGAGATGTTCCATGGGATCTGTCAATAAAGGAGGCATTCGTTGGTTTCGGGATGGATGAGGGATCCTCCCGATATTAATGCTGCTGTCGTATTAGTTGATAATGATGACAGGTGATAGCTATTGTGACACTTGCCTTGGGATAGGCCATTCAACAACAAAACAATCGCACGGAAAGATGACTTGGGCCTACTTATCATGTCCTGCAGGAATTCACTCAAAATAGAAGGACTTATCCACAAGTGTTATCTAACAAATAAAGTACACATACCGCGGCACGGAATTACATAAAATTAGGATAGATATGTACACACTTTACATTGTAATTCGTCTTATATTTCGAGACCACGTATCAATTATGCACATACTATGGGCTACGGCCATCTTGGATCGGACCAAACTTCGGAGTGGAGTGGATAGCCTGGAAACTGTGGAAGTGGAACTTATGGCTACCTTTGTCGGTATATCACAACTTAACTGCCACCTATTGAATAAAACTCCAAACATTCTGTAAGGTCGATAAAACAACTTGCGAGAGACGAGTGGCTCAACATCGCGTTCTCGTTCTCGGCCACACTTCGTATGGCGGTTTCAACACATGATTCAAACATTATGTTTCCGAAACCTAATGAATCTCCGTCCATCTGATCTTCTCTCATATATACCCATCAGTTTGACTAAATGTCATTAGTAAAGTGTATGAGAAAATCGTTGCCTATAGACTCTCAGATTTTGTTGAAACAAACTCTATAATACCCTCATCGCAATTTGGATTTTGTCCGTCAAAGAAGAGGGGACTGAAACTAATAATTACAGAAACTACTTCACAATTCAATACATTCATCGCCACAAGACACAGAAAGGTACTCTGTAAACAGATGTATATTAACGTATGTATATATATATATATATATATATATATATATATATATATATATATATATATATATATATATATATATATATATATATCTGTATATTTATAAATATTCATATATTTTATTCAACTCTACCACTACTACTATATATATATATATATATATATATATATACATATGTATTTTTGATAATAAAAAGAACCTTGCTAAATAAAACTACTACTACTACTACTACTACTTTATCAAAGATTTATTTATGGACTTTTCTGAATTCTTCCTGAAAGATTGATAGTTGCATTACATGAAATTGGAATAAGTGGACCAATGCTTGAATGGTTCAAATACTACTTGGCTAATAGATCAATGTCAGTTCAATTAGGAAATTCTTTCTGAAAATTTGTTCCAGTCATATCGGGTGTACCCCAGGGATCAATTCTAGGACCTCTTCTCTATTTAATATATGTTAACGACATGCTGAATGCTAGCTGAATGTAGTGAAAAAATGCTCTGTATTCTTGTATGCGGACGTACGGCTTGTTTACGGCAGTAGTTGCTACTCATAAACATTATTCGTTAGCAAGTGAGTTTTTCCAATTTGACTTCAATAAGATCTTATGTTGGTTGCATGACTTAATTCCCAAAAAACCAAAGTTATGCATATTCATTCTCCTTTCATACCAGTACTTTTAGAAAATGTCAATTTGATTTATCATGA
The DNA here is from genome assembly GCA_964007535.1 of Brachyptera risi. Lineage (NCBI taxonomy): Eukaryota > Metazoa > Arthropoda > Insecta > Plecoptera > Taeniopterygidae > Brachyptera > Brachyptera risi. The sequence continues at coordinate 36,400,246 of OZ023331.1, read as the reverse complement.
TTACGCTTGTTTTCAAAAAATTTTTAGAAAAGGTTGTACTCATTTTTCAGGAAATTGTAATTATTGTTTTGTTAAAATAGCAAATACCAATCAGTATACGTATTTAAGATTATTAATAGACGATAAATTCAAGTGGAATAAACATGTAGATCTGGTATTTAATAAGTTACGTTCTGGAATGTATAGTATACGTAAGCCATTTGTAAATAGTAAAACTCTGAAAATAGTATATCATGCGCTTATTGAGTCTGTGCTTAGGTATGGCATTTCATCTTGGTGATGTACGACTAATAACTACTTGGACAAAATTGAAAGAATTCAAAAAAGATTTTTTAATATAATCTCGTCGAAACATCACAGCCAAAGTTCAGATTGCAATTTCTTTACAATTCGTCAATTGCATCTACTTCTCTTTATCACATCAAATTATTTTTCACAGAAGCACAAGAATTCATTTATGCATTCACATCAAACACGTTATAAAGACAGATTGATAGAGCCACTAACCACTAACTCGTATGGTAAACAGGAAAGAATATTTTTAATCCCTCATTTATTTAATAAAATCCCTTCTCAATTTTTGAGTTTCCAAAAAATGGTTCAAGTTAAAACCGAATTAGAGAAGTATATATTATCATATACCATTATTTTTGAGGTAGTTTAAAATTATTTTTTGCTGTTTAGTAGATAAAATTTCTCTGTTTTGTTTAATTCATTAAGGAATTCATTACTGAGTTGAATTTGATTCAATTTTTGATTACATTTATGTATGTGTGTTATATGTCTATGTATTTATATATCATCCAGACAACTGAATTAAGTGTATATATTTTGTTGTATTAAAAATTTCATAGACCCGCAGACAAGTTAGAATTTTTTTACTTCTCGGGTCTATTAATATGTATTTTTGATAATAAAAAAAACCTTGCAAAAAAAAATACTACTACTACTACTACCACTACTACTACTACTGCTACTACTAATAATAATGATACAATAATGTGTCTTTATTTATATACTGTTCATACAAAAATAAAAAATCGACTTCATATTATTGGTATTATTGCCGAATGCCAAGGCAAAACATCTGTTTGACACTTCAAGTTTGGTGTAGGCCTACGTTTCATTTGTATTTAAAATATGTTTAAATATGTTTAAAAGCGACTTCAAATATTATAAAAGTAAATGTCCGCCTCCTGACTTTTCAAAGGTCCTAGATTTCAGGAATACATCTTCGTATGACAACAAAGATGTAAGTTTGAAGTTTATGTTTGAATATAACCTAACTTTTTCTCAAAGGCCCACATAACCCTACTTCTCCTCAAAATTGTCTAGGCCCAGATCTTGGTGGAATCGTCATTGAGCAATAGGTAGATCTACCTGGCTATGAGATTGTTCATATGTAGCAATATGTACTGTAAATCATATGATTTTCAATTTATTCTCTCTTCAGGTCGTAACTTCTAGGAGCCTTTTTACGAGCCACGAAGACCATCAGTTGGAAGCAGTCTATGGCTTGAATTCCATTAACGAGTGGAGGTGCTACGAATTGGTCAAAAAACCAGGTCTTGTATTCATACCTAACCCATTCACGCCTCGTGGTCAGCGATATTGGGTTGTACGATGTGTGCGAGATTATACTATTAAACCACAGAAACTGAATCTTGACAAACATGGGTTTTTAGAAAAAGGACAGAACTGGTGGGATCAATGTGCTATTGATAAGGCATTAAAAACTAAATTAAGATGGGCAACGTTAGGGTATCATCACAACTGGGATACAAAAGTATATAGTGAATCTGACCGGGATGTTTTCCCAAAGGACTTGGGTAATCTATCGCGATACATCGTCAGTGCAGCTGGATTCCCCGATTTTGAAGCAGAAGCTGCGATAGTGAACTACTACTACATGGATTCTACATTGTCTGGTCACACTGACTATTCCGAGCCTAATCGCGCTGCACCATTAATTTCTCTTAGCTTTGGTCAGAGTGCTATTTTTATGATTGGTGGGCTGACAAGAGAAGAAAAGCCGATCCCGATATATCTTCACAGTGGAGACATTGTTATCATGTCTGGAGAAAGCAGGCTGTGCTATCATGGCGTTCCGCGAGTCTTACGTGGAGATTCGGATCCATGGTCAAAGCCTGTTCCGTTTGAGTCGAGTTCCTATGGCTACAAGCAAAGCTGTGACGGGGCTAAGAAGAGCAAGACGTGTATCGAAGATGCGTGTCAAGAATTGGGCTGCTGTTATCAACTGTTGCAAGATTGTGTTAATGACAAGTACTGGGAGAGATTTGACGGTTATTTAATGTCATCCAGAATTAATATGAATGTTAGACAAGTGTTGATGCCAGGACAGAAGCAATTACAAGAGCCAGAACCACCTACCACTTAGTCAAAATAATGTATCAGTATCAAACTCTTTAATTTCAATTGTCAACAAAGTTGAAGTTTTTTCCTTTTTTTTGACAGTGATGGCGTGGGCAGCCGCATGGCCATTGATTAGGTCCTGAGTCGAATCGTTCTGAGGTCAACATTTCTGCCTAAATTTCATTTTAGTGTCAGTTTCATTGTTGATAATATTAATAATGTAACAATCGTCGGTAACAATTATTTTTGCAAACGCTTGACCTTATAGCAGATGGATTATTGATGAGCGTAGCGAAGTCTCCATCCCACTCTTATAGGGCTTTGTCTGTGTGTTTTTTTTTTTTTTTTTTTTTTTTTTTTTTTTTGTTTGTAAGCACTCCACAGGTCGCAAGGGTTGACTGATCAACATGAAACTTTTTTTGTACACGCAAACTCATCCAACTTAGAACTGTATAGTTTTTGGGATGAATCGGTCGGACCGATTTTGAGAATCATCATCTCAAAGTTTCTAAAAACCCCATAAGATTTGGCTGGGCGGAAAATGTTGAAAAATAAAATCTCTCCAAATGGGATGAAATTTCCTCTAAATGTGTATACATGGATTTTACACATTATTACGATTTTTTAAGCAATTCTGATCAGTCGTTTTGGAGAAAAAAAATAAAATGACTGATAATATTCATAAAATATATCATAAAAATTATGACAGAATTAAGTTGTCGAGATTCACTGCTTTCTAGATTCAAGAGTTGACCAACAATGAAGTATTTTTTATATGCGTCAAGGTGTGTAGAATACCAGAGTAACCGGCACAGTAGCTGAGTGGTTAGCTCACTTGCTTCGTGATCCGGGAGGTGAAGGGACATATCGGACCCGGTTCGATCCCCGCCACCGTCCATCTATACAGGGGTTTTTCGTGGTTTCCCTCTGTAGTCTAGGCTAATGCCGGGATGGTTCCTACAATATAGGCCACGACCGCTTCCTTCCCACTATCCTTCCCACTACCCATAAAAACCTTCATCTCATCATCCCATCATCTCATCAATCATTCATCCGACGCCAATAGATCTTAGTAATCATTACAGTGCGTCGTTAAAACCCAATAAAAAAAAAAAAAAAAAAAAAAAAATACCAGAGTCAATGAAGTGGCAAGAGTAGAACTTCTTTAACGACTTTTATAGCTTATTCAGATATCAAGGTGCGTAGAATACCAAAGTCGATAAAGTAGCAAGGGTAAAACTATTTCAAGGACTTTTATACCTTATTGAGATATCTCGCTCATCTTACAACGCATATTTCGCGTTTGACTAGTTGATGAGCGTAGCGAAGTCTCCATCCCACTCTTATAGGGCTTTGTCTGTGTGTTTTTTTTTTTTTTGTTTTGTTTGTAAGCACTCCACAGGTCGCAAGGGTTGACTGATCAACATGAAACTTTTTTTGTACACGCAAACTCATTCAACTTAGAACTGTATAGTTTTTGGAATGAATCGGTCGTACCAATTTTGAGAAAAATCATCTCAAAGTTTCTAAAAACCCCATAAGATTTGGCTGGGCGGAAAATGTTGGAAAATAAAATCTCTCCAAATGAGATGAAATTTTTTCTAAATGTGTAAACATAGATTTTACACATTTTCACGATCTTGTATGCAATTCCAATCAGCCGTTTTGAAGAAAAAAAATAAAATGACTGATAATATCTATGACTATCAATAACGTAACGGGATAAGCAACATGGCGGTTTCCTTTCGCACCATGCGTATATCAAAGAGATGCCGCCTCACAAATGTTATGATGATTTGCTGGTATTATTGTGTGTTGATCTATACAAGTAATAGATGTAATGCAATCTGTGAATCCAGCTCTTTCCAACTGCATTAAACAATATTGGGATAAATTCCATTTGAATTAGCTAATCTAAATTTAAAATACGTCTGTAAAAGCATTTGGTCCCCTAGTCAAGAGCCCTACTGCTATATTTACAATTTGATAACTGGATAATTACTCATCATCTTCGAGAAAGATTGAAATCAATGCAATTGTACAACTATGTACTATATATTGAAATACGAGCCTAATACGTACGATTTGATTTGAAATTGCGAATCTCACAAATGTACACGAAAGCGCGCTGATTCCATCATGGTGAAAACGGCCTAATGTTAAAAGGATAGGACTTATGCCGTGTTGCTTATCCCGTTACGTTATCGATAGTCATAGATAATATTCATAAAATAAATCATACAAATTGTGACAGAATCAAGTTGTCGAGAGACACTGCTTTCTAGATTCAAGAGTTGACCAACAATGAAGTATTTTTTATTTGCGTCAAGGTGTGTAGAATACCAGAGTCAATAAAGAAAAGGAGATTAGAACTACTCTAACGACTTGTATAGCTTACTCAGATATCAAGGTGTGTAGAATACCAGAGTCGATAAAGTAGCAAGGGTAGAACTACTTCAAGGACTTTTATACCTTATTCAGATATCTCGCTCATCTTACAACGCATATTTCGCGTTTGACTAGTAATTTATAAGGCAACCTTTTTTCAACTTTTGAACTGACGTAGTTGGAATCTTTTCAATGTCAAAAGTGGGATGGGGACAAATCTCACCATCGTCGTTTTTGTCAGTTGATTTTGTCATTTGTTGCTTACGCTCTTTGGGCTGTATTTCGGCTTGTCCAAATACCTTATATTATTTAACTACGTCAATAATAGGGTCATTGACTTGTCAATTTGTTTTAAAATTGAATAAATCACTATGAATGATTTTAATTTTCAATTTTAAAAAATAAATTCAACTTGTGAAATGAAATGAAACAATTTGAAATTTGGAATTTAAAATTTTTGAAATTGATTTGAAAGTTCCAGTGCCTTCTAGATAGAGATTGTCTATGAATCTTATGTAGTTCCTCTAGCTGCGCGTATCTAACAATGGGGTTCAGTTACAATCATTATTGTAACAATAAGCGTTAAATAATTGCTTTTTAGATGCCAGGGTGACCGAAGAGCGAGAAAGTTTCAATAAATTGCAGTGTTACCCAGGCAATAACTATTTTTACTGCTCGTAAATGAAACTGATTTATTCCAACTTGCAACTGCCAACCTAAGAATATTCTCATTTGCTCAAGAATATTATTGTGTGGATTTGCTATTTTAGACAGCAAAAGGTTTTACGAAGTATCAGTCAAGTAATACGGCCTAATTAGCTAATTAGTTAAAATACTGATAAGGGTGGATCAGTGGCTAGCATGCTGAGAACAGGGAAGGATTCCCGCCTATTTTGACCAGCCTGACAGAGATTTTTTTGTAGTTTGCTTTCATTGTTTAGGTTCATTGGGGTAGTTCCATTAACAGCAAATGGTAACGACCAACTACTTCCCACTATCCAAAAACACGATATAAAAGAATATTTCATTTTCATCACATTATTTCATCATCATTTTCATCAGTTTTTCTATCATCTTATTCATCAATCACTAAAGCCAATAGATCTTGGTCATCGGTGCATCACACTGACACAGTGAATCATTAAACCCAATCTAACGAAAAAAATAAAATTAGTCAGGGTACCAGTATGTAAATAATGTGAGTAACCAAGCGAGTGAACAGCTAACTATCGCCTAATGCTCTCACTAGGAGTTCGTAAAATCAGACCTTATTATATTACCGTATATTTGAACATGCTCTTTTGAATACGATGTGTGAACTATCAGTAGCCAATATACTAGTAGAATGTCATACAACTAAATGTACCGGTATGTTTTTCTACAAATAACTTTCCATTTTCGTTCGTTATTAATTCAACGCAAGTGCTTTACTAAACAGCCCAAAGACTAATTACAGTCCTGATAAAAAGAACTACTGGTACACATTCAATTTGTATTGTGAATACAGAAATCATGTTAAGTATTGTTTTGTATTCATTAATCCATGGATATGATAAGTAAATGTTATTTAATCACAATAACAATTTAAATTCTATTTATTTTAACCTTGGTGAGATTCACCCCAGGGTTTTTGTGAACCTTTTCTTGTTAACTCTCCATTGGTTGACATTAAACCTGTGCCGAGTTGATGTAAATGAAAGTTTTTCTGTCAAGAGGAAATAAACGATGTATGCAGGTCAGCTTTTGCTGTTTGCCGGTCCAGGTTTCCTGTACATCAGGCTCGTTGCTGCTATCATGTCAAGTATGTCGAACAAACCGGTGGCCATGCCTTTCAGCCACTGTTTTATCGTTCCTCGTTTAGCTGTTGTTTCCATGGAGACGCAAGAACACTCGCTGTTGCTCTCGGCAACCACCGGGTACAAGAAACTCTTGGTGTATTTCAGTCGCATGTCTTGGAAGTAATCCGTCTCACTGCTGCCACCCATCACCTAGAACCAAAGAAGGTGGAAATTATCTGTCTGGCTGCAGCCACTCATTATCTTATCATCTTGAACAAAAATAAGTTGATACCAGAATAAGTTGATACTTATCTTGCTGACTGTATAGCCACTCACATTACTTGTGACATTATAAGTCCAAGAAATTCAGTTGCATTTGAAAAATAGGCCCAACATACATTTTGAAAAAAAAATTTAATCACTGTATCAAGAGAAATTGAGAAAAATAAGAACATTATTTTATTTTCAAAAACTCTTTCAAATAGCGGGCAGTTGAACACTAATGATAGACCTCAAACTAGGATGGGCAATAAATATCTTAACAAGCATATTTATTTATTTTATTTATTCATTCAATAATTCCTTTATCCCTCTTCCGAGGAAATCGGAATGATATCATTCATAGGAATGATATCTTTGAAAGGGCCTATATATTCAGGTAAAAAGTTCTTTATTGCCCTTCTCTTGAAATTAAAATGTATGTATGGCTTGCAGTTCAAGTATGCATTATAAGCCTGGTTAATTGGAAAATGTTTTTATAGTTTTGTCGAATTTTTTAACAGTGACTAATTATGGAAGTGTTTTATACTTTAACATGTAACTATACAATGTGTGGTGAAAGTGATGCCTATATCATGGAACTGTATTTATTTATATTATGTACATTGTACAATAGCTGACATAGCTGACATGTCCAACATCACTATGTGATCAATTGGGATTAATAAAAATTATTATTATTATTACGTACTATTATTATTATTTCATTGTTACAAAAATTATCTTGTAGGCCTACAGTAAATAATAGTAGGGTTTCTGTTCAGTTTCACAAAGTGACATTAATTTATCATACTTTTATGATAATCAATCGATAATCGATTATTTTACAACTGAAAAATAACCAAATAATTATCTATTATTTGATGAATTGAAGAAATGATGGGCAAAAATAATATCAAAAATAAAATGAAATAAATTCCCATTATAATATAATATAGGCCTATCCAAAACTTTATGTAGAAATGAGAGAATATGGTCTGTAGATGCTGACACTTGTAGCTGAGCTACAATAATACCAACCCTTAATCATATATCTGGGAAACATGCTGCAAACTTTTAGATGGAGTTTCGAAACTTTGATGAACAATCAATAGCATAATATCATAAATTTTAATCAATATTAGGCTGACATAGATTGATTTATTGTCTAGTATCTCATAATCGATAATCGGCAGCCGCCTAATCAATAGAGTTGTTGTCAAGTTCAATTAAAGCCGTCTTGCGCCGTCTCCTGGCAATGTTGAAACAAATAAAATTCACTCAACAATCTTTACTCTTTATTCTTACTGTTTAGTTACGTACCTCCATCAAGGCGTAGCACTCAGATCGACAACACTTGCTTGTCTCGCCAAAGTTGGTACCACTGTAGTCACACTTACTAGACATTGTGCTGGTTACACTGCTGTTACTCTCGGGTTGGTACACTGTTATGGTTTCAGCGCTGAAGATGTAACGCTCAGGCATGAGGGCTTCTGAAACACGTAAACTATATATCTGAGGGTTCATGGGGAGTCAATTATTATTATTATTACTTAACTCTTGCAAATGCACATAAATGCGCGGTGGCAAGTTCCCTAAGTACCCCTATCCCACCATCTCCTTAACCCTCTGACGGAATAACTTTAACCTGATTTCATCCCCTTCAAAAACATTTCTACTAAGCCCATTCCAGTCCCTACCTGTCCTATTTAAGAAAGAGAATTTACCGACATCTAATGTAGCCCCCTTTATGACTACCGCTCTATCATGACCCTGCCTACCTCCATACCCTGACTTATTTCTTTTTATCAACTCATGCAGCTTCCCCCACCCCCCCTCTCCCTCCATTACCCTGAAGAAATTACATAAACGATCCTCCTTCCTCCGTATTTCCAATTTCTGCCACCCCAGGTCTCTCATCATCTCAGTTGGACTCTCCAACATTCTTACCCTCTCCCCCCTTTCATTCTCATCCCATTTCCACCTCCTAACCCTGCCTGTAACCCTTCTCACAGCAATCCTTTGAACCCTTTCCACATCCCTTATCTCACCTAATCTATAAGGATCCCAAACTGAACTAGCATATTCTACCATGGGACGCACTAACGAGAAATATGCTTTTTCCTTGATCTCCATACCTGCCCCCCTAAGTTGCCTCATTACAAAGTTTAGTGCATTTATACTCTTTTTTACTATTCTCTCAATCTGACTCCCCCACCCTAGACGCCTATCAAATACCACCCCCAAATACTTGTAGTTTTCCACCAACTCCAGCGTCTTCCCTCCTACCTCATACACTACATCTGTCCTTATGTTTCTCTTACCGAATGTGACTAACTTGCACTTTCCTGTATTCAACCCCATCTTGTTTGACTGAACCCAACGATTAATTGCCGCTAAATCTACCTGAAGAGCTACTACATCCTCCTCTGTAATGATTTCCCTATATAACACACAATCATCTGCAAATAACCTTATTTTCGAATCAACAACACTAGTCGGATCATCTATATATAAATCAAACAATAAGGGACCCAACACACTACCCTGTGGAACTCCTGACGTAACCTCAGTCTCACTTGAAACCTCTGAACCCACCCGAACTCTTTGCACTCTATCCTGAAGAAAGTTTCCAATCCAATTAACCAACCCAGCATTCCCAACGGACATTTTCAACTTCCCTAATAATATATTGTGATCTACCTTATCAAAAGCCTTCTCGAAATCTAAAAACACTGTATCAACACGTCCCCCCCTATCAACTACCCCAGCCAACTCTTCTGCAAAACCTAACAACTGCGTCTCACATGAATAACCCTTCCTAAACCCGTGCTGCACTTCTGAAATACTCCTTCTTTCATCTACCTTCTCCACTACTCTCTTTATAACCACCCTTTCCATTATCTTACACACATGCGATGTTAAACTAATTCCCCTGTAGTTGTCTACCCTACCCCTTTGCCCTCCCTTTGAAATTGGAACCACCTCCGCTTTTTTCCAAACTTGCGGTACTCTACCTGCTGTGAGTGAAGCTTGAAACAACCTTAGCAAATAACCTACAACTCCCCTACCCGCTAATTTCAGTAGATCGCTTTGCACCCCATCTATGCCTGGCGACTTCCCACTTTTAAGTTTCCTTAATACATTCCACACTTCTCTCTCTGTAAGCAGAACCTCCTCCCCATCCCCCTCTATTGCTTCCTCCTCCCCCATAATTCCATTCGCATTGAACACTTCCCCATAGAATCTATTTAAAGCTGCTGCCTTCTCTATGTCCGTTTTCCACTCATTCCCTATACCTGATCAACTAAAGTTGGCAACTCCCTGCCACTACCTTTCTGACTAGAAACAAACCTATACATTCTATTCCAGCTACCTTGCACATCACGTTCATTGAACATACCCCCCATGAATCTTTCTTTTGCCTCCTTCTTAGCCCTGTTTAATTCCCGCCTTAGTTCCTGGACCACCTCCTTTCCCTCCCCTGACGCCCTCCACTTCCTACTCATCTTTCTACCCCTCCTCTTAAGCCTCCTAACCGTACTATTATAGTAAGCCGGATCTGCATTTGCCTGTAGCACCTTATAGGGAACCAACTTATCCCTAACCTCTTCATATATTTTCTGAAAATTGAACCACAGCCCTTCAATATCATCCATGTCTATCTCGCATCACTTCTCAAACCTATCCTCAAAAGCTTTTCGAACCTCCCTTGCCTGCACCCTTTTGTAACCCCAAACTTTCTTCCCAACGTTTTTAGTTTGAACCGGAGCTAAAGCTAAACTGACTATGGGTATTCGATGATCACTGATGCCTTCAACTACCACCGTCCTCGCCCACAACTCTATTGGCCTTACTAACACTACGTCTAGAATATTAGTTCCCCCTAGCCTTTTACTCCTAGTTCCCTCCTCCACAACCTGATGAAAACCTTCATTTAATATACCCGTAACAATATTTTGCACTACTCCCCTCCCATGTTCTGTACCTCCTACCTCCCACCGTACATTAGGCATGTTTAAATCTCCCGCTATAATTAAGCTCTCTACATTATCCCTAGCACTGAGCCTATCCTCCAAACGATGAAGCAATCCTAAATCCCCCCCTGGAGGCCTATATGCCGCGATTACTTCAAGAGACTGCCTGCCTACCATTATCCTCATACCCATCATCTCTACCTCCTCTTCTTTCCAGAGCAACGTCCCTTGGATTCCTCTTTTAACTGCTACCATTACACCCCCTCCGTGCCTATCCCTATCTCTCCTGTGCAGAGTGTAACCATCTACAGTTAATTCACCTTCTGTAAACCCCTCTCCTAGCCATGTCTCCATCTGCCACCACCACTTCTGGCTGATACAATTCTAACAGCGTCCTGAATTCATCCACCTTATTTGCCAAGCTTCTACAATTTACTACCATTAGACTAATTTCTGGGCTGTTACATTCCTTCAACATTTTTTGTCCCCCACCCATTTTACACCCATCTACTTCAGCCGTTTTTCCCTTACCTACCTCATCCCTCACTAGTCAGGCCTGTGCTACCAGCCTACCACCTACCCTCCCTAACAACTCACCAAACACACACTTTCCCTCATCCGACAGATGAAGCCCATCTCCACATAGGCCTTAACCTTGCAGCCAACAATTGGCATCCAAAAAACACACACCCATTCTTTCACACATACGCCCTAGAAAACTATTCATTCCGTCTACCACCCCCTTCTTCATATCCTTACGATACAAAATCCCACTAACAACCACCCTACCTACCCCAAACCTCCCAATAGCTACATTCACTAACCCCTCCATCTCCTGCACTAACTTCACCTTTCCCCACCCCTCCCTACCACTGATGTCATTCGTCCCTACGTGAATGATCACCCCCTTCCCTGCAGCATCCTCCTCCCTAACCTGCTCTAGCACCTTCTTCATCCCGGCTACACCTATTCCCTGTAAAACTGTAACATCCAGCTTTCCTCCCACCTGCACTCCTACCCCTCGAACTAGTGAGTCTCCTAGCAAGACCACCCCTCTCAACCCCTCCTTACCCACCTTGACCTTCTCTGACCTAGGTCCTGCCCTAGTCTTAGCTTTTCCCCCCTCCATAATCCCATCACTGGGCCTCGGTTCAATTCCTCCTATGTCCCTCATTTCCCTATCCCTAACTTCATCCTTCCTAACACTACGGGTCCTTAATACAGCTATCTCCCTATCAATATGTCTTCCTTTACCCTTTTGCTCAACACTAACCCTAAGACTGTTCCTCAAAGTTGCATCATTTGCAACCACACCTCCTACCTTAACTCCTTCACATCCCCTACCTTCTTCCCCCTCCCCACCCACAGCCCTGACACCACTTTCAGCTAGGCCTACTTCTACGCCCTTCATCTCTTTATCTTTCTTCAACTTTCGCTCCAACCCAGCAATAGAAGTTCTCAACTGCGCTTCCAATTCCCCCCACTTTCCTGCCTCTTTCTCTACTACCTTGTCCCTCCAACCCCCCACACAGCCACCACACAACCACAATAGAGAAGTTACCTTAGCTATAACTTTATACTCATCCCCTGTCATATGTGGCACACTACACGTAATATGCTCCCACCCCATGCACACCCCACACTGCACAGCCTTTCGCCTACTGCTTACAACCTTCAGACATCTCCTCAGGGGTTATATTAGTGCGCAGTTGACCCTAATATGCGCAGTTCTAAACTCCAAAAATGCAGCTCTTAATTTCAATTTGCGCAGTTGTAAAATTAAGTCTCTGTATATAATAATGCACTTTAATTATAGTAATAACACTAATAATGCATTTTAGTAATAATGCATTATGAAGCAACAACCTCAGGCCTACATATTCCCAAAGAGTAACAAGATACTTTAAAAAACAAAGTTTCTCAAAAAATTCCCTGCGGGGCTGTAGAGCCCTCCCCGGTATCATCTGCGCGGAACCTCCCTCTTTAAATAATTGATTTTTTCATATGCGCAGTTCTAAATTTTCACTAATATAACCACTGCATCTCCTACAATCTTCCCCGACACCTAGGCCTACAACAACATCATCTACACCACCCTTCATTATTATCCCAAAAGCCCAACTGATATTACAACGTATGGTTCCCTGCTAGCCTTATCCCAACAATAATAACACTGCCCAATAATTGAATCTATTTTCTATACTACGTTACATTTTACAATAATAGATTTCTATACTTGAGGCCTATGTGTTGATATTTTTTGAGACATTTTCAACTGGGATGGGTGGACCGCCATTCAGGAGACTGGGGCTTGATTCCCACTATGGCCAATCATCTTGTCTGGGGATTTTTGTGGTTTTCCACTTCTGTTAAGGTGAATACGGAAAAATTCTTCCTTAACAATATGCCAAAACCATTCCATTCCTGGAAATTTCCTTTCCACTACCATTATCTTAAAAATACCCAATAAAATAGCCTCTCAACTTATTTTCTCATTACCTCAGATGTAAGGTTATTTTATTAGGTGTATTGTATTGTATTCATCTTTATTGCTCCAATAATTCATAATATAGTAATATATGACAGTTGACAGCTTATAATATAATAATAAATATACAATTAATGTTGCTACTGGATAGTGGGAAGGATTCGGTTGTGGCCTGTTGTTAAGGAACCATCCCAGTATGGACTGAGGGAAACTACGAAAAACCCCTGTCAGGATAGTTGATCATGGCAGAAGTCGAATCCCGGTCTCCTGAATGACGGTTCAGTGTGTTACCACTCGACCACTCGTCTCAATTTATTACTTAATGATTTGATGGTTTTCAGTTCTTAGCTCAGCTTGTTCCGAGAAGCAAAATATTTTTGACAGTGAAAGATATGTACCGTTTTCCTGTTTGTCGGCCGCGAATATATAGCTGTCTGGTAGAGTAGTCTTATTGTATGTGACGTTTGTATTGCTGTCAGGTTCGTAGAGAATGTCGCGCGATAGCAGGTGTATTACGATATCATCTGTAAGTTGCTGGCTTTGTCCCTGCGACAGTTCTATCGGCTCTTCCTGGTTGTCAATCTGGAAGAGGGGCAGAGGTTTAGTTATGATTTTAGTAGAGACTAGGAATTTATAAACCAAATTGGCAAGGTGCAGCTTTTGAACCATCTTATAAATTCATTCCTAACCATTTTTGAAACATGGATTGCATATCAAGATTTCAATGTGACTGGAAAATGTGGACCTTAAGGAGAACTTACGCCAGCTGAACATTTTGTATTGTACTGTATTCTTTACTTACTGCAGATTAGTACATATGGTGGTACCGGTAATAATATCGTTTTTCAGCGTTAACTATCGATTGACTCTGTTAAAAATAGATGAAAAAAGAGATTATGGTGATTATATTATAATGGTTATATATAAAAAAGTTGATATCTCAATTCATTCTCTGAAATCTCAGATCTAAATAGATACTGTGAATTTATATTCATAATTGTATGAATAGTGAGGAGATATTTGTGTTATACATAGAATCAGGAAGGAAGAAATTTATTAAGATTATTCAAGTACGATCATTTAGGAATTGGGCTAGTAATATTTTCAGTCATGGAAAGTCGTGTGTTGTATCAAATTGATAGCAAACTGTTTCAGTGCATACCAAGAGAATACACGAGCGTTGCACATAGCGACACGAGTTTTATCTATATTACCGTATTTTAAGATGTACGTAGAAACATTTTCTTATATTGATATTGCGAAATAAGTTTTGTGACTGCGACGGATGCCTTCATTTTCACCAGTGACATGTGTCTTAGAAAATGATTTTTGGAAAACTTCGATAAAATACCTACGTTTTATTTGCTGTCTATCTGTCAACAAATAACTTCCCTGCACATTCATCATAACAACCCCTTTAATTGTAAACAGATGAATCAAAAGTGTATTTTTTAGGAAGATCAAATGCGATACATATTTCTCAAAATACGGTGAAATTTAAAATTGGAATTGCAAATTTCTTCCAGATAAATTGATCTCATATTTTCCCCTGATTATTATCATTACCTGTATGTAGCACTTGTTTGAGTCTTGTCGGTAACACTGCGCGTGCCTACTGGTCTCTGCCATCATGATCTTGATGTCCGAAACCAGCGGCTTGACGATACCGTTGATTTGCCATATCAGATCCTTGCCAGATTCAATCAAACGCACCGTCAAGAAGAACGGGTCACCCTTCAGCTTGACAACAGCCATCAACCCGTTGGTAATTGACGTGAAACTGTCAAACTTTATCGACAAAGAGTTGTCGATGATCAGGACAATTGCTTTAGACTTGATGAACACCATCGTGATAGCCAACTGATAGCATAATAATAGTTTGCTGAGCAACCAAACATGCTTTGTTCATGGTAATAATGGAAACATTTCGATATATAATTATCTATATTGTTGAATGCTCCATGATAATGTAGTACATTTATTTTATTTTTTAATTTGAAATTGTACCTAGCCTTCTATTGATTTCTTACAACTGAAAAATATATAATATCTAAAGGATAGAAAATAATGGAATGACATTATAATCTGAATGGTACATATTTTGATTGATCTCCAATCTAACTGGAAGCTAGCTAATAATATATCTGTATTTATGTTTTTTAATTGCTCAACTTTTGGGTATAGCCAAATGACAAGGAATACTAATAAAATAGGGCCGAATAATAAATTCTTATCATAGAACTGCATTTAAAAAAATTGGTATTTGCTGAATTACATTCTTCTTGACTAATACACAACACAACACAATGTCACTTTGAATGACAATTTGCATCTCTAGGACCTCACGATCCCGTATGAATGACATAGGAATACAAGTTATGGTAAATACAGGCCTACTTCATATACCAATTTATGAATTTAATATCAAAATGAAAATGAAAACGAAAACTCCTATAATTATAACAGAGTCGATAAAGCAGTTCTACCTCCTGGTAGAACTGCTTTATCGACTCTGATTATATTGAAAAATGACAGCTTTTTTTCTCTTCTACAATGTGCATAATTATATATCATCATATTCCGTGTTTGCTCTATTTTTGGAGGTTTTCAATGAAAGACGAAAATAATAATGACTGGTTTGACGCAAATATAGCTAGTTTATTTATGATCATGAATTATCCTGGTTTCAATACCCTATATTTGTGTGAATGTCACATCGAAACTGAAAAATTCAGGAATGTTGTTTTTAAACAAAATAATTTGTAGGACAACATAATGGAGAATACACAGAATTATAAAAATAATAGTTTGTTATGTATTGGTATCCGCAATGCTCAAATAAGCATTTGTTCTGGTAGCTAATTAAAAAGCTTAGTTTAGAATTTAGATTTGAGGTAATACTGATAGAAGGCTATTTTCTGGTTATACCGAGCCTATTATGCTCCTCCAAACTTTAGGATCCTCTGCCTTTTAACAGTCTAACCAGACATCTATGTGAAGAAGTCAAACGCTTGACAGAAATTTGTTAGTAAGCCTAAACGTAACTTATACTTATATTATAAGTGCTTATATACTTATGTATTAAAACCACGAGAGAGGGTCATACCAACTGAACAATTGTAAAAGCGTCCGAAATGGCAGAATCTCGCTGCATTTTTAAAGATCAAACCATTTTGAAAGATGTAGTAGTGCTTGTAATCGTAATCTCGTCCTGAATAAAATCATGGGTCCTCAAAATACCGCAGAAATGCCAAATATAACGATGTTCATGTTACTTCCTTCTTTCGTAAATACAGTTGTACAATGAAGAAAAGAATTACGGTGGCAAGTCCTTGTCATGGAGAATGAATAGACAAGACCGTTAGTGCTAGTAGGCCTACATGGGGGACAGTGCATTTATTTATTCATTTATTATTTATTATCTTTATTTTCAATATACAATATTGAGCACGACATAATTATAGCTTATTCTAGTTTAGTAGTCATGAACATAAATATTAATAATACACAGTAAGTTTTATGAATAGTTCGCAAAAGAAAGGTAATCAATTTGACATGTATATACAAAATAATTTAGTGCCGTAATAAATGGAGTTGAGAAGTAAACAAAATTGAAAATAATAAAACCCAAGTAAGCCAAGGCTTGTATGTGACAGTGTGAGAAAGAAGCCAATAATTAATTTAAATCAATTATTGAAAAATGGGGTAAATAGTAGGTAATAGTACAATTATATTATTCAGTTTGAGATGCATGATCTCAAACTATTGGATCTTGATTAAACGATCGGGACTGCAATACATGTATGGGGTTGAAGTGACTGAAGGGTGCATGGAGAGTTACTCATGCGCGTTTAGAGGACGCCGTCCACGGTTCACTGTGTCAGTGTGGGACAGTAATTTGGTGTAATACGTCTTCTTGTGGAAGGAAGTGGTACATAACTTTTAGCAATGAATTAAAAACAATTCTATATAGAAGCAAATAATAAGAACGCCAAATTTGAGAACTTGACAGTTAATAATGTGGTTGAAGTGAAAATATCAGGCAGACTGTTACATTCGTATCACATTCGTATTGCAACAATGTACAGGGTACAATTAAATCTCGTTAATTTGGTTTCAGTCCAATAGAAATATAAGGTATTTTGAGATTTTGATGAGATTTTAATATTGAAAAATATTATACGATTGTGATCTATTTTACATTTTTTCATTATAACAATTTCAGGGGACAATTTCCCTACAATGTTTCAGTGTCACTTTCTATAAAAAAATTTAAAGGAGATAAAAAGCAGTCTGGGTAATTTTCTATATAAAGCGTATAAACTTTTAATATGTAAACTATTGTAAAAAATGAAAAACTGTTCTATTCTGCGGTATAAACACTGTTGTATTATTGCTACTGAGCTAGTTAGGTCTACGCAAATATTCTATTGTCAGGACTGTTTCGAGTCGGGATAGTGCAAGACAAGTCTAAGTGAGTGTTTTATTGCCAGAATTTTCTCGACCCGTGTTTAATGCTAGTCAAGTGACTCAAGTCTAAGTCTAAGTCTCAAATCTGTTTCGACCCGTGTATTGTGTTGGCCAATTAAAGCCCAAGAGAACTTTCTACCTTCAAGATTGGCTCAACCCTTATATACAGCTAGTCGAGTTTGAAAGTGAGTGTTTTATACTGTCAAGACTGTCTCGACACGTGTCATGGCCAAGGTAATTGCCACGGTGAAAGCTATCTTGACCCGAGCAGTGTTCAGTTGCCATGGCGTTGTGGCAATCTGGCAAGTCGTCGGCTTCAAGAGCAGTCCTTTCTATTGGTATTTGACAACACCGATCTTGGTTTTGTTCTTTGAGGGCTTGTTCACACTTACTATCAAAGATAGCCAAGAGTGGAAGTGGTATGTATAATACTATATATATATATATACTCTAGTGGATTTTTAAATTTATTTTTTACCAACATTGAAAACTTGAGACAAAGCCAGTGTTTCCCTGCAAAGATGAAAGCTTAGGATCTTTTGAACAGGGTAAAAAAAAAAGAAAAAAAAAGAAAAGGTTATATATAATATAGCTCATTCAAAACATTGTAAAAATTATGGTGAAAAGTTGAGAAATGAAGAACAATTCAAAAGTGGTTTTGGGAAAGAAGTTTTTAATATTCATTATGTAGTCTGTAGATCTTCTCTTTCATTGATTTTTCTTTCTTCATCTTATTCATTTCTTTTAGGAGAGCTCGAGCAAAAATTGAAAGTCTATTTTATTTTCATCTAATAACTGTTGATATTACGCAATATTATAAGGCTGACAGGTTTAGCCAGATAGAGAAAGAACTATTACTTTTGGTTCAAACTGTATACACATAGCATGCGTGATCATGTGAACTCGGCTCCTCCACCATTTAATTGCTCGACTGGTAAGCGTATCACAATCACATGCAGCTTAGTTTTCACGTGTTTCTTCTCTTTTAAGTGGAGTTGGGTTTTTGGTCAAGTTCGTTTAGGTTTTTGCATTACATGATCCAAAGGAATTTTTCGCTCTTCGTAACAGAACAAAAATAATCATTTTGATATTTGAAATATATATAATTTGGGACTTGAGCAAAAATTGAATCATTCACTATTTGATATTAACACCAGATATTTTATTTGATAGTTTGATTAAAATTGCTATACAAACCTAATTGAATCCTATAGGCCTACTATAATGCTGCAGGTGGGAGGTAAAAATATGCTATAGGCATATAAAATTATAAATAAACTGTTAATTACACCTGTGAACCGGGATTTCCATGTCGTAGGAATATTCTCGTTTTAATAATTATTTATTGGTTTGTAGCATATTTTTATCGTTTATCTTTGTTTGTTATTGTGGTTTAAATTATTTTGAATACATTACTGAACTGATGAATGTATATAACTAGGTAACAGATGCAACTTGGTTCACGACTTGGACTTAGACATTAAATCTTTCATTTTATTTACTCTCTGGAGGTTATATCTTGTATCTTGATTCGTTATTAGTTTGAAGACATTGAACATCCGTGAAACAAATTTTTAATATATATGTAAGAACCTATTGACGAGAAATTTAAAAGATAATTTGGTTTGTACTCGAACTTCTTTTCGTAACAATATTTCGACTTTCATTGAAAATCTTTTTCCAGAGATCTTTTTTATTTTTTCCGTTTGGCTGTCAGCTAATGCACCGCATTAGAAACTGTAGTAAATTCGGGCGTGGGTTCGAGTCCCGCGTAAAGCATGCATTTTTGTGAACACCATTCATCTAACATCAGCTCACGGTCGTACCCTCAAATAACCTAGCTGTTGATAGTCTGTAAGATATGGAGTATAATCATCAAGACTTTTTCCGATTTTCATTGCATCATTTCCAGATTACTGCAGCTATAAGTCTGAACCGAGGTTCAGTATAAGACCTACATAGGCCCATTGTAAATGGCATTGTAGATATGTGTACATTCCCCTGGCACCCCCATTAATTGCTGCAACCTTAGTGATTAATTAGTGCTGCTAAAAGCATGTACTCCACCATTATATTATCAGATAACTTATATATATATATATATATATATATATATATATATATATATATATATATATATATATATATATATATATATATGCCATTCATTCATTCATTCATTCATTCATTCATTCATTCATTCATTCATTCATTCATTCATGCATTAATTCATTACTGAGATGGGCGAACTATTGCTAGCACGCTGAACCGTCGTTCAGGAGACCGGCGCTAGATTCCCGTCATGAGCGACCATCCTGACTGGGCTGTTCCTTGATTTCCGTCTGATGTCGATCATGTGACTGGGATAGCTCCATAACACAACATACCACTACTGTCTCCTTCCTATCATTCCAATAGATTAACGAGAATGATTCACTAGCCCTACACTGATCTATAAACTACTAGAAAAAGAGATCATTCATTCATGCTCGCCATCTTTTCGTCATTCTCCCTTGACTTATGAATATTATTGAAAATTTCGCTCGAATGTATTCCTATAAAATATGGATAAGAACAAGATGAAATTTCAAATCACATAAGATTAAGGAATAGTCTTAAACATCACTTGACTCCATTATCTTACGACTAATAGTCAATGTTCCTGTCTTTAGTTATTACATAATATCCATGTCATACATAAACTCCTATTCGTAAGATCGAAACACGCGTTCGAGGCACGTCATCTGTCATTGCCTGTCAAATCTCTAATAGCTGCCATTGTCGTCACAAGTATTCAGCGAAGACTTGACATCTGATGACCATTGACAGCCGCATTGAACGCAGTAGAAATGGGGGGGAAGTCGATCAGAGAGAGAAAGAGAGAGAGAGAATGAGAAGGGAGATGGTATACTTTCAACAATTTGCCTGTACTTATACCCACGAAAGAAGTAGGTCGTCCATCAACTGAATTATTGTAAATATCTTTGGTATAGGTAGTTATAGAGATTTTCAAAGGCAGCTTTAAATAGTATCTAAGATGTGTAGTTACATTTCTAATTGTGAATCTCGTCCTGCAAAATCATGAAGACTCAAAATACAATCTTACAAACAACTATACAAATACAACGGGATATTTGTGTTTGTTTTGTTGGTATAGATAGGCTCTTCTATCGTGGACACAATTATAGCTGGGTTTTGTTTTCTTCTTCACTTCGAAATCAGTTGGAATCAGTTCGGAATACCTACACGTCGCATAAAATCAATCTGCTTGTCCATTGGTTAAACTTACTTGCGCTACATAACCTTTTATAAGAACGAAATGTTCTTATACTTTAAATCCTATTATAACGTTCACTCCAACGGGTCACTCAAAAATTTGCGTCGAAGGAAGAAAATTTGCGTCGAAGGAAGAAGTACTGATTTATTATTATTATTTAACTCTTGCAAATGCACATAAATGCGCGGTGGCAAGTTCCCTAAGTACCCCTATCCCACCATCTCCTTAACCCTCTGACGGAATAACTTTAACCTGATTTCATCCCCTTCAAAAACATTTCTACTAAGCCCATTCCAGTCCCTACCTGTCCTATTTAAGAAAGAGAATTTACCGATATCTAATGTAGCCCCCTTTATGACTACCGCTCTATCATGACCCCGCCTACCTCCATACCCTGACTTATTTCTTTTTATCAACTCATGCAGCTCCCCCCACCCCCCCTCTCCCTCCATTACCCTGAAGAAATTACATAAACGATCCTCCTTCCTCCGTATTTCCAATTTCTGCCACCCCAGGTCTCTCATCATCTCAGTTGGACTCTCCAACATTCTTACCCTCTCCCCCCTTTCATTCTCATCCCATTTCCACCTCCTAACCCTACCTGTAACCCTTCTCACAGCAATCCTTTGAACCCTTTCCACATCCCTTATCTCACCTAATCTATAAGGATCCCAAACTGAACTAGCATATTCTACCATGGGACGCACTAACGAGAAATATGCTTTTTCCTTAATCTCCATACCTGCCCCCCTAAGTTGCCTCATTACAAAGTTTAGTGCATTTATACTCTTTTTTACTATTCTCTCAATCTGACTCCCCCACCCTAGACGCCTATCAAATACCACCCCCAAATACTTGTAGTTTTCCACCAACTCCAGCGTCTTCCCTCCTACCTCATACACTACATCTGTCCTTATGTTTCTCTTACCGAATGTGACTAACTTGCACTTTCCTGTATTCAACCCCATCTTGTTTGACTGAACCCAACGATTAATTGCCGCTAAATCTACCTGAAGAGCTACTACATCCTCCTCTGTAATGATTTCCCTATATAACACACAATCATCTGCAAATAACCTTATTTTCGAATCAACAACACTAGTCAGATCATCTATATATAAATCAAACAATAAGGGACCCAACACACTACCCTGTGGAACTCCTGACGTAACCTTAGTCTCACTTGAAACCTCTGAACCCACCCGAACTCTTTGCACTCTATCCTGAAGAAAGTTTCCAATCCAATTAACCAACCCAGCATTCCCAACGGACATTTTTAACTTCCCTAATAATATATTGTGATCTACCTTATCAAAAGCCTTCTCGAAATCTAAAAACACTGCATCAACACGTCCCCCCCTATCAACTACCCCAGCCAACTCTTCTGCAAAACCTAACAACTGC
>OZ023331.1:36175333-36372833 GCA_964007535.1 Brachyptera risi | reverse complement strand
GGTCTGCAAGTAGTAAAATCCGAGTTAAAATCTCACAATAGCTCGACAAATTCATTGCTATTATTCATAAGTATGTCTGTCCTTTCCTATAAGCGTGTACGCTGTTGCCATTAAGTGGTGCAATGGGTTGAGATGTATAATATGATATAAATAGAATGAACGTGCAAGTGGCAACATTCTAAAAGTAAGGGGGGATTTATTTGTCAATAATCTAGCTGTCGTTTACGCGAACAATAGAATGACAAGCAGCAGGCGCCAATACTTGTACTATGCCTATCTATAAGGACGAACACAGTGTTCCCGGGTTGCAGTTACTAAAATAACGAACATTTTACTACACTACCACATTAACCTCTCACGTCCTCCTGATGCCCTGGTTATAGGTATTGCTCTGAACATCGCGTTGCAAGACTTGCCGTTCTTCGTGTTCCGTCTGCTCCTGATACTTCACTACCGCATCATCACATACATGAATGTGTTCTTCACGTGTAAGAACACGCTGGTGATCGTGTTGCAACTTTATCGGCTGTACGTGCTACAAGCAGAGGCCAGTTCCACGGCCAAGAGACCGGGGGCAAACAAGGGGGTTAAAGGGAGTAAAAAGAGCAACATTGCGACTATCTCGGGGTCACGCGTCTTCCCAAGTCCACCACCCTTCCAAGTAAGAGCAAAACATTTGACTATACTTCAAGATTTTTAATTAGTCAGTATATCGAGTTGCCAGTTTGGTGCCCTTCTTTCACGAAACAGAGGAACTCATACATGTGGTAAAAAAAATGATATAATTTTAACAATTAAATGTTGTATTTAAAACGCCTTATTGTTCGCAGTGTTCATTTTAACGTCCGCCAAATATTATTTTGTGCTGCATTCTGTTTTTACTACACGGCGAAGAAATATGTTCAAATATACGATGCTCGTTTTTCACTCATTCATGTTCATTTTTTTTCATCAAGTTAGCTCTTGTCTATTGATTATTCGAGATCGCATTTGATTGCTGAACATGAAGAGCGGGCATTGTATAATATTCTCAAATACATATCTATTGTAAAATATTCATGTCTTGAATAATAATTATTCCTGATGCAGTAGTGTTTGAGACTCTGTGATGTTGGCGTCTGATTGGTTGCAGAGACGCGCGGATGCGGCGCTATCTATATGCGGGGATTCGAGCTACGAGGATGATGACGAGACTTTGGTCATGCAGGAGTTGAAAGAAGTGCGACCGAAATACAGGCAAGTGTGAATTCAATATTCATCACTTGAACACTATAGAGACCAATGTAGCATGAGTAGACAGACGGGTCACGAAGTGCCGTAGTTTCTAATGTATGTGAGACTGACCAATCATGAGACCTGGCTATGAATCTTATCATCTCCATCTTCAGTGAGGTATCATGCTCAAGAAGATCTAAAATGACAGTCTTGATCACTGATATCAACAACTTTCTTCTCCTCGAACTTGACATTCATTACACGCTGCTTGCACATCGTTCTGACCGGATCCATTACATTGATGATGTATTTCCTATATGGTCTTCACTCGTAGTAAACGTTCATTTATATGTTTGGATATAATTTGTTTGTGTTGTAGTGATCGCGCGGGGGGACGTAGGGACAGAGGAGGAGGAGGCGAGAGAAGCTACAGACAGGATACAGGCTACTCCACGGCCTCCAGCAGCCATGCCTCGTTAGCCAAGGTAAGTGAACATGAGATTGGGGTTCCCATGCTAGTGGTGACAACACAGCTGCTTATCACTACTTTATTTTCACAGTTGAAAGCGGACAAGCGACGATCTAATCGCATCACAAATTCCAACAGGTAAGAGTCAGATGTCATAGGTCAAATGCTGTCATGGATTTGCCACCATTTGTCATTCTGTTACATGACAGTTGTTGTTGTTACAGGTCCGAGAGTCGCAGCTCTACCGAGCCGGGATCACGTGATAGAGAGAGAGCGCGGGAGAGAGCGAGGGAGAGAGCGAGAGAAAGGGAGAGAGTCCGAAGTAGTGAAATTTCACTGGACATGGAGACCACACGAGACAGCGATGTGTCACTTGGAGAACGATCGGAGCGGTCAGAGCGGCTTGGTGAGCGTTCGGAGCGGTCAGAGCGGTCCGAGCGGTCGGAGAGGAACAGAAAGAGGGAGAGGCAGGGTAGGCGATACAGTAGGAGACGGGACCACGGCGGTGATGAGGCAGTTTGACAACACCGCGCTGGCATGGCAGCCATCTTGTTGCTGTTTGTTGTCATAATGGCGTTATGTATGGTGTTCATCTACGGTGGTATAACCGACGAGGGTCTCGTGATAATCAAAAACGTACATGTGAAGAGAACTGATTCCTGATTGGCTCACATATTGTCACCTGCCACCTCATTGGTCAGTCATGCTTCTTTGGTGGAAGTGCCGGTTTTTTCACCTGGTTGATATTGTAATTGAGCTAAAAGTTCACATACTATTCGAAGAGGACTGATGTATATTTGATTACTATACTTCTTTCACCGGAAGAAGAAGGTCGATTACCAACTGACCAACTGTAAAACCTCTGATAATTGTAGAGGACCTCGCTATACAGCTTTAAAAATTCAACGCTTTTGGCGGTTGTTGTTTTGTTTCTTATCGTGAATCTCTTCATGAAATTCAGAAACCTTCAAAATATCACAGCGATAGAAATATAACATTGATATTTCTTGCTTGCTATGTTCGAAGAGATGCCAATTCCTTCAACTTGGATACAATTTTATGCTGGCTAAAGCAACGATTCAGTATAATAATATTATAAGCTTGAAATAGTTTTTATCGTAGTTATATAACTTATATTATATGTTTGCAACATCAACTTTGAGGCCAGCCAGGCTAGAAGCTATGCTATACCTAGAATATATAAATAATATACACTTAAAATCTAATATAAATTAAAATGGTGAAAGAGAGAATTAAGATTGTAAATTTAGATATTGTCGTACTGTATAATTACAAGTAACTTATTCAACGAATAAGTATTAATCTCAATATGTTAAATATTCTAATAGGAGTAGGCCTATGTAAATATGCGAATATAACAATGTTAATGGCTCTATTGTTGATTAGATCAAGTCGCAGACTTGTGGATATGCAATACAATATGGTTTTCAGGGATTTTTCCCTGCACCATTCTCACTCTACGGGAACACAATTTGTACACGGATCTACAGAATATTCTTCGTCTCGTGAATCCAATTCAATTTATGAATTAAGACGCTTATGAATATTATTATACGCCTATGGCAGGACATGAGAAACACATGATCAGAATTATTATATATATTATTTATTATTATTTATTTAATATAATATTTATAATAATTTATATAACTTTGAATATGAACTTTGATTGAAACCTAAATTGTTTATTGTGGTCCTGAGAGAACATTTTCAATGTGCTATACCTATATGAATTGATATCAATATATCATCTTTCAGAAAATGAAGATATTCTATTGAAAATAACTTCGAAAAAACAGATCAGTTCGATTGAACATATCTCAATTCCATTATTTTGTACATTAGTTGCCAAAAAGTGATCGATACTCCATATTCAATAGATTATATATTATATAACGGTCAAAACCGCCAGCACAACTTTATCAACTAAAGCCACAGAATAACTAAACCTAATTACATATGAGAAAATAATACAGCTTTTGCATAATCCAAGTATATATTTCTGGTAGCTACAGCAGGAATATAGGCAAGGGAATATACTAGTATTCTTTGGTCTATGAATATACTTTATGACTATGCATCTGTATAGTATCCAGCCGTATATACGGTGATTGAGATTAACAATAATTTCAAGCTGATTCTACCTGAAGGTCTATTGGGCATCACACAGAACAACAGATTAGAGACAATAAACACAAATTCGAAATAACACGTGACACCTCAATTTTTCCATTAGCCTAATATATGTAATTTTTCCTCTACGATCATTACACAAATAGCTTTATTGTTCGATTCAAAATAACAATGCTTTTAGTACTTATGAGTATGATCTAATGATACGGAAGATGAAGTACAATGCCATGTCATTAGACACACGTAGCGTAAGATGGAATTTTGTAATTTAACATTGAGATGAACGTGTAATGATTACAATTAACAATAAGTCATTGAGAAGAATAATAACATCTTGGACAGAGACAAAACAATATGTTCGTGTTTTAACTTTAAAGACAAATAAATACAAAACTTATAAATAAGTATAAGGCTTGTTTCAGGTAACAAATGACACAACAGTTTGAACATGGGAACTATACTAG
The DNA here is from genome assembly GCA_964007535.1 of Brachyptera risi. Taxonomy (NCBI): domain Eukaryota; kingdom Metazoa; phylum Arthropoda; class Insecta; order Plecoptera; family Taeniopterygidae; genus Brachyptera; species Brachyptera risi. The sequence goes on along the minus strand of OZ023331.1, from coordinate 36,368,531 downwards.
TACCCACAAAAGAAGAATTAAGGTTGTCCATTAACTAAAAAACTAATACAATATAATCTCGCTGTAATTTTAATGAAGGATTTATCGTTTTTGAAAGATGCAGTTGCATCTCTTATCGTAAGCCTCATCATGACAAATCACAATTTTCTAAAATATCACAGCTATAGTCCTACACATATTTGTTGAAATTTACGTTCGGTATATTGGTAGATGACCTTCTTTTGTGAAGACAAGTCTAATTATGCTTGTAATTAATTGGCTTCAAAGCGTTTTTGAGACACTGTTTTCGTCTGTAGCTTATAATATATTATTTTGACTTCTAGCGACAGTATGAACTGCGAAATAAGAGTGTACGAATAAGCGAGTGATATGTATATATGTATGATGTTTTCAAATACACATGTCTTATGCGGGACTCGAACCCACTCCCGACTTGACCACAGCGTCAAACACGAGACGTTCAAATAATATTGAGCTGGGAGAAGTTATGCACACACACACACTCACACACACATATATATATATATATATATATATATATATATATATATATATATATATATATATATATATATATATATATGCTTACGTAGGTTCTCGTGGCCGATGGTAGTTGGTGGTATTATTTCTGCGGTAATGCCACTATGTTGAAACTCTTCGTGTCGACGTTTCGGCAGACTTTGCTTCGCCATCTTCAGGACATCTTCAGGACTCGACGCACAGAATGTTCTGGTTTCATTCGAGTGCTGACCACCGACCGAGTCCTGAAGATGGCGGAGCAAAGTCTGCCGAAACGTCGACACGAAGAGTTTCAACATAGTGGCATTACCGCAGAAATAATACCACCATATATATATATATATATATATATATATATATATATATATATATATATATATATATATATATATATATATATATATATATATATATATATATATATATATATATATACCTATATATATATATATATATATATATATATATATATATATATATATATATATATATATATATATATATGATGATGATGATGATTATTGTTTGCTTAACGACTCCACCAACAGCTAGGTTATACGGGGGTACGAATGAGCAGATGATTATGAATGTATGAAGTGATGATCAGTGAGAGGACATTCACAAAAACCCATGCCTTATGCGGGATTCGAACCCACGCCCAACGGTGACTTCATTTTCTGAAGCGGTGACCGAGCTACCGAGGGAGGCTATATATATATACATATATATATATATATATGTTATCACTAATCATATGAGTTATCACTAATATATATGTTTCTTGCTAATTGAATATATATTTATTGAAGTTATTTAATTGTATAGTATATATTGTGAATTGATGTTATTGTTGATGTTGAATTGTAATTATATGTAAGAATGCTGTTGTATGAAAGTAAAATTGTTGTATAAAATTATTTCCTCAGCCCGTCACTCCTATCTTAATATGGATCAGTCAATATTGGCACGACTGCTCCTGAAAATGTTTTAGAAATGGATACAAAAAATTATATTCTGAAAATGTCGTTAATGCATGTCGCTATATAAGTATGTTGGCAAGTGTGTTTTTTTAGGTGTTCAGTTGTAGACATGTTTGATTATACATATAATATATAATTGAAGTCCTAATGCAAGCTCGCGTGCAAACCGCTTTTTCGTAGTTATACTTTGAAGATTTGTTTTTTCAACAAATTTAGAACTTTGATATCTCATCATACCTCTGAAAAAATATACCTCCAAAAAACTCTAATGGGGAAAATACCATCGTATTGTGTCTACACTGAGGATCAATCACTTTAGGATCATTCTTTTCTTTCAGGAGATTGAGGTTCGATTCTTCGATCTTCTTGGCTGATGATTTTCGCGGTTTCCCTCAGCCGCTGAGCATACGGGGTGTTTCCTAATGGAAAAGCCACGACTGTTACATTACCATCATTCCAACATACAAAAGAGCTCTATTAACTAAAAAGATTATTTCCATGGTTGTCTATAAACTACGTACAATAATACAAAAATGTATCCATCTTAATCAGCTTGGGAAACTGCTATGTATGCACGTTAGACAGAATCGAAAAACAGGGAAAAATCGAGCACCGGTCTCCCGAATGACGTTTGAGCGAGCAAGTCACCTACGAGTTGATGTTTCGCTCTCTACCACTGTGCCACCTCGCTCGGCCACAGGTGTAAGTCATTAGCTCCAAGGACGTCTTTGTTAGCTAATCATCATCTGAGATATTCGCATCAGTGTACTCTAGTCAAGGTCCTTCCTTCTGACCTTCAGCTTCTTCTATTGTGTGTCGTAATAAGAGCAAGCCAATGACCCGTGCATGGAATATTATTCCGCGCTCCATCGAGTTCGCTCGACATACGGACATGGTGCGCTCCACACAAAAAATCGGGTCGTTCTTCTTTTTTTTTTTTAATTAGTCCGGTAATAATCGTTTGGGTAGATTTAAAAAAATTGATGATCGAAATTTTGTAAATATCCCAATAAATAAAAAATAAAAAATATTATTACCGGTATCCTAGGAAATTTAATTTTTCAGATGTATGACAATGACGGGCATACTTGTCAAGCCTCATGAAAACCACGTGAGCGGTTTTGCGACCAAAGTGTATAGATTTCTATCACATATTATATTTAAATATCACGCTCATCTTACACTTCAAGTACTGCGTTTGTTTGATATAGTATTCATTGTTCGATCACTTGGACTTGCTAAGAAAGTTTACTCGACTCAAACAAACCACAGAAGATACGTTTCAACATCTCCATTCAGTCTACTTGTATATATAACCTTTAATCCAGATCATATATGTAAATTACACAGTTTATATTATGTAGATTCATCTATACTTGGATGTATACGACCTTCCCATACACCGGTTTATCTCAAATAGATTTAAATATTCCAGTGTAGGTTTATACATTCAAAACGTCAAGATTACGAACAGGAATTAGTTCCATTCTGATTTATACAACTGAAAAATTAGTTTAAGGTCATTTCTCTCACCACCAAACTCCAGTCAAAATAGCTTGTAATCCTGTCTGTATATAAGTTATAGTTGAGATTTCTTGAGAAGATAAACAATTAAGGTACCAACATAAAGAAAGAATTTGTTTGCCACACTAATGTTAGGCTGTCTTCAATTCTCAACTTATAGTGTTAGAATAATGAAAGATCGATAATATACATAAATATGAATATAAAGTGTATAAAATATGAACAATAAGAAATATGAAACCCATCTTGATATAACTATAGTACCTATATTACATAATACAGGGCCATCACTGTACCCATAAACCACTTGTTGAACTACCTATCTAGAGTAGTTCCTATCATTGATGTCTTTCTTTTTTGTCCCATAAGACAAAAAAGAACAACATCAATGATAGTAACTACTCTAGATAGGTAGTTCAACAAGTGGTTTATGGGTACTCATTATTTCAATTATTAGATCAATTATTATTTCAACATTGACCGTAGGCCTGATCATCCTCAAAAGTAGACACTTGGTCATTCTCTCTCGTTATGTTTTGTAAATATCTCATACATAATTTTACAACTGTACATTTTCCTCTATATATACTTGACGTTTATACTTCAATAATTATATCATTAAAATTAAAATTTAGTACGTGGTTAAGTTTATAATATGGTAGAGCATTTAATGTAAGCTAGCAGTTGCTAAAACATGCTGAATATAACATCTTTTTTTGGAGTAGTCTCCTTGTATTGGGTTGATCACATGTTTCAGCTTCAAAAGTAAAGCTTTTAATTATTATTCTTACACATCATCATTATGATTATTATTAAATGTATCAAGTACTGTGAATATGACTTGCATTTGGTCATAAATGTCTTATTTTTTTCTTGCAGTGTTCTATTCGAATACGTATAATTTGTTTTAATTTACTATCCGAATTATTAACTATCGAAATTCTTTATTTCATTAGTGATATACGTGGAAGGACAACAAAAGTGATGCATGAACCATGAAATATGTATGTTCTAATATTCCCCGCATAAGTTAGCTGTTTGCTTCTGTTTTCGACGTTTGTGAAAACTGAGCTTCCAATTGTGGCCACCAGTGGCAGGTTCATCTTTTTATCATCTGAAAGCACCTCGACTATAATTATTCGAAATTAGAAAATAAACTTCTTTTTAGTTTTCACCGCCAGGCATACGTTTGCTAATAATTACAAGTGAGAAGGAAATGCAACGTCTAGCTTGTTGGAAGAAAAAACATCATAACCCAATATATATACCAACTACCTGCCTTTTTTTCACGTTAGTCTATTTTACTTCTTTCCAGATATCAGCTATATCGTTTATCAAACATGCGAACATAGGAACATGTAAGTATGGCCTACATGCGAACATGCACGAGAGCTGGAAAGTGCATAAAGAAAATGTAACAATTACAATTTATGTGTGAGTATCATGTTCCTATATTGCCCGATTCAATATTATTCGAGGTATTATACAAATATTATTTTAAGGGTTGAATTGCTGTATATTTGAAAGACATGTAGCAGATTGAGTCATTGAATACAAATTTAATGTTACAGAGTGTTTTACTCTTCTCATGAAGTTTTTTGAGTCGTGATTAGCCTATGCTACGATATTGAATGAACCAATTAAAAATATGTTATCAACTCAAAGAAATAGATGAAAAAAAGATTCTATCAGTCATTGAGAGTGAATACTAATTCATTGAAAACTATACAATTTTAAGCAAAAAATAGTAATCAGTTTATACAAAATGATTCTCAATGTTTTAAAAATTTAAAGAATATTTGTATGCCTAAATGAAGTACGTTTTACTTGTGTATACATAACACATACAACAGAAGAAAAAAAGAAAGTACCGTATAGGTTTTATTTTGTTATTTCCTGATTGTTATAATTAACCTTGCGTGGTCTAGAAAAACAAATATCAAGTTCATCACAAATAAAGGTGTCGAGTATTTAATTTAAGTGATCTTCTTGCCTCGCAGTTTAGTTTAAAACTGTTCCTCAATTATCTGTATTCATTCTAGTTTTTATAAATGGTTCTATTGGTTATTTTATATTCGAAATATTATTCTGCTATTCCACACACTTGAACCCATGAGAGAAGAAGGTCGTCTACCAACTATAAATAATTGTAAAACTTTCGGTTCATATAATCTTGCTACAACTTTGAGGATTTAACGCTTTTGAAAGTTGCGCTTGCCTTTCTTATGGTACACCTTGTCCTAAATAATCAATAGTCATGATACCCTGATAATTCCACAAGGATATGAAAATATTTATGAACTTATTGATGAATACTCTACACAATAGGCCTGATCATTATTATTATTACCTGTCTTTGTACCATGTATAATCCAACAAAGAATAATTAGTAATAATAATTAGTAATATTTTTTACTAATAATTAGTAATTGCGAAGGTGAGATGGCCCTTGTTGGTACCCCGTTCCAAGGATCCTAAACTTTCATCCTTTGCCATATAGGGAAACAATGGCTTCGTGTCAAGTTTTCGACGTTGATGATGAAAAAAAACTATCAATATATTATTTTTTATTCATTTATTTATTTTCATCCAATTAGGAATTACAATTTATCATATAATGCATAGTGAAAGTAAGGTTAAAATCTAATTCTAATTCATATTATTGTGTTGAATAGTCTTCTGCACTTCTTGAATTGTTCGACTGATGATGTGAAAATCATGAAGTGTGAATTTAAATTTCTTCACTACTTAATTAATAATAATGTTTACAAGTGTCGGTCCGTTTTCTATAGGTGGAAGTGCCGTGTCTGATGCCATGCCGTGATTCACGAGACAGACTTCCGAGCGTTTTTTGATCCTTACAAGTTTCAAACCTGAATGTTTAGGAGAGTTGGCGAGCTGGGAAAATATTAGTATTATAATTCAGGAATGATTACAATCTTCTAGAAGTGTGCACCGCATGGCCCATGGTTATAGTCAACTCGAGGGTCGAGTCAGAGAGATGGTGAGATCGTGAAAAACTGCAGGAAGAAGAGATTTCCTCAAATTACACTCGATTTGAAGCATTTAGCATAACGTACGCTTACAGTCTAAGTAGGTGCGAGCGAGGAAGGGGGCTGACATAGACCATTATTGTTGACAGAACCGATCTCGAACTTGTAAGGTACGTATGGGAAGGATGATACTCTAGCCTAGACTTCCTCATTAAAGAAAGGTACACTAATGATGGGTCTCGAATATTAACTTCTGGTATAGACCTAGGATGGATATCGAGCCTGAGCTTATAAGGGAAGTATATGAAGACCCTGACACGAACCTGACACGAAGAATGGGTCCCGAAAATGGACTTGCAAGAGAGATGAAGAAGATATCAGAGTCGATAAAGCAGTTCTACCTCCTGCAGTCATGCTACTACTTATGTTAGCGTATTACTAGCCATGCTACTTTATCGACTCTGATTGATTTCAAATCTGGACTGGTACTGGAAGGATGGGAGCGAATCTGGACTTGAGAGGGAGTTATGAAGAGTGGACCACTAATGTGGTCTTTCATGAGTAAGGTAAGAAAAGTGAGTCTCCATAGACTGGACTTGGATATAAGAAGTAAAAAGGAAGAATATAGGATCTAACCTGAACGTGTAAGAAAGGAAATGAGGATGCACCTCGAACCTAAGCTTGTGAAGAAGCTATATAAAGACGGGCCTCGAACCTGGGCTTATTAGGTAGCTGGAAGGCTATGTGGTCTGTTATTGATGCGACCTTGGACCAAGTCAATGCTAAGGTAGCGTCCAAGCGTGACAGCCCATTAGCGTCAGTTGTTGGTAGAGCCTCGTAGACTGCAGTACTCTTATTTGCACTGACACATGGCTTATAACGTGAGTATTTGGTACTTGGATTAATCACGTGAAATATCTTCATTAGAGAGAAATACGGATTTCGTTGTCTCGTTTTATTGTCTAAATGAGGACATACGATTGTAATCTTTTCAAAGTTGTTCTGAAAATCGTACTTTTCTTCATTATTTCGACAAAATAACATTGTTCGCTTACAACAATATTAATTCACATACATCCACAAAGCAAAATCAGCTTGCTTGTGGCCTATGTGTCAGTGAATATATATACAATAATAATCATGATTGAGTATACTATATGACTAGATCTATTCAGTTTCTCAAAATAATTTATTTCTGTGTGAAATTCTTGAATTCTTTTTAATTTTTGGGTTAAATACTTCTCATTTACATTTGCATGTTATTTTTGTATTATATATTATCATTTGTAAAACATGTGAGATATTTATGAAATGCTTATGAATGAAATGGAGGGACATCGATTTGATCACTTTTGACAAACTCAGATTAGTCAATGATTCAAAAACTACGATAAAAATATCAAGAACAATTGGAAGAGATAATTTTTCATTTAAAAATGAGATGTTGAGAATGGAAAAATGTCATTTGACATTCGAACAAAACTTGAATGCTCATTCAATCAATTCAATAGGGCATGTATTGCGTTTGCAATTTCAGAGCTTCAGCGGAATATAATACTTGACATACTTGGCATTTGCACAACTCACTCGTCTGATTATCTGATATCATACTCGATCATGATGTAGAACTTCTGTCAAATTCGATTTATATGACCGTTAATTTCACAATTTATTCATCCATTTGATAAAAATAGTTCTTGTTAGGGAGATTCTAAACGATGAATTCTCAACTTTTTTGCAGTTCAATACGAAAATAATAAATGCGTCATAAGGTGAAGACAATAATTATAACTGGAAAATAGCAACTGTTAAATTTTGTAAAACATATCATTACTATTAATTATGATTATTATTAACGACTTTATTTCGCGAATGATCGTTTATAACTTGTCAACCAACACGAATGTCTATGGATCAACATCATTTCAGACGATACTTTAAGGCATTGAAGCAATTGCATCAAGTTATATATACATATATGCATCATTTTGAACGGAAAGTCGATCATTACGATAATTTATATGTTATTTTGAAGCTGAACATATTACGCTCTATCTAGAACCCCTTATCAACCACTGTGCTAGAATCAAGAATTATACAAATATAATTTAGCACACACTTCAATCTCTGCTCAATTATTGTGTGACAAATAGAAACACAGAATATTATACAACAATACAGAAAAATGAAGTATAATTTATGAGATTAAAATTGAAACATAACGGATAGCAATCGTCGATAAAGATCAAGTTAACTTAGATGAGTACACGGCAGTTTGTATAGTGATGTTCACATTACTAATAATCAATAATTATTGACGAAATGATGGTTCCTCGACTCCACTGCTGTGATAAAATGATGATATGCAATTACAAAAAATACCAATTATGAATGAATAAATTAATATATTTATATAAAACTTGACAAATACTATATCAACAAGTTGATACAATCTATGTGAACGTTTGCTCATTTTATACTTATATTTTTATTTGCCCATACATATTTAGCCTTGCTTTTGTCATCGCCTTATTTCAATATTGCTGCTTTCTTGTGTAAAATTCATTCATTACCGGTAATCTGAAATTATATTATTATTCATTTTTATACAAACATTACAAGGTTATTTCATTATAAATCGAGGAAAAATAGTAAAACTAAATGTATCATTATGTTTGTAATTCTTGTCTCATTAATGAATGTTCCATGATATGAGAAAACTTCTGTAATTACAGCTGATTGCAAGTTTATTCATTATAAATAATTGCTGGATTAATTACTACAGAGAGAGGCGTGGTTTGTTAATCGGCCATCTGAATAGAGATATACAATATGTGGGCATTTAGAGATAACCCTGGCCAATTGGTGATTTCCAAATTCTCCATATTGAACAGTTCACTTGATTGTATGTTGGCAGAAGAACGAAAGAAACGTTCGAAAAATTGATATAATAAATTAATAATATACATTAAATAATTAAGGTTGCATGGGACTCGATTTAGCGAAATATATCAGGTTCTGGGTGGTAACTTTTGAACGGAATTAGATATCAAAATTATACTGCAAATGAAAGACAGCTATTTGTATTCATGAAGGGTGGTAAATTTATACGTAAAATCTGTTCAACTTAGATCGCATATGTCCACAAGTTTATACAGTTAGAAAAACACGTTTTTCATCTGATGTACACCTACCTGTGAACATTTTAGTAATTAGAATACAAATGTAATAATTCTATTTCACATCATTTTAAAGGTATTAAAGAAATCTGTGTTCCTTCTGAATTGAAATTTTGATTAGAATTTAATTGAAAAATAAAACGAAAGAATTTAAAATTGATTCAAAATTTTGATTTTGATTGAAAAGTTATCATCAGAAAACTTTGTTATATCGCTAAATCAACTCTCATATGGGTCCTTCAGAGGCTTCAAGTGTCTGCTCTACGTAAGTTTTCCCGTCGTTTACTATCACGGCCATATTTTTTTTTAAATCTGAATTTTGTTCCACTTCGGTACTAAATAAATAGACTAGGTTTTTGCAGAAAAAAATTGCAAACAAGACACACGTGCTTGACTCGACGCGTGTTTGAAGGAGGTAGGAATGTTGGGTTGAAAGACGCGTCGACCTTCAGGAGGTCATTTTGCATTTGGACGATGAAGAGGGATTGACCACGTAATATAATGATATCGTTTATTGCAATTTAAATCCGTTTTACTTATTGTGTATGGGTTGGTATGATGGGATGAAGTTTCAGTACTTATAGCTAACAAGAATATACAAACTCTGACTAGAATAGGATTTTAGTTTATAAGAAAATAGAAAATTTGTAGATAGGCCTACATCTACAAGTGTCTATGGGAGAGAAAAAAGAAATAATATTGGCCCAGGCTAATATTAAAAACCTAAAGATATTTAAAAAAATATTTTTTTGTAAATTTCTTGAAACTCGGTAGACATATGCATTGGAACAATGTTGAAATTCCGTGAAACTTTCATTTTAATCGATATAGGCCTAAATTTAAAAAAGTTCACATGTCCAATTTCAAATATGAAATATCGATGCGATTTTTGAGGACTCTGAGCTATGATCTTTTAAGGACTTACCAAACACATAACAAAAAGTACAGGTTGGTGCGAATTTTTTCCATTTTAAATCCCCCATATTCATGGCCCATCACACGTGGAGCGTGTAAAAAACAACACAAACAAATGAAATACAAACACAGTCAAATTCCGTCGATCATTGTTGTATTATTTATTTCGTTGATGTAGTTAACTCGATACTTTAGTTACGGACGAAATACTGGACTCGCGACTCAACATGGCGGAATATAATATACTTCAAGACTGGAACCGGCACCTCCACCAATATAAACCAAAGCTAAACGATAATAAAGTTATACTTGTACGCCTATCCACGAAAGAATGTCGTCTACCAACTAAATAACTGTCAAAACGTTTGGAGGCGAATAGACTCGACTTTATTTTTCACGTTCAAAGTCAAGTGTAGGCCTAGGGCTTTTGGAAGGAGCAATTACGTTTCTAATTGCAAGTCTTGTTATGAAAAATCATAATAGACTAAAAATACCACAGCTATACAAATGTACCACGCAACTGTGTTATTTGTGTACGTTATCTTTATAGATGACATTCTTCTTTTGTGGATATAACAGCTATATAAGTAGTTACATTATTTACTTATTGTTGAATGATACTGGTTTGTGTGCATAGCATTATCATTGAAAGTTTTTTAAACTCATCACCTATACTTTCACTCATGAGAAAAGTTTAGCGAAGTATCAGAATATTGGTGATGACATTTGAACGATATGTGGTGTTAAAATGTTCAATTTTGCAGAAAAAACAACAGTTTATCGGTAATCAATCAAGCAGCATATTGTATTATTATTATGTATGTTTATTGGTCATAGGCACATACCATATTTCAATTTCACACATTGTGTGCTACATACTAGGCAAACGCGAAATATGCGTTGTAAGATGAGCGAGATATCTGAATAAGGTATAATAACAGTCCTGCATTTGCTACTTTATCGACTCTGGTATTCTACACACTTTGTCCTTCATTTAATTGCTACTTTATCTTCTCTGGTATTCTACACACCTTGACGAATATGAAGGACAGTTAATTCTTGGGCAAATATCGAATCTAGGAAGCAGTGAATCTTGGCTCATTTCCATGTATTTGATGAATGAAAACAGTTATTTGAATTTTTTTCTTTGAAACGGCTGGTTACAAAATTACAAAATGGTGGTTATGTGTATCATTCATGTTTGAGCACTCAGAGAAAATTTTATTTTTTTCGGAGAGGTTTCATTTTTTCAATTTTTTTGCTTTTTCAAATTTTCAAGCTGAATGTTTTGTCAGGTTACCATAAGAACGATAAAAGTTGGGAGTCAACAAACTGATACAATTGGGGAAAGGGCGAGGGGGCATTGCTTTCTGTTTATTACAAGTTTCAACAATGTATGATATCATTTGAAAGAAGCATATATGTAGAACATCGGTGAAATGCATAATAATAATTAATGAAACAACAACAAAAATTACTACCCCATCTTGAACAAAGATCATCATTTAATAATTATTTAATGATAACATTCAAATGAAAATGAGGGGAACTGGTTCAAGATTTTGAGATTTATATATACCATTTATTTTTATAATATGTTTGGGCCATTAAAAGATTTCTGTGACGAAATCTACAAAGAATACAAATATTTATATCATATCTCTCATGACGTTATAGTTCTTCGAATCAAATTATTGAAAGCGCGCCGCTCATCAATCGTTATTCTGATGTTAGTCAATTATTTCGTTCATAAAAAGTTGAAATTCAGTATGGACATGAATAATTAGATTTTTTTTCAACAAATTTACTAGGCTATATTTGTATATTCATTTGTGAATACTTCTTATTTTTCGAGAAAATACGAGGAACATTTTAAAAACTTATACCACTTCCATGTGGTTGGTAGGCCTACTAGAATTACTATGATAAAAACTCTTATTATATTTTTACAATAATTTGCTAGTAAGATAATTTTGATGAAATATATGATACCGTACATTTATTCTTCTCTGCTATTTAAACAACACATAGAGCTACAATACTTACTGTACATAGTTCCAATAAATAAAAATAATTCTATTTCATTTGTTTCAGGCCCATCTTGTTGTTCTGGTAGTGGCTACTCTGGTTTTGCTAGTGGCAGCTAGACCTGATAGTGCTGGGATCGTGCCATTGGTCAATGGACTGGCCTACGGTAAGACGTTATCCAATATCATGCCTCGTTCTGTTCATTGTGGCCTCAATTGGATTTCTTCAATTTTTACAACTTTCTTCGCTCAACTTGACCTCACGGGTTTTTCTCAGAAGTGATTGAACTGATTTGGCCCCAAAACTATACAGTTCTATGTTGGATAAATCTGCGTGATCACAAAAAGTTTCATCTTGATCAGTCAAACCGTGTAATCTGTGCAGCGCGTACAATAAAAAATTGAAACTAAAACGCACAACTAAAACTATGCAAGAGTGGGATGGAGGTCTTTGCCCTCATCTTTGGGTCTCTTTGGAGCTCATCTAAAAACATGTGTAGGGTAATTTAGCGTCAACTTGATCACATACTTTTTGTAATAATAATAATAATAATAATAATAAGTTTCTTTATTCAATGTATCTTCTTTACAAAGTTGTGGAGTGCATTTGCACATTTCCTGCTAGATGTATCAAGACCCATGTAAATGTCAGTGAATTTTCTTTAGGAAAATGTGGCTTCAAAATGTGAACGTAGCTTCATTGACCTTATATGTGACCGCAAGTGTACATTGGACTATAATATGAACACCAGTTTCAATGTTTGTTTCACGGACTCACAATCGTCATGGCAACCGTAACTTACTAATTGTTGTTACAGGTGGCATCCCGTATGGCAGCATCTCCGGTATGTTAGCCCAGTACCAACCCGACAGCAACCAAGGCCATTACATTGACTACAACAACGACGCACTTTACGAGAAACAAAAACAATACAGTAACAACAATCTGTAATTCGATCAAAGCGCTTTTATTACGAGTTATAAAAATACTGTGTTACAACGGTCATATTACCCTATTTATGTACAACGTATGATTCTAATAAAGACAAAAACAACACTCCTTACATTATTATTACAATAAACTTGAATATACTTAGATCCACAAAAGATCATCTACCACGAAAACACGAAAATTCTAAACACGAAAATTGCCATTATATAATATATGGCTGTCACATTTTGGTTGTCAACAATTTTTCAGGACGAGAACTACAATTATAAAACACAGCTACATCTTTCAAGAGTGTTGAATATTTATCCGAATAATCATTCAGTTGATAGACGATCTTCATTTGTCGTGGATGCAAGTATAGCACTAGTTCAAACGGTTTAGTACCGGTACGTAAGAATAAATACTAACATCACAACAAAACTAACGCATATACTACCAGATAGAATGCGCTCCAGTTTACTAATTCCTAAAGTTTACTATTCCAATTGTCACTGAGTGATGATCAACTTGAATTGATTATATTCAATTTAATTTGATTAGTCGATTGGACCTACTGAGTCAAATTAGTTTCAGACGATGATTGACATACCTAATTGTTTACGTTCCAAAATAATTGAAAATTAGCGCAAGAAAAAATAATATGGTTTCTTCTAACTATGGTATCAGTTATTACACTAGTGGTAATTCACACGAATAAAATAAAGAACAATAAATAAAATGAATGAAATAAATAAAATAAAACGACTTCTCTAAAACTGCTTATCTGCTAGTTTTTCTGTTAAAACAGTAACATGTAAGCCAAAAAGTTAAAGTACTGTAATCATTAATCAAGCATGAATATCAGCATAAACAGCATACAAATTTATCTAATACGTACCTGTATGGTAATTTTGATTAAATTACAGATCAAGAAACAAGTAATGTTTTCAAATGACAAACCAAATCCAATTACAAGTGGTGTTTGCAAATGTGCAATTACTTTTTAGAATGTTTGTTTCTATGAAATTATTATGTTCCATCTTTCCAAAATGAAGCAATATTGATCATGACAGAGTATACATCATGCATCATGACGATATTACCTTTGATCCTTAGCCTTAATTGAGGAATAATGATTTTGTATCAAGTTTTGATATCATTGAAAAAAATATGACAGAGTACAATTCTTTACACATTCCATGTTTCTATAAAAGAAATCTTGATGAATTGATTTTCATAGGGCCAGGGGAAAAATATCCATGGAGGATAATGATTCATGCAGGAAAATTCAACATTGCTTTCACAAGAGTAGGTCGGGACCAAATAAATAATAGAAACAGGAAAACTATTGATCTGAAAACGACAGATCGAGGTTTCACTTCACCACGAAATACGGATACTGCGATGGTAGGGCAGTATAGGTTAGTTGGTGTTGTTGGTGATTGATAACATTGTTCTGGTATTGCGTACTATCAACATACGTAAAACCTTTGTTTGGCACGGTAAGACGTGTTGTTTGATACCTCTCTGCTAGGAGCACTGCAGGTTTGGCAGCGCGTTAGCTTGCTCGAAGCGGCGCCTCAGTAGTACCTCTAGTGTCAGCGGCAGGCAACTCTCTCCATTGGGAGCCCCCATCCACAGTTTGCGTGGCACGGTCGATAAAACAGCATCCATGCTAAGCCTGGTCAGTAACAAGAGTCTGAGAGCCAGTTTTACTAACTGATAATTTGTGAATCAACTTATCATCACCCTTGGTTATGTACATTATTTTCGTACTTCGAGTAATAATTAACTACTTGATATTCATTCATCGATTGGTACAACCAGCTCTAGATAAAATTGCAGTGGAATTTGTTTTTTATTGTTTGCTCAATAACCTCACCAACAGAGAGGATTTACTGAATGAGTAAATACTGATTTTAATGATGATTTACTGAATGAGTACGAATGAGCGGATAATAGCTGAATGTTTTCAACAACCCATACTTTGTGTGGGACTTGAACCCATGCTTGACTCGACTTCAGTTTCCAAATTCTATTAATTATGTTTCATAAACTACAGAGTCGACTTAACACGGGCAAATTTTCTATTCAGAATCACGACTATCAAACGTTGACGAAGTCAGCGCACTGCTTTTTGATCAAAGTCTATTTTAGTAATACAAAAGAATCAAGCTATTTTCCTACTTAAAATTATACTTATATTTGGATTGCCATTCAATGTGATTTTCAATACTGATCGTCCGTGATTATCTAGATATACTGAATATTCACTTATACATTAGTCTCAAAATCTAGACTTGAACAAAAGTAAACAAAAATATTGAAGAAGTAAAGCTGGTACATGAGAATGAGCTACACCTAGTATTAGAGAAAATGAAAGAGTGAAAAGAAGAACTGAGAAAATAGGAATTGAAAAAACGTTTGTTGCTCAATTCTGTTGATGATACTTATTTTGTTGCTGATTTTGTTTTTTCCTCAACGATGACACTGAATTTGTGGTAAGATACTATAAACTCAATGACGATGCATAGTACGCTATTGCGCAATGATTAATATTTGAGAGGCATATCCAACAGAATAAACAGCAATATTTACAGGGTTATCAGTTAGATTCCAGTTAGCAGATACAAGCAATCTTAGCAACCCGCTAGACTGAAGTTGACAAAACGTGAGAATAGAGCTACGCATTTGATTCTAGTATGAAGAATGTAATAATGAAGTAGTAGTAGTATGGGGTGGTAAGATCGCTCTTGTGGTGCCCCGTCCGAACGATCCCATCTTTCATCCATAGCCTTAATTGGGGAACAATGATTTTGTATCAAGTTCCGATATTATTCAAAAAAAAAAAAGTATGAAGAGACATAAGATCGAAGAGGTGTTGGATTGAATGACAGACTGGATGACTTGGTTAAATTGACAAGACGCGGGGAGACTTACCTGAGTAGAGACTTGGGAGTAAAGTCTATGATTAGCATCTCATCCGCATGATCCTGAAACAATACGAGGACACGTTAATGCTTGACGGCACACATACAAACAAGAATGACTGTCAAACCACAGCAACGTAATTTACTTGGGTACAAATTAAGTTTTCCATTCTCATTTTCGACAGCCTTGTAATCTGGTGATAACGGGATCAATTGAGAAAAGCTACTATTTTGTACAATTGTCCGTAGAAATTCTATGAATTTTTTTAATGGATTTTGTTAGTTAATCACATTATTTTGGCATTCATAATAACTTGTATTACCATGACAAGCCATGAACGGCATGGCATTTCAGCAAGACCTCCATGTTGCTATCAGGAATGGTAAGTTTCAGGTTAGATTTACGTTAATATGAAGGCTTTTGGCCACGGGTTATGGGACAGTTTTTCTTAGAGACTGATGAAGGAAATGTCTTTTATTCAGTTCTTTATTGGAAATGACAAATGAGTGTATTTTGAGTGTTTTCACCAACACAAGAGCATTATAGTGGGGATGCAATACTGCAGTTTGACCTTGAATAAGTGAAGTACAATGATGGTGAATATTTTTACAGAATTTCTTTTTAGTTGGCCCAGGTTCTATGAGATGGTGATTACATCAATAATGTCACCCCCTAAACTAAAAACACTTATTGGAACACACTTGACTGCGGTGAAGCAGTATAGAATGAAGCAAGTAGTACAAAGCGCATATTAGAAGCAAGAAACCTAGTTAACTAAACATTAGTCAATATAAAAACTAGGCCTAACCATTAAGTATACAGTATACTTAATGGCCTAACTAAAGCCAGATAAACTTGTTAAATCATGGCTACCATTTGGTATTTGTCTACAATAAGCGTAAGATTTAGGTATCTCTCAGATATCTGATTACAGTCTTCTTGGAGCAACTTGTAAGAATGTGCAGAAGAAATAGAATGCATATATAGACGTAGGTAACAGCAAATATGTAAGCACCAATTTGAACACTGTTAACAAACACCCAACACAAGCTACGCTAACACGTCAGACAACTGAGGTGCTAACATTTTGATCTGACTCATTTGTCATAGCCATGAGCTGAACAACAAGCACAACATTCCAGCACAGCGAAAAGTCGTTTTGGCTTTTAATCATAGAAAAACTTCAATTGCTTCAAAGTGAGTCGTGAGACGAGGGGTTTGCCGAAGGTTAGTTTATGACCTCTTCCCTAACTCGAGGCTAATTTTACTCTTAATTCTCATTTTCCTAATGTATAACTTCTTAATGTTTAATATCAAGAAAACCCTAGCACGTAGAGAGCAAAAAGTTCCCACCAAGGGTTTTCACCGATATCACATAAATGATCACAAAACATCAACGGAGCACTGTACGAAATTACCAAATAACGTACATCATAAGATGCCTATAATGATTGTCGAAAATGATAGTTTCAAATTTTATAATAACAATGTACCTATGTAACGTGGTACGTGATATTTTTTACATCTTTTTTTTACCACAAAACAGTTCTTTCCATACAGATAATATGTAACCTAATGTGAATGTCCATCATTGATCAACAGTATTTTCAAAGATACTTCTCTGAACGGTGCGAAGCAATTTCACAGCAGTACATGTTTAAACGGAAAGTCACTACGATCGTTTATACATGTTGACACTGAAAATGTTATGCAGTGCTTAGGTCCCCCCTTAATAGAAAATTTGTAAAAAGTATCATAGCTTTTGACAGATTGTTTTTTGAGATAATAATTTTAATTTTGTTCAAAGCTAATTGGAATCATGCTATATTCCTTTCCTGATATGCATGTTACTTCTTGATCTATCTAAATTTTTACAGAATAGGTTCAATTAGGCCTACATAGTTTGCCAAATATTGTACACGTTTCAATATCCTACACAGCAGGTTCGTACTCTTGCAATTTGTGGACAGTGAAAATGTAGTTTACGATATTCCAACTATTCTCCAAGAGAATAAGATACCATGTTTACTACACAGGGAAGGGATAAAAACAGCACACTCCTTGTTAACGTTACTTCTAGTTTGGTGGCGACCTCGTAGAATGGCTGAGTCACGCCCGAGTGAATCAATAACTGACCAATAGGAGACAAGCAAGCTGCGTGCCAGCAACGAGGCTCGCCGTGGTCATAACGCAGACTAAACTCACACCACTTGACACGCGCCATGTCTAACACCCAGCAGTCGTCTGAAGTGGAAATAACTCGACATTATCACTACCTAACAACACTAATATAGAATTTAGAATAGGTATAATAGAATATAGAATGGATAGGCATACTCTATATTTAAAATATAGAATGGATTGATAACATTTTCAATTAAAACAATTCATGATATTATAATCACAATCAAGAACTAAAAATAACTGAAGCTTTCCACGTGTGAATTTTGCTTTTATTGTATCAGAATTTCAAATTGTTTGGAATTACCAGGAAAATACTGACACAGTATACCCCATTTGGGTTAGTTTTACCAAAGTACTAATCTGAGGATTAGCATTATTATTAGCATATGTTATTGGCATATGTATTTTTGTAGGGTACAAAAATAACATATGTAATCAAGGGTGATAACAAATTAATCAACCAATCATTGCCTAATCCACCATTTATCAGCTTATAAGACCGGACCTTAGTGAAATAAAATTACATTGTTATCACAGCTGATCAACAACGTTAATCTGAACTCAACTAATGCAAGGTTGATGAAATCAACCCTAAATAATTAATTAATAATTATACAGCGTTCAAGAAATCCATTCTTATGTTTTCCCAACAATATTGTCATTATAATAGTGTAGGTGAGCTCATAATAAGTCACAAGTGTAGGGTGCAAGGAGTTGCATTGTTAGTTTAGTAAATGTGAGTGTTGAATAGTGTTACATTCCCAGTTAATGATGTGTTTTCATGCTGCAATTCATTCGTTCATTCGTTCAGTGATACTTACATCTGGCAAGACAGAACTAATCGTCCAGACGTTTTATTCTATAACTTACACCTTCTTTCAAGAGTTATTCTGACAATTTACATGACTGAAGTAGTGATTACAAGCAGTTTGCGTTAAATAATTAATACATCATTCGAAACAAAGTGTTGAGGTTGAAGAAAGCGACTTTTTACAATGTATCTGATATCTTCAGCATCTTGGATATTATATTCGATATAATCAAAGATATGATGACAGTGAAATAATCTCTGCACAATCACTGATTGTTATTTATAATATTATGTTGGCTGACCCACTTGAAGGTCTTGACCAAACAAATTATTAATAGATCGTTTGACCACAAATTTAATTGAGTAATAATGTATAACAAATAGTACTTCAGTGATAGCTAAAACTAATTACCAAATAATTAGCATATATTGTGAAAATTCAAAATAGTCTAAAATAATGGGCTGAAGTGGGAAAAATGTATTCCATTTAAGTTCTACCATTTAAGATTTTTTTTAGATTAAAAATACCAGTACTAATATTCAAGAATAATTCAAGAGATGTTTTTGTTTTGTTGCATTACATAGATAAATAATAGGCCACCTACTACATCTCCAGTTTTAATTATAATACGTTGAGAAAAATTTAAGAGAAAACAGCATCCTATATTGATGACCTATGGTGAGATACCAGTAGATCATTCATAACTGATGAACAAAAAAATCAGTGGACTCATTTTCTTTTGTACATTTATAAATGTACAATTCATGTGAAATCTACGGTAAGCTTACACCCAAAATGATTCACGTGGCTTTTAAATCTGAACTGCTATTCTCTCTCTTCACACTCCTCATTGGCATAAAATATCTGAACCTCAAACTATGTTCTTGCACAATAACAGTACACAACAGAGTACTTGTAGAATAAAAGACGTATGTGCTATATGCCGGTAGTCGGTATTGCGATAGAAAGGGAGAGATCTTACACGACTTACAGTCTTGAATACTGCCCCGATGCCCAGCAGTTGCTTGTTGATACAAGCAGTCGAATGCCAGTGTCTCCCTTTTACTGGCAGGTGCAGGTGTACTGGTCGTTGCCACGACAACCTCACCGTATACAGCATCCAGCAGTCGCCTGCAGTCACACAGTCATGCAACACTCGTACAAGCTACAGGCACACACTTTACACGACACGCTAATTACATCGAATGACTACAATTAATACGGTACATCGAAAGACTTTGTGTGTGTGTGTGTGTAGGAAAAAGCCTGAGGCATGATATTAATGAATGAGGGAACTGAGAAAGAAAGAATGGCCAGTCAAATAGGTTAGTAATGATTAATGAATATGTCGAGTATGGTCCTCGGCAGGGCGGTGAGTGCGAGCGAGTGCAAAGTTTGGGAAATTACTGCGATAATTAAATAATGAAAAAAAGACAAAGAATGCCAAGTTGGAGCATCAGTTGCGTTTTAATTTCATTCCGTGTTTATTTATTGCAGTGTTTCCATAACGTGTCTCTTACTTTCCCGATCTAAAATTGAAAATTTTAGATTCAAGTCTCTTGAAAATTTGAGACGAATTGAAAAATGTATTCATTGAACGACTAACGGAATCCACGAAAAGCGTCTGTCAGGTTAGTCGACCATGGAGGGGCCATCAAACCCTGATTTCCTCAATGACGGTTCAGTTTGCCAGTGACTGATCTATCTGTCTCAGTTCTGTAAATTAGCATTGTGCCTAAAGCAAGACTCAAACAGACAAACTAAATGGGATCAAAACGAATGTGTAGCTGCTAGAGAGTGTTCGAAATGAATGAACGGTTAATTATCTAGTTGAACAGCTTGGTGCATTGTGTGAATGTAAGCCTGTAATGTATGTCTACATAAAACTGTTGAGTAACTAGAGTAGCTAAGGTTTGAGTTTCTCGAACGCCTCACGAAATTACCGATAGCAGATTAAGATTTCAGTTAACATTTTTTTATTGATATTGATAATTGTTTTCGATATATAAAATAATCAAATATTATTGACTATTTAAATTCTATATCGGATCGATTGAGAATATCGAAATGAAACAGCAAACCTAAATGTAATTAATCTCACTTCAACTTTTATTAGGTGATCAATATCGATACAGTACACTTCTCTTGTTACAATTGCAAATCAATTGTACTCCATTTAATAGGATCTAGTTTTTATTATAAATGCTCTATGGAAAATCCAGTGATTCTAGTGTAATTTGGAAACTTACTCAGCACAGTGTTGGTATTATTGAATCCCCCGTAGAGAACGGCACGATCTGGTGAGACAACTGTGAAGCTATGCCAGCTGCGACCTTCAGGAATCAGACCAGAAGTGGCATTTTCTGTCAAACTGTCAAACTAGTCAGTTGATATACTAAACTCAGGGGTAAATAAAAACACGATTATCTGGATATTAAGAGTTATGACATAGATGTAAGACATTAGTTATTCAATTCAGAAGTGTTAGCCAGATAACATTATACTGATGTCAGTAGCCAATCATAAATATTTTTAATCAATGTTTCTGGTGAAAGAAGTGGATTTATTTATTTATTCAAGATTATATTTTCATGAATTGAATATACTATTTTATGTAGGACTACAGGAAGTTCTCATTGATTCAAACAATGATGATTCAAGTTTTGTTGTAATTCAATCATCGAGTTTTGACTCATATGCTCAATGTTAAATATGTTGATAATTCAAACTTTTATACCGGTTGTTCAAAATAGCTGATTTTAGGTCTATTATAAGTTATAACTAATAACAAATTAAAGATGATTCACTTTAGCTACTATAGGTTGTCTTTTCAGATTATCTTTTGAATTCAAGTTTCAGTCAGGTTCAAGTCAGTAAAACTTATTCTCAACAGAAAACATGCACAAGCCTGTATTATAGGTGTAGTATTTATGTATCAGCAGACCAAATTGCTTCTTTCTCTTTATACAAATACCTACAATGTTTAGGTATTGACCGTATTGTCCAAACCGACAGCAGCGCAAAAAATTCTGAGCGTGACAATACCTCATACTTATAGTCATGGGCCTTACTGGGTCTATAATAGGCTGAAGTAAAACACATTCAATGTGTATTGGAATAGAGTGAACTATGAAATGCTTAGACATATGAAAAATATAGTACACACAATGACTTTTGTTTGTTCTACTGCCCTGAAATGGTTAACTTTATAAATGGGGTTGTGAAATACTGCAGTACTCACTTGTCGCTCCAATGCATTTTTGTCAGGTTCAGGCAGAATAGATCATTGGTCCTCCGTTGTTTGAAGCGCCCTCCGAAGATGAACACCTTGTCTCCTAGCAACCGAACAACACATACACTTACTTGCAGCTTTTCAAACACAGGGCTATCACTATGCCATGCTTCACTTATTTTTTATTTTTTTAAATAACATCGAAACTTGATACAAAATCATTGTTCCCCAATTAAGGCTGATACTAATGTTGAACCGATGGATTATTAAAGGCCCAAGTGATGCTCAAATCTACTTTTAGGCACCGTATGTACAGATGGTAAACTTGATTGATGATTAAATATATTTTTTTTACGATATTGTGAACTCTTTGGCACCGGTAGTACCATCTGCGGTAGTACTTGAGACCTAAACGACAACTCTAGTAAAGATTTTACTACGATGTACTTTAGAGATAGTACGCTTTCAATAGCATGCGTACCTGAGATGTCAGCAGCGTGAGCGGCGCGAGGGGAGGGTATAGTTCCACCTATTTTAGGCCACTCCCACTCATTGCTACGTGAGTTGTATACTGGTAGCTGATTGGTCCAGCCACGAGTGTCATAGCCTTCGACTGTCTCGGCTAGCACGTGACAATACGAGGCTCGATACGTCGGGGCGGGACCAAAGCCTCCGAAGAAGTACAACCTGTGATGTGAGAAGAAATACTGTACAATTAACTTTTAAATTATAATCATCGAGTGAATGAATAGTTAATTAATTGATTGATTAATGATTATGATACTTTTCATAGTCATCTATATATGCTCAATTTTCGACTCAAAATGGGCGTGGCTTTACCAGTCAGCCAGTTGGATCATATCATTTGTAGTAATTTCAAGATACCCCGATTGGATATTTGAATTTGACTACAGTTCCAACAGCCCTATTTATTGGACGGTATGATTTCTGACATCATGGGGGCGGAGACTGCGAGCCGTCAATTATAATGAAATTCAGTTTGACCAAACTGGACGCACAGTATAAAATCACTGAACTTATATATATTCATGTTTAATAATACTGTCACAGTAGTCATTCATCTACTGTCATTTCAATCATCTAATAATTTCCAGTTGTAATTTCTATTTCACTGCAATCGACCATTAACCACTGATCGACATCTATCAAACTGAATGTTCCGATGCCTGTCGTTAGGGAGAATAAACTATCCATTTACTTAGTCAGCGAAATGGCCCTATCTAAGGTCCGGTCTTCATTTCCAACTCCGTTCTCGCTCGAGCCATCTACGTGATAGGCTGGTGCGTAGACAAACAGCTATAGGTCCCTTCTACCGCGTACAATGTATTGCACTATAAAATATGTGAATAACGCAATGTGTGATAATCATATATTTTTTGTCATCATCCTCAAACTCTATTCTAGAAGGTGAACAAATGAAAACACGTCTAGCTCGTACCGTGACATTACAGTGAACAATCTTAACAATGCAAATATAAAGTACATGACGTACGTATTTGACAAAAAATCACATCCAATTCAATTGTTACATAGACAAGCGAAATATTGCTCGAATGCATACTGAAAAT
The DNA here is from genome assembly GCA_964007535.1 of Brachyptera risi. NCBI lineage: Eukaryota > Metazoa > Arthropoda > Insecta > Plecoptera > Taeniopterygidae > Brachyptera > Brachyptera risi. The sequence continues at coordinate 36,344,715 of OZ023331.1, read as the reverse complement.
ATTCGTATTGTAGAGGAAGGATCATAGACAATGATGATGAGGTTCAATTTTGGGTAAGCGTATGTAGAACTGGATTGAATGATTGAATGATTCAATGAATGTATTGAATGATAGTCGATTTAGTGGAATATCATATATTTGGTGATAAGCCTTTCGACTGGTATGGCTTTAGATACTATAAAATCTCAAAATTATAATCTGGAAGAAAAACTAATGTCTTTTATACCGGTACTGATATTTACAAAAAGTATAAACGTGTTCATCTTTCCAGTTGAGACCTTTCAAAGAAGAATGGTCTTAAGAGCCCGCATCTTAGCTGAGCATGTTTCTCTTCGAAATGCTCTACCCAAGTTCGGTGTGCGTTTAAAAGTTTGATTGTGGGTTAAAAGGTGAAAAAAGGACAATATTGGAAGAGTTCCAGTAACTACCGCTAGATGGGGGAGTTTTTCATTTCATAATTTGGACAAAATCTAGTTACATAACACATTTTGGCCAAGGAAATTGAGAAAACTGTGGAATGAAAAGCAAATCAGAATTACTAATATTGATAAGCAAAGTTGAACTTGAGGATGTGCGTTTGTAATTTATGTCTACTTTTATTCGGTAACCGGGAATTAAGCAATGAAAAACATCAAATTAGGCACATTTTGATTCAATTATTGCTCCATAATAAAATTATTCTTCAATTTTCGATTAGGCATATCTAATTGTGAGGGTATTGTTTATTCATTGCATTTTACTGCAAGTTCGTAATGTTTGTGGTTCTTGAGATATTTGTGGTGGAAGTGCACCTTGTAAATCTGTCTAAGATGCGGGCTCTTAAGACTCCTGGTGTTGAGTTTCCTTTCATAGACCCCTAGTATGGCATACGTAATGAGATGATTGGTTTGATGGCCAAAATATGGGCTAGGTCTAATTCAACATACAAAACTATCAAGATTCATGACATTTAGAGTTAGGCCTACCTAATAATTTTTTGTAGTTGGAATGTCAAAAAATAATTGATGAAGTATTTTTTTCTGCTTTTTCAAGCAAGCTTGAGCTATTGAAGTTTCACAAAGCACCTATATTATGGTTTCAAAACTTGTGGGCCTACTGATCACACTATTTTTGAATAGTTCTACATCTTCAATATTTAAATTACGGTACGTAAATTACGAAAATAAGAGTAGATCTACCGATACCTTGAATTACAAAAATGTATTGAAGATTTTATTTATAGAGGACATAAGGTGGACTGGACTAGACTGGTCAACCTGGTACGCATACAATAAATTTTAACTAAATATATTTTTCCGTCTCTCCTGCTCAAAGCAGTTTCAAGAGCTCATCAATCTAGTAAATACTTTAACTAGCATTAGCATTATTTTATAGACCATGGAATTATAATAGCAAGAATATCAATTGATGATTATATTCTCATCTTCTCCGAGACATTATTTGAATTCTTACTTGTCCTTGTACGTCCAGCCTACGAGCTTGTCACAGGGGGAAGGTGATTGACCGATTGGGCTCAACAACTGCCACACCCAAGTTCTCAGGTCCAGCCGATATAACCTATTGCTATTGCCTTGGAAACTGTCATCGTTGACATAGCCTCCAAACACGTATAGATAGTGATCGAGCACTACGCCGCAGCTTCCGCTCACTTTGGATGGGATGGCACCAGTCGTTATGATACGCTCCCTGAAATACATCACACCTTGTTAGGTTTATTGCAACAATTACAATAATGTGTAAATTTGTCATACTCGGTGCCACACATAATTATCTGAAGTTAAGGACACTAACCTGACCACTAACCCCAGCCAAAACAACACCAACTTGAAAAAAAATGTGGAGGTACCGACGAATAACACAAAATTATCGATCCGATACCGGTACCCAATTAATAATTATGTGTCAACAGTTGACATATTTCACGAGCATTCATCAAGTGATGATGGCAAGATGTCGGTTATGCTAAATCAGCTACTTATACACGCCTAGTGTTGTAAATTTTCATGAAAAAAATTTTCAGTGTGTTGAAATTTTTCTGAAAATTTTCATTGAAAATTTCTATAAATTTGCATTGAGAATTTTCAAAGTTCCATCAGTATACATGCCCACAGTCAGTTGACATTGACAATCAATTACCCTACCGGTACCATAGGTTTACAAATTGAAATATTGTAGGCCTATGTGTTCCCATTATTTCCATGGATTGTAGGCACTGAACAGAAAAAAAAAAATATAGGCCGAGGTAAATGACCTCGCTGTCGGTGTGCCTTAAAACCCTAATATTAATTAATTGTAATTACGTATGCTTATATTTTTTAAGAGTGAATATAAGTCGGCCCAACAGAAGGATTTGTAGGAATCTGCCATTGAATGCAATACAGTAGACCCAGGCCCAAGTTTGGTATAGGCATTGAGTTTATATTGAGTATAACACTGTAAACTCAATGATATAGGCTAATCAGTTTAGATACCGGTAGCTAAATGAATAAAGCAGAATTTTCTGTATCTTTGGAACCAAATATTTGCCTACGGTTTTTAACCATGCAAAAGAGCTAGGAAAAACTGTTACCAGAGACTTATCTAAATCATCGAGTTTGTAGCACTTGCTCAAGGTGTAAATATCTTCTTTCTTTCTTACACCGGTACGCTAACAAATGATATGTTTTGGTATTGTAATATAATATTCATATAGGGTCTTTTACATAAAGTATTTCAAAGAAACAGTCATTTGGTACAGAAACACGTTTTCACGCTTGATATTTACCATATTTCTGTATTGGAGTCGTAAGCCCACACTTCGTCAACGTAATGATACTCCTGTTCGCTGTGCATGAATGGATTATTTGGTATTTCAATAAGGCGCTCCTACCAACAAAGTAAACAGTAGGAAACAATTAGTCTTGTTAAAACAATATTCTGTCGTATAAGGTTTTAGATAGGCCTAGGCCTACCATACTCAAAAAGATAATAAAGGTCTCAATAGGCCAAAAGAAACTAGATCTAGAAAGCACCTAGAGAGCGTGTATTGCTACCAGTCTACGGCCATTGCATTGGGCAAGAAAGAAAATTACCTACCATGTATCCACCCCATACAAGGAGGTATTCTTTGTATGCCACTGCTATGTGTCCACTTCGGCGATGAATACGTTCGTGCATCGGAACCATATTTGAAGTCATTTCACAAAACTATGGTATTATTATGTAAAAGATTATACAGGCCTGAATCCTTAATACATAGGGCTATGATTGAAGCTATAAAACAAATAATACTAATTGTGATTTGATACCAACAGCTGACCTTAAACATCAAGATTATAACCTCAAATCTCAATCAAGCCAACCTAACCTAACCTTCATTAGGCCTGGGAGAAATATAATTAACCAAAGATAGTGTTGTAAGTAACCAGCTACCAATGGTGCTCTGTTGAACCCTGAGCTCTCTAGTGTGAATAAAAATGAAATGGTTCGACTATTGACGTATTACCATCACAAACAGTGACAGTATTGGTGAATTTATTGACGTGAATTGAAAAGAAACCATTTTTAAATTTCAAAATTCAAATGCTTCTTCTTCTTCTCCTCAGTCTTCTTGGCTTTGGCCAAAGACATTAGTATATATACCTGGCTTTGGCCTTTTGATGCTTTGAGGCACGTTTATGGCTAGTAAAATCTTCGAAAATCTTTGCTTTGTGGAATCGCGGTTATTATTTTGAAACTTTATTGAAATGTTCAACGACGCAATACAAATAAGTTTCAAAAACCGCCGCGTTGAATAACCACGATTCCACAAAGCAAAAATCTTACTTTGAAACGTAGTACATACATGAATAATTGTTTTCCCCAATTCTATTGCACATGGTATTCCCGAAAATATGAATAATAGTTCTATAACAATGACCATAGAAGTAATTAAAAGATCATATTTATCCATTTATATATATATATATATATATATATATATATATATATATATATATATATATATATATATATACGATGCGCCTTAAAACCCTAATATTCATTCATATATATATATTTATATAAAAGTCACGTATATCATTGGAAGCTGTTATAACTATAAACTTGACTGTTCCATATGTGAATTGATATTCCGTATAAAATTGGTTTCATATTAGCTTAAAAAATAAATGTTGCTCATAGCTTAGTATGCAAAGTGATAGGACGAAAATTCCACGCATCGAGTGGTTATTGGATACTAAATGCTTTAACTGATAAGACGCACTACACTCAAAGGCAGACATCGAGTGGCTATTGGCTTAGTATATCATCTGATAGGACGAATAGCCCACATAAGCGGTGGTGATTGGCTTAGAATGCTATCTGAAAGGACAACTAATGGGTTGCACGTGCCAGCCCTATCTTAAAGGGGATGTAGGGAACCCGCATTGCAGCTTGTTCTTATCTTTCGATCACGTCATAAACTACATTTTTGTTCTGTTTTTCGTTTTCCAGCGTCGTTCTACTTTGTTCCTTGTTCTAACATCGTTCAGAGCGAGTGTGAGCTGATGCATATTTATATTGAAATTAGCTGCATCACGAAATGGTCAATAGTTTTTTTTTTCAATTTTTCGTACTTCAAAACTCCAGAAATATTTAATACTGCAATTGAATAAATACGTTATTTACAGTTTCGTGATATTCACCATATATTCATTCTGTATTTTTGCCTTCTTGTACCATGACGTACTAGCACAAAAGCTACTAAATGATCTCTGAGTCAAAAGAGAGCTCCCCTCGCAAGTAATTTCTGATATTTTTCATTCAGAAACACTGAAATATATAAAGCTGTGTGGGGTTATGCTAATTATTTTATTGGTTCTGAAATGAAATCAATGATGTACAAAATAATTAGAGATAAAATATAAAATACTATCAAATAGAAAAAAGGGGATCAACCCAGTATATAGGCCCATATGATATTTTTGAATCAACCCCACAAATAGGCAATAAAAAGGCACTAAACGAACGAAGAACACACGAAAATGGTGTGAAAATGAAGATAGTTATGAGTGACAAAATTAATGATTGACATCATATTCATGATTAAATAACAGATTTCAGTAGGCCAATATCTAAACGTTATGTCACACAATTATTGTTGTCTTATCTAACCCTGATTTTACCCTGAAAAATACTCCTATAGCAACTTGATGAATCATTAAAATATGCTGTCAGACCTATAAGAAAGGAAAGGGATGGACGGTGGGTGGTTGATCACAAGGTGTTTTGAATTTTATGCGTATGTTGAAATGGGGATAACCTCTCAATATATGAATTTCTACAGCTTAATTACAGTGAATATCAACAATTTGACACCTCTGATTGGTCCTAGCTATCATATCATCCTTAGAACTTTATTTTACAAACATTTTGTATGCCGTTATTAAGATTTCGATGTTGAAAAAACTATTGCAATTGAGGAAAGAAAATTGAATAGATATAGTCTAGGTCTGGTCGAATGAAAAGAAGTCTCATTTTGTTTGTATTTATTAATAAAATGCAACAATGTTATTAACATGATAGTATTTATACGCCAACAAACACTGTGTGTATATACTTGGAGCGTTCTTAGCAAAAACATGCGACAGAATAAGTGCATTTTGAAGTAAATATACAGGCGATACGTGTATAATATATAGGACGAGTATATAGTAACACATCAAATACAAGAGAGTTGTACTTTTGATTGAGGCATTGTGCTTTGGTTCACCAACACATAGTATATTACGTCGATAAACAGCAACAATAAGCAAGGAGTAGGAAAATTCTATAATTAGTTATGGTTCAATTGTATATATGAACGAGAGATGAAGGACGTATACCAATTGGACTATTCCATGAACTTCAGTATTTTGTAGAGAAATTTGCAGAAGATTTATAAATTCAACACTTTCAAAAAATGTACAGTAGTTTTGTTTGTAATCGTATAGATGTTGACTTCACAAAATCCCTTGAAATATCACAGATATAGATCTGTGTGAGATTTGTGTTTTCAAGTTGGTAAATATCCTCCAACTCTCGTGGATAATATAATTATATATATATAGGCCTATATATATATATATATATATATATATATATATATATATATATATATATATATATATATATATATATATATATAATTAAATAATAACGTTGACGAATGAGCGAGGCAAAGAATGCTTTTTTTAACAATATTTTAAATTTAACTCAAATAATTATTCAACAATATTTTCCGTTATAATTCAACCTGTTGAAAGTTATTTCAACATTTCAATGAATTTTAATCGTGTTTATAGACAGAAAGTTATCAAAACGAAAAGGTGCAACAAGAAGACTTGGTTTAATTGAATGAACAGTAATATCATCGCTCACCCTTGCAACATGACGGAGTGACAACAATGTGGTTTAATAAGCACAATCAACAGTCGTGAACAAAGTCCAAACAATTCAAATATTCAAATAAAAACTATCCTCTTTTTCGAACCTAATAATCAACCACTTTTCATGGATGTGGCTGATTAAACGATCTATGCAACATGAGATACTCTGATGATCGAAAATCCTCCTTAGCAAAACAACTCACTAGTTTAGAGGACATGCTTTGTGACGTCAAGGGGGTGAGAAAACGAAAGTGGTCGTTTAGATCACAATAATTAACGAACAAATATTCAGAGATGAGCGATTAGTGTTTTACAATTGTTTTAATAATTATTCTGTGTATTTCTCAGTCTAACGATCAGAGCAATTATTGACAAAGTCACAAACGCCACAATATGTAAGTACTGTAAAGTGGGGTGACTTTAACCTACCGGTGTGACTTTGCCTTTTTGTTGGGAAAAGTTTCAAACTGCTACAAAATTTTTTTTTTTTTTTTTTAACATCGAAACTTGATACAAAATCATTGTTCCCCAATTAAGGCTATGGATGAAAGATGGGATCGTTTGGAACAAAATGAGAAAGTTTTAATTTCATCGTATCCATTTTGATAGGTATTTTGATTTTGATACGTATCTATTGAGATACAAAAAAAAAATGGATACGATAAAATTAAAACTTTTTCATTTGTAGCAGTTTGAAACTTTTTCCAACGAGAGGGAAAAGTCACACCAGTGGGTTAAAGATAGGTTGAAGTCACCCCACTTTACCGGTATAGTATTAATTTTGTACTAAAAACAAAGAATTTCAAAAGTTGTGAAGGTGAATTCGTAAAGAGTTTCCGCGCAAATGTTTTCTCTATGAACTGCAGATAATCTAAGCATATAAAAATGTTCGGTGCTTTATTCACAATTGTTTATGTGCCCTAGCATATAGTTGTGATAATAATAATATACTATTTCGGAATACATATATAGTCACATATAGGAGGGGCTGTATTCATTATTCAATAAGCAATTGTTTGGAACAAGAAACAGCAAACAGTTAATATATAGCGACAGATAATATGGTAGCTAAAGAAGGCCTTTAAACCAATGTGACAATTAAGACATGGTTAAGATAGAGCTAGAGCTATAAAGAAGGCCTTATGCTTGATATGAAGCTGCAGCAAGATGCGTGCATTGCGTAAGGCTATGCTGTCAACGGGCCTAGAACCCGCCAGCATATATAATAATACTCTCGGACACGTAATGCACGCGGGCCTAGAACCCGCCAGCTTGTACTCTTGGACGTGCATTATGACGTAATAGACACAACAATGGACATAATAGCGTCTTATCATTGGACATGACCAAGCCGTTTGATCGGCGATGTTTATAGCTTGCTTATGTAAGAGAAATTCCAAGCCATTTAATGGTTGCTTACATACTACTAAGATTCCCGTTTTAACTTGAGGTACCTCTGATTATGAGATTATTCACCAGTAAAGGTATAACAGAATAATTAAATACAAATTCAAACATTGTGGCATTTAAATTACAGGTCATTGTTGAAATTTATACATTCTTGTTTTTAATAATTTGTCGTTATTGGTTACTATATGGTCAGTTTCTCCGTTTACACATCGATGAGTCAACATTTACTTCTCTATGATTTACAGAGATCTTCTGTCAAGTGACGTCACTCATTGTTAAAAGAGACTGACAACATTGTGAATTGACCACTAGTGGTAGGCGTGGCTAATCCGCCAGGCCACCTGGATCTATACTTCATGTGGGAATTTAGAGATACTCTGATAGGTAAATGTGAAATTTCCCACATAACAAAGCCCATTTGATTGAATGTTCTGTTTTGTGACGTTTATGGGTGGGTCAATAACTAGTCGTCAATTGTCCACCAGTTGGGATTAACCAATCCCAATCTGCGTTAGTCCACCAGTTCTCTGTACTGCTGCTGTAACGATTGTTGGTCATTTGTTACTTGACAGAAACAAACTTCTCGAATACAATAAAAAAAGTACATTATTATTTCATTCGACAGAAAAAGTTGCAGGTACGCTCTTAGTGGTCAACAATGGAACTAAGTTATTTTTGGTATGTAGTCACAAATCAAAGCGCGCGGATTTCTCAACAAGGACATTAACAATGTCAAGTTGTTGAGATTTTTTTTTGTAATCTTTGGTATAGGCTTCTGTCAAGTGACGTCACTCATTGTTGAAATTGACAGACAACAGTGTCCATCAGTTGGAATTAACCAATCAGAATGTTTGGTTGTCCACCAGTTCGCTGTGCTGCTATGGTAACTATTGTTTGTCATTTGTTACGTGACAGAAGCCTATAGGTCATTTTACATTCATTTAGAAGCGCATTCTGTGGTTACTTTTAATGTCGAATGATCTTGTTATACTTTACTGGCGAATTTAAGTCAACAGGTACTAGTTAATACTAACATAGGTTTTCAGGTAAAATACACAAAGTAATACTTGACATGGAACTGACTTGTTCTAATGAGCTACAACTACAAATAAGGGCGTTGTATACCCCCTTTGCAGTATCGCCGTCGTCAGGCGAAATTTTATTCACCAACAAGTTATATTGTTGCAACGTCACACCTATCTATGCTTCATGGATCAAATAGGTATCAAATCCACTAATACAGAGCCCTAAGAACTTGGCGTCATATTGACGTCGTATAAACATAATCCGTTCTAAACATATTTTGTCATTATACCGTCATGGAACTCTCGACTAAGTTGATTGTTATATCTGAGAAGAGCTATTCGTGGGCAGTGTGTAAAGGAGGTATAATCGTTACACGCAGATTAACACTAACGATTTGCATGAGAAATACGTGAGGATTATGTATAACTTACTGCGGTATAACGAGTTTGATTAGCTGAGAAGAATTACGTCGATCTTGCTTTCGACAGAATTATTGACAGTTATTCAATTTTTTATTATTATTGAATTTATTGATTTTTTTTACCGAATTATTTCTATTAATTTCTCACATCTTAGGCTGGACACAATTTATAATTCTCATATAAAATGTCGATTGTCAAACGGAAAATACAATATATGTAAATAATTTAATGAATTGATTGAATGCAACTATGGTCATATGGGCTTCTTTCAAGTTTGTTATAATATTGTTGTAATAAGTGGGCAACAATATACCCCGTTCTTTTTAAAATTGAGCTTGTTTGTCCCTCGACTTTTTCTAGTTGCTATGGTTATCTGTTATACTGGCTTGCTCTTGTATTGTCACTCATTGTTGCAAAAAGATTGATAACAATGTACGAATGACATTCTTTGTTTAGTCACCTACTCGATGAATTGCTATTGCAAAGATTGTCAAGTACGGTATACGCACGGTACCAACTGAGTACCGTATACTGACATTGTCGAAAGAGCCAACGCAATCGGATGAGTCGGTTAGTCGTGTAAGTTTATGCTTGGATTATAGTTATCGTAGTTATAATCCAAAAGGTTCATAGCAATTTTGAGGTCTGTATTAGTGATCCGTGAAGAATGTACTTGATTCGTTTGTTACTTGAAAGAAGCCTATCAAACTTATTCGAGTGTTTGCTGTAAAAATCCAAAATAAGTGAGATCTCTTAGTAGAAGACATAGGGTGGATTGCAGAGGCGGAGTTTAAACCCCGGCCCACCTTAGACGCCGTCTAAGTAAGAAATTGCATTGCAGCCACAATACAATTTCTTATTTAGACGGCATACAAGGTAGGCCGTGGTTTAAACGGCCGTCTCTGCAATCCACCCATAGTGTCATTTGGACCATGACACGTTCATTTCCAACATAATAATTATATGATGTATTGGTTTCTAGTCAACTCCAAATATAGACTTGAAACTTGAGATGTTATATTTGGAGATAAGCCAATGGAGGATAGGTTAGGATTTTTACGATATTTCAACAAAAATTTAAGAAATGATATAGCGCTATCAAACCACACTTATATATATATGGCATTGCTCCGGGCTTAACCAAGCATACAGCTAGGGGATGTTCGTAAAGTATGTCACGTACTTAGTGTGGTGGTGAGCGGGGGGGGGGGGGGGGGGGGGTGTTATACTTTGGCGAGTCATTGTGGCACGCTATATAGCTTAGAATTTCTATAACAATACAAACTGTTCAGGCATAATCCTTTTATATTTTGAATTTTATCAAAATTGAAATACCATATTTATTTTTCAATTTCTACAATTGATTATTAACTTGGGCCTGCTGCGCTCCTGTGCTTCAAGATCAACAGAATCACCACTGGATTCAAAACCTAATATCAATTAAATATAAGATATCATTGCTTTTGCGTCAATTCATGCTTTGTCTTTTTCTTCTTCAACTTATTTGTGAATTTAACTTCAGTTTTTATTTATAGTCATTATATTTATGTACATTGAATACTCTGTAGCATAATCTAAAGAGGCTGTTACGGTACTTTTTTTTCTGGAAAAATAATCTCCGGATGTTTTATAATTACTCCTCATGTTTTCAACCGTTACAAATTCTATTCAAAGTTTTATAATAAAAGAATCGAAATATTGCGGAGCTGGATTCACTCGCTTGATTCAGTAATTCGAAACATTGTTTTTTTGTGAAAGAAATCGTCCTGAACTCAAAATCCAATGATTTAAATAAGTAGTAATATATAGTTAAACAAGTCATTTCATTTTCAACTGACTTGTCAATATGCAAAACGGGGTGAAGTGGGGGAATTCAACTACTCACTTTGAAACAACTCATATTGCTCTAGATTATAATGAATGGATATCGGGCATAGCGACGGTTGCTAAGTGATTGTACGAACTGGCTTTTCTCCAGCAGATAATGCAGTCTACAGCAATGTACTGAATGTGTAATATTGATTTCTCTCAATGGATGAGAAGCCAATGTTCACTTGGTGCTTACGTCACGAGTTGAATAGCATTAGTTGGTATCAGTTCTAATGCTTGCTTGGGTGAGATAATTGATGATTATTGGTTGCACGCGAGTAATTGAAATAGTTCGAGAATGTAATAAGTGATTTTAGAACGGTTTCTTCTTCTACGATTGGAGATATCAGTATTTCACCCCACTGAAAATACGTAGATGTAATTATTATCGTTCAAATGGTGTGTGTTCAATGACTGTGTATAATTGTGAATGATAAATCACTATATTGACAATAATTGAATTAATAGTTTGAAAGCGATCTCATAGTCTATACATAATGAAAAATAGTTGATATACCAACATTCAAAGAGATGAAATTGGTTTGAGTCAAAAATACATTTAAAATGCCAAACTCAATGTTTATATACCGTTATTTGATGTTGGAGTGATTAATCATGAATATGAAGCTTGGTGTTTTGATTGATTATATCAGTTCCATGACTGATTCAATATAAATTTTTTTATACAAATATCCGAAGACATGATTTGGAGATGAGTGAAAATGCTCGATATTATTTTATTGGTAATTTAATTAGGAAGTAGACGGGCCAAAAAATTGTGAGACAATTACAACAATTTCTCCAGTTATCTATATATAAGATCATAAGCTATCATTGGAACTAGAACGAACTTAAATTAAGGGAGGAGGCCAGTGAAAATCCCAACTTCTTAAATATACCAACAAAGTGGATGAAAATTCAGTGGATTATCATTTGATGGGCAACAAAAAATAAAAAAAATAATTCAAAATTATTTATCCAAAATTTGCCTTGGAATTAAATTTTTTATGAATTTTCACGAATAGTGATGAAGAAAGCCCTCATTCGAGTAATTATTTTTTTACATTTTTTTTTTTCATTTTAAAATGGAGATAAATGATACAGTAATGAACAACAGTTATCATCCTCTTATATGTGACATACTATCAGTATATTTCAAGATTGTATTCCTCAGCAAATTTTTTGAAACAATACATTTCAAAGGTATTCAAGTTATACAATTATTTGCAATAGTTCCATCAGACATAACTGACAAAGATAACTGTCAATGATTGAGCATGTATTCAAAAATATTCACAAAAAAAATGGATATGTTTCATAAAATATTATAGAAGTTGCATCATTCTCCATATTGTATATTGTCGAAAAAATATATCCCAGAAAATACATTTGCAGATTCGAGTTGAGATTTAGTAAGTCAGTTCCTCATAACTCCTTGCCTGGCATACTAGAAGGCACCAGCCCCATACGTGAGACCCTCATTTTTCTTCAGTTTTTCTTCAGCTCTCAGCATAGCCAGCTTCTTTATATGTCGCATCTTCTCGAAGGCCAATGCTGCACGAACCTGGCTCTTTCCCACCCGTCGTTTGTCTCGTCTCTTCGTCAAGGATGCTGTGGAATGGCCTGGAGAAAGTTTTGCATTTGCCATATTTTCTTTCACTGATGCACTACATCCGTTGTTGAAAACAGAGATGGCTTCCACAACAGCCATGTCGATACGCATTTTAGAGACAAATGTATCTTTCGGACATCTGCGCCAGATGGTACTATGCAAACTTTCGTTTGCGTTCGAAGTCCGTCCGAGTAAGCACCGTTCAAGTAGGGAATCTGACGCAAGGCGCTGATAGACGGGCAGGATCTTGGTCACAACTTTATTTGATAATGGAGTCCCAATGTAATCTTTATGGTTTCCAGGTTTAGAATTATTAGCCAATGCTTTGTTGAAGAAACACCACGTATTCTCGCCTGTTGGACACTTATGGTGCCGCGGATTCAAATCAGTGGACGAACAGTGGTAGAGTGTTGCAAATATTGCGGTCTTCATCTCATTGGTGCTGTGCATATTATTGACAATAGCATTACGATAATACCTAGTCAGAGATTTGATGACGTCAGGTTTCAGGCTTCCATAAGAGCGACCTCCGAGAGTAACTCCTTGACCTTTTTCGTGAGCAATCACATTACGAAGACCAGTGCCAAGTCTCTTCGCAACGTGGTTCAAGCATTCTTCTTTTTCGAAACTAACATCTGGGCCATAAATCTGTTCCTTCACAAGATGGTTGAATGTCTTGGCATCACCGTCAGACAGTAAAGTGGTGTACCGCATTCCGAAGGATTCGGACCTTCGCCACAGCCTATCGGCTGCAGTGACCTCCATCGCAGGAGATGAACCTTCGTAATTTTGTTGACAAGATGACTTGTGGCCGTTGTACCAGACTTGATATTCTGGAGAATCTTCACCCAGTTCCGACTTCCCGATTTCACAGGACTGGCAATACTTCGATAGCACTTCAAAATCTACGACAAATCCTGTAAGTAAATCGATTACCGCAGCGAAACCATACTTGGACGTGAAACCCCTTTTGTGCCAACTACCATCAAAACTCACAGCAATTTCTATCATGGCATCCAGTAGCAACGATGGGTTCAGATTAGCGTACGCTTCTCTCACTGCTCGACGCGCTTCATCCAAAAATGATGTTTGACTAGTGACATCATTGCTATAACTTTTCAAATGGCTCGCGTAGGAGGTTTTGCTCATCGGATTCAATCCCATGATGGTGGAAAATTGTTCAAACCCAGAGTAGCCTTTTCCCATGTGTGTCATAGCTGCTGCGGCTCGCCGATTCACATCGAACCCAGGACGCGATGAACCGGTCGACATACGGGCTGACGTATACACTGATCTATTGATATCTCCACATAGTTCACAGTGAAGTGACAATTTGTGAGCTAATCCAGCTGAGTGCGTCTTAGTAACAGTCAAACTGTGCACTTTACAGATGGAACAAACGCAGTGACTCAATAATTCAGAATATGTATCAATATTTGCTATAATATACTCTACAGTGTTATCAGATGGCATGGTAACAGGATCATCCGCAGTAGCGTACACTGCCTGTATACGCTCACTCTTCTTATTCGGGCCAGTGACAACGGGCGTGGGCTCACGTTCAGAAATATTGTCTGACACTCCAGTACCGGTACTTGTTGAAGGCTGACACTCCTCAACAGTCGAGTTTTGTAGTTCTTCCACACCTGACATGTATTCTGTGTCTGAAGAACTCTCGGAAGCTGCACCTGGGCTTATCGGTATTTCTGCCAGCCCGGGAATAGGCCTAGGCCTACGTTTGCTGTTACTGGGTACAGTTAGCGTACCGGTACATATGCCTACATCTATTTGTCCAGCTATAAGTCAAACAAGCAGTCATAGTTACATAACAATCATATGCCCAACAGATGAGTATTATGAATGAGTATTGTTGTTGTAATTTTAGGCTTACCTGATTCATTCAAAACATCATCCGCTGGCCTAGGGCTGAAAATAGCTCTCTTTTCAGAATTGACCCTAGCAGCATTGGATATTTCTTTCTTTGTTTTCTTTATATACAATTTCTTGTTTTTACCCATTTCATAAATGACTCAAACCAACAGAAATGACAAAAGACTGTAAAACGTGTGAAGTGAAACGCAAGGGAAAAAGTAAAATCTGGAGTTTCGTTCTAGATGGTTCTAGTCTGACAGTTTGAATTTGTGAACCAAAGCTTCTTGGATACTAAAAAGTAAAAACAGTGAAATGATTGCTCAAGCAAGTGGTGATACCTATCAGCAAATACACTAACCTTGGCAACATAAATTGTGGGTGATTCAAAAGTCTGTAATCAACTGAAAATATAGCTACAAAATGGCTTCAAAACAGCGAAATTTGGGCCATGAAACTATACATACAGGGACTATAAATCGAAAATTGATTAGTTGTGGTAGTATTATCAGTAATATGGAGTAAAAAAAGAATTATAAATACATAACAAATTAAATATATGAAAAAAAAAAAAAGTGAAAAAAGTGAAAATTTCACTGGCCTCCTCCCTTAAGTATATGTATTCAAATACATTTCCTAATTAATTCTATCCAATGGTATATTAATTACATTTTTGTTCACGTAAGGGTTTATAGAATGATGGAATATTGATATCTTCATAATCGTATGCTGAATAACCTCTTTTCTCTTCTCTATTTCTTAAAGTTGAAAATAATCGAAGTTCGGGACGGAAACAATGATTCGAAACACAGTTTTCTTACATATCTGTTACTTAAAAAATATCCTCCATGTACGGATTGAATAAATAGTGTCTTGAGATTCTATTCTACTCTACGCGGTCAAGATTAAGATACATTGTGGCAATAAATGATTCAATAAACAATAAATAGATATAAAAAAAAAGATGAATGATATAATAAATAGATTATTAATGGACTAGATTAATGGATTATTGTACTAGATGGAGTACAATATAGAATTGGCTTCGAGAAATAATATTTTATTTCATAGGGTTATTATAAAACGTGGATTGAGTCTTATGAGAACGGTTACAGAATGCTCTTCTCCATAATAACCATATGCAGGACTGTTTTATATTGACTACATGCTAGGACAGCAAAACTGGTACCAGTTAATCAAATGGGTGGAGGTACCGTGTTTGTTTTCTATGTCGACAACAGACTACAAGATCAGTTGTCAAGTTATGGTGGTAAGATAAAGTTCAAGATTACAACAACATACAAACATAACATAACAACACAAAAACATAACATTTTATCATCCCGAGAAGCCTTAAAATGTAGTTTTCTAAAATAATTCGATTTGATTCGAATTTTCGTTCTCGGAAATGTTCATCAAGAAACATCAAAATAATGTATTATTTCAAAATTGATAGTCTTCATCAAAATTTCTAATCATTATGAATGATTATGAATTTAAAAAAAGTACATATAGAATTGATTCAAATTTAAATAATGTTCGGAATAAATTCTGTGTATTCCCTATACCAATGTAGTACGATATAATAATGAAGGAGAGTGATAATCAATTTCGGGCCAGGATTTTATCATAGCTTGTTTCTTTGTGTTCATGTTCAGTTATTTTACTAATCGAAGTTCCATCCCTTACGTCAACAATTATACTTGCTGATTGAAGACGTAACAATTGTTCATCTTATGTTAATTACTTGTAATGATAACTAGAATAACATTTTCACTCAGAAGTCGACATCATGACGTATACAGTTCAATTACTGACTTCATCTAGTAATTACAAGTGATTGTAGAGCGCAATTCTCACGAAATTTTACTCTTTGGGGTGATAATTTTCGAACGATATGAAATATCGAAATTCTTATACAACAGAAACAGAAGTTTGTTTTATGCCTTCTAATGTTAAACGTACAAACTATTCAACTTGAAGTTACCGTACAGAATGTTTAAAAAGTTTTAAAGAAATCTTCCGATTTTTTGCTATAGGCCAACTATAGGAAAACTTTGCTCAATGAAGCTATTAATTTCAATTCATATTATTCTGAAGGTAACTCTATTCCTGAGCCCGAATTCACAAAAGGTCATAACTTTGATCCGTATCAGAGTTATGACCTTTTGTGAATTCGGCCCCTGTAATATAAGAATTTTTATATCTCATATGGTTCCAAAATTGAAACAACAAATTGGTATTTTGCTGAATTATGCTCTCATGCGCTGATACCAGGGGGGCTTCTCATGTCGGCTATCAACAATATGAAATATCATATGTATTCTCTCAAACGGTCACCCATAGTTGCAAAAAACTGATGGCGATATAAATATACAGTTTGTTGGGACAAATATTGTCAGTCATTTGTTATAGGCTTCTGTCACACAACAAATGACAAACAATCGTTACCATAGCAACACGGACACAGCGAACTGGTGGACTACCAAATATTCTGATTGGTCAATTCCAACTGGTGGACATTGTTGTCTGTCTCTTTCAACAATGAGTGACGTCACTTGACAGAAGCCTATACTTGAAAGGATTTCATCAAAGGAAACATATTCCTGAAGAAAAAAAGATGGCAGGCCTACACATTCTGGTGGAAGTTATCTATAGTAGCATTGACGGCCGGTATAAGGAAGCCGTTCAATTGTTTTTCAATGTTTCACTCTAATTATAAAAGAAGCATGTAAATGAACATTGGTTTCAACAATGATATTTGGTATTCGTGATGCATTTGAAAAGAACATCAAATAAAATGATGTGAGTGCGAAGTCTTCTCATTGTTGAAATCAAAGCGTAGTGAAAATGTTGAAATTAAGGTATATCAAGGTAAGCAGTAAACCTTTTTCATCATCAATTATGAAATGTATAACAATTTAAACAATTCGGATAGGGAACATCTCGAAAAATTCTCCATTGTTGGTTTTAGTTTGAACCACAAGAATGTACACGTCTCGAATAAAAAGCTTATATACCATCTATGACTATCAATAACGTAACGGGATAAGCAACATGGCGGTTTCCTTTCGCACCATGCGTATATCAAAGGGATGCCGCCTCACAAATGTTATGATGATTTGCTGGTATTATTGTATATTGATCTATACAAGTGAAAGATGTAATGCAATCTGTGAATCCAGCTCTTTCCAACTGCTTTAAACAATATTGGTATAAATTTCATTTGAATTAGCCAATCTAAATTTAAAATACGTCTGTAAAAGCATTTAGTCCCCTAGTCAAGAGCCCTACTGGTATATTTACGATTTGATAACTGGATAATTACTCATCATCTACGAGAAAGATTAAAATCAATGCAATTGTACAACTATGTACTATATATTGAAATACGAGCCTAATACGTACAATTTGATTTGAAATTGCGAATCTCACAAATGTACACGAAAGCGCGCTGATTCCATCATGGTGAAAACGGCCTAATGTTAAAAGGATAGGACTTATGCCGTGTTGCTTATCCCGTTACGTTATTGATGGTCATAGATACCATTGCTTATGACCTCCTGGATACCGTGGATCCTATGTGAGTGCCCCGATCGACCGTCTCCCTCTTAAACTAGCTCTAACGGTCAGTAGTGTCGACCCCACAACTCTTGTGTTGCAGTAAATAAATGTTCGGAAGTTCTATGATTGCCTTATTTCCTGGAAGCATAGTGCAATTTAAAATTTCATGATTGTATACGAGGTTTGCAATTTGCTGAAAATACTCTCTATCTTTCTCTCTTTTTCTTCTTTTTCATCTTCTAATCTGTTAAAAACCTGAGCTTTACTTGAGCACAGATAGACATCTTTTTCACCGACACAATATAATAACATGGAGCCGATATAGTAGTCTACTCCGATACGTATATACGGTATGTTCACTTCATTTGACCATTGAAATTGATTAAATTAGCCTCGCAGATTTTATAGTTTATATTTTTAAACACTTCACTAGTATACAGATTTCGTTTTTTACAGGCATAACTGTTCAATTCGCACGTCATATTTTTTTGTAGAATAGATTTTTTGTAGATTATCTACAATAATTGGAACTGTTACGTGGGTTCTTCTTTTTTCAACCGCAACAGTGGTAGCAGTAGGGCCTATGCATATATTTTATGTTGCGCGTACCGTATGGCATATAAAATTGTCAAGATGTTTTTTTTTGGCTTAACGATCCTACCAACAGCTAGATAATTTCGGGGTGAAATTGTCAGATTAGTTTTTGTTAGAGAACTCACATGTAAATGTAGATGCTTTACTCAGACCCGGTATTTCCAAGTATAGCTCTAGCTTGGCATTTAAAAGTTGTTATCACTGGTGGTATTTGTTTTCACTATAATCTCAGATAAAATCTAACTGGACTTGGTAATTCCTGGCCTCAGTAGTATAAGTTTAACCACGTATCATCTCGATACCAATTTCATTGATCGAAGTGAGTTTGTGTATGTTTATTGAGAGATGTCACCCGCACACGCGCATAAGTTTACTTTCAACTTGTTTCGACAGTTGGAAGTTTTTCGACCAACGTTTAATTGAGTCTAGCACTTGGAGTTTCTCTAGTTTGATTGACCTAAAGCTTGGAGCTTCTAGACTGTGTAAGTCTAGACTGCAGTTCTAATAAACATGCCATCCATTGAGAGTGTCAGTAAACCAACACAGTCGCTTTGTAAGGATTCACACTCTTCACGTATTACGCATTGTTTCATATATATCAGTCTTTCTAACGTCACTTTCAAAGGTTCATACAATATATTTGTTGTTATCTTTCAAAACATCAATAAATCGCCAGTAAAAAAGTAACAACAGAGGGAGCTATGAAATGTTGTAACGATGTAAAAACAAACTGACCAACAATGGTACATTTAAAATATATGTCATTGTTGAAATATGCGCTTGCTTGTCTGCTACAGCTCATCCCAAGCCCCCTCGTTTATTAATTCCAACTTCTACCAGCAAATACAACTTTATTGTGTAAAAAACACAGCAGCATGTAAAGAATTTTGTCTCTGCAACAGATTCTAATTATCAATAATCATGCAAATCATCTAACGTTGTGTTATATCTAACGTATACTAGCGACACCTATCGCAATGTGTATGCTGTACATGCGCGCATTTGTGTAACTAATCGGCAGCTCAACTTGCAAGGCAGTTAACCACGGTGCAAAGTTGTTGTACAAGATGCTACAATGCTATAAACTAGTCTCCATAGTAATGTTGGCCGCCCTGTGCACTCTGATGTGTTCGACGTCATCCTCTCCCCGTCTGCCCCCAACCTCCCCCCGCTCAGTCAGCGACCTCCTCAGCCGTGACAACACTGGCAACCTGAGTGCGTCCTCATAAGGCGGTGGATCCTCAGTCGGCGTCGTCACACTGCGTCCTTGGAACGGATCTGAGGGGCAGTGCTCCAGAAGAGGACTCGGATAGAAAAGAACCAGGCTACTGGGAGTGTTCCCCGAGGAGCTTCGACATGCACCCAAAGAAGATCTTCTCGTAGTATCACGTTCACTACCAACACCCAGAGAGGTTCTACTGTGACTGTTTCCTAGGCAACCGGCACCCAGCGAGGTTTGACTATTATTATTACCAAGACAACTAGCCAAGGAAGTTCTACTTATACCGTTACCCAAGGAACGCCTGTGCCGACTGTTCTCACTGGTGTTGTTCACAAGGCGGTATTGAGTGGTTGATCGAGATAGTAATGAAGGACGACTTGTAAACAATCCTCCCCACGATCGTCTATTTCTCCCTAACACCATGTCGCACTCGGGTATCATCGGTTCTTGCTCGGATATGTCCGACTGCTGCTCGAGTAAGTTCGGTTCCTGTTCGATTGTGTCAGGTTCTGGCTCGGGAATACCCTGGTCGAGCTCGGGCGTTCTCGAGCCTGCTCGGACCGTGTATGACGAGTACGATGGTGGTAGAGGCTCAGTGGTAGAGTCAGCATTATTGCGCTGGTCCATCAGGAGAGCCTCCGAGTAGGACGGGATGAGAGAGAGATTGTCTCGAATACAGCCTTCTAAATCGCTGTCGATCGTAGAGCCGTGGCTGACATGGAGTTGAGGGGTGGTGGTGGGGCGAGTTGTATAGTTCACTCCAAAAAGTTTAGTAATCTGGGGAAAAGCAGACAGGTCAAAGAACTCGCACTCGTCTCATTTCATTTATGCTAGAAGAGAATTAATAATGCAAAGTGATTACTTTGAATTCTTATTCATCACCACTCGAGCATATCGTTCCCCGATCATTTCTATCAGTATCGATCACTAGCAACAGCACTCGAATTCGAATTGCAAAACATCCAAATATTGTCTCCTCCAACAGTTTATAAAAATTTCTATTGAAGATAAATATATTACAATTTTTACTAGGCGTTGTATGATTATTAATACCTGTATTTTTAGGTGAATCCAAGGAGCTCAACTAAGTTATAAGTAGCATATGCTTGGCAGTATTAGGTAAATGGCCCTTAAGTTTCATTTACAAAACAAAAGGATGTTATCAGAATTGATATTACTGTATGGGATACAAGTCTCTTATGAGTTGAAGTGAATATAGCACAGTGAACACAGTGAAAATGGACGAAAATCTCTACAAAGAAAATACGCAAACATTTTACCTGGTAGTGCACGTGCGCCGTGTTGTACTGCAACACCATCCTCAGCGGCCATGACAGCAGTACACAGCTAGCCAGCCAGAAAACCTTCGAGCCTGAATACCACGGCCTGTTGACCGGATCAGCGTAAGCGACGACAAACTCCTTGAAGGTGGTAACTCCCGCCAAGTCTAGACCCTCGCGCATCTCCATGTAGTCGTCGTAGCGCTCGTGTTCGGCAAAGAAGCGCGCGCGTTGCTCTTCGAACTCTGCAGCCGCCGCCATATTGGCAAACGCGAATCCTGTGTGCATGGTAGACAAACAAACGTGGCGTTGAGCATTTCATTCTTATCCAGGAGAATCTACTAGATATTTCTAAAACTATGAAGGTTTGACTGAGTCAAGTATCATTGAAAAGTTCAGCTAAACTTTGGACGAAGAACGCCAATCTTTTATCCACTTTTGTCAAGTCGCCAAACCCCTTCCTAAACATTTTATAGGTCAATTGACAATTTTCAAGTGAGCCTAGATTGCAATGCGAGGTTGTAACCTCCCTCACTTGCGCTATTCAGTTTCAGCTTCTTGTAATCGTTGTCTGCGCGTGGATTGTGAATAAGGCTATATGTGTTTATCAGAACAAGATACTCAATCGCAGTTCAATCATTCTTGAATATAGTTTGATACTTTTAATCTATTTAGAAAGATGATACTTCAAACAGCCTTGAGGATCGTTTCATACCACAAACATGATCCTCCATATTTGCTTCGTGCAAATATCGTCACTCAAGTCATACCTAATATGCTATTCTGCACAGATGTGATTCTATAAGCACTAATGATTGCGTGATTGGTCGCTATGGCGATCAGGTGACAACTCAAGTGCGTACCTTTGCTGAACCTGATTTTGGTGATCGGACCGCGCACGTCCAACGTCAACACCTTGGAAATGTCTCGCACGCCGCAATAAGTGTGGTGGAATCTAGCGCCGGCCGCGTGCGAGTTGACTCGCTCGTAGTACACTTGTGACGTGGTGTACGCGTCACCATGGCGATAGCGCGTCACTTGTCTTTTGCGTCGCACGTAGTGATAGCACAGCGCCTTCCACCTGAGCACCAAGAACATTTAGAAGGGTCTGTTTTCTTGAAAGCAATTCGCTGTTTTGATTGTAATAACAATGATCGTAACAATAGTAATAGTAAGAACTCTATAAATCCACAATTGTTGATTTAATTTTCACCACCATAATGCGTATACTTAAAACAGAAGAAAAGTGCATCGACACCACGATGTAACATGAATGAAGTGCATACTATTGGATTTCCATCTGGTAATTGTCAAAAAATGTAAAAACAACAATATTTTGACAATATTCTTCAATTATATAAACTAAATATAGGCTGGCTTATTAATCGGCCATCTGGACATCACTTGTGGTGATTTGGAGATAGTCTGATTGGATATTATAAATTAATCATAGTTCAAACAACCCACTTGGTTTGGAATCAAGTTTTGTGACGTTAAAGGGGAGAGGAAAAGAAAAGAGTCAAATTGTCTTCGTCGCGGACAACAAAACTCGAAGTTTTGTCTCCTGGCAAAGACAATTCAATAATCATGTCGAAATGTTGTGTTGGTTTTTTAATTGACAAGTGACAAGTACCAGGGTTCAGAGTTGGCTTTATATCTCGAAACTTTTCAACAGTTTTGTCTTGAGAAATTCTAGCAAAAACTATTGTATATACAGGAAACTGACGGAGTTCGTTGGCGAACACTATAGCCCATAGTCATTCCTGTCCATGTGACAGGCAACTTTTTCTTTTTCGGCTTCAATGTCTCAACTGATGCAGCAGTAATGATCATGATCCAATTGCTAGCTATACTCACGATGTAGTGATACCAACATATTTGATCATAATATTAAGAAGGTGTAAGCAGTTGCATCTTAAAAGCGAAGTATTTCCTGGACAAAATCTTCGTCCAGTTCCACTTGCTACTAGCAAAATATCGCTTTGAGCTGTCGACGCGCCTCTCAACCCCAATATTAATTGATTTCATTTGAACTTTACACGGTTCAACAATGCTATTCAACGCCACCAGCACCACATAGCTACTCGTATCTACATCTAGTTCACAAGGGAGTCCGCTAAATCTCCCCCAGCAATCGATACCTCTGGTTCTGATTTGACCACAAGAGTCCACAAATACCGTCCAAGTTATCAGTATAGGAGTAAGTATACATCTTCCTCATACAATGATGTAGTTAGTTGGTACCAGGACCCTCATTGTGTAACAACTTTTTGTAGCGGTCGAATCCATTTCGACTGGAAACGGGACTGTTTCGATCTGTCGCCATTCTATAGCACTTATTTTCCGATTTCGACTGGAAACCAATTCGACCGTGGTCGAAACAGATACTGCAATGTTTGCGCGCCAGCAACGGGATATTCATGGAATTATAAGTGTAAATAAAATATGTTGTCGTGCGTGTTGAGTGTATGAATGTTGTGGAAAGTGAGAAAATATTGGTAACAGTTGAATAGAGACAATTCACTTGCCATGTCAGTTGCTCTTATATATTTTCCAAGATAAGTGACAAATACTTTTAGGATATGCTATTTTTTGACGTTTTTATCACAGCCTTCTCTATTCAGCCTTATCATTCTTTCTTATAGAGTAATCATCTGAATGAAGAATATAGTTTTCAACCAGGATGTGCATTCAATTAAATTTCAATCTGAATAATTGATTCATCACTCATCATTTTCGGCAATTAAATTAACAAAATTTCAAGTAAACCAGATGAAAGTCATGAAAAAAGCTGCGGTGGCTCAGTCGTTGCATGTGTTTCACTTGAAAATAAGCGATGTCGCAATTTTTCCAACTCCTGTGTATTCGAATAAATGCCCGTTTCCATCGGTGCTACAGAATACCAATTTCGACCGCTGTCGAAACGGAACCAAAGCGATATCGAAATGATTTCGACTAATCAAGTAACGGACAAAAGTTATAGAATAAGGGTCCAGACTGAAAGTTTGACTTCAAGGTCTTGTTGATGCTTGTGAATTACTCACCACACAACTGGCTGTGCTTCTCTCATCTGAGCCACGGTCTCTAAGACGCCACTAATGTCTGCTCGGTACGTCAGCTGGATCCGTGCAGTGCAATGCCAACATTCCACAAGGTACACGAGATACAGCATGGCCATGAAGGCGACAGGTATGTAGATGTATCCGTCGTCGCATGGTGACATCTGGCGCGTGCTTTTGATTGGATACACGGAGAAGTTGATGATGACCTATCAGTGATGAGAACTTGTGAGATAAGTACAGGACATATTGGCAGCAGAGCTCAAAAAAGCATTCTGGTGGCTAATTCAAAGGATCAAGTTTAAGTTCAGGTATGTATTGAAAGTTGCCTATTGATTGCTTTCTCAATATCGCATGGTAATCGAGCATGATTATCAAGAATACATAACTCACTGACGCTTATACTTGTTGCGCTTCCCAAAAGCTGGCCCTTGTATTGATGAAGGTTAGCATTGGAGTAGGAGTTCGAAGAAATCCAACAACTGTTTAGAGATATCATAAAAGTGAATAATTGATCTATTTTCATTTTCTTTTTTCACAATTGTATATTTGATCGTGTTATTCATCGTTTTATTGCATGTATGTCCAAGACATTATCATTATCATCATTTAAATATATATATATATATATATATATATATATATATATATATATATATATATATATATATATATATATATATTTATTCATTTATTTGAATGTATTTTGTGTTTTTATAATAACTTTGACGTGACTCATATCCATGAAGTGGATCCATTGTCAGAAGGAACAAATACATAAATGAATACATAAATGAATAAATAAAAGAAATCCTCTGCACTGTTAACACAGCGGTAACGCACTTGTTTCTTGCGACCAGAAGGTCAGGGTACTGATTGGGCCTAGATTCGACCATCGCCACAGTCCATCATCGCCGAGGTTTTTCGTGACTTCTCTCAGATGAATGCAAAAATGGTTTCTACAATATAGGCCACGACCGCTTCCACACAACTAGCCTTTCCATTGCTCAATAAATCTTCTTCACATCATTCCATTTATCATCCCCACGTCAATAAATATTAGCTTTCATTTCAGTACGTCGCTAAATCCCAATAAAATTAAAGTTATAAATCCCTCACCTCTACAGGCAATCGAACCATTACAACTGTTGTAGTGTCTCATCTACTAGACCATCGATGCAAATGTATCAAAAGATCTATAACTCTCTTTTCAATTTTCATCTATATAATTCAGATATACTGTAATAAGTAATAACATTACACTATACATTCTTCATTTCCATTGAACACATTTTGACATACACAACTCAGAGGTTAGAACCTCTCCAATGATTACTACAAACCAACATGTAATACTATAGGTAGTATCCCATTACAATTATCTCCGTCATTCCCATTAAAATATCAATAGACGAGGAAAAACAGCTATCCGCTGATTCCATTATTGAGGAAAACCATAGCAACCCTGGAATTTGAAACCCTGCTCCAATTCCTATTTCCTTTTGTATATTGTGTTACGATCTCCAAGGGAATATATAGTGGAAATATACGGGAAATGTAAATATTGTCAATTTGATTTAGATTCTCTGAATATGTTTTCAACAAATTCAGCAATAATACACGCTTCACGTGACTGGCTTCATCATTGATGATCGTGTTACTGAAATTGTGTTTACATGTGTTGAATTGTGGAGGTTTGCATCGATGTCGTTCTGATGCGACTGTGAGTCAACATCGACGAGGATTTGAGATGTTTGATTTTGGTTTTGTATTATTGTTTCTTTAAAACTGTTGTAGGATGCATACAATGTACTACATCAAGATGCATTGAGGGTTGCTTTGGTTTGCCGTTGGTCTGGTTGATAAAGAAGCGGCAAACCAACGCAATATACTCAATGCATCTTGATGTATACACACTTGTCATCAGAGAATAAGTTTATTTTTGTTCTGTGACGAAGTGGAAGAAAGAAGATTCAGGGCATCATATGATCAAATATTGATTAGACAGCGTTAAAATGATGAATGAAGATGTGTTAATTCTGCCAATTATTCATTTAAGGTGCAAAAGTATCATGGATATTTTATTTTATATTAACAAGGTTTAAAGTCCTCTAATATTATTGTCGCTCAATCAATAAATTTAGTTTTCGTAAAAAAAAGCCTTGGTGGATTATTCCACCTTATTCCTTTATTCGCTTTCCATAAGCGATTATTACCGGATTAATTTATTCTTACCCTTAAGTGTTTCATTGCTATTTTTGTACCTCAATCACTAATTAGTTTAATTATCACATTTTTGTGTTTCGTGAGCCATGAATCTATCGTTTTATCCACCCAGACCAGGCTTTTGTGCCTCTCTCGAAGCCCGTGAAGTGAATGATTATTTTACTAATTGGTATAATTAGTTTTCTGCTACATAATTGTTTTTGTATAATTGGGTCTGTACGTCTGTTGTTGAAAATTTTAAATCTCGTTCTCAGTATTCGCTTGATGTTTTATCTGAGTTAGGACTATATCTTATGTCTATGAATTATATTGATTGAATAGATGAGCAAGGGCGAAAACTTCCATTGTGTCCAAATTGGGTATTTCTCTCTTGTTTTTTCACTTGTTTGTTTATTGTGCAAGTTATCCACAGGTCGCAAGGGAAATACCAATCCAAATGAAAGTTTTCATAGGCTTAGTCATCTTGAAACTTGTAACTGTAAACTTATATATATATATATATATATATATATATATATATATATATATATATATATATATATATATATGAATACATATTTATATTCAAGGGGTTTTGGGGGTCGAGTTTATTCTGAGATACTGATGATTGCAATTTTGTAATTATCTTTAAGAAGCGTATGGTGATAAAAGAGAAACACATTTTTTCTCTGGAAATTTTTCAATTCTTATTGTTTGTAAGGATAATGATGACTGTGAGTTCAGCAAGTATCAATCGGAAAAGCGATTGTAGACGAGATATTCCACCAATTTCATCGTTTTCATTTGATACTTTCGAGCCAGCTAGCATGTACAGAGTTTTTGTGGCGATTACTATTCATGGTGTTCACGATTTTCGTAGTGCATGTCTTGTTTTATGAAACAGTCTGTTACTATTCGTTCTTTATTGACTGTACGGAAAATATTGATTCAATTTTCAAGTTTTATGACGTAATAAAAAATGTTTTCTCTCACAAGTTTCACCCGTCTCACAAATGTGAAGCTTACACCATATGTGTCAATAACTTTACTGTTGTAGGCAAAATGGCTTAGTTTCGATGATATCATCTGCAGTCACCACCAACTTTATACTCCTTTATACTCGAGTGAAGCACAACCACTGACCATAAGCTGAGTCTTCTGTCAATCTTGTCATCTGGTGATGGTTATATAACTGTCAATGTTTGTTCAGTGATTTACAGGTATTTATAGAGGACATGGTGGGTGAGTCTGATTTTTATTTGGGTGATAACTTTTGAACCGTTTGAGATACAAAAATGTCGATATAGGAGAGCACATATATTTTTAATACCTCCAAAATGACGTGAATTGAAATCATCAGCCATAAATTCTGACATTTTCACAGGTAAATGGCTGAGAAATGTGTTTTAAAGGGACATGTAAAAATGCAATACAATTTGAATATAGTTTTCACTCCCAGACTATATTTTGAAATATTATACAAGGTATATGTTTTTCAATATTGGAATTATGGGACTAATTAGAAATACGTAATTTACCTTCAAAATGAAACACATTAAAATGATCAACTTGGAATTCTAAAATTTTCATACGCTTACAAAACTAAATATATGTGTATTTTCCAGTTGTGTAGACTACATGTAATAATTATATCATATAACTTGAGAAGTACTTACGGACACCATCTTGAAGCTATGAGAAATTGGCGTCTCAGTTGAATTATAATGTTAATATCTCATTCCTTTACAAAGTTATCACAAAAACTGATACAGTATTTTATCGGTCGACTCTGATGTGGTCTTAAATAAGCTCTTACGTCAACTTACAACGTGCTGTGTACGTAATACAGTATAAATACATTTACAACCCGCAAACCATTGTGGTTCTCGTACATTTATCACATGAATAACACTAGTCTTATTCACCGTTATACACTCTGTTTTATCCAGCCTCATATTTCGTACACATAACTATAATATATTGCTGTCACGTTGTACTCTAAAGGATTATGTTCGCTGAATGGTATGATATTCACACGTTGTTGAATGAGTTATATTATTGGTTATTTACCACACGGGGTGGAAAGAGCGTCATGTCCGAACAATGCTACATTGTCACCCTTAATGTTAACCGAAGCACAATTTGAATTCTTGTATTTTTTAAAAAATATGGGAATATTGTTTAGCTTTTTTCATTTAGATGAGGAAGGTTTGGAATTGATACCATTACTTAACAACACAATTTTGTGTAGGTGGTATTATTTTCAACCTATTGGTGGTTCAAATGATCCGGCGATCTGGGCTGGGAGAGAAATTGGTGGAGGTGCCGGTTTCATCACGACCGTATATACATGGGGTGTAGATAAATAAGCATGTTTAAACATGCAGAAAGAAAATTTTCACGTGAGTCAAGTCTTTTGAGAAGCGTAAAAATGAAAAGAAAACTATATACGTCAACGAGTCTCACAAAATGATTGGATATGTTGTGAACCGGGAACTAACTGTGTATAGTACTTTCTATACGATCAGTGGTGCAAACGTTTTCCGTGAAAAACTGTGTTTTTAAAGTCTTACTTCATCATTTTACGAGAAACTGATCCCTGAATGATTTGTGTAGTACACGGTGAGTGTGGTAAAAAAACTCGTTCTCATGCACTAAATAATCGTGTAATTCAATATGACTATATATATATATATATATATATATATATATATATATATATATATATATATATATATATATATATATATATATATATATATATATATATGTGTATATATATATATATATATATATATATATATATATATATATATATATATATATATATATATATATATATATATACTAAACTTGGTTTTAATCTACACAAATCGATTATGTTTCGCGAGATTTAATAACATGATGTATATTGATGTAGTCAGAGAGTTCGGATTGAGAAGACTCGAGTTATGAAATTGAATATGTAAAGTTTGATATGATATTGACAGTAAGTGAACAAACAAAACATTGTTGATGTGATTGAAAAACCATCTTCGGATAGGAGTCTATCGTCATAGACATTGACGTCAAGATCCGTAATAAAAAATTGAGACCTGTCTCTTGACATTATCCCAAGCATTTATAATGACGTGTTTTATTTACGATGAAAATGAGATGGTGAAAAGAGGGCGTGCCTTTGAGAATATGTTGAACAATCGTATTTCATTGCAAGTATAAATATAACAAGCTGTGGGGTGGTTAATTTTTTAAAATTTGTTAGTACCTCAAACCACATTGCAAGCATGATCACATCGATCATAAAAACCTACAATATTATTGATATTAATAGAAAAGATAACTTCATCTTCTATAGAAAACATTTCAATGAATTGTTCAAACCTTATGGTTATTAAATTTTAAAACTTTGTCTAATACATTTTTAATCAAGTAATTTTCTCAGTAAGAATGCAGAACTCTTTTGAAATCTTTTTCAAAAATTATTCTACTAGGACGTGAAAACAAGATAACGAAAAAAGAAAGAAGAAAGAAAGAGTTTGGGCGAAGAATGGAAGAATCTTCTTAATTAAAAAACACAGCTTTGTCTTCTTTCAGGTCTTGCAGTATCAAATTCTCAGAGCCGGTAAAACAGTACTTCCTTCCGTAGCTATCCTCTTTTCTTTACTTTATTACTTTACCTTCCTGCCGTAGGTATGTTACTTTATCGACGTAACATGAAATGCTCCGAGCGATCGTCTACTCTATGATCTTCTATTACCAGTCATGTGTCCCGAGCCTTTAACAATAATCTGTTTGTCTCTACGCGAAGGAAACTACTCTTCTTCTATCTCTTTTGTTCTGCGCGTAATTGTGAGTTCACGCAAGAAATTTCAATGCTAGTCTTAGTCTTACAGTGTTCGGAATTGAAAAACCCTGAGTAAACGTACAGAGGTCAAAATTGCAGTAAGACTTAGTCACTTAGAATTTTAGATAGAATATGGGGTTAGACTTAGGCCTATGTGTAATTCAAATCTTGCAATGTTGAATCCTGGAAAGTTGACCAGAAGGAGATCAGTACATAGATGAAACATGATTGCTTAGGAGACAGCATCAATAATTTCTAATATTTCAGGTCTTCAGAAGTTAAGATATATCCAGCGTAAAAATGGCCACGTATATGTATATAATACATTAATACCTCAAACTTGATGACGTTCGTCAATAAAAACTATACTTCTTAATGCCACGATGCCACGATGCTAATCCTGGTTCAACAGCGAATATTAATTGGCATCCAAAGATTCAACAGAGAAAGAACGTGTGAACAGGTCTCAACATTTTTCACTGCAGGCCACGATTACCCGTTTCATACATCTTCCAGCATTGACGGTCGGATGTGACGAACACGCGTGTAGAACGAAGGAAACACTACAGACAAAAGAAGTCTTACAACTGATTGTACCAAATAAAATAATTAAAAATTCCGTTATTATTATTAAAACAATTATTGAGTTCATTATTGGCTTATAATAGTATATTCAAATATTTATCATGGTTAATAATTCAGTATTTCAAAAATATTGTTGAAACTCTTCTGCTTTTGTATATTTGTATACTATGAATTTTGAATATTTTGTATAATCAGGTTCCAATATAAATGATATATATTTCAAAAAGGAATAAATATACTGTTTTACTAAAGAAGTATACCCAACCTCACGAAAAATTGAACTTTTTATATAATTTAAGAGTTCTTCTATATTCAAATAAGTTATTGTAAATTGTTATAAATGAAGTTTTTGAAAGTTAATTGAAAAGAAAAAAATTCAAGTGATTGTTTCTGAAAGTTGAATACAGTACGAGATTGTTTTGTTCCAGTTGAAATGCATTCAACTATTCAAGTCTTGCACAAATAAAACTGAATAAGTGAGAAGAATTGTACAAATAATAGAGAAGTGGTTGTGTAACTAGAACGATGGAACAAATGAATAGAATTACAAATAAACTTGAATAATAAATTCTATAAGCTCAGTTGGCCATGGTTTTATTGAATGAAAATTACTAGTATCGTCTCAATTATTTCTATTTTGGATGTAAAGTTTGTGTAAATTCAGTCATAACATAGAGATGAAAAAAAATATATCCATAATATATATATATATAAATATATATATATATATATATATATATATATATATATATATATATATATATATATATATATATATATATATATATAATCTCTATGGTATTATAAACTCGTTATAAAACTCATATGGCAATAGAAACTGCCGAGGAGTTCATTCTAGAGTTTAAAATAGCTTATATAAGTTATTCGAAATGTTTTATATTATATAAAATGAATCAAAAAGGGTGACAAAATGATCACGACGAGGGTGTCGAGAAATAATGAGAAATGTCAGATGTAAAATATAACAAGCAAGTCTTATCCACCCAATCAACTCGTCCAATTAACACTTCAGTAATAAAACATCTTGCAAGAGAATTTTAATATATTATTGCTGTACTTTTATGAATAAAATTAGCATTCATTTTTTTCAATTCCCTCTTTCATTTTCCCTAGAGTTCCGTCATTCCTGTATTCCTTGCACGGAGCACAATATAAGGGAATAAAAGACGACGGCATTCTTTAATACAAGACGTGCCCTTACGTCATGCACGGCCTTCTAAAGACAGGAGCTGCGTGGCCTGGTTCTTTGAGGTGCAAAGAGCTTACAGTAATGTGATACGAGTAATCCTTGCGCGTCTTCAAGCTTGGTCAGACTCTACAAGGCTGTGAATCTTATAGAAAACTTGAAGGAAAGTTGGCACAGAATATCTGCTCATTCTTGTATTCAAGAAAGAGCATCTTCTATACCAACATAACAAACTCAAATATCACCGTTATATTTGTATAGACTTGTATTCATGAAAGAAGAAGGACGTCTTCTCAGTATAATTATGAAAATTCGACAATTACATAATAAAGCTGCAACTTTGAAAATTTTGCGCTTTTGACTCTTGCAGTTGCGTTTACTATCGTAAACTTGAACTGACAAATGATAATGCCCTAAATATACTACCACTGTATAAATATAATTGATATATTTGTGTATGTTGTGTTGTTAGACGACCTTCTACATTCATGGACACAAGTGTGCCAGTGGTGTATTCCCAAAACAACAGTATCGAAGCTGTCCAATATTATAGAATGGTGTAAAACCTGAAACTAACATTTGTTTTTGGGGGAGGAGGCAGTGTCTCCAATAAATAACCCAGAAGAGCGATCAGCTATGAGCTTAGGGCATCCCCAGTCTCGGTGGGGCAAAAAGTTAGCGCCAGGGTGTTTTTACAGTTCTAGATGAATATAACAAGTACAACAAGTACAAAGTACAAGTATAACAGTACAAGGTACCAATTCAACAAATACATCATCTGATGCCGACAATATCTGCCGGAAATTCAAATGAGTCAAATTTTATAATGACAAATGTTGAAAGATCACTTGTAACAGTAACACTTGGAATTTTTGCCATCGAATCATACCTCACAGTGTACCGTTACATAGAATAAACTCGTGACATAACGTGGATGTTCATTATGGATTGATATTATTTAAACAAATTCTTCTCTGAATGGTGTGAAGAAAGTTCACTATAGTGATATGTTCATCCGAGAAGTCAATGCGATCGCTTATGTAAGAAAATTGACATTGAAAATGCTACGCTACTGTGGGTGTACCCCTCTAAAAAGGTGACCGAAATTTTATCGTTTTGAATCCATTGAAACTGACAAAATTGAAAATTGAAATTTTTTATCATTGTATTATCAAGTTACAGTTTGATTACCTTTGAACTTTGAAGAGTTGAATGTTTTTTAATGCGTGTGTATATCATTTGACAAAAATATATGAAATATGAAGTATCATTAAAAAAGTTATCTGGGCCCTCTTATTCTCCGAAATTACTCCTATCTGCGCTACCTACACCTATGGGTTCTTTGATAGGCCTAGATTCCTACATTCTCAGTATGATTTACCAGAATTATTCTCTTATTTACCTAACTTATTGAGCAAAATTCCACTGTCAATATTGGTCTACTGTATGAATCAGTATTCCATTCTCTTGAAATAATAAAGTCATGATTATGTGAAGAGTCGAGTAACTTGGCTGGTGAAATCATGAATCATTACGTCAAGCGGACATTGAAGCCTCATGATTGAACAATCAGAGATGATATAAATTCACAGTTGGATGTACATAAGATGGGGTAAGTTAGAAACAACAATCTTCCCATAAACATACGATACCCTTCTGGAAACGGCTGTATTGTTGAACCAGATTCAATAATTCGATACAGATTCAATTAAATTGAATCAATTAAAAGAAAAATCAGATTCGATACAGGCGTAGTACTGCCTCATCGACTCTTATTGAACTAATCATCATCTTACAAATAACTGCACATTGTGAATAGTTATAACTTGCAGTTATATAATATTAACAAGCAGAAGGCCATTGTGAGGAGACTTTTATCATATCATTTTGTACAATTTTGATTAACAGAAGACTTGTTGAATATATATAGTATATAAATGTATAATACATATATATATATATATATATATATATATATATATATATATATATATATATATATATATATATTTATATATATATATATATATATATATATATATATATATATATATATATATATATATACATAATTGAAATTCAAGTATGGTGTGCAGTACAACATTGTCGTACAACATTGTCGTACAAGATTGTGCGAGGCATGCACACACTGCAGTCAAGTGCGAGTGCAACATGTATAGTGAGATATATGCATGATGGGTGTGAGAGAGAAGGAGCGATATGTGTGATGTGAGATGGAAGTAGAGAAGCGTGAAGGATGATTCTATTGTCTCAGCAGAGAGTGAAAGAGAAGAGGACACTATCATCAGCGGAGGGAACTGAACAAGTGGCAGTAAAGCATCCGCTGCTCAGTGATTACAAAGGAATGCGAGAGGATTAGAACTAACTAATAAGAACTAAGAAATGACGGAAAAACGAAGGATGATGTCAAGAATGAGTGCCAAGTGCCGACAAATAAGGGTGCTAACGAAAAAGAGATTCTTAAAGTGTTGCAGGAAGGTTCTTATCAAGGACGGTGATTTCGTTGAGGGTGAAAGTGCGACCAACCAAGGATTGTGCTTAGGGATGAGAGTGATATTGTCGAAGATGGTAGTGCTATGGAACCGTATAGAACATAAAAAGGACAGTATTAAGGGAGGAATGCTCCCTAAAAACGGTTTCAACGGAAAATATAATAAGCATCCATGGATGGTCCAAACGAAAGGATTTATATAGGTACTGTACGTGACATGTAGGTGTTATAGCTATAGACAAGCGACAAAATCTAACGATAAGGACGGTGCTAATAAAGGATGATTAAAAAAACAACCAAAATGGTGCTGAAGATCGATCGACGGTGCAAACGAAGGTCATATACAAATCAACCAAGGATAGTGATCACGATAGAAGGTAAGTGCTGATAAAGGAAGAATGGTACTTTACAACTGAGGATGGTGCTAACGATCAAGGGACGGTGCTAACAGCGATGAAGGATGGGCGCTATCTACATACGGGCGGGCAGACGGATGAGCATAATGAAGGACGCCGGACGGTTGACCTCATCGTGCTGACCTTGGTGACCTCTGTCAGGCGACACCATGTGACCGCTCCGAGACATCCTGCGATCAGGAGAGTCAGGATCAAGCACTTCCAGTTGGCTTCTCGCTGTAATGCTCCGCACACCGTTTGAGGATCTGCGCGTTGCTGCAAAAGACATGGGATAGACGAGTGTAAGTGGTAGGTTGGAATAGAGAGAGTTGTTCAATTATTTCGATTGGTTTCTCAAAGCAATTCATAACACCATATATATATATATATATATATATATATATATATATATATATATATATATATATATATATATATATTTATATATATATATATATATTTATATATATATAAATAAATATATATATATATATATATATATATATACATATATATATATATATATATATATATATATATTTATATATATATATATATATATATATATATATATATATTTATATATATATATATATAAATAAATATATGTATATATACATATATATATATATATATATATATATATATATATATATATATTTATATATATATATATATATATACATATATATATATATATATATATATATATATATATATATATATATATATATATATATATATATATATATATATAAGTTAATAATAAGTTTTAATAATATAAGTTATTATGTATAAGTTATATATATATTACATATATATATATATATATATATATATATATATATATATATATATATACACATTCATATGTAAGCAAGACAATTATTTTTCCATATTTATTTCTTCCCTGAAACTTAATTCAATAGATGTGTTGTACTTATATATATATATATATATATATATATATATATATATATATATATATATATATATATATATATACATACACACATACATATATGTACAAATAAATTCATATAAATGAACATATAAATATATACAATATAATATAAATACATATAAATATATATATATATATATATATATATATATATATATATATATATATATATACACTCATATGTAATCAATGTATAGACATGAAGAACCTCTTCATATTTATTTCTCTCCCAAAAATGTATCCAATAGATGTGTTTCTCTGATATTTATTCAGGAACAATTTTGTTCAAGAACCAGTGTGATATCCACTAGGACAAGTTTTCAGACTGAATTTTCAGAATTCAAAAACAACTGCTATTTTCAGAGAGAGAGAGGAAAACAAAATAATTGTGGTTGGCAAGTTATGTGAGAGAGGCTTGGAAGGGACAAGGGGATGCACCCCTGAGCCCGAGGGTGATAAATCTTCCCTCACATTCATTAAAAAAAAGCGGAGAATAATTAAATATGAGTCTGCTTGTCATTGTAATTTGTATTCCATTTTGGAGAAATTGTAACGAAATAAAAGATTCATCTTCTGGAATGGCGTAGGTTATACATTGTCAAAAGTATGTATATATATATATATATATATATATATATATATATATATATATATATATATATATATATATATATATATATATATATATATATATATATATATAGCTATATATAAGCTTATACAGCGTGTGCTTTCTTTATGTAGAACTTTTCCATATTTGACATTCACGGCCTTCAAATGAGATTCATAAATAGGCTTACATAGATTGGGAAGTTTGCATACAAAGTTGAAAATTTGAAGATGAAATACAATATTATTAATATTTTTTCTGACGATTGATTCAAGGAGCATTTAATGATAAAAACTTAGAGAATTTTATGGTGGTCTTGTTATGGTTATTTTATTTTTAATGATAACAGCTTGATATACATTATCTCACGAACAATATAAAATCTGCAAAGTTGTTCGTACAAAGTTGTTCGATCATGTACAGTGTCTATAGTATATGAATAGATAAGATTTAACCTTTATCTATAGTGTAAAAAGCATCAGTTTCATATGCTTATTTTTAGTGAGTCATTGAAGACATATGGTCCCACATAGAAAATATGAATTATCAAAAAAGACATATTTTCATCACGGGATGATGTGATTCGAGTGCAAAGTTTAAGCAATGGTTGAATTTGTAGATTACATTTTGTCATTTTCAAATCAAAAACTGTATTTCAAATTTGTCATTGTCATTTCCAAATTAGTCATACTCGTTAATTGCTAGCCCATCTTTTATGATCTTAAGAATGAAGTAAATGTATTAGAATTGATAAATAAAGACGAATTTCGATCATTTGAGTGTAGGCCTATTTCAATACGTCAATGGAGAGCGTGAAAATTGTAAAAATAATGGCACTTCCACCTATGTATATGCACGATATCGGCTCCTCCACTAAAGGAACTATCTAAAGGAATCTCTTAAGTAGGCCCACCGTATTTCAGAATTGGATTATGAATTGTGAATATAAGATGGTCAGAGGTTATTTCATCATATTTTCAGAGACTTTTTGAAGATATTTAAAAAAAATGATGATATATACCAACATGGAGAAGTATGCATTTTTGACACTTATAGATATCATGCTTTCATGGCTGTGAAGATTTGCTTATACACGAGTATGAAATTCGCAATATATATTAAAATAGAACAAAGAAAATCTTGCATATCGTCAATTCTCTTCATTATCTTCTATTCATCGTCTATTATTCTTCTTCGTCTGATGTTCTTGGAAAAACATCATTTTCCTTCAAAGCAATTCGAATCGAATCCGCTAGAAAATATATACATTTTTTTTTATTTTATTTTCCAAATTATATAGATGATATTTCTTCCACACTGACAAATGAGCATACATGAGAGGACATGAAAGTAATGTTGAAGTAATGGTTCAATTAGTTGAAAATCTCTTCACATATAAGTTCTGATTATTTTTCTGTTCAGATATTGATGAGAAAAGAGATTCCAATTTTGGTAACTAATGGCAGGTCAATCTTTTTCTCTATTACCTCAGCTATATACATCTCAATACCCCACATTGAAGATACGAATATGAGAGATTAAATAGGAGGTCTTCAATATGCATATAAAGACGCACTGATGAACACTATGTACTGTCCGCTATGTACAGTACGTATACAAGGAATTACGCTGTTTTCATCCTGTCGTATATAATAAGCTCCTCGTCTTTCTGTAGGCGCCTGCACGTTATGCAACGTTCAGTACACACACGTATGACAGGGAGACTAATGTGAAGGACGTGGCTAGTCGAGTGAAAGACTCAGTGCCATCAAAGCTCTGATGATGACGTCACAGGCGTGTTAAACCAATCAGCTGAATATAACACGATCAAGCCTAATGTGTTTACTCGCTTTCACAGATAAGAGCCAACAGAGAAAATATCGTCGATTTATCGTTCGACTTATAGCTCGATTTATCGTTCGACTTATAGCTCGATTTATCGTTCGATTTATAGCTCGATTTATAACTCGATTTACCGTATGATATATAGTTGAATGAAGACATCGATTTTCGTTCAATGTATCGGACGATTTATTTATCTCACTCATCAAAATGTATTCATAACATAATGACATCTTAATTTTGCCTGGCTGAAAGTTAGTTCATCATTCTAATTTTATATGTAGGGCTACTTACTTCTTGAATATATTTTGGTGTTTATTCTGACTTCAAGATGAATTCAAGTCTTAGTGGAGGAAGGGTTGGATTGAACCGTTCCAGAAACGCAAAAGATTATTATAAAAAAAACACACACACCGAATGTTTGAGTAAAAAATATGAAGTCAAGGTGAAATGCAGTGAATTGGAATATTTTCGTAAATTCGATAGTTTAAAAAGTTTTAATATATATTTTCACCACACAGAATTCATTTTCCACGAAAAAGGAAGGTCTTCTACCAACGCAACATACATAAATATCACCGTTATATTTGTTCAACTGATTAAAAGGCCCGTTTTCATGGCTCGCGGCAGGCGGCAGGCGGCAGGCGTTTTTTCTCCTGGCCAATCAGAATGAATGAAATCCCTACCGCTTGCACTTGTTGCTCTCTACCGTGAGACATGGAATAAATTTAACTTTGGAAAAAAACGCCGCGGTTAAATACCCTCACTCATACAAGTGGTCATACAAGTGGTAGGGTTATGTCGGAATATTACTTCCAAAACAGTACTTTTCAGATATACACCATGATGGTTCTTGCGTGCCACGTAATACGATACTAAAAATCACTTGACCGCCTGAATTAAACAAGAATTACATATTTAAATAAATTGGACAAATCTCGAAGTGAGTGTGAAGAAACGCGACTTTGTGAACAGGGCAGACGGCAGGCGTTTTTTTAACCACTTGCCGCCTGCCGCCTGCCGCGAGCTATGAAAACGGTCCTTAATTCTGAGTTTCATTGATATTTCAGGACGCGATTCTCAATTAGAAACACGACTACATCTCTCAAAAGCGTCAAGTGTTCAAAGCTTGTGTGAGATTCTCCACAATTAGCGGAAATTCCACATTTATTCAGTTGGCGAACGACCTCCTCTCTTGGCTACAACTTACAAATATATATAAGATGAAATGAAAGCCAGTAATAAAAATATACATTGTTTTTCTACTGGCACTTTACTCGAACAGAGACCATCTTGATAATAACCAAGATAAATCAAACATAATTAAATCATGGACTGTAATAATGGTGAGACTTCCACCTCACTCATGATTATATTCAAATAAAAAATAAAAATTAAAAGCAGTTAACAAGAAAAAGAAATCCATGGTGAATCTAATTCTCACATTTTTATCAGCTGCTAATCCTGTGGGGTATATATTGCAGTAATTGGAAACTCAATTAAAGTTATCGGTACACTCGTTCATTTCTGCATTTCATTTTTCGAACAATTATAACCTTATAGTCATAGCATTTTTATTCATAGCAGTATAAGTATAGTAACTCACTCTCAGATTTGAATGAATCCATTTCTAATTTTAAAGGCATTAATATACCTTAGATTTAACACGATGAAGTTAATACTATTCTTCTGATGTTGCAACTAGTGGTATGAAATATGTTTTTACGGAAGTTTGAATTCGAACCTGAAAAAAATCTACGTATATTTTATCGCTGATTTTCTCATAGACTGTACGTGAAATGCATACTCATGTGATTGTCATACATAGATTGTCTGCTAATTTCAGTGCGAAAATGTCAGCGCATTTACTTCAGCAGGCGTGTAGGAACTTTGATTTGTGTGTGTGGGGGGGAAGGAGTGGACGTGGGGAAAGGGAAACATAATTGTAAAACAAAATGTAATATAAATCTAGGATTTCTCGTAGATACTCTTGCAGCTGATGGGAGCGGAAAATTATAGCCTTTTATTGTCCTCTGGCCATCTCAGAAGCATGTGCTCAACCAATGTTGGCGTGTTTTCTGACGAAAGTAAGTGAATTGTGAGGGTGTTAAGTCATATAGAGTGTGTGTGTGAGAGAGAGAGAGAGAGAGAGGGGGAGGTTATCTGTGTGGGCGTCGTACCCCTCTCCCCTTTCTGTGCGCCTGTATTCCAAGATGCATTTTCATGTGGCTTCATCGACTACTTCTTGTGACAGCATGGTGTTTTTATCTTCTATACTGTTGAAACATTCCTTTTTTATGACTTGTAATGAAACAATAGTTTTTCACCAGTATCTTACCTTATTCACGTATTCACTCAATTTGAAATACATGTTGTGTTTAACCTTATTTAAAAAAGGACGAGTCTCTATTTCTATTGATGAAGATATTGACTGTATATATATATATATATATATATATATATATATATATATATATATATATATATATATATATATACGTCTTTGCAACTGTTTGTGTATTTTGAACTTGTTTTTCTGGCCAAGTACTTCCATACGAGAGAAGCCTCGTATATCATCTGCGTTTATTACGTAACGTGTGGTTTCACTGTTTGCGTATTCGTAAGGCTATCGCATGTATATTTCATTTTTAATTTAGTTGATTATCGTCCACCTCTAATTCTCTTTACTGCATGCGGTAATATGTGACATGTGAAGACTTCTATCTAGTCGACTCGGATGTCTCTCTTTCTGTTGTGTGGATGTGTATAGGTATTGGATATGCTTTGGTACTTGAGTGAGAAGGATAGAGTCGAATTATGAGTGACCGAATAAAAATGATATTTCACCAAGTCGACTCTGAACGCTGTCAATTAAGAGGAAATGTGACACAATTAGTTCGCACAGTCGACCGGAATCCGTTTTGATTTCAATTTGTATTGCGCCATCATTAAAATATTTGAAACACTTGAGCAATAAATTACATCTAAACTTTGAGAATATTCACACTTATATCAACATACATGAAAAAATTGAAATTTTTGGCTTTCCTACGTAGAACAATATGAAAAGATCTCAATTCATATATCATAATTAAATGAACATTATTTTAATATATATATATATATATATATATATATATATATATATATATATATATATATATATATATATATATATATATATATGATGTATATATATATGTATATATATATATATATATATATATATATATATATATATTTATATATATATATATATATATATATATATATATATATATATGTATATATATAAATATATATATATATATATATATATATATATATATATATATATATATATATATATATATAATTATTTAAATGGTTTATATATTTTCCATATCATATTAATTACGAATAGAAACATGCATACGATAGGAAATTTTTTGAATAATACGTGAATATATATATTAAACATGAGAGACAAAACTAAAGTCCATGAATTCATTGACAGTAGTTAGTGGTGGAAGTGCCGTGTTAAAACGGAAATTGATAGTAACAGTTGTGGCTTCTGAAAACCGATTAGCTGATTAAACGTTTATATGCTCCTCAAAATAAGCGTTTGAACGTTCGAAAACTTGAATAAGTACTCATTTGAATATTCGGAGGATATACAAATTCAATCCTTGATAATTCTTAGTCGAACCAGTGTTTTCAGTTGGAAGATCGAAGGAGACATTTTTATCTTTATTAGTGAGTCAAATTAATGTTAGGATGGTAACGATGAAATGTTCATAATCAGATCTGAACAATATGTCTCTAGTCTGGATCTCGTTGTTTTGACAGTTGAAGCATTTGTCTATTTATGGCTGAAGATTTATAATAAAATCGTCAATGTATATTATTTGGAGGCGCTGATAACCAAGCCATTGAGCGCCTCAAAACAACACTAACTAACTAACAATATTATTTGGGTAAATTTATGTTCACTTTTAACGTTTAATTTTGTGTGGAAATATGTAAAACTTAAAACGCATTACAATCTGTTCGAACTTTCAAAACGTTTCTGCCCTTTCAACTCGACGGCTCGATCCGGAGACAAAGTTGCAATGCACCTCTTCGTGCACCTCTTAATTATTCACTTGACACTGATTTGTGGTCATTGTTCTAACGGTGTCATGACGGTTATTGCGCAGCAGTTCGCCTTTCCGGCACCACCCGAGGACATGGTCAATGATTTCATTCTCCTTGTAGCCTGGATGGCGGCAACGGTTGCCCTCGAGTAACCGTCCGGGAACGGCTCAAACGTTGAAAAACATTTGAATACAAGTTTTCCGTCATAAGAATGAAAGGCGACGTTTAGAATAAACTCACAATTTTGATTTTGGGGTATCACAGAAAGCTTCAACTCTTTTGCATTTTGGAGTAAGTATCGCCCACCCCTCAAAAAGGCGTTGTTTCGGCGCGCTTCTAAAATCTTGAAAAAATAAATAAACAAGGATGAAGTTTCTGAAATAAAATATAGAAAATGAATCCTAAACCACATTATTTTAATACAAATAATAGGAAAATCTATATAAAAAAAACGTCATTCCTGATACTTATAAAACGGAAGATTTATTATTTGAATATATTATCTGAATTTATTCATGAATGTTTTTTTATCTTCAATCAGACAGGAAAATGACTCTCATAATTTCAATGATATAATCTTAGGCCAAGTCAATTCGTTTCAATAAGAAATAAATTCAAAGCTTTGAAGGGTTAAATATCATCTCATTTGTCAAAGTTGTGAAGGTTAGGGGTGAAGTCGATGTGCGGGAGTGGGCGGGGTGAAGAGGTGGTGAGGAGAGGGTGGTATATAAAAGGCAAACAAGTTTATAGGTCACTGGGTTAATAACGGGTTTGCATTTAATCATACAACTTTTCTATGAAGCTTGTAAACTACAACTAAAAATCTTCATTGTTCAAATCGCGTAATTCTCATCTCATTTCTTCGCATCCTTTCTTTTTTCCTCGCCTCTCTTTTTTTTCTCTCGTAAATCTTATCGAGTCACGGACTGAGAAATATCGAGTATTTGTATAAAAAGTCTTGGAGGCGTCTCGTTCTTTAAAGCTAGAAGCATCGAGACAAACCCACTTATTCAGTAGAACACATTTAGCCTTTCAGACTATACGAGTAGTCCATGT
Source organism: Brachyptera risi (assembly GCA_964007535.1). Lineage (NCBI taxonomy): Eukaryota > Metazoa > Arthropoda > Insecta > Plecoptera > Taeniopterygidae > Brachyptera > Brachyptera risi. Next base: position 36,301,066 of record OZ023331.1, on the reverse strand, counting down.
CTTAAAAATATCGTGATGTTCGGATCTAAATTGTACCCAATATATAACCGAATAGCATGCATTGATTTTTCTATCTTTGCCATTATCAAGATTGCGTAATGTTCGTTAAAGTTAAGGAATTCAAATCACACAGTGTTTCGTGACATCCCTCGTAGATTTGTTGACATTCGAATAAGAAAACTAAAATATAGGCAAACATTTACAAAAATGGTTAATGACTTGATGATTTTTTTATAGTTGAAAAAATTAAACAGTGAAAAATATTACCGATTTATATTCTCATGCACAAATGAAATGTTCATTGATTATCATAATTCTTCAGTACCAAACCAACGGAACATATTTTTCTCAAATTTTACTATAGATTATTTTTCAGGAATCTTGACTTTCAGGCTGAAACATGACGAAAAGCGAAAGATATCGAATTCGAAAAAACTTTGAAGATCGATTATTGTGACGAAGCTGCATTTTCCAGAGGCTTTGAAATTGTAGCGAGATTGAGTAATTAGTGAAGAGTTTCCATTAAGTTCTTTAGCTGGTAGAAACCTTCTTCTTTGCGAATACAATTGTATATAAATAATATAATACTAGAGACTAGTACCCCGCGCGGTCTCCTGTTTCGACCGTAAAAGTAATAGAACAGTGGTCTTGTTCAGTATTGCACGCAGAAATAGGATGTAATAAAAAATAATTAAAAGCGTACATTGAGAAACACTCGGAGATATCGGGAGTGTTATTACACTCATTTACATATAAATGTTTCCTTTCCTTTCGAGTTATTTCATCTAGCTCAGCAAGAAACTCGGTCTTATGTACTCACAATCAGTCTATAGGGTGTCTATAGAATTTCTGCAACATTTACAGTGATAATAAAAAATTGAATAATTGACTAAATTATTCAAATTTGATAAATTGAATTGAATAATGCTTGAATAGAATGTGCGAAGTTGCCCAGTTTCCCAATTTTGCGTATATTATATACTGTAGTACGACAATGAAGTACCGTAACGAAGAATAGTGCGAAACCACAGGTTAGAATCTTTTAAAAATGAAATGGAAATATTTATTCTTCACAATTGTGATATTAGTGATTTTACTGGCCATAAAGAACATATGCAAGATGAATGTTCATCCATGAATGAATAAATGTTTAAAAAAATTGAACAATCAAGAAAAAACAAACGAAAAATGGAGAGAGAAATAATAACATGAAAAAAAATATTCGGAGATTTTACGAGAAGTATAGAACTGAAAATTTGGTCATTTTAAGTTGAAAATTTTAAAGTTTTGAACCTGATTCTGAAACATTGCGAAACACAATCGCATAAACCAATCAGATAGACCTATACACTCTATTTAGAGAAGTGATTTCAGTGCTATACATGAGAAACGATATGTGTTTTCAGATAAGCGTGTAAATGAGAGATCATGAGTTTCGTATATATGATAAAATGTGTAAATTTTCCTTTGAATAAGAAAAAGGTGAGGTTACTGAGATGGAACCTGGGAAATGAATCTACATATTTCAATGTCATTATTTTGATGTAGTGGAAAAAATAATAATTCAAACAATTTATTCCCGCCAAGTTATTCTCCTGCGGTGATTCAATATTCTCACCAATTTTTCAACAAGTATCGTGGAACATATCGATTCATTTATACGGTTCAATTATATATATATATAGACTACGGAAGAGTTATATGAAAGTAAGTTGGGGAAAAACTCACGAAAAAAAACGAGCTTCGATTATTTCCAGCATGTGAAATTGAATCTCCGCTTACGCTCATAACTGATGACTTCCAAGTTGATCCTGAAGTCTGATCGCTTTTTCCTCTCTCAAGAATATTCTTCAACAGAAAACTTTTCTCGAATTCTCTAGAAGCCTTTCCTAGAGCTATTCCACCTACCCTGGGGCTCTCCCACCGAATAGCACATGGCGTGTAATCTCTTAGAGTGTATTGGTCAGTTCGGCTTGACCTTTGAACCTGCTCTAGGTCGGGCTGATGTTTGCAGCATGTCGGCTACAGATATCGACCAATAACGTCAAGTGCAGGTCACGGGGTCACTAGAGTTAACCGGGATTCGAGCTCAGGTCTTGTCACAGTTTCTTTTTTGTGAACATGTGAGGCCAAGAAGGTGTTTAATTATTCAGAACTGTTGCCATTATACTACATTGTATGAGAATCTCCAAGTAGAGTAAATAAGATATATGAATGAATAATATATATAATTTATATATATATATATATATATATATATATATATATATATATATATATATATATATATATATATATATATAAACCTCGATGCGATACATGCGATGAAATTCTCACTGTGAAACATATTCTTATTGATTGTGATAAATACTCGATTATTAGACAACAGTTGTCCATGGATACCACCTTGGATAAAATATTGTCAGATGACTCTAAACGGATGGATAAATTATTTAAATTTCTCAATTTAAACGATTTACTGGATAAAATATGATTCAAATTTCATAAATGATTTCATGTCTTGAAAATTATAATTAGAAAACTGATCAAATGGAGGAAAGGGTGATGAAATGACCACGCTGTCGGGGTCATCCATAAAGAGGAGGGGTTTTAGTCGGTAAGAATCCGACACTCCCCGCAATTCAACTTGCGGGGGCCTATGCAAGATTTCCCCTCCTCACAAAAAAAAAAAAAAATAAAAAAAAAAAATATATATATATATATATATATATATATATATATATATATATATATATATATATATTTATGTATGTATATATAGTCATTTGAAGGCTCTCATGGTTAGAATTATGAGAAATGAATCGATTTTCTGAAGTACCATGTTTTTTAGATCAATAATTCGAACACCAACGTTCAGAGATATAATGGAATAAGAATAATGAATTGAAACGAAGAGATCAAAGGTCATTAAGTCGATATTTTCAATCACAGTTGGGAAGGATGTGCTAGATATATGAATGGTATACTTGTAGTCTTGCTACTAAGGTGAAGAAAGATAATTCATCAAATACCCAACTACTAGGCAAACGCAGCATATCCGTTATAAGATGAACAAGATATAATTGAAAACTCTACACATCTTGACGCATATAAAATATTCTTCATTATAGGCAAATATCGAATCTAGCAAGCCGTGAATCTTGGTAACATGATTCTGCTGTTATTTCTGTACATTTGATGAACAATAAACTTTTATCAAATGATCATCTTCGAAACGACTAGACCGAATTGACGACTCGAAATAGACGTGGCCTTATCGGTCAGCCAGTTGGATCATATCATTTGTAGTCATTTCAATATACCCCGATTGGATATTTGAATTTGACTATAATTTTAACAGCCATGTTGATTGGACGGTATGAATCATGACGTCATGGGGGCGGAGACTGCGAGTTGTCAATTGCATACCAAATTGTAGCAGTGTATATCATTCATGTGTTTACATTCAGAGAGAATTAAGATGTATTTGGAGAGATTTTATTTTTCAAATTTTTCTGCCCAGCCTAATGTTACGAGGGTTTCAAAAACTTTGAAATGATGTTTCTCAAAAAGGTTTCGACCAATTCGACCCCGAAACTATACAGTTCCAAGTTGGATAAGTCTGCATGTACAAAAAGTTTCATGTCGATCAATCAAACCGTGCGACCTGTGCAGTGCTCACAAAAAAAAAAAAAACGCAGACGAAAATTTATAAGAGTGGGATGGATGTGTCCGCTATCGTTCATCTAACTATTCTATTCAAAGAACCTACTGTAATTCTGGACTGGAGTTATGCATAGTTCAAAGTTTCTTTAAATTATACATTCATTCTCACAAAGTAGGTTTTATACATTATGCACTATCTGAATACATTATTGCCCCAGAAAAGCAGAACACATATTTATATGAAGCCCCCTCAAGTGACACACACACAGCTGCACGACCTCCCTCCCCCCATCCTCACTATAAAATGTTTCAGCGGCTTCGTCGAAAACTTCTCCGTCGTAAACGGTTTGAGAACCATTTATTCAGTTTTCATCAGTTTATTGATGAAGAATCGATCGGTGTGCTCTCCAGTCAATTTATAAAATATTAATAATCCTTTTTTCAAGATCAGTAATGTGTTGTACCTTCACTAAAGCAAAACAAAGACGGCTACTCTTGGAATAAAAACACTGAAACATTGAAGGGTTGTGATGTTGTATGTATCTTTGTTACTTATATACTTGTATCCACAAAAGAAATATGGTGAAAAAACTCGGTTAAATATTACGCAATTTCGATACAAATTCAAGAATTTGACGCATTTTAAAGATGCAGTTGCGTTTCTCATCGTGAACTTTGTCCTGATAAATGATCATATCACAAAATATTGCAAACATAATATTTGTGTCTGCACGTTACGTTGATGGATGACATTTTTTGTATTAGTATAACAGCATTTTTATAACTTTAACATCTTCAACCGTATAGTCATCAGAAGTAACGCTCAGAAAAGAAAATCGTTATTTTATTAGAATGATCATAAAAAACATCTATGCAAAAAATAAAAACAAAAATGAATATTACAAGGAATAGAAGAGAAAGAATATTTCAAATGAAAACAGAAAAGAACTGAAAAAGAAGAGAAATATGATTAAGATTATAAAAAGATGAAAGAATGCAAATGTTTTATTCTGTTCTATTCTGCTATTTGACTGACCCAATAAAAAATTGTTAAATGAATTGAATTGCAATTTTCTATTTTCGGGGCGGTAATATCACCATTGAGGTTCTTTTTTTCACCTTTAGTCTCAATAGGGAAACGACGATGTTGTATCAAGTTTCGATTATGATAAAAGAAATATGTAATTACAAAATAATACGCGATAAAAATTTCTTCTTGATATATCCAATAGGTTTTCTATACGTCAGTTTAGTTTATTGATTTCGAGACTTGACTTCAACAATCCAGACTTGTCTATAATGAAATTTACGAAAACCATGATCATATGTTATAAAGAATTTCATTTACTGTTTGAAACTAGTCATTCCTTTGTAATCTCATATGAGTAGACCTATAGCTACAGCTCAGCGTATATTGCTTTGTGTCATTACCACGCACTCACACAATAACCTCAACAACAACAACAACACGGGCGTGTGTTGATCAGAGCCGTTTCCATGGTTACCGACGAGTAGCACGATCAACGTTCAGCTACATGCCGGAGAGACGCAATAGTTGAAGTGCAATTATGCATGAGCAAACGAGGACCCTTACCGTGACTGAACGTTCTAGGCCAAGCTAGCTCGAAGAGACTCAGGACTTTGATTGGTTTCTATTCACTAGTAAAGCTAAGTACCATAGCAACATGTTCAGTATTTGTGTATTACCATTGTTGCGAGGATTATTTTGTTGTTAGCACAAAATCCTAGCACTGCTTTCGAGGTGGGCTAAAAATAGGTCACATTTTTGTGTTCTTAGAGACCGTGACTCTTTTATTATCTCGTATTGTCATAGTATTTAGCTCTCCTAGAGAACATTATCCAATCAAATCCTTAGTTTCTTGAGGCTAGCTAGGCCTTTAGACGTTATTTTAAGTGGCAGTCGCGGTAAGGGTCGAGAGTGCCGAACATATCTCACCGATACATATCTAATTTGCAGTCAAGTATTGTTAGCACTCTGGTTAACAATTTTCTCCCTCGCAGAATGAGGATAACTAAATTTTCAGTTGATTATGTCGGGTCAAGTTCCGCCAGTCAATTCTTGTAACCACTTAATATTATTATTATTTTTGATAACATCGAAACTTGATACAAAATCATTGTTCCCCAATTAAGGCTAAGGATGAAAGATAGGATCTTTTGGACGGGGCACCACAAGGGCTATCTTACCACCCCATTTTGATTATTTAAAACTAATGAACTTCAACACCAGGACTGCGCTGTCTGTGACCATAATTTTTCACCGTAGATAAAAGTATTTAAAAACCTAATATTATTAAACACTTAACTTTTCTTAGTCATAAAATTATATTCATATCAATATTCGGACTTCACTTCTTGAAATCTATTCCAATAGTGAAAACGTTATGCGTAAAATCAATTACGACATTGAATATTAGAAAAAATATTGAAAAAGATAAAATAAATTCACCGTAGGCCTACCTTCTAAGATCTTGTTCAATACCGTATAGGTATATTTTAGTTGTATTTATAATTGCATAATTTAGAAAATGATACGACCCTTGTATTTTTCCATTTCAAAATAATTTGATGTTACAACAATTTGTAGCATGGCAGCATAGTGAAGATGTTGTATGGTTCTATCTTACTCATATTAGAATGGCATTTGTTTGATTTCAAAATCAATCTTCTCGAAATAATGTGAAATAGTTGGTTGGTTCCTTTTTGCATTTCATCGTTCAATCACTCATCATTAATGAACATTATTCTCGAGTTCACCATTCGTATTCTATATTTGAAATTAGTTCAAATTCAATTACGTGGAATGTATAATTTCATCAATTATAATACTAGATATAGACAATTTTCCATCGCACGTCCTATTCTATGAAGATTTAATTGAGTTCAGAATTGGAAGTAGTAATCATTCGAGCAAAAATGAGATAATCACGTTATTTTATAAATTCTTAATCGTAGATTATCTAAAGATACTTGCTTATACTCAAGTTGACTTTTTGACATGATTAATGCTTCATTGTTCGTTCATTGCATGTTACATTGAATGCTTCGCGAAACCTTCATTGTATCCACAAAAGACGAAGGTCGTCTACCAAAAAAAAAAAAAAAATATGTGCATGGATATAGTATTTTCAGATTAATGATTTTTTAGGACGACATCAAAAATGAAAAAACAACAACACCTATCAAGAGCGTTAAATATATGAAGCAGCAGAAAGTTTCTCAACAATTATTGACGTTTTGAAAATTATTATTCAGTTTAATGAGCGAAGCGAATACTAAATTTGACTGTACTCGAAAAAACTTATTTTTTCGCCCTCCACAGGTCAAACGAAAGCACAAATTTGGATGAAGCTTGGAATAGCGCCTACACATATTTCATCAAATTCAATACTGTATAGTTTTGAGACACAACTTTTGAGAAAACCCATTTCCAAATTTCTAAAAATTCGGATTTTTTTTCTAGAGGAGAAAGATGGGTGAATATATTTTCTCCGAGTGCATCCAAATTTTCACAGAAATTGACCATAACAATGATGCACGTGATTTCAAACTTAGTACATAGTTTGAATCAGCCCTTTTGTAGAAAATGAGTATAATGTAGTTTTTTAAGATCAATTTGAAAGATTGAGAAGAACAGAAGTTGAAACTTTAGGATTAAATAGCTAATAATTCAAGATGAAACTAATTGACCAATGCAGATGGTCGTGACTTATACGAAGCAGGGGATATTTTAGATACCTTAATTGGCTATTTCCCTATTTTCCCCTGCTTCACTGTCTACTTGATTGGTTTTTATATTTTGTGACATCACGAGGGCGGACGATCTACAATGGTCAATTGAATCTCAAACAATTTGAAAAACAAGCAACAAGTTGAACAGGTATGCCGTGACTTGAATGGTTTCAAAATCAAGATATGTTTGTAGCTTTCCATTACATTTCACATACATTACCGATATCGCTCATCGTACAACGCATATGCAGTGTTTTCTTGGTTGGTAAACAACATTCTTCTCTCGTTAATACAAGTAGGCCTACATATCAAGTAAAAGTAAACCCCATAAATATTCAAAATGTTAAAGTAAGTAAAAATACAACTTTGTTCATCAATTCGTTTGAATTAAATATGAGTTCTGTCACGGGTGGTTACTATAGTTACCATCTATCTGCGTTGGTTACCATACTATCATGGTTGCAGGGCGTACTAAGGTAGCAGTGAGATCGATACGAGAGCAGGTCAAGGAAGGCTCTGTTATTATAGCTTTGAATGGGTGATTTAAATTTTTTTAATGTAGATTGATGTAGTCACTAACAGCTAGGTTATATGGGGGTACGAATGAGCGGGTGATGATGAATGATGAAAAGTGAAAGAACTTTTAAAAACTCTAGTGGCTTAGCGGAATTCGAACACTCTGACTGACTTCACTTCAATTTTTGAAACTGTGTCTTGGCTGAATGAGCTAAGGGGAAGGAGGGGGGAAAGGGGATAGACGAAAATAATTTAGGGTGGAATCGAATTTTCCACCCCCACCGCACCGAAGGCAGACCCGCGTAGCAACAAGCCAAGGTGAAGTTTCATAGTTATTCTTTTACAACTCATACAGCGAGAGGAACATTCTATTGAAAAATGTCAACAGCTGCTGCTACAACAAACTGTCATTTCGCCTCGATTAACTTGTCTACCTTTCTCTTTCTCTCTCGCCTACTTGTATATATATTTCTCCGTCTCTATATGTTTTTCTATCTATATTTTCGACCTCTAATAACAATGTTTCTCAACTTTTTTCCCCCTCCGTCATGTTGTACCATCTCTTTTTATCTCTTTTCATTCATCTCTTCTTTCTCGTTACCGGTATATTATTTTTGTCATCTATAACTTGCTCTCTGTGTCTCCATTCCTATCTCTATCTCTCTATCTCCTGTGTTTCATTTTCTTTCTCACCCAAATATCCTCACTTCTTTACTCTTTCTTCTTTTCCTCTCTTTCTACCCTTTGCTCTTTCTTCTCTCATTATATTTTTATCTCTTTCGTTCTATCATTCTCTTCTTCGATTTAATTTCTGTATTCGTATTTCGAATTCAAACAACATATTCGTGATTTGGTTCGCTATGCTCATCAGCATTACTACATCATGCTGTTCTACACACACTGCTTCCAGCCAGATTCAAACTTCGGCTGCTCGAGCTAAGCCTACTGGATGCGTAATATACCGCTTATACGAAGAAGAGAAAGTAATCAAACAGAGAAAGAGGGATGAAAGAAAAGTAAGAGATGAAACATTTTCTTTGAAATGCTCTCTGATTGGACAGACGTCCTTTATACTGAAAACCTCTCTAAAGCCTTGTTTCCACGTCTCTGCTGTATAAGGTACAACAAGGAGCGTGCTATCTTCAGCGATAAGTAGAGCTACGTAGCGCTACATAGCGGAGCGTTACCTAGCGACCACGCGGGGCTCCACAGTGGAACGTAAAACTTCCAACTTCGGTATATTAAATATCACTTTGATGTACGAGAAAAAGGAAAATAATAATAGAAAATGTTCCGTGACTCTGATCGATAGAGAGAGAGAGAGAGAGAGAGAGAGAGAGAGAGAGAGAGAGAGAGAGAGAGAGAGAGAGAGAGAGAGAGAGAGAGAGAGAGAGAGAGAGAGAGAGAGAGAGAGAGAGAGAGAGAGAGAGAGAGAGAGAGAGAGAGAGAGAGAGAGAGAGAAAGAGAGAGAGAGAGAGAAAAAGATGGACAAAAGAACACCGGGATTGAGAGATATACGTGGAGACCCTGAACAAACATGTTTGTTTTGGAACGAAGATGCAGATTGAACGTTGTTTACTTTCTATATTACCAATGAACCAACACAGAAAGAAGCAAAAGCAATAAGATACTAATGATAATAATTATCGAACTCTTTTTCCAAACAATTGAGTCAGAGGGTGTTGTATCACCATTTCTAGGGCTAAACTTTTCAAAACCGACTAGCCACGCCTGGCGTTTCATCTTCTTACTTCGTGACCACCAGCTTCCTCCACAACTAGACTCAATATCAGTAATGAATATTTAAAGATACAATGTAAGAGAATGTGTGTAGAATGTGTAGAATGGTCAGTATAGTATTTTTTCAATAAAAGTGCCGAGTATACATCTTCATGTAGGACTATAAGGCTACAATATCTGTATTTCCTTCAGCTACCCCATCTATATCTGACTCTACTTCCTCTGCCAGCTCTCGATCGGCTAATTGCTGGGGGATGTTTGAACACGAGAGAGCGAGAGAGAGAAAGATGGAGAGAGAGAAAGAGAGAGAGTTGAGGAAGAGTCGTCATCAAGGGAATGCTGGTTAATTAGAATGAATGCTCGTCTAATTGGAAGGAAGGTATGCTTATAATCCGCCTGCAGTTCAGCCCTTCAACCAACGCAAGTTATCAAGTATATACAGAGTGCCAGCTAGTAACTTATCTTAACCTCGACATGTTGCCCTGATTGAATCAAGACACACGAAACCACTGTTTAGTATTATTATTGCGTTAGCTCCTAAGAAGGAATGCAGTTTAATCAAATGGTGATAGAACGATGGCAAACTTCAGTGAATCAACTTGAGTCTACTACACATTTTTCTTCAAAAACTTGTTATATAGCAATATTTATCTCTATGTTATGCTTATAATCTTCATTTGAATTTTTAGGTCTGTAGCTTGCTGCCTATACAAGAAGCGAAGTGAAGATAATTAGTTAGAAAAAGAAAGAAAACGAAGGAAGAAAGAGAGAGAATAAAAGTCTGCGTAAACTCTTCATCTATAGTTTAATGCAATTAGTAAGAATGTAATTGTTCCGTAGGACATCAGTCTATTGAATGTTGAAAATTTGAGTTGACAAATGTCAAAATGTAAGTCCACAAAACCGTTGTTGTAGAAAGAGAAGTCTCTAGTAGATGCGATCGAATGAGAGATAAACTTCAGAACAGCATTTTCTTGAAGCAAACTCGGAGGCGAAATGTTCAAATATCACTAATATTATTTTGGCATTATTAATGTTCAGCTGGTAAGTTGATGAACTGTTGGTTTAGACAGTGGGATTCATGATCAGTTCAATATTAACATATTTTTAAATCAGGCAGATTGAAATTAATTTGCCAACTTAAATGATTCAATTCGTTGTCGATGCTCTTTCAACGTTTAAATCTCAAACAATATTATAATTATTTTTTTTTGCTCCGAGGCAATAATATATCTTCGTGATGCCCCGTCCAAACGGACTCACATTTTTATTCCTATCCAAATTGAATAATAATACACATTGGGTGCAATGTTCTAAAAATATTTAAAAATTACATAAACAAATCCTTCTGAACAAAACTTGGCACTTCCACCAATATCTTGCTTGTTACATCATGACTACCTTTGCAAGCCCGACTCCATTCTCTCACTCTGTTGCATGTAATAACAATATAATCCTGCATGTCATACTTACTACATAGTAGTCCCAATAGAATCGTTATATACAGCTCGTCGTAAATATCGATTCAGCATGCTATTATAGTATTAGCTATGGGCGTTCTCTCTTTCTCTCATCACTCATAATCATGCCCTTCTTGTCATCGGCATGCAGTCACGCCCTTACATCACTCTCTCTCTCTCTCGCCCAACCTTCATCCTTCATTCTCTTTCTCTCTCTTCCCCTTCCTCTACCCCAATCTCACCACATCTCTCCCTCTCTCTGCTGTGTTAATGACACTCACATTACAGATAAGGTTGACTGATGACACTTTAGCCTCCAACAACAACTCTGAGCGACGTTATACCACCTCGTACGCATGAAGAGTGTCTCTAACAGAGGAATATAAACATTTTGTAAACATATTCCAAGTCATCTGCATGTTCACGAGAGACCATCTCGATCTTTTTAAATTAAATGCTTATCACCAGCACAACACAAGAGGCTCAAAATATGATCTTTCTCAGGATTATTGTAGATTGAAGACCACCTCGAGATCAACTCTTCAAGCCGGTAGAAGAATATATTATGATCATCTTCCCAGAGAGTTGAAAGAAAGCAGCAACAGAACTAGATTCAAAACCGAATTGAAGAATTTCTAATTGAATAATTTATTTTATAGTCTAGATGAATATTTTTTATACAATTGATTTACTGATAATTTCACTCTCATGTATGTATCTATGTATAATGTTTCAGACTATTCAATATAATCTGATGTGGTTTACTCAATAACTTTGTAAATTAACCATGGAAAATACAATACGGTCATATACAATTCTTCGGTCAGAAATATATATTTTCAATTTTTTTATATTGGGTTTTGTGATTCCGGACTAAGATCTATTAGCGTCGGTGAATGTTGAACGAGATGAGAATATAGATTTGTATTATATTTTTGTGAAGTGAGAAGCGAGTGGTCGTGGTTTTCACGAAATCATTTCAGTTTTCACTTCAATAGCAGACCTCTGTCACGGTAGTGGACCATGGCGTGAATCGAACTCCGGTCTCCTGAATTAAGCTTCAGCGCTCTATAGCGACTGATGTAAACAGGCACACGCTCTCAGTAGAGAGCTATATGGAGCCTTTATATAGTGAATAATTAATACTCCGGCTTTAATCGGATCAACCAAATGATTATGGGTTTAGTGATGGAAGCATGAATTTTGCTCGGAAAAATTAGCTGATCAATCTCAGACAGACTCTGAGAAAAAAAAAACTTTCTCGTGTACCGTGGCAAGGGTGAAATCACATTTGGGAGGTTAAAATCTGAATAATGTTCTAGTACTTACTGTTTCTCTGAAATATATCGTTGCGTGGTTGAAACAATTTGTATTTATTCATATTGGAAAGTCTTGACATTCTGATCAGGATTGACTACAATGATGATCAATGACTATGATTAAGAAAACTCGTAGACTTTAAAGGTTAAGTGGTAAGTCGTGGAATTAACTATCGTCGTACGTCACAAGTAGAACGTGCATTGCCTATACGAAGTAATTATATTAATAAAGACATAATTTTATTGTGAAAGTTTTCCATTTTCAGAGATTTGTGTTCAGTTTATCTCCACAAAGATGATATAAATCGAACCTCTTAAAGTGCTGGACAGATATTTAATCACTATCAATATTATTATCGGTTACAACAATAAAAAATTATCGGTTACATTGCAGTATATAGTTCTGAGAAAAGTCAGTAACGCCAATTAAGAAAAAAATAAATTTGAGTTATTGAAAACCACAATTTTTGTGAGCGCTTTTTGATTTTCAATCAATTTAGTGTTATATGAATTTGTGTATTTATATGAATATCATGGGAAAACAAAGGTAAGATGATAAAGATTGAATATTAGATGAACAGTTCATATGAATAGAAACTCTTGTGTTACGATTGATATAATATTCGTTCCAGATTTATTTCATGCAATCACATATTATGGACAAATTCTCCTCTTTAGGCCTATACACAATTTGAAAATACATTACGAAAATACATATACAAATTTGAATTTGTTGTCTTGTACTTTGTCTACCTTCAGTCTGACACACAGATTACAATAAATTGAAAATTGTCTATTATTGTATGGATTTGAACAATGTATATGTGTGTATTGAGACTTAACTCATGCACTGTTGTAAGGAATACTCTATTTGTCATGTTCATGTATTTTTCAAGTTTTGGGTTGATACATAATGAAAAAATAAATCCTTCAGTGACAATATATAATTTTTTATATATTTTGCCAAGAAATAAGAGAACATACTTAATTTGATTTTTATCAAATTAATTTTAATATAATTATAACAATGATAGCATTATCTTCTCATTTTGAAGATAGATTCTCAATTTTACTAATAAAGATTAAAGAATACCTTATGTTAATGTATTGAATCACATACACGATCATGTTAACTTTGTGAAAGAGTTTAGTGAAGTTTTCATTATTTAATTGGTCAATTGTGTAGTCTTTGTAACCTAATCAGACGATATACACGGTATCCTTAGGAAAAGTTTCGCGTGAGTGATTTATTTATTTGATCTTCAAACGTCAGTCGTGAGAAACGAAGAAATAATAGGGTACATTATGATACAAGGGTAGAACTAAAAGAAAATTAATTCTTATAATTGTTTAGAAAATGATCGATAGGTTTTGGTACCAAGAGAGAAAAACCTCGAGGGGAGGGGAATAAGGAACTGAGAAGAGTGTCATCAAAAATTACAAAAATATCATCATTTAATTGAAAATTATCTTACCCAAATGTCAATATCATTCAAAAGTCTTTATTGAAACATTTTAGCTGTTTTCTAGAAATATATATCTTCAATTACTATTGGTGGAAGTGCCGTATTCACGATTGTGTATTCCAGTGTATTTCAAGGGAGTAGAAGACATGCCAAAAATATATAGATGATAAGAGATAAGACGAACTTCCAATGAAACAGAAAAGTACTTATTGAATAAATAAAAACCAAAAGATCTTCCTCGATGCCTATAGTAATTGATATGCCTCTATTATGCTGTTCATCAGAGCTACTTAGCTCGTGATAATCTTTTATTCTGTACCATTATATATGTAGGCCTATATTTTTCATTTCATATAGGGCCTATACTATATTATATTTGTTGAAATAATTGTAGGCCTATTGCTCTATTTCTCGCACGTTTACCAACTGGCTGTTCTATAGTCTCTCTTTCCCTTCTTACCTCCTGTCCCTCCTGCTCCAACAGTTCTGCATCCATGAGGGGAGTCCTTGGTTCGGCCTCCGGGGTCATACAAAATGCACATTCCACTGCTTTCTGACCATTTTCAAGGCTTCTACGGCTCAAGGTACGACATGTTCAAATGTTCCACCAGTATGTTCACTCGTTACTCGGCCTTCTAAACATGTTCGCAGAAACTCAACAGCCTTCTCGGTCTGATCATACGTCGGAGCAGCGCTTTGGCATCACAACAATACCAATACCAACAAACATATCGCAACAACAACAACAACAACGACAACAGAAGTCTATGCTGGCTTATATGTTCAGGTGGGTTTTATATTCTTCGAGAGCTGTGGTTTCACTGCTTATATAACTTCTACATTCTCGTGGTATAGAAACTTTATAGTTTTATACGTATAAAGTCGAGCTGCTACGCTTTTTATGAGACGTCGTTACGCATGTTATAAGAGCGTAGCGACACGCACAAAGCAAGATGTTGCACGCACTTGTCGAATAAAGAGGAGCTGATTCAAGACATCGTTACGCAAGCTACGCACGCACGCACGCTACTGTGATGTCGGTAACGTGTAATCACATGAGAGAAACTTAAACTAGGGTTATCTTCTCCATATCAGCTGCTATATTAACGAGCTCCCTTAGGATCATTATATATTACCCCGATATTCTGTTTCATAACGTTCATGTAGGTTTGAATTTGGGAGCAATCTTCGCGGTATATGTAGAATCAGTCTGAAAACGTACTGAAATTCGTACTTTTTTGGTATAAATATTTTACAAAATTTTGTATGATATCAAAAACACCCAAATCACTTGGGGTTTGGGCTGTACCGAAAATTGAAGCAGTATTTTATTTTGTGGTTTTCATTTTAATTACGCACAATTATATTACTTGAAACACTGTGGCCAGTATAAGTGAACATATCAATAATTCTCATGAACATATAATAAATAATTACTTGGAAATTATCAATTAATTTATGCTAATAATTTCAAACTACTCAACATCATAAATACAACGCATTACGCAATCTCATAACACTGAGTATGGAGTAATACAATACACTGCTGTGACGTTATAGAGTGAAAGACCACGTGCCACATGGACGCCCGGCGTCGTGTGAGATGTTACCGCCGCGACGCCCAACAACCGACTGATTGCCGCAGAGTCCTGACTTGACTGACTGACCCAGGCTTGACGCTTGCGCAGTATGCGTTCTAGCAGCGGCGCGTGCGTCAAGGACATATGGTTGCTTGCTGCGGGAACAAGCTGATCAATGTGATACTGTGGGTGGAGGTGCCGTGTTTTAGCATGAGGCTAACACATGGGTGGAGGAGCCGATATTTCGTGTAGTGAAATATTACATTGATGTTGAAGTTAATGGTATTTAAATTGGGTCAAGATGAGAAAATTGTTGACCATCAGGATGATAGTTTTGATCCAAACCTAAGCTAAGCGTTTCCACAGTTATACCTTAATGCGTATTTTGTCGTAGTAGGCCGATAGCGGTTGCCGTAAAGTGATCCATCCCAAAACTAGCTTAGTCCAGCTCGTCAACTGATCCATCTCTACATCAATTGTTCAATCATTTTATATGTTATATAAGTAAATGTTCCATCTGAAGAGTGAGCTAGCTCGCATAAAACGTGATTTGTTAATATTAGATAATATAAGATTGAATGTATGAATTAATGTGGGGAATGAATGTATGAATGTGCAGTATGTTGTGTAATGAATGTTTTTTTTCATATGTAAATCTTGTACATATAGTCGAGTACTAGTCTATATTATGTTGTTCCCTATAGCCTTAATTGGGGAAGTTTCGATGTTATTTTAAAAAAAAATATTATGTTGTTTTTTATAATATTTTTGACGTGCCTTATATTTTATCATAACCTATTTATGGAATGTAAAAATCAAATTGGCAAATAAAGTATTGAATTTGAATTTGGATTGATAAACCGTATTTATAGAGCCGTATTCTATATAGACCGTATTTATAGAGTGGAAACTAGTCTAGCTGATAACTAGTCCATCAGGACTTGAATATTGTCTTAACAAGTAGTCTGATGATCATCAAAAGTATCTTAGATTTTTCTCCACAAAATTAATTTCGAAAAGGCTGTTTCGAATAGCATACAAAATTGTAATGTGTGCCATTAATGAGTTCAGAGAATTTTGTTTTTGAAAAAAATATTTGTATACAGTTTTAAGTTATATAAGTCTGCATGTATAGAAAAACTTTTATGTTGATAAGTCAAACCGGTGAAGTGGGTACAAAAAAAAATCACAGACAGACAAAGCATCATAAGAGTAGGATGGAGGTCTTCGCTGTTGCTCATCTTGTTCTGAACCTTGTTCAACTTGCTTTGAACCAACAATGTGACAATGCCAAAATGTTGTTTTTCGATAAGGCTGTGAGTTTTGATCTCTGTTAAGAAGCTGACTGCTTTCACAGAACGAAGTTACGGCTTGATGTCGGTTAGTGCTAACTGCATTCCATTCATATGATGTTGCTAAGCTGTTGGTGATTAGAGTGTGAACGGAGAATGAGAGTATACATGTGGGCTGCAAAACGCTTCCGTCATTTTCAAGTGACAAATGGTGAATGGAGATCACAAAGCAGATCAAAGTAACATTAGAAAATACCATCACATTTGTGGAAAAATAATGGTTGTGATTTATTTGAGGTGATAAGATTGCCCTTGTGGTACCCCATCCGAACAATCCCACCTTGACATCCTTCGCTATGGCTTTGTTACAACCTTTCAATGTTAATCAAATGAATGCATTGCTTATAGATAATAATTATGAAACTTTAAAAATTAAATTATTATTTTGAAAGAATCCGACGAGTATTAATCTACCGTTTTCATAATTTTGGTATTTTCACAAAATACGATATAGGGGCCTATGACAGTCGAGCTAGAGCTTGTACAAAGCAAACATATCATTATTTTTGTGTATATAAAAGTAAACAATAATTGTTTATCTTCGCGCCTCGCATCTACCCTGCTATCTACACAAGCACAAAGCCTTCAATCGTTTTCCCACCCTCAAAAACCTATCCACCCCGTCCCCGCCCCCCACTACAACTTCATGTATAACCTATGACTATCAATAACGTAACGGGATAAGCAACATGGCGGTTTCCTTTCGCACCATGCGTACATGTGGATGTGTGCGTGTGTGGAGATGGTGGGATAGGGGTACTTAGGGAACTTGCCACCGCGCATTTATGTGCATTTGCAAGAGTTAAATAATAATAATAATAATAATAATACATCAAAGGGATGCCGCCTTACAAATGTTATGATGATTTGCTGGTATTATTGTGTGTTGATCTATACAAGTAATAGATGTAATGCAATCTGTGAATCCAGCTCTTTCCAACTGCATCAAACAATATTGAGATAAATTTCATTTGAATTAGCCAATCTAAATTTAAAATACGTCTGTAAAAGCATTTAGTCCCCTAGTCAAGAGCCCTACTGCTATATTTACCATTTGATAACTGGATAATTACTCATCATCTACGAGAAAGATTGAAATCAATGCAATTGTACAACTATGTACTATATATTGAAATACGAGTCTAATACGTACGATTTGATTTGAAATTGGGAATCTCACAAATGTACACGAAAGCGCGCTGATTACATCATGGTGAAAACGGCCTAATGTTAAAAGGATAGGACTTATGCCGTGTTGCTTATCCCGTTACGTTATTGATAGTCATAGGTATAACACACTTGAATAAACAAACCCGGTAATGGAGTTCGCGCATATAACACGCTATTGACACGGCATGGGAAAACAACATTTGTGAGTGAATTGTTGCATGAAATTGTAAATACCTGTTTTTATGTTTTCACCAACACTCTTCTGAAATCTGAATCACATCAATATTCAAATATTGCTGTATGAATAATATTATGTGTCGTTATTCTAAAACTCATGGGAAATTTATATTTTCTGGGTTATCAGGTTATCGTCTGAAAAACTTTTCGAAGTAAACGCCAATGCTTGGCTAAAAAAAATACGGAATGAATATGCATGTTAAAGTTGTGATATATTAAGAACATAAGCCAGATAGAAAATTATATATTTCATACCCAGAATATAATTTGAATAAAACTCTAAAACTAAAGTGTTAAACTTAAATTAAGCATTATTAACATAACATTTTACATCAAGCTTATTTTTATTTATATTGTAAACTGTGTATGAAACATAAATCTCTACGTAGTATACGGGTAGTGGCTTACACTTCTGATACGACAACTTTTTATGAATGGTTTTTATGGTTTCGTATTTTTCTTCTAGTCTGGTTCGAGCTCGACCAAAGTTTATAGACTACATGTGTTGTTTGTTTGGCAATTGGCGTCAGGTGCGCTACCGCCCATCTCGATTGATTTTTTGAAGCAAATCTATAAGAAGTACTAAAATCATTTGATTGTGGCAAAAAAAAAGAAAATACCAAGACTCGATTTTCAATAGTTTCATTAATCAACTGTTGATTCAATCAACTGTTAACTCGTTATCTCCCTTGGTTCAGATTTTATGACAGCGTTATTTTATTGATTAATCACTCAATTATACCCCAGAAGACGCGTTTAACGAACTATTTGAAAACCAGTTCAAATATTTAACGATGAACTTCAGATAATGATCATTAAGTTTCAATTATACCAGAGGGAGAGTATATAAACCTATACCAGATTACAAATTATTCCAATCAAAGTCTAGTGATCGACTAACCAGTCAAAAATAAAATAACTAGAGCCGACAATTGAATAAAAACCAAACACGTATCATGTACAACACACCAATACAATTGACCAATGTAGATGGGCGTGACTTATACGAAGCAGGGGAAATTTTAGATACCTTGATTGGTTATTTCCCTAGCATCACTGTCCACTTGATTGGTTTTTATATTTTGTGACACCACGATGGCGGACGATCTACAATGATCAAGATTTATAGAAATATCATTTTTTTGTTGAAAACTTTTGAACTGTATTAGATATCAAAATTCTAATATGGAAGGGAACACAGATAATCTTAATACCTTCAAGGAGGTTTAAGTTGCTTATAACTGTTCACCTTCACCTCATATTGCATAATTGTCAAGCGATACAGTTAAAAACATGTTTCAGCCGTAAACGCTTGACAATTATTAAGTGACATCATTTATATTATAGTTATATTTTATACCATCTCAAGGTATTAGAATACGGTAGCTGTGTTTCCTTCGTATTAATAAAACTTGTACTTCACGAAATCGTCCCACGGACTCTTTTAAGCGTATTTTTTTCTTGATAAGTTAGGGGACGTCCATAAATTACGTCACAGCTTAGGGGGAGAGGGGGGATGTCAGGATTTGTGACAAGGTGTTACAAGGGGGGGGGGGGGAACTGTGTGACGTACCATTTTTTTGTTCCATGTATTTGGCGCCATTCTTATAGATTCTTGTATTTATACCCACCATAGAAACAGCAGATGCATATTAAATAATTATCAAGTTTGACCAACCCTCAAAAAGCAAACATATAAAGAAATGAATACCTGTTCAAATTGTATTACTTTATTGTACCTTTGCCGCCTGTTAATTTCAATTTTTGTTCGAGGGGGGGTATGAGCATTTGTGACGTATTTAAAGGGTTTTGTGATCAACTGTGATATGGGAGGGAGAGGGGGTTCAAAGTGGCCTAAAAAAGTGTGACATAATTTGTGAACGTCCCCTTACCTGGGATTAAGAGATATTTGAAATAATAATTAAAAAGAAAGTTCTCATTGTGCTTGAATGTAGAGATTTCACTCCGGACATTTAATTATACTTCCCCATTCCATTGACTTCTCCTCCCCCCTCCCCTAGACCCGCGGACACATCCCTTATTGAAAACCACCACCATTCGACACAAAACTGTGCGGATAATTAAAACTCACTCGACCTTCTCCCCTCCTTCTCCTACCCCCACCGTAACGACCCACCCTCTAATGATGACGCAGAGGAACAATTAAAATAACGAGATTGTAACGCTTCATTAATGAAACAAAAGCGGTTGAAAGTTTCATTAGCGTCATTATTTCGACCACTTTATTCTACACAGCAGCCATTACAAATAGCTTATACTATTACTGGATTGCAATACGTGCTTTTATTACTCAACGCTGTAATAGTCTTTATAATTATATATCCATTTAGTATGTACAGTAGAAATATCAATGTGAGGAAATAATTAATTAATACATTATAATAATAATAATGATAACGACAGTAATAATATTACTTGGCAAATGCTGCATATGCGTTGTAAGATGAGTGAAATGGATATGATAAATCTATAGACCTTAGCTTGAAATCTGTTTGAAACTCATTGCATTTCTTATGCATTTATGATAATTCATTGTAATTGTTGATCATTTTAAGGGATATATAAAAGATAATCTACAATGAAGAACACATTTATCCTTTTTCTTTCAAAAAAGCAGATGCTCTCAAGTATGGTAAAATTGGCTTGTGATAGTGTGTAATGTGTATCATTATATACTAATTAAGATTCAGTAAAAAAAAGATTCCATCAGTAATTTCCCTATGGAAATTTTCAAAAATGTATGGTACAGTAGTTATCATCAGAATTGGTCTAACCGATTTGGTCCTAGTTATAGATTGGATTTAAATTCTCATGCCCTGAACAAGTTACAGGGTTACAGCACACTGCCTGTCCTGTGCAATTCACCACAAACTACATTGCATTTTCATTCCACAGATTATTATTCAACTTACTGTAGATTAAATTCAATATTTGTATCAACTATTGACCAACATTTTCACTTACTTCTACTAATGTATGCCGCATGTGAAGTATCTGAGTTCTCAGATGGCATCAGGATGTTTTCTCCTTAATAAACTGATGTATACTGTATATCCATCATCGACACCGTAAAACTGGTCTACTACGCCCATATAAAATCTAGGCTACGATACGGCATAATATTATGGGGTAGCTCCTCGCAAGCACCAAGGCTTCTGAGGCTCCAAAAAAACGTGCCTCGCGTATTATGGCGTGCGCAAGCAAAGACCCGTGTGCCAAAGTTTGGTATAAAGACTCTTGCAGAACACTGTTTAGAAAATTTGGAATATTGACAGTTGTTGGCTTATACATTTTCAGTACTATAATGTTCGTACTGGAGAACAACCGAGACAGTATAACCCAATGACAAACTGCATGATTTCAACACAAGAAACAAATCTGCATTCGTCTTGGAGGCTCACAAGCTGGAGCTGTTTATGCTGCGTGTAGATTTTTCAATGCCTTACCTATTGAGCTAAAAGATGCCAGCAAACTCGTTTCTAAATATGTATTCATAAAAAGACTACGCAGTTACCTAATTGTAAAATGCTTCTATAGGTTGGATGAGTTTTGTTAAGTGAGATTATATTGAAATTTCTATATTGAATATTTTGATACATAATTTTCTTATGCCTTTCTACCTTATCATGTACCGATAATGGTCTAAAAGAGAATAAAACCATTATTATTACTATTATTCTTCTTCTTCCTCTGGTATCTTCAGGTTTGTCCAAATCTATGATGTATTCTGGTATATTGTCAGGTGCGTACTACCTTTTTAGTTTTTAGATACCGGTATATACGGTATTAGGGCCTACATGATTATTTTGTGAAGTTTTGCTAGATTAGAATGTTATCAATTCAACAGAAGGCCTAAACAGACCACATTTCAGTTGAACATTATATAATTAATGATTTATATATGAATTGAAACAATACAATTTTTTGGCTAATTTTATTCCCCGTGTGACCTGATTTCAGCATTTTGGACCACGTAGGTGGTACAGGGTATTGGTTGGCCTATATGTCTGCACACAGCCATGGTAATAATGAAATACAAGACTGCAATAAACATATTGATACTTGATTCTGTACCAAGGTTGAAAATAGAAGTACCTACGGTAACCCATATGTCAGGCCTATAAATTAATGTCTTCAAAAAGTACAACCTTCTACATAAAAACAAACAAGATACATGTCTTACAATTAATTACTTTATTAATTTCAAAATACATAATTCATTACGTAACTACAGTGAGATTTAAAATCAAATCATTCAGGTTTACCACTAAATTAACACTAAAACATTAACAATAATGCAATATCAACGAGTAAATGATTACACACGGGTTCAAAGTTTAAACTAAGTTTGGTCCACTAAGAACTACAAGTTCCCAACTCCTAAGATATTAGCTTAAATTAAAACATTGCATTACATATAAATAACTTGGTAAAATGAGCTGGTTTCAATATATTAGTTATGTATATATACAGTACAGCTGGCCTCTAGAAATAATAGGGGTCAGTACAAGTAAAAACAAAACATCGGTACAGATTAGCCTACACGAGAGAAATACCCGAATACGTGGTTAAAATTTCATTTATACTGGGCTTAATGACACACTATTATTAAAAAAATGAGAGTGGTTAAAACGATTATCGATGATGTAGAAACATCAACACATCTATTATGAAGCATCATAACGTTGAATAGCTTCGTCTCTTTTTCGTCATCTACAACGAACGTATTTTATGATAGTCTCAGTTCCAAACAAGATTCACTCTGTTGGGAGTGTATCCAGTGGTAATCAATATAACAGTGAGATAACAGTCAACCTCACAGAGTATTAATTTGTCAGTAGGATAATCATTTATACCGTTTGTATCAAGTTTGACCATCTACATAGCCGATTATCGTTGGTCGGTCAAACCAAAAGTTTCCTTGTACTTACTCTTAGTCTTGCGTGCAAGTTCTCAAAACATACAACTTTTAAAGGTAATCTTTTCGACAAGATTAAGACACTCATTTGGATGAAACTACTTCATGCTACAGTACAATATATAAAACAAAGTTATCAGTCTGGAAAGTTATGCAGTACAACAATATTTTCATGTGGTCTAGGCTTGGTTCGTTACTCGTACAAGCTTTTACAATCAACTATGGTACTTGATTACACTTAGTAACATTGGGAAACAGTTCATGTAGAGAAGCGAAAGTCAAATGGTGGCTAGATAAGAGATGAATAAGTTTTCATTGTTGCCATAACAACGATATGACCATAATTTACAGTTCATCCATTGCCTTAATTGGGGAACAATCATTTTGTATCAAGTTCTGATGTTATTAAAAAAATTGATAATAATTTAGAATCAACTTTGGTCTCAAAATTGTGATTATTGCTTGGAAGAACTATTTTTAAAACCACTTCCACAGACTATGTTTGTTGTACTTTTCATTTTGGTGAATAAAATACATTAAAATATACAAGTTGAGAGTATTCGACTCTCTTTGAACGTCCTAGACAGGTTCAACGACCCTGAGCTAGAGATTATGTCACAATCCTCCACTACACTTGAAGGCACAACGTTGAACTCATGGCAGTGTGATGAGTTGGCATAGGTGTCGCTGCGAAGGGCAGCCAACCGTACGATGCTAAACGTCACTACGCAACGCGGACAAGTGCTTGAGACACGCCGGGATATCTTCGCTGTCCGCCACACAATCTTCCAATCTGATGACAAAAACAAATATCAACATTACTACTTCAATTGTTTTCTTGCAGTATGCAAGTTTTTTGTCTTTATATGTTGGTTATTTTTCATATTTTTTATATTTTCTTGCAGCCAACTTCATTTCAATATGAACGTCAAGTTTGGATACGAGGAATCTTTCGGGATTCTTTGTACATTCTTAACCGCTTTTGGTATGAATGCTGAGCAGTAATGCTGTTGCCTATCCGTCGATACGACAGCTACAACCCTGGTTCGTAGAATGGATACTAGAACATAGTCAATCTACATAATTACCTTCAACGCATACAAAATGTACTAATTTAGTGTCCGCTCTTGCTATGTAGTGATTTTCGATACCATTGAGGAAAAGGTGTTATTTCAAACTTTATTAATCCTCACTATTTATCCTTGTAGGCCTATCTATTTTCTTCTATCTCTCTTTCTTACTACTATTACATTTTATTCAGTACAGGTATTTACTGTTTATTTTAGGCCTGTTCCTAATGATGTTATTCAAATATCAATTTGACATTTTATATTGCGTTCACATTTGTTTGATTCATTATGTTTAAGCCACAGTCAAACTCAAATAGGCTTTGCGAGCTCTATTGTAAAATACAATCTTTACCATATATGAAAATGAAATACATGTCAATAAAACAACAACTCACTTCTTCTCCAAGTCTTGCAGTTGGTCGTCGGTAAAGCTTCCCTTCTTGATGGCGGTCATGAGCTGGGACGCCAGGCTCTTGAAGCACTGCTTACGGGCCGTATTGTGCGGCGGATTGTCCCAGAGGGGCGTAGCCTTCACGTACGACCACGCAAGCAGGGCGTAGTCCATGACCGAGCACCAGTGCTGACTGTCCACCAGCTGGCGGCCCTGAAACATTTACAAGATAACGTGCCTGGTTAACACTCATGTTATTGACTTATTAGTAATTAGCTACGCAATATTGGTAGTTATTGCGTAGTTGAATTCAACCGAATAAAAATAACTAGGGCTATCTTTGCAGTAAATAGGCCTACAAAGGCAGGCATGCGTCAAAAATTTACTGAAAATTTTACTTATGACCGATGTAGAAATAAAACAAAATAAGCAATCGAATAGGGAAGCCTATTTAGAGTACCATATATTGAAAAATCAGGCTCTATTTCCATTATTATTAGAAACATTTGTTCCAAAATGGAAATACCATAATTAATAATTCTGTAAATGCAAAATAAAATTGCACAGAAATCTCAAATGAATTAATTCTCCATCATAAAAATACTTATAATTAATTAAGGAAGGCTTATAGACTACTAATACGTGACACTAGGGACTAAGGTCTGGTTTTATTGAATCTTAATGCATCATTTATCACGCAATCATAATGAATGAATTTGTCATTACCCTCGGTTATCAATACTATTGTCGGACCTAGATTAATAATCATTAGAGTGGAATTCGTTCAATAGGTCCAGCTCCATTAGCACCCCTTTATTTCTCGTAAGTAGCGATCCAAGTCAATAAAACCTCCAACAGATAAAGAAATCAGAGTTGGAAAGTAAACCAGTCAGTGACTCGGTCAAAGTATGTGAAGAGCAAGTCTTACCTGCTCCAGGACACACTTCTTGAATGCGACCAAGTGCTGCGCGGCGCGACTGTAAGCAGGCGAGTCGGTCTTGGATGTGAGACGAGAGTTGGGCAGAGACTTGAAGATGTTCTTCTTTAAATAGTTCAGACGTTCCTCCAACGGTCTGATGTCTGGCGCTGGCAGGCTGGACTTGATGCCCTGTCACATTACAATACACCTTACTTTAGCGCCGCACATTTTTCATTCCGTCAATACCAGAGATTTTGGAATCGACAGTTTATCAGTTGATGTTGATGACGAGTCGCGGCGATAAGGGTAATGTTCTTGCAACGCATCATGCTTCACACAATAACCACACAGAACACAATTTATATTGTACCACTACAAACTCAATGGTAGGCCTACCATTGACTAACAAACTCATTGAACGTACAAAATAATTAATTTTAGAACTACTGATTATTCTATTGGATTTAAAATTACAATACATTGTTATCTATTCTTATATTCTATAATACGGTATTCCGATTATTAAACTATTATTTGATTTATTTCTGTCTATTCTATCAGCTGACAAAGGACCACACCAACACTCATAGTTAACATTCTAGCACAGGGGGTCAATTTGAATCATCTCTCTCAGAAATCTCAAAACAGCTGAAAAAACCCACATGACTGGGCTTTTCCAAAAACTGGGGATGTCTCAATCTCAACTGTCCAGACATGATTACTGGTATGATTACTACTGATAACTAAGTCCACATGTTTTCTTCACTCAAGATCTACTGTTGATGATATGGTTGTTGTTTGCTGAACAACAACTAGGTTACTGTATTTGGATACATGTAACAAATGACCCGATGATAATACTGTATTATCATTTATCCGGTGAATCATCGGCCTACACAGTAGGTCTAGACCTATTTACCTCTACGTGTCGTTTCAGAATTCATCGTTTACCCGTCTCTATAATTCATTCTGTCCCACCATACTACCATATATATCCATTATCCAATGTTGAATTCTCCTGTATGGATTCTTTTCCTCGTGCATTGAAAAATGTTGGATCTATAAGAGGTTTCGCTGAACACACAAATTATATAAATACAGAAAGCTTATGCCTTATGCGGGGCTCGAATATCAGTCCGACTTGACTTCCGGTTCCAGAGCAGGCCTCAACTGACCGAGTCAATGGGAAGCTCTCAAACGTTACATATATATTGGTCAATCAATTATTACCTGCTCAAGCTGCGGATTGTTGGCAACAATGTCTTGAATGACTGCAATAAGCTGTTCTTGAGACAAGCCTTTAAGACCATCTTCGAGCGGACCTTCAAAGTAGCCGTAATTTTCCAGACGCACTTTCTTAGCGCTCGGCGACTAAAACAAATGCAATACAAGCATGTTGAAGATTTTTCTTTTGGAAATGTTCTCCTTCATGAATCATTAATTATGATCTAAAGACAAACACATCTATTTTGATTTTTCGTCACTCGAGCCGACCCAGGCACAGCAGACCAGTAGATTAAGGTCTATTCATCATTTACGACAAATTTCCTCCAGAGACATTTCAAAGACTCGACATTTCCTGAAGCCCAACACAGCAGATCCTCATGAAAATTCACAAGTATACCGGCACTGTCAAACAATTGCTACGATCATAAGCCTACCTTGGTCCTTTTCTCCGGAGTAGGGAACAATTCCTTGGGATCGTTCATCAACAACCTCTTCCTGGGTGTGCTTCTCAATACAATAGTGCTCTTTCCTGGACTGTCCCGCTTGACCGGGGTGCGGTTGGTCGGTGCAGGCTTCTTGTGGTCGATGTCCGGTGACCAGATGACCGGGACGCGACGCCTGCCGCGCGATTGGATGACCAACTCGTCGGGGGACGGAGAGGGGCTCAACAGGGACGAGGGGAGGTTCAGGCTCATGTTCCACAGACCTGTGCGGGGATTGCCAGGGGTTGTGGTGTTGTTGTTGCCAGCTGTAACTACAACATCAACAATCATGATTAACACACTGTTTCTCCAAATGACCCTTCAGACACGTATGAGAGTAAAGGGACTACAATGGCCACAAACAATCTTGAAAATCTTGAAAATCTTTGAAAATACCAAGCTTATTGGTATTGAATAGGATTAAGTTTCTTCCAACTTTCATTGTGTATGTCTTGTTAGCAAATAGAGCAGCTGGGGCCAAACATTGAAATACAACATCAAAATTAGGTTTAGCCTGGCAGCTATACATTGATGTCAAACAATAATGAGTAGGCCTACAAGGTCAGTTTCACACGTACCCGATATACACCCATACAGCTAGGCAGTGATGAATGATCATGTAATTAATTAATAAATAACAAATGACATGGCTGTATTTGAGATGTTCATTTTGTATACAGCATATGATTTCACTTTGAAAGTGAACTTTGAAGTTTTTTAATTAGTGTTCCATGTAATACTGTATATATAGGCTCAATACTGGCATTGACTTTAAAATAACTATGTTAGAAAGACGGTACATTCTTATGGGAGGCTCTATAAATCTGACAGTTCGAGCTTCACCCAGAAACATGGTATTTTGTCCAGGTGGTGCTAGTGTCGCCGGTACTAGTCTGGTGGCGACACCAGCACCACCTGGACAAAATACCCTGTTTTTTGGGTGAAGCTCGGGCCGGCCGATCTCGGTTGCTCTTATAGAACTTCAACATTGGATGTACTCTCTTATAACTACAAACTCAATGACACTGGACACGTGCAAGATCCAACACAGTGCATTGATGATCGTAGTAGGCCTACTAGTGCTAGGATAGCTACGTGGCAAGGTTAGAGTTAAGCTTTAAATTGCACATGATTACATGCATGCAAGTATATAAATAAGAAAAATATTCGTCACACTACTACTAATAACGACACACTGACCAAGGCGCGTGGCCGAGTGGGAACACACTGAACCGTCATTCGGGAGACCTGGGTTCGATTCCCGTCATGGTCAACCATCCTGACAGGCTTTTTTTGTGATTTTCCTCCTGTTGTTCAGGTTGATACTGGGATAGTTCCTTAACAACAGGCCACGACCGACTCCCTCCCACTATCCAAAACACCTAATAAAATAACCTTTCATCTCATCATCCCACCATCTCACTTGTCATCCACTGACGCCAATAGATCGTAGCCATCAGTATAGTGCGTCGTTAAAACCCAATATGAAATGACGACGCACTGTGCCGACGACTGGGATCAATTGGCAGCTCGGGGAATGATGAACGAGATGAACTTGGTTAATTTACTGTCAGGCCAATAAAATGTGTTTTGGAAAGTTGAAAGGAAATGGTTGCAATTTCAATATCACATTTAATCAAAAGGAGGAAATCATGAAAAACATCCCTGTAGGGAAGCTCAACCATGGTGGGAATTGAACCTCCTGACTGACTGCTCAGCATTCTATAGTCACTGGTCCTTGTTTCTTAGTGCATTGGTATGTAATGAGTAGGCCTACTGAAAAGCTCAACAGGTAAAATTAATTACCGTACATCAACAGGAAATAAAAATGAAGGCGTAGGCCCGTCATATATTAGGGTTCCTCTTCATTTAAATGTACAAAAACCTCGCAGGTATGGCTCAACCTGGCCACGTCTTCCGTCTGTTAGTTGATTGACTTGTCTGCCCATATTGTGCCCGTAGTGCCTTCGCCAGTATTTCAGTCGAGTCTTGTTCATTATTTATAACCTTACAGTGTATATAAATAGCATCTCTATCTACTATTTATCCTATCCTCATATTTATCCTTACTTATATAATCCTTACTGATAACACTAAACCAAAAACTATCCATAAGACGAATAAGTACAAAAGCGAGGACATCCATGATCATCGAGTAGGCCTACCCAGTAGGCCTACCTTGGTTACAAGAACAAATCATATATTTAGTGAAGTTTATTTGTCATTGCCCTGTTCACAACGAGAATAGTTTCATCTTGAAGCTTACCCATCATAATGTCATGGCCAATGTCTTGCATGGTCATCATACCAAGACGTGCGGGAATCTCTGCCAGTGCACTGCGGGTAGTCCGGCGGCCTGGGATCTCATTTTGAAGATCATGAGGTGGAGTAATATCCATTCTCTTTTTTATGACCTGCAAACAAGGGGGGGAAATTATTCAATAACTTGATGATGTTGAAAGTTATGATTGTTGCTTAATGACCGTGCACCAACAGGTGGGTTATTTGCGGAATAAAACTATGCCTATGAAAGGATGCTTACAAAAGTCATGCCTTATGCGGGACTCAAACCCATGCCCAGTTGTGACTTCAGTTTCTACAGTGGTGCATTAGATGACCGGGCTACAGAGGGTGGCGTTGTGAGTTGTGTTACCATTACCTCTCTTATGGATGCATATATTTTCAGAAGGTGCTATTGCAGAAATAAGTTGATGAATAAATATCTGAGAAAATAGATGCAAAGATGGAATTGGCTTATGCTATAGGCCTAGTCCTCTAGGTCCGAACTTGGTCCAGATAAAGTAGGGCCTATCTTGGGCTTGGCCCAAGTATTTAGATATTTAATCATTTTACGACTATGCAGAGAAGATTTCCATTTGACTGATCAAGTCTAGTTCTAAATTATGACTAGGCCAACGCTTCAGAGATCAAAAGAATTCATAAGGCAAAATATAAAACTATCATTGAAATATTAGAAAAGATAAGCTTAATGGAAGTGTAAACGTAATCAGTTTATCAGTGGCATTCCCGCGTAATTTGGTCCTGCCTATATAGCATCATACTCCAACTCTTACATTGCAATTATTTTTGTTGTTCTGGAGGTAATTTGTTGTATTAAAATACGATTCTAAAATGTATGCAAGTTGATCTTTACCTGGATTGATGTTTCAATGGACGACTGACTCACTCAAAACCTTAAGATTGTTTCGGCTTTGATTTTAGGACGCCTTCGTAAAAATTGCTACCTCACTCCACTATCCCTTCTTTCACATGAACAGCTGGTTACCCTCTGGCGATTTCTGTACCAAGCTATCTTTTTCGCGCGCGTTTGTCTTATTGGTTAGATTGGCAAAACCTTGGCCAATAATAAGCTTGTATTTTCAGTGCAATATTCAACCTTCCACTTCTCAAGTCAATGTTGAAACTATCATATATCAATCAAGATGTTGAATCATTTGTATGTATTCGAACATTAAACGTAAGACAAATAATTTTTAATTGATTAAAAATCCACTTATCTCACTTGTTTTGAGCAGTTTCTTTAGCACTTTATAATTTACTTTTCACACATTTCTTGAAGATAGAAATGGAGTGTGAATACCTCCACCAATCAGAACCCTTCAAATAAGCTTCACTTATCGCCTACCATACGATGTAGCGCTAGCACTGCAGTGACGTTATGAAGTGTTTTTGACATGTACGTGTGTTTATGGTATTGTGGGCGTATTATGGTATTTAAAATTTGTTTACAATGCGTAATGTAAGTAATTATCTAATGTTTCAAAAATATAATAATCAATATATCAGTTGGTAAACCTATTCGACTCATTTGTATGTTACGTTGGACTGGTTAAACTTGTTGATCTGATCTTGGACTTGTTCTTTGTTGTTCTTTTCGTCAGCTGATTGGCCTATGCCCTAGGGCCTTTGTTAATATAATCAGTCTCAGCATAAAATCAATGGCCTGGGTAGGCCCTAGGACCTGATAGCTTGTACGAAAATTCACTGTCAGCTCTACCATTGCAAATGTGCATCTATTTGGTATGGAATGAAAATAGGCTTGTCCTGTAATTATTGTTAATATGCTAGGTCACTATATAGCCTACTCAATGGCTAGGTCTTGGTCTAGGCATTCGTCTAGGGCTTAGGCCTAGGCCTACTTGGTTTGTGCATTACATTTGGCCATTGAGTATAATATAGCGTTATAGGCCTACTCAATGATTTGGCTTGAGCCTAGGCCTACCATGGCCTAATGTGTGCCCCAGTCATTGTCCCAGTCCTAAGATTCAGGTAGGGGGGTAGGGCCTAGACCATAAAGAAGTTCGGTAATTTTGTGTTACTCGGTCCCAAATTTAGTTTCCAAAGGTTGGTGTCGTTTCAGTTGGGGTTAGGCCTAGTGGTCAAGGTTGGTGTCCTAACTTTGGTTGGGCGTGGAAAATAATGTATGGTAGCGAGTATGACAAATTTACCCGAAGATCAAATATAAGCTCGATGGCTAGCATAAGACAAAATGTTTATACCGTAATAAGATCAACTGTTATTTCATCTAGGCCTATCTAGTAATTCCGAACAACTGACGAGTTGGGTCAAACTAGTGCAGGTGCAAACTTCAACACTGTGAGTCGATGGAGCGTATTGTGAATTCCATAACAGAGGACTTGCGCATGAAAAGGATGGAAGCTTTAGTTCACGATCTCACTAGTGCTCTAGAAGAGTCTTCACGATCTGTAACAACTCGCCGTAGGTGGGGCCTCCGGAGACGCACTAGATCTACTGGCAACTTACGTGAGTTATTACCGTACTGAGATTAAAAATAGGCGTAGGGGCGTACTACTGGAATCTTGCTTATTTTGCACTCAATTGATTTGTAAAGTAATTGTTTAGGCCTACTGATACACTTTGAGACATAGGCCTACCGATAGGCCTATCATAAATTTATAAACCAATACAAATTACTTATAGGCCTAGCCATACTTTATTTACTTTAGACCCTCAGCTTTTTTTTATTGACTTCTACTACTATGTCTTTCTTCCTCTGTCTTCAAGCTCTAAATGGATGAAATTGGATTTTTTTTTGCAAATTCAAGTAGGCCTACTAGCCCAGGCATTGAAACAATGGCATAGGACTCAGTATATAGTTAATCATCTCACAAAAACTTTTTTTCATCATAAATTGCTGTTTTTCAACAGATCTGGTTATATCCCTGTTAGTCGATGACGATGAGTCTTATGCGTAATGCGACTATACTGCAACATTATAAAAAAATTATTTTACCGCTACCGGTAATAAGAAACGATGAAAATCTGCGACATAAATATTAATTTAAAAAAAAAATTGATGATGTGACAAGTAAAAAACTATACCCAAGCATATTAATTCCTTCATCTTTCATTCATCTTTCATCCTTCATCTTTAGAAGTCATATTACCGTAATTTGGCATTCAAGTAGGCCCACCGTACGAGTCTATATTTATAGGATGTGCCTATATTATTATCTTTAGTGGTTTTGTCACACTGTTTAATTAATATATTAATATGTTAATAGCCTTGTCTGTGGGCAAGACTGCCAGTGATGACTCGAGTAGTGGCGGACCGACTGTGGACCGGGACAAGCTTCAGAGTGACTCTGACGATGTCAGTCAGCGGCAGCTAGCGCCGTTCAGTCTCACTGCTCGTAGGGTGGCTCATCTTCATGGCAACCTCGAGTCTGACTCTTTCAACGAGAACTTCTCACCCGTTCATCCGAGTACGCGCAGGTAACCAGTTTTTAATGATATGCGTGAGGCAAAATAACTGACACCTATGGTGATAATTGTTTGGCTTATTAGTCAAGTTGATTATCCTACCAACTGAGCGCTATTTGGTTCTATGAACAAGTGGATTAAATAATCCATGTAGGCCTACTGAAGTGAAGGTTATAAATAACACATAGCTTTTAAATAATAATTCAAAGCATTTTTATTAAAAAATCTATCGTAGGCCCTACTTTGCCTCTTCTAAACAATTTTTTTTTTCTCTTCTACTTGATCATAAACATGCACTCTCTTCTTTACTCATATTTATTTTTATTCTAGGCCTAATTATTGCTTGGCGCACAATTAGAACATAGGCCTACCTTGATATTAGATGAAGAAGTAAATGGAAGTCGTAGCAATAAATGCACTCAACGTTTAGTATTTATTTGTTTTCCAGGAAACGCAAGTTGAAGCGGATGGCTGTGGAGACGTCTGGTCCCGAACAAGCATCGACGTCCAGATCATCAGTGTTGCCAGGCTTACAGCAGATAGCTATTATCAAGAAGAAGAGGATATTGAGGCATGCACCCAACTGCGAGAACAGGTACGCTGTGGCAACAGTGACTAGTTTGTAGATACGTAAGTTGAGAATATGAATGTGAATTTGAGAAGAGAAATTATATCAATGTTGAATTTTTCTGCATCAATCGTTTTCCTGCATGGATGGTTTCTTTTTCGTTGCCCTTTGAAAAACTATAGATAGAGGATTTTCTTTATCATCTGTACTTTGCACAGTACCGTAGTGGCTTGGTGCTCACTGATAGCCATATATATTTAAAAGTGGTGAAAAATGCATAACGTTGAGGCCTACTTTGATATCCTGATTGTTAATTCATGGTACGGCTACTTTTGTGTGATATCTTATGTGATGTTGAAGCTACTAGATTGAATAGAACCTAGAGCCAAGTTAGCGGAGACTAATTCACGAAGAAGCTACTTGCTGGCACAAAATAACCCAGACGTTGACAACAAGGTCATTTCTTCAAACTTTAGAAAATGTAGGCGAAATTCGAAGACTAGGAATTATCCTAAATGTTGATGAACTTCTGTTGTGGTGTTTCAGACTGAACAGTTTCCTTTGTGGCAAACGTAAACGCAGTTTACGCGAGCGAAGCCTGGACTGCAGTGGCGTAGACGTCTGTTTGACCGGTCGAGTAAGGACTCGCGGTGGTTCGTCCTCCTGTCACAAGATAGCCTCTGAGGACACACATATGGACTGTAGTACCACAGACAGCGCGCAGTGGTAAGCAAGCGTAATGAAGGCTTTGAGGGAATTCTGAGATTTATCTGAGTTTTGAGAGTTTATAGTGTGACATCGATGTAGTGTGACATAGATAAAATTGGTATTTGTTGTCTTATGTCTTGTTTTGTAACTTGTAAATGCAACTTTGAGTCACTGTGAATTATCTGGAAATATTCGTGCATCATTGCTTGCCTTTAACAATTGAAGACCGGCACATGTAGCTGAGTGGTTAACGCACTCGCTTCGTGTAATCCGGGAGGTGAAGGGGCATGTCGGACCTGGTTCGATTTCCGCCACCGTCCATCTTTACAGGGGTTTTTCGTGGTTCTCCTCTGTAGCCTCTGAGGCTAATCCTGGGATGGTTCAGGACTACAATGAAGATCACAACCTCTTCCTTCTCACTATCCTTCCCAATACCTAAGAAACCTTCATCTCATCATCCCATCATCTCATCAATCATTCATTAGATGCCAATAGATCTCACTTATCATTATAGTGCGTCATTAAAACCCAATATAAAAAATAAAACAATTGAAGATGAACATTCATGTGATGAAAGTGATGAATATTCACGACTACAGTATTTCATTTGTTCGTACTGAAATTATTCCAATTAACAGGCCTATCTTCCTGTTTTGAGATGATTAACATTAAAGTGTGTGACATAGTGTTGTTTGTTATTGTAACGTCCAAGATGTGTTACGTAATGATTGGTTGTTGTTTGCCTCCAGCGAGATGATGAGCAGCAGCAGTCTGAGCAGCTCCGAGAGTGATAACGGTATCTACACCAACGATGAGGGCAGAGAAGGTCAGTCGGAAAGATAATCACTTTTCTGGTCGAAAGTTTTTCCTGGAATGTTCAACTCATAGGTTTTGACACTTCATTTTGAATT
This sequence comes from Brachyptera risi, assembly GCA_964007535.1. NCBI lineage: Eukaryota > Metazoa > Arthropoda > Insecta > Plecoptera > Taeniopterygidae > Brachyptera > Brachyptera risi. Next base: position 36,265,847 of record OZ023331.1, on the reverse strand, counting down.
GTGTGATTTTTCGTCTTTTTTGACAAGGACTTGATCTGATGAAGAAAAATACATCTTCAGCAAATCATTCCTCAAAATAAAAAAATGTGACATGTTGTGGCAAAGATCAGAGCCACTTTTACAGTGATTTTTCAATGTGTAAAGGTAGAACGTAGTCAATAGGGAAATCGCGTGCATTTCAGATTCACTGGTCGTTGTATAATCTACGTGAAGCAGAAGATATTTTAAAGAGATTGAATAAGGTCAGTCATATAAAATATAAAATAATGTTAAAAATTAAAAGTGGGCAAGAAATTACAGTGACTTCATAAAACACATAAGACCCGTTGATTTGATTAAAGCATATGCTTTTGAGAGACTATCTTTATTGTTAACCATGGGCTGATAGACTGTCACAGCCCATTAGATGGAGTGGGGAAACAATCCTGAATTGTGAGTGACGTGATCATGACAGACTTGATAATTTTATGCAAAACTGTGCCAATTGAATGTTGAACCAGGCTTAAGCAGGGTTTACAGTTTCGATTTTTTCTTGTCGACACGATTTTCCCAACTGACCAACCACAAGCCAGTATCCACCTTAACAACATGGCAGTTCACGACACCGTTTCGGTACCGATGCGGTATCATGATTATTGACTCAACTTCTACTTTCGTCGGCCGAAATTACGATTTTACCGGAAGTTACACTGAGATTGTGATCAAACGACTGTAACAAATAATCGACTCACGAAAATATCGATTCATCTACCGGTATCCATAAAAACTGCAATTTCGAACATCACCACACTTTCAGAATCACTCACTTGAATTTTGTATCCAGAATTGTTATGTCATTTGGAGTTACATGATTTATTCAGGTGGTACATTACAATTCGTGTTTGTATAACTTCAATTGCGTGACTTGAGAAAAGTGCGTCAATCTGTAATCTGACAGCTCTATTCCTCACATTCAAAGAAGCCTGTGAGTTTGAGGTAATGAAGGCTATGGCTATGAAGTCACAAAAATGTTACGGCACAGCCAAGTGGAAACAGTCGCAACAAAAAACGTACTTTTATCATGTTGGACAACAAGAAAAAATCGGAACTGGAAACCCTGCTTTAGTTCTTTAATAATTCATTAAAAAATCAGTTCTCATAAAAGATTTACGTTAATCGGATTCATTGCATTTTAGTTCCTGGTCATCATTATAAATTAATCAAAATGGTGCATGCTTGTTGCCTGTCAAGTAATTCAGTTATAACACGAGTTTATGTTTTTTGCAGGAGATGACGAGCAGAGTGACTGGATCGGGGAGTCGGGTGGCGGCAAGGTGTGGTGGGAGGAAGGGGAGGGGTCGGACACAGACAAGGAGGACGAGCCGCAACACTCGCTACTCTTCAGTTCGTTGGCGGGAACTAATGGACAGACATCATCGCCATTTGTGCGTATATCCATCGTGTACACTTGTGGTCATCCAAAATGGTTTCATTCGAAATTAAATTTCAAGTAAAATCTACTCATAATATAGTAAATATACTGTTTATTTTTTTCTTCAGATTATATGTGGTGTGCTCGTGTAGATTATCTGTTAGTTTTTGTGTATATTTTGTCAGCTTTTTTGCGTCAGTATGAATTTCAATGTAACTTGATTGACCGCTTTATGTGACCGCACGTGAATGTACTAGATCTACAGTGAACGTGTAACAATTGCTTTAAAAGTGATTCAGCCATTCGGACCAGACAAATTCTCGAATACAAAATAATTCTACTCTATTGTTGTATGTCTGGATCTGATGGATGGTGTTGTAATATTACAGTGAAACCTCCATGCATCATTCCCAAATCTATCGTTTTACTGCTTGTATCATTTATTTTTTCTCACCCCACTTCCATGTCATCAATGTTGTATTTTCCTGGATGGGTCGTTTCCCTGCATCTATAGATGGTTTTATTTTCTTAGTCCTTTGAAAAACGATGGATAGAGGTTTCACTGTGAATACAAAGTACTGTAGACCTACCATTTCAATGACTTCACTTTACAGTTATTCATTATTCACTGTCTAAAAGTTTAGATATCAAATTGTCCAGAAATATTTGCCTATGATGACCTTCATGAGTCATTGATTCATTTTTCATATTTTTTTTTCAAAAATAGGCCTGTATTCTCACTTCTATTTATTTAGACGTATTTCCAAAAAATAGTAGCCCAAAATATCTTTTTCATTTATTGTTTGTACGTCTTGATGATCTTCTAACCGCTCTGTTCTTGTGGTTTGTCTCAGAGTGCAAGAGAGATCCGTTCGGGCAGGAGGAGAGTGCGCAGCGATAGGCCAGGCTTCAGCATCGTCACCTCGGCCAATGAGAAACTGTCGCGCTTCCTGCAAGACCCCAAACAGCTCAGACTAAGGTGAGATAGAAGTCTCTGGCATGGATGGTTACAAACTCACAGCTTTCTCAATGCGTACTGAATGGTGTACAAATTGCAACGGATGACATAGGTCAACCATTTTTTTTTTATCAGATTCAGACATTTCAAGAATTTTCATTTTCAAAATAAAACTACGCTTTTGCCGGGAATATGTTGTCGTGTGGCGTGCTTATTCGTTCAGAGATGAAAAAAAATCGTTCAGAGTTGAACAGCTTCCTCTCTTTCGTGAGGTCAGATCCACATGTTGAACTCGTGCCATCAGTCGCTTGAAAGACACAGGATAGTGAAGGTCACTATGAAGCAAATTACCTATATTCATTTACCTGGCATTATCTTGATCCTAACTAACCATTAATTGATGATAGTTAAACCACTTCAACAATGGAGTTATAGCTTGCATTTGAAGCTTCATGTTGTAAAAGAACAAGGTAGGCCCTATAGCCTTTGCAAAGATTAGGGAATAGTCGTAGACCTAACGAGGAGATAATCTATTTAAGAAATATTGAAGTTGGATGAGAGACGTCACCTTTTTACAGTTTTTAGATGCTAGGCAAAAAGTTCTTCAGATTATTTTGGCCTATCAAGACAAGATTGTCTTGCTTGAATTTCTCCATACACTTGAGAGATTTCCATGGAAAATCCAATTTTTAAATTGTGTCTTGGGAGTTTTAGTAGGTTATGTATGTGAATTTCGGATTGGCCTGAGCAAGGCTCCGCTGGTTCGGACACATGATGCAAATGGAATTGGAGAGAATACCTCGGAGAGAGTATGAAGAAGCCAAGGTGCAAGGGATGAAGAAGGCAGGAAGACTGAGGACGAAGTGGATAAAAGGAGTGGTAGAGGCTGTGGAACAGAGGGGGAATGTTGGAAGACGATTGTAGAAGAAAAGTGGTGGGAAGAGAGAGAAAGATGGAAGGAGTTGGTCAGAAGACAGTAAGAAGGAGAAGAAATAGATGAAGAGGAGGGAGTGCTAGACCTGGCAAGTCGACTCTGAGAAACTCAGATGCCCTAGTAGTATGGTGGGAAAACCTACCCCCCGACCCAATTCAGTTTGGAACCGGAGGCCAGGTGTTTATTCATTATGTATGTGGCAACTAACTTTTGTTGTGTACTTAGTAAGTTTTAATTGGATTGTGGTATTTAATGTAGGGGTGAATACATTATATTATGCAATATACTGGCATGTAATCTGGGAATAAATTGTACAGTGGAATCTCTTTAGTACGTTTTTCAGGGGACCAGACAAAAAAACTGATCAAGGTGAGAAACTTACTGAAGAAACTGTTTAACTTCTAGGAGCATATGGATGGGATTAGAAAATGAAACTTTCCAAGGTGAAAAATGTACTACTTAACAAAAAACTTACTAAAGAGGTTCTAATTTATATACAAAAAAACTATTGAAAAGTACTACAAATACTCATGGTCTGGCTGATAGCTAGTTGGTTCTACCACCTGAATATTCTCTTGACTGTCTCCTTGTTGTTAGACTTCACCCGATGCAGAGAAGGGAGAGAGACCAACTCTGCCATCTGGCTCAGTTGTACTCACTGGAACTGACCAGCGAGCTAGCCTGCCCAATACTGACCAAGACTGGCAACACTGTCCGCGTTGAGCCGACCGCACTCAACCGGCTGCGTCTCCATCACGGCCTGGCGGACTGCAAACGAAGGCGGTGGGCGCCGCCACATCCCGTCTTGGCCCCACCTACGTTTAACCTCAATGCCCACCTAGCAGGTGAGAATTCAACTCAAAATGTACATCAAGAGTCGAGTCAGCCAGTCTCTTCTGGTGCTTCAATTTACATACATTTCATGTGTGCTTTCCTTGAACCCGCTGATCTCTGTTCTACCTAGTGTATAAACTAGGGCTAGTGATAACATCGATTAATCAAGAATCGATTCAGAATCGATTCTGATGTAAAACGAGTCTCAAATCGATAAATCATTTTTTTTTCATTCTTCATTTTTTGTTTGTTTTCGGGGTCTGTGCTGTACTTCTTCACGTTGCAATGAGTGCTCATTTCGTTGTCTATATTATTTTGTATTGTTGAGATTTTACTATCTCGACACAAGCTATCCCTTCGGTTACGTCTGACAGCCGAATGTCGACGGTAATACACGAATACACTACAGTATTCAAGGAAGTACAGTACAATTCAATCAAAGAAGTCTCTAGCAGCTATTTTTCATGTAAAATGCCGCGGAAGGTTGGAAAAAAATGTTTTCAATTGATTCTGAGAAATCTAGCGAATCGATTCCCGATTTTGAGAATCGATGTCATCACTAGTATAAACCTCAAATATTGGCATAAGATGACTGTTGCTGACAGCTGAGCTGATAAAAACGTCATTTTGCTTCCATTTGTAAAATTTATCACTACTAGATGCTTGTCAATTGGTAGGCACAAAGACTGGAACAATAAATAGGTTCGTTTTGACATTTTTTGAACGCTGATGGAATGGGATTACCATAAGAGACCGACAGAGCATGACAATCATAACGATCATAATTTGCGTTTTATTCAATTAATTATTTTTGAATCGTTACAAATTGAAATTTTTGAAACTTTTGTATATTGAAATTTTGGTATTGATTCCAACATCTTTCTATCAAATGGCAAACCCTGTTAGTATTATCAACCTTTCAAAATTGTGTTTTTGTTTGTACTTTCTGGATAAAATGGTAGGGCCTACCGTTGAGCCGGGTTATTTAAAACTAGGTACCATATACGATGGTTCCAATTTTACAGTAATTCAAGCATTAGTTCTAGTTCCTACAGAATGTTGACCTATAAGCTCAATGCTGAATCTTTCATAGTGTAATTCAAAGTGAGTATTTATAGGTCAGTTGAATTTCAATTTGAAGTAGGCCTGAACCCATCTTTATCCTTCGAAGTAGAGTGAATGCCAAGCCAGAATTTTTGGCTTTGTAGGATTTTATGATGAATGTTTCATGTAATACGGTAATATGTAACCAATGAAAAAATAAAAAATTAACATTATTCATTCTCTGATGCAGGTGAAAGTTCGTCCCAGAACACCTCTGCTAACAGCCCAACATTCCGCGGCATGACATGGGAGCCTGGACCAAGCCGCGCAAAATATCACACACATTCACACGGTCACAAGTCTAGCTAATTGCTGGCTGGTCATTGGTCAACACAATGTAGGCCTGTGAGACTATAATCTGTACTCTAGCTAGGAGTTGGCTAGTCATTGGTCAACACAATGGTGATCTCTTCTCTCATTGGTTGATACTCTGCATAGTATTATACGCCTACTGGTCTATAGTCTTTTGTCTAGCTCAGTGTTGGCTCTTCATTGGTTGAAACGAAGGCAGACTTTTGTCTCAGTGGCCTATGAGAGCAGCCTTACAAAGTATCGTTCCCACATGCACCCTCGAATCCTAGCGGCTACGAAACTAGCTAGGAACTGGCCAGTTATTGGCATCAAGAGTGACACCATCTTTTATTGGCTGTCGGATCAAGTTTTCACAACCTCGTAGCAAAATGAACGTAGACTGATTGAAATGAGTGTAGTGTCGAGTTTTTAGATTTTAAACTGAAGACGAAATATTGTATATAATAGAAATTTTAGTTTAATTTTATGGCTAATTTCAGTGTTTATTTATTTACGATACTTCTTTACCTGTTGTGTTTTCTGTGAAATATGAACTTGGCAACAGTGCGTCTTTGGCCGTGGATTCATATGCTCTGGTGTGTGGGTTCATATTACCGGTATGTTTGAAATTGGGTTTTAGTTAGACAAATAAGTTATAATTTATTAGTATCTGGAGTAGACTTCAATAAGCCTATATTTCTGCTACAGATTCAAGTGATTTTTACTGTTCTGTCTTATTCACATCTCAACTGTTCATAATCAAATCTGTCATCATTTTTAAATGTCATTTCACTGTTATCCACATTACATAATAGTATTAGATTAGGTATGTGTACCTAAAATGTCTTGTGGAACACATCGTAACAACTATAAATAAAATAATTCTGTCAATATCTAATGTGGGCATATTATTGCCTTCTATGTTTACCCAACTGTATTCTAGTACAGTACTTATTTTTTCCTAGGTTAGAGACCCACATATCCCACATTTTCCTGGATTGGCCATAATTTTCATGTATTTTTGCAACATCCAGTTGAATCTCTATATAGAGACCAGAAAATATCTAGGAATTGTAAGTACAGTACGAGGAAAAAACTGAAAACTTCGTCTCTTGTTTGGAGCTTATTCTAAAATTTCATCCAACTGATTCCAGAAAATATTTCCAGTTTATTATACCTCAGTTATAAGTTTCTCATTTATACATTCATTACATTCACGTATAAGTTTTATTTATTGATCCAACCTATATGCTCCACATGTAAAATAGTTTCATTAATAAGTTTTTGACATTATGTAATACACTTTTTCAGTCTGGTCCCCTGAAAAACGTATAAATGAGATTTCACTGTAATTATATATGTAGGCCTAGGTGAGTCCTATATTCAGCATTTGTTTATTTTATATTCCATTTTGGTCTATCTACCATGGAGTATAACATTGAGACACATTTTATTTTAAACTCGTAATATAATAATGATCATGATTCGTTTATATTCATCTATGCAATACATCTTTTTCCAAATTGAGTTGAAAAAACCCCATCAAATGATAGAACCATAATTTTTAATTGAATTTAAACCCAAAAAGAAGTTGAAATTTTAGTGCCAATGTTTCATTACATCATACTGTAGGCCCTACATTGTGTGGCCACTTTGTCATTTTCTAAATCAATCATCAATAACTAATGGCAATTTAGCTATAATCAGTGAATTAACTTGTTCACTATACCCTTGATACTAAAAAATGATATTTTGTATCTATTTTATTCTATTTTATTCTATTTTTATATTTTTCTATTTGTATTCTATTTTGTATCTATTATATATATTTTGTATTTTGATACTTCTAGTATGGTATTTACATTCTTATTTTTCCTCGAATGCAGTTTTGGGGTTACTGTTATAACCTTATTCTGTAAATTGAAAACAAATATACCACGGTGAAACTAGCCACCGAGAATAAAACAGACAGACCGTGATACTAAGCTGCCGGTCGGTGCTACTCCTACACTGCTAATTCTGGCACTTATTGTAAAGTAGGAATGAATAATACATACAGCGACTAAACTGAGAATCTAATTTATTGAACATAAATAGAGTAACTTATTCTTATTGTTGTAGTAAAATATTTATTGTACATTATTGTTCTGTGGAAAGACCACTAATATTATTATATTAGTATCACGTTAAGAACATGAGATTGCTATGGTATCAGACTGAGAACAGATTACAGATAATATGTCACATGGTGATGACTGAAAAATCAACACTAGTCATTATTAAAAGAACAATAAATTATTATTTATTAATTTTACAGATAATGTCGCTATTGAATATCGTCTTACATATTTGATGGTCGATAGCAACAGACTAACTCGAAGGTTATTATCACTGATCCGCAAGAGAAGTAGGTTGTCTATCAAGGTAGCAAAGACAAAACTATATTTACTATATATATTACTATATTTATTAACTATGTTACTATAGTATAACTATAACTATACGACTATAAGTATAACTATATATAACTATATTCAAATTATATTTATGGGCCTATAGGATAGCTATTTCTTTTTCAGTTTTTTCTATTTTTCCTGACGAGGTTTTCGATAAGAAACGCAACCGCATCTTTCTCAATCGTTGAAAGTTTCTGCTATATTATATAGTCACCGAAGTGCTTACGTTCTGTCATGATAGTGCTTCTTTCGTACATGCTCACAACTTATTTAGTTGGTAGACGACCTCCTTCTTTCGTGGATGCCAGTGACAAACGTACTGATGACTTATCCTGAAGTCTGAGTAATAACCGCGTGCAAATATGCGAGTTAACGACTGACACGTTCTGTCATGATGGTGCTTCTTTCGTACGTGATTGAAATTTGTTTGACCAGACAGCTTATACCCAGTGGACGAATTGGAACATTTTTTCCCCTTTTTTTTATATATATCCAATTGTGTGGTGGAAAGAGGTGGGGGAGAGAGGGGAAAATGATTGAGCAGCAATGACTTTGAAATCATGCTTTTTTCAATCCTATTTCTGAGTTTTGAAAGAATGTAGTACCGGTAATTAAATTCAATCGCTTATTTTTACTGAAAATTTATCTGATGTGGACCATAACTGCATAATTATATAATACACATCACATGAGTCACGTGATGATTTAAGAATGGTTTTGTATGATTTAATGTCATTACTCATTATACTCGTAAATTATATCAGAGCATAGAAGAGTGAATTTTCTATGGCGGGGGGAGGGAGATACTCGAACACAAGTTTTATTTTGGAAGGTTGGTGTAATAGCTTTAGATTCTGTTTCTCTACTTTGGGAACTCGCATTTCCAAAATTCGTCGACTCAGTGTACCTCTACCATTCTACGAATAGCCAGCAAAAACCAGAGTTAAAATACAACACAATTTTATCGCTCCATTTAATTTATTCATCTATTCCTTTCAGACATTTTTTCTTGTACCTAATTAGTGAGTGCACTCACAGAATTGAGTGTAATTGTTAATGCTACGTAAGGTAACCGAAGATGTATCTCAATTCGCGTTTATTACACTGAAAATGTCGGAGGCACATGTGGTACTATGAAATGTTCATAAGGTATTTGGTTGTCTTTGAAAAATGTACAATCAGAAAAGTTGCAGTGATGTGCTTTGGTGTCATCAATCTCCCTCATTGAACTGTTAATTATATTTCAGACTTTTTTCATCTTTCAAAGCTCAACCGATTTATTTGCATATATGTTGTTTTTAAAACCATGGCACTGCTAATCAAGGTTAGGGTATACAAATTATCACTTTTGAATTAAATTACTTCAGCTTTAGAAGTGCAATAGTAATTTTTTAACAAGGGTACATACTGACCAAGGTGTGTAGAAGGTTTTGTTGATTGGGGTCTATAGTGTCAAATTTCAATTATACAATTGTTATTCATTGCAGGCAAACTTGCCAGCTGTTGTCGGCCCCCTTCCCCTCTGATGGCAAACTTTTTAACCAGAGAGGATAAATTCACTTTTTCAGTTCAGATGACAGTCATAGTGTGGTAGGTCGAACTTATCATCAAATGGCACTAGTGATGGCACTATTCATAAATAGTAGGTCAATATTTACATTTTCCTTTTCCTCTTTTTCCAACAATTGTTCGCTTGTCTGTGATTTGCTCTATCGTGAATTATATCTTGTTATTATAATGTTTATACTAAATACTACTAATAATTGACGTAATGAATGATGTTACTAAAGGAATAATCTTTGGAAACTCCCTCGCCTTGTCGGGGTTCGAACCCTTGCTATCACAACCTGTCGTTCTCGGCGAACACCTCGTCATCCTCCCTCTGTGTCATCGGCGTCATGGCTATCGACACTTGTGACACCATCGTCTTGCTGTACCCGTCACGTGACTTGTCTGGAACAATCAGAACGACAGAACATTAGACCCAGCATGCTTGGTGTATCCGGATATTGGTAGGTCTTGACTTGAAATTGGGTTCGATGTAACATAATCACCGACAACTGTTCACTTTGCCTATAAAAAAGTATCTAATATCTTAAAATATGTGAAATATCACATTTCGATTATTGGAGAGATACAAGATACATGATACATGTTCGACATGGTTTCTATGATACAAGATACAAGATAGTATCAGTATCTTGAGATACTTCCAAATAAACTTGTATCTGAGATACTGCCCATCTCTGCTGAAAAGTGACGTCACTCATTGTTGAAAGAGACATACAACCACAGATAATGGAGCTATTATAGCTCGATCATCTGTGATACAACTATGTACACCCATAGTATTACAATCACAATCACATCAGTCACAATCATTGCCAAATTCTCAGTTCACTGTATTGTTAGTCATTTCGACCCCACCCACAATTAGGTTATTTGTATATTCAGTCATTTGTTACTATATGGACAAATATTCATACAACTGGAGAGTAACTGTATACACCTATACAGCCTATATACACCTATATATATATATTATATATATTGATTAATATATATATATATATATATATATATATATATATATTTATATATATAAATATTTATATATATATATATATATATATATATATACATATATACATATATATATATATATATATATATATATATATATATATATATATATATATATATATATATATATATATATATATATATATATATATATATATATATATATATATATATATATATATATATATATATATATATATGAATATATATATATATATATATATATATATATATATATATATATATATATATATATATATATATATATATATATATATATATATATATACATATATACATATATACATATGTATATATATATATATATTTATATATATATATATATATATATATATATATATATATATATATATATATATATATGATTTCAATAGCTTCCTGGTTGACCACCAGTAGGTTATTATAACTGTATGATTTTTAAAACAGCTTAAAAATCGCGACCACACCCGCTCCCCGGGACTTGAACCCGGATCGACGCGCTACCCATTACGCCAGAGAAGCAGACCTCCTTAAACAGTTTTATTTGTTGATATCTTTCGTAGTCACACATTTGTAGACTTGTGGATCACACCCCAAATTGACAGGAAATTGTACTGCCTGATCGACATCTCCCAGCTACCCCAGCTGTTGGGTCGCGATTTTTAAACAGTTTTAAAAATCATACATATATATATATATATATATATATATATATATATATATATATATATATATATATATTTATTAGATGAGCGTAGTGAAGCTTTCCATTTCACACCCTGAAAAAAAATGGGCTTCGTTTTTATGTTTTTTTTTTTTTTTGTAATTATGTACGCGGCATACAGGTCAGAGAAATGAATCAATCAACTTGAAACTTTTTCTGAACGTTGGTGTCATACCAGAATAGGTTGGGATTGTTATTCAGAGGAATCGGTCGGAAGGTTTTTCCGGAAAATAATCGGAAAGTTTGGAAAATCCTTATAAGAATAACCCTGAGGAAAAATACTTGGAAAATAAGAATTTTTCAAAAGCTCTCAAATTCTCACAGAATATGAAAAATACTATTATACACCTTTTCAGAGATTTTTACAATAATCGAATGAGAAATAATGAAGAAAACGCAATAAACGTGTACATTTTATTGAATATTTGGATCAATTGGTTTTGCAAAGTGTTTATGCGACATGTTGCAGGTTACTATGAATATCAACAAGTTGCAAGTAAGGTTTTTGAACGTTTGAAGTAATCCAAGGCCCATAGATGTAAATTGAGCTGACAAGTTATTTCTCATTCTAGATTGCCATACTTCTAAGCTCATCTCACAACGCGCATCCCGCGTTTTCCTAGTATATATATATATATATATATATATATATATATATATATATATATATATATATATATATATATATATATATATATATATATATATATATATGTACGTACACATACGTTTAAGTATATCGATATAACTATGGGATCGTATTTTTGTATCATTTTTGTCAGATGTTATGCTTCAAAAACATTTATTTTTGGTCTCACGTCTTTCTCTCTCTCTCTCTCTCTCTCTCTCTCTCTCTCTTACTTTTTTTTCTCTTTTTCTCTCTCTCTTCGTCTGCCTGACTGCCTGTCTGTCTCTTGTGTAAGAGTTGGATCTCATCATTGTTCTAACTGTTCATCTGCATCTATACCCTAGAGCCGGTAAAGTAGGTTACGTTTGTAATGAACCTCCTCGCTATATATACACCTGTCTCTATAGCCGTGTCAGTGAGAGGTCAACTGACTTATTGGATTACCTCCATGTGGGTCGTGAGTTCGACACCGGCCAGTGTCAGTTTTATCAATCTTTTACTCAACACTGGACCCGGCGGAGTCGTTGACCGACATCATGTTACATAGTGTTGATTGGTTGCTGGACAAGGGTATCTCCTTTCCTTATAATAACAGTATTTTTTCGTTAAAAATGTGAGTGAGTAAAATAATTCAGGAGAGCGGGATTTGGTTCCCGTCGGATGACAAGTTTGACTGAGTTTTTAGTGTTTCCGTCAGAAGTTGAAGTGAATACTAGAATGGTCCTCTATATTAGGTCGCGACTGGTTCCTTCCCGTGTATGCATTGTACGTTTCTAAAGAATGTACGTTCTTTCCGAGAGGATTCAAAATAAAAATCTTACAACAAAGAGTTGAATTTATGAAAAAAGAAAACCAAGATGACATGAAAAATAACACGAATGAAAAAAATCCATGGGGAATTCCGTTCACTATTCTTGAGTGGCTTTTTTCAGTTACATGTTCTTCCGATATTGCATTTGGCCCTTATTCTATAACTGAAAACGAAATGAAAGTCGAATAGTCTTAAAAAAATAAATAAATATGGGATGCTTTTATTTCGTATTAATAGAGTTATAGAATAAAGGTTCTGGAATCAATTTATCTATCAATGCAGGGCGGTAATCCACTAACTTTCAGTTGATCGTCTCGAATGTTTGAATTCAGCATCAAAAGAAAAATTAATTGTCAACAGTCTGTCTTTATATTAATCACACTGTATTTCCAGAATTTTCTCGTATTTTTTCTGAAAAATTTCAATATTTTAATATCGTATATATTTGTATTTTATTATTCATGTTAACAATTTGTAGGTTCAGTTAATTAATTCATTATTCGAAGTAGTATTGATCAATTTCATCTTCAAGTAAAATATTGTTACATTTTATTATATTTTCCACTTATATTTTTCGCTGTACCGGAGTTTACCCTCTCGAATAATTTCCCCTCAAATATGTTATTAAAATGTATACCCGAACACAGAAACAATTTGGCTATGCGGATGTTTGTGGAACAATGTTTTTGTAAACTAATGGTGTTATTTTGCGAGATAAAATTACAAAATAGCTACCAGAATACGTATTTTTTAGGGGTGCAGCACCCAATATAAAAATCCAACACTTCTATTGTGTGAGGTAGAATAGTCAGACAGTCAAAATACTATTTGATTGAACTGAATTTGCATCTACAATAATCGATGAAAATGAATGAGCTACAGGTTGGACTGTAATTTGATCTACTTTTTTTTACATCATTCCGAACTCAGAAAACAAGTGAAACCTTATTTTTCCACCATTCTCAAAATTTTCAGGTTTTTTGTTCATATCATGCTAAAAACCTAAAATGAAGGAAATATGATCAGTTGTGATCATCAAATGATCATCAAATGATCATCACTGAATAGATGATCAAATCATATCTGAAGTTAATGGCTCCTTATTGATATTTAGGATCCTATATATTTCATATTCCTGAACCGAAGATAATACGTTTTGAAAACACAAACAAAAATAATGAATTTTCGTGTCACAAAAAATCTTGTTTTATATAGTTCCTAGGTAAAGAAAAACTCCATACAAGTTATGAATATCCGTGAAAAGTTGAGATTAGTTTGGATAGGTTAGGTCGATCAGGTATTAGATGAATATAAGTTGAATAAGTTTCTCATATTATTGTCTGGCACTCGCGCATGCGTAGTAGGATCACTGCTGCAAAAAACTCGTGGCTATATAGGTGCTGCCCCCAAATAATGTATTCTCAATGGGTTATGTGTAATACGTGACATCATCGTATGCTTGACGTCACAAGTGTGACACGTGTACAAGGTGTGACGTCAGACGGGAGACAGGTGTGTCGTGCAACGGATACACGTGTGTGTCCTACAAGCTATAAGTTCGACAGCATGTCACAAGCTGAGTGTAATGGAAGCCGCTGTCAGAATATCAAACAGCCTTGTTTTATCTCGCTTTTATACAACCACTGGAACTGTTCTAGTACGTTGCTATGGCAACTACCATACACTTCTCATCAGCAACAACCATGTACTTCTTATCAGCTATAGCAATGGCCATGCATTTCTCACATTTATAATAATTGTACCTACGAAAGAAGAAGATCGGTTATACCGAGAGAACAAAGGCAAATATCACCGTCATATTTGTATTTAGTCATAATATATTTTCAGGATTGGTCCATTATGATTGTTCTGGACAAGGTTCACTATCATTCAAAAGCATCAGGAGTGCGTGGAAGTAAAGTTGATGAAATATCAGTTTTTTGTTGATAACCATGAGATAATCAGAGCAAATATATAAAAGTACGAATCGCGAAAGTTGTATGTTTCAAAGATTTGGAAAATGGGTGACATTTTCAAAAGCCACGACTTGCTCGTACGAAAAAGATCGACTCATGACATTTTATTGGTTCTCTTAGTGATGTTTTAGTTGTTTTTCCGATAACTTTTACGTTACGTCTGTAAATACCACATATCAGACTATTCTAGTATTATTATAAGTAATATGTTATCGTACGGGTGGAGGTGCCGGGTATTGATCAACTTAAATTATTCTACAGGTGTGTGGCACTACATGCGAATACACCGTGCTTTATTGTAGCCATACTAATTTCATTGATCCTAGCTATCATTAGGAAAACGAATGAAATGGTTAGTGGAGGTAAGGGATGGCAACGCTGTTATCAAACCGGAACCAACGACTTGATTTCTCTACAACTCTGAAACTACAAGCATTTTTTTTGTCCCGAAATAAGTTGATTTGTTTTAAATATTACCTACTCCGATGAAATTTTATATAGAAATCTAATTATTGATGAATGTATATAGCAACATCCAATCTAAATCTCTGTCTTTAATCAATTTTATGATATGAAAACCATGATTAATCAGAATTGAAGAGATTGATATGCTTTTGAGAATATCCAACTTATTAATATGTAACTACTGTGAAAATTCTGTGCATGTTACTTTCATAGTTTGTGAGAAACAGGGACCGAAATTTTGCAAATGGAGGATTGTCGGTATAGGGCCTACAATGTTCCATTTTCAATTTGCATATTCTCAAAAAAATATCAATCCCGTTAATTCTGAAAGTAATTAAGTACAGAAAGTTAGATTGAAAATGTTCATAGTAAATTAATTTTTGAAATCGAAACTTATTGAATACATGATATTTGTAAGAAATTAACTAATTTCTTGACAAGAAAATGCATGAAGTTTCAGAGTCGTGGTGAAACTGAGTCGTTGGTTTTGGTTTTATAACAATGTTGTCATCACTTGTCACAACCGACCACTTCGTGCATTTTCCTAGTCAAAACGCACGAAGTGGTCGAACTTGTATTAGGTGGGATGAAGCATGGTGTATCTGTGAGTAGTGCCACACAATTGTAGAATAGTTTACAGTTGCTCAATACTCGGCACCTCCACACGTACGATCACATCTGACTTATACTACTAGAATAGTCAGGTATGTTTCTTACCGTGGAATTATAGGCCTATACGTATTGTAGTATAGTCACTTGGTTTAATTAGAATTGAAACAATAAATTACTATAATACAATCCCAGCGAGAATGTCAATACTTTCTCAATATATTCTTTAAACCATCATTTTTTCACTAATAGTTAATGTTGGAATTTTAAAAGGCTATGATTGTATTTTGTTTTACCCAATCCATTATCTCTTTCCTTTTTCTTCTTCTCGATTAATCTATCTTTGATTATTATATGTATTTGGCAACCATATAAATGATGGCATAGTCTTCATTTAATAAAGATTCATGCATAAGTTATGTTTTACAGAAGCTGCACCACCTCATTGCAAATGCTGTCACTGCTTATAAATCTGTTGGCCAAGTAAACGTGTGAGGTTTATGAGGTTATGCACTCGGCTCTTAAAACTGCATGCAGTGAGATGTGCATCGTTGCAGTTAAATCCTGCATGCTTGCACATCGAGTGGCTATAAACTTGCTTGTCATAACACAAGATATAGCTGGTCTCGACCGCACGTCTCTCTTATGGTCTAGTATTGACGATCCGGCGTGTCGACTTGGCACGGAGAAAACTGCTTGCGAGTAATTAACGGCTGTTAGGATTTACATCTTAACGGCGAGCTGTTGGCATTAAATTTTATAAGGAGGGCGAGGATGAAGAATCCTCATCATTTACGTTGAAAGTTGAGATGTCGGAACAACAAATTTTGTTGAATTGAATTTGAATCTTCAATAATTAATACAAATGAACAAGCTACAGGTTTGTGTGTAGACTGTGACTTGATTGGTTTTTGAATATTATGTTTTCGAACGAAAAAAACAGGTGAGTCGTAAATATTCCATATTTTAATAGTTTTCAAGAGTACTGATTGTATTATGCTGAAAATGTATTTCACACCGGAATAAATGGAGTTGGATCTGAAAATAGTGATTTCTTTTCGGTTTTCATTAGGACCCCATAATATTTACTTTTCTGTAAAGATGTTGATAGTTCTTGCAAAAACACATACAAAAATGATGTATCCTTATTGAGTCATGATGTACTATTTTGACATGGAAAGTAAATGCAATACAACTGACAGAATGGTTACAAAAACATCCTGACAATGCAATAGTTGTGATACGTTGCTGGGAAAATTCCATGCTCCATTGAGTAACTTCCATCATGTGCTTATGCTTATCACTAACAGTCTATACCAAATAAAGTATGGGAAGGACGTCATGAGTTGGTGTGTATACGGGAGTTAGACAAGGAGGTGTACTGTTACCAGTACTATTCAAATATGTGATTCATCAATATTTTAAGAAGAGTCGAATCGAAGATAGAAAAAATGGGTTCGGAATCAATGAATTTTCATTATACGTAGAAAATGTATTGATATAGTGAGACAAGAAAGAAAAGGTTGCAAGATGGAATGCTATTACAAAATGTCGGTTGGAATAATCTCTTTTCGTGGAGATGAGTATATGATGAACTTGAAGCACTAGTGATGAACAAGTGCATGATCATGATGTTGACATAATGTCGGTCGAAATAAAATTCTTTCGTGGACATAAGAATATGATGAACTCAAAGCACTAGTGGTGAACAAGAATGTTGAACTCACCTTGCTGACTGCTGGTTGGCTGGGCTGTGAGTGACAGTAGTCTGGGACGTCTGAACAGAAGCACTGTCTTGTAGGCTTGCCTGTACTGCTTGTTCATGATCACGTAGATGAGGGGGTTGATGCAGGCAGACAGATACAACATGAGGTAGCCAAACACGTGGAGCCCTGAGAGCAACAAAGAGACACATAGTCATCGATCTCTATCATTCTATTTACATTAGGCCTAATTGAGGAGCGTGGGTGAATACCTTAAATTGTACAAACCGTAAGCCTACTGGTAGAAAGGTGTTTCACAAGTCAAGTGAACAAATGTATCGGCTGAAAATTTTGACTATTAGTCCCATACCAGAGTAGATAGGTGTATGGATAACCCTATTAATCAATCAAGATAACCCTAGATAACAGTAAGATAGGTGTGATAGGTATCATGAGGAGTCTCGTTATATCCACTCTTTTTTTTTTGGAGGGGGGGAGATACCGACAGCGTGGTCATTTCATCACCCGTTTTCATACTAATAGTTTCATATATCATTGTTCAGAGCAAATGTTGATAGTTTATCATGTGAGTTCGATTGAATTCTATCTATCAAATTAGTTGAAATTTAATCGAGCTCTTATAACATTTTGAAGAAATTTGAAAAAATCCTCTTGAATATCCAGGAAGCGAAATGGTCTGAAGGATTATAATGAATGAACAAAGTATTAAGGAAGGTCTTGAAAAAATAAGTTTCAGTGTCTCTTACCAGGGTACCTGACGGCGCTGTCGGTGACTTTGACAATCGTAATTGGTAGATAACAGACGATGAACGATAGAAAGATAGCCAACACCATCTTCGTAATCCTCCATTCATTCCTCTTGGTCTTCTGGTCTTTTGCTTCCCGCCGAGGAACCTTCAGTGTAGGTGCAGCCGCAGCATGTTCACGCATGCGCCGTTCGGAGCTGTAACAAGACATGGGTTTGGTCATTTTACGTGAAGGAGTCATCTGGAGAGACCGCCAAAGAACCTGACCTATATGTGACATTGAATATTAATTTCGCTACACGGTTGGAAGTTTTGTCAAATCAGTGGTGTTCATCGTTATTATTATAAATTTGGTATTGCTTTGAAGATATAAATATAGGCATTATAAATATAAACTTTTGTGGTATTGTTCCAAAAAATCTGAATAAGATTACACATTTTCTACAGAAGAGCAGATTCATTATTTTCCGTTATTTTTTCACTTGCGTGAGGTCTTGTTCACCTGTGCACAACCCAGAAGATCCTCGCGTAACATATGACGATGACAATGCAGGGAATCACGAAGGCCGTGACGAATAACGCTGTTTTGGAAGATCTATTGTTGGCATCGTTCATGATCGAGCATGTTCCTAGCTTCTCGTCGTAGCCAAACATTCCTGCAACAATACAAATCACGTTATTGACACTTCACTACAGAGTATGCTGTAGGGTATTCTCAACTGACGTCACCCATTGTTGAAAAAGAGAGACAACAATGTGCACCAGCTGGAATTGACCAATCAGAATGTTTGGCAGCCCACCAGTATGCTGTGCTGCTAAAGTAACGATTGTTTGTCGTTTGTTACGTGCGAACACCCTGTTGGTGTAATAACACAGATCAACTTATTGCCACAACATGTAGGGCTGGGATGGTTCCTATAATATAAGCCACGACTTTTTTCTTCCCACTATCCTCCAATTACCTTAGAAACCTTCATCCCATTATCCCGTCATCTCATTCATCATCAATCTGACGCCAATATATCTTAGTTATCATTACAGGGCGTCGTTGAATCCAATATACAGAAAGAAAAACATAGAGCATGTTATTGAATGATGTATCAGGAGTTATCATTAGTTTGTATTCAGTATTTGAATAGATGTTGTAAGTAAAGATTCCAGGCTCAGCTCCATAGTTATAAATATGAATATATACTATAGAAAATTGCAATCACTCATAGTCATAGTTTATCAAAAGATGATGATTTGAATTATTTTCATTAATTAGCAGTTTAAAATGAAAATTTGAACATGGATATTTTTTTTCAAGAAATGAAGAAATCCTGAACTCATGGCGTATTCCACTTTGACTTGGACTTGTTCAGAATCAAATGTGGATCGGATCGTGGATTGGAGTGCGATAATGATCATCTCGGTCAATTTGACGATTTCGAATCGAATCTTCGTCAAAATTTTGTATGCAGAATAGTAAACACCGTTCATGGCTATTCGATATTTCGTTAACAAAATCCGTTAGGTTGATCGACCAATCACTCAAGTGAAGTAAATAACACTGGCAAGGTGATTACATGCTAATTAACAGTTGATTGACTTCTAATGAACCAGAGCGCATAGTTACGTGACTTCTTCAATTCCCATTACTCCATCTATATTTACATTCATAATTCAATATGGCGGTTCTATTTGCCAGTTTTTTTTTCAGGTCTGTTAGTCTGCGCGTCAAGTGACAAAAACCCTATCACGTTGATCTAGTTTCATTCAACCACTTACGGTTTGAAGCAATTTGACATCTTGTTTCTATTCAAACATAATCAAAACGTGTATAATGAATTCGAATACTCAATTATCGATTATGATAACTAATTATGAAAGTGTATAGGAAAATGTCACTTCAAGTGGCTCAAACAAGCGAGCGTATGAAGTTATTATAATCATGATTATGAATAGATGAAAATCGTATATATAAAAATACATTATAAGTTACTAGTACTGATAGATGGAATGGTTTCTGATTTTGATCGACTATTTATTACACTTGTGATTGCTGTGCAGGAGATATTTGCCATAATTAAAATCACACAAGAAGAAGGTCTTGTACCAGCTAATTATAGTTATAAAATCTTTTCTAATTACATAATCATACTGCAACTTTGAGGATTTAACGTTTCTCAGAGCTGCAAATTTGTTTCTCTTCCTTTCTTATCTTTTAAAATCACAGTACATCCTAGAAATATCACATTAATACAAATATATTGATGATGTTGCCATCCTTTCGTGGATACAAGTATATAGGGAGCATATATAGGGAGTATAAAGAATTTTCCATTTTTCATTTTCCTCTAGAATCATTTATTATTATTTTGCATTTATTATTTATTAAATTTGATTTTATCACACTTTCAGAAACACAATATCTTCATTTGATTTATTTTTTGCTTTGATCCATCTATACCAAATGTGTATGTAATAATGTAAACTATGTACCTAAGTGTGACCAATGTAAAAAATGAAAATTGTACATTTATTTAAACTCTAATTTCTTATGTATAGAATGAATGATTTTTGAATTTTGAATTTGAATTTGAATTCGAATGATCAAGTACCCTAGAGAAGGGGGTGCGGGGTGGTGGATGTGTGGAGGGAGGGTCACCTACCCCAGACGCCGAACAACGTGGGCAGTTGCATGCCGTAGCTGAACGCCCAACAGAAGAAGATCATGAGGGCGATCCAGTGCCTTCTGTAGACGCGAGCGTAGATACTGTGATGGACGATCATGATGTATCTGGAATTTGACACGAAAAGTATGAACAGAATGCGCTTCTGTATGTAGGCTTAATATGGTCGACAAATGATTTCCAAAACACTGTCAACAATGTCGTGTTTTAATAAAACTCATTGTTGTGATTTTTCAATTTCTCAAGTTCTACTTTTCTACACTATAACAGCGTACCGCAACTTTTTATGTTGGATATGTTATATACATTTCATTAGTTATTGAGTGAGACTTTTAAAGAAAACGATTTGAACAAACAATTTGAACGATTCGACAGTGCCAATTGATTTGACATCTGATTTGGTTGACACATTGATATTTTGATATTCTAGCTTCTTAACTCAGTGATAAACCGAAAGACATCTAATAAACAGAAATATTTTGATATGTAATCAAGTAGGAAGAAAAAAAATATTATGATTGAATTCTCAGTATATTGGGAAAAGATTTTGCTCTCAAAATGACTAGCGTAAATTGACCATTCTGAATTGACTCATCCCTTTTTCCCCAATTAAAATGAAATTAAAAGCACCCAGAAAACACACTCACACACATATATTTTGTTTCATTTCATTTTTCAAATTGTGCATGAACTATGATTTTCGAAATTCGAATCATTTTCTTACCAAAAATTCACGAAATTAGAGTTATCAAACAGTTGAAATGTTTTGTCCTCCGGTTGACAAAAACTGAACTTCCAAATATGGTCAATAGAGGGATATGTCATTCTCTTACACCATCTTACAACGCCTTAACTATGCCAAAGAGAACTCTGATTGAAGTGTATAGTTGTTACCTGTTGATCGTAATCATTGCAATAGATAGCAGCGACACACCGATGTTGCCGTATCGCATGAAGGGGAACACTGTACACAGCAGTTCACCGTGTTTCCAGTATCCGTGAATAAAACGTGACGAACTGAATGGCAACACTGCTGAGCAGAAGAGAAGATCTGCCGCGCATAAACTATACAGAGAAACAATAGATATTGCGTCAGTTTTAATTCGTGTAGTCAGTATTAATTAGTGTTGCCTCCGATAGAAAATTGTAAGCGATACCGAAATTTCAATTCAGTTAATTGTTATAAATATTTTTACTCAAAATAACATCAAAAATATCAAAAGTATAAAAAATATCAAAAATATCAAAAATAATCAAAAATATTATTAAAGTAAGGACCATCTGAACTGAGCACCACAAAGGCGATTTTACCTCTCCAAAATCTCAAAATATCGAAACTTTCAATTTTCTTTCGTTATCGAAATATCAGATACGACTGAATTACAATTATGATCAGAGAACGCTATGATGTCAGGAAAAAAACCACCTAACCACATAAGGTTGTTCACTGCTATGTGTATTTCATCCAACTATTGCCATATACCAGAGAATACCTTTGGTCCATGCTATTGCTCAGGCTTCAGTTTCAAGCATGATCTACGAAATTTTCAGCGCCAGCGCAGCTTATTATTTGAGATATTTACAATTTGGAATCGATATTGATAATTGTTTCGATATAGAATTGGTCTAATATTTGATATATACTATTTTGCAATCAAATCAGAGTCCTGAAATCAAAATATCGAAATATCTGAAGCGAGTAGGTTGAAGACAAGAAAATAATTGGTGGAGGTGCCGGGTTAGTGGCGTGGTCTACCTGGTTTGTGAGCGAGCGTCATGTTGATTGCTGTTTGTCAACTAATTATCACCTCGTATATAGATGTTGCAGTAGACGCACGGGGGTGAGGTGGCGGTGGGGTGGGTAGAGGTTTCAGAGAGGGGTTGGGGGGGGGACATGCGGTAGCCAGGTAACACATGCACTTGCTGTTTGATGTCATTAGCGCTATGATGTAGGGTAGGGGGGGGGGGAGGGGGGGAGGGGGATATTCCGTGGTGTAAAAACTCAAGTAATTACATGAACTCGTTGGAATCTTATAAGGATGTAACTCTTTTGGAAGATGTAGTAACGTTTCTTATCGTACACTTTTGTCATGCAAATTCGTGGCGTCATAAAAACACAACTGTTACACAATAATGACCATGATATTTGTGTTTTTTATATTTCTAGACAATACACTTCTTTCATGGTGGGTGAATGTATGTATATATATATATATATATATATATATATATATATATATATATATATATATATATATATATATATATATAATATATATATATATATATATATATATATATATATATATATATATATATATATATTTATATATATATATATATATATATATATATATATATATATATATATATATATATATATATATATATATATATAATTCATGATTTTACCTAATAATGAAGGCTGCAGCCACGTTCCTGACTCGTGGACACCTGAGTAGAGCCACTATGGTCAACAGGTTGCCCAGAACACCTGCTATCATGATCAACACCGTCATTGTGGCGGCAAAGTCCAACAGTGGCCGAGGAAACCTGGAACAATAAGTGTCAACATCTTCAGTACCGGTATACGGTATACGGTATAGTAAGGTATACCGGTTTACGGTATAGTAAGGTATACCGACATACGGTATAGTAAGGTATACCGGTATACGGATCGTTAGGTAAACCGGTATACGATATAACTTTGGTAGGATTGATCTTGAAATGTGTATTTTCATTCGGAGGAGATATGTTCGCGCCAGGAGAGATTTTAAGTATATAAATGGTAATAAAACCCGATAAACGTACCAAATCATTTAAGCGGATAAGTGTCAAGAGTGGACAAAATATTCTTTCATGAAACCAGGGTAACACAGCATATGCGTTGTAAGATGAGCGAGATTCCTTGAGCAATTTAATGGGAAAAATAGTAAAGGTGTGCACACCTAGATTTTGATCTAATAACTCACAGCGTTCCCGATGATGATTCATCTATCGATAATTTCAAGCGGTTCCCAACCTAATTGGTTCTACCTGTTTATCAACTCTCGATTGATTGCTTCAATTAATGTGAAATAATCACATTAAAATTTTTTTCTTGAAACGACTCATTCGATTTTTGAAACTTTCGAATGTTGTGTATCATTAGTTTTGTAAATTCCGTAGAAATTCTAATTCATTCGAAGGAAATATTTTTTCCATATTTTTCCCTCTGGGTTATTCTCATGGGAGTTCCCCAGAATTCGATATTATTTTTCTCAAAAGCGGTTCGACCGATCGCGCCTCAAAACGGAACTATACAGAATTGAATTGGATAATGACACATGTGCATGATTGGTTCATCCATATTTTCTTCCGTTTGACCTGTAGAGTGCAAACAAAAAAACGTCCGTTTCTTTCGAGTACGGTGAAATTAGGTCTTCGCTTTGCTCATTCAATCATGTTTCTGAAGACCATTTTTGGAATTGATAGAAAAATCAATTCTCATCAAATATCTTCTATTGAAACCAACTAAAACCCTAAATTCAAGGTAAATCAGAATTGGCAGAATTGTAGAATACACATAAAAATGGCATGATACAATTTCATCACAATATATTGTGAATCTAGTTGCTCAAGAAAAAAGCAAATAACGACCAAAGATTCTCATATTGTTATAATCCATGAATGAACTGGAGTCCTGTAAACAAATAAAAATACCCCTATTGTTGTATTAGAGAATAATTAATGTGTGCACAAAGAATTAACAATGCCATCTGCAAGACATGTAGATGACATGTGTACTATGGATGACGCATTTCTCACTGAAAATGTCTTATATGAGCTTCATATAACAATTGCATAGGACAATAGTCCACAGTCACATGTATACACCTGCATGCACGGTGACAAGAATCACGGTCTCTCGGATCCGAGTCACACGTACGTCAAATTTATGTTGTGATCAAGAGAATACACTGTTCCATTGTTCCATTATGTGTTGTTCAGAACAACAGGTATATGAAATGTATCTCTCAGTGATAATTTTCATCACGTATATGTAACGGGCTTTGCATTCTGCCATACATCCCACGTGATTAAGTAAAGAACAAAGCTTAAGAGTTTTCAGAGTGGTATAGCCATTGTTACCCTACGCGTAAGATATAGTTCTTTCAAGAAGTAGTGATACAAATATAATTCATAATTATAGAATAACCATTCGGGATGATTCAGGAACAATTCCATCAATTCTTTTATCTTTTCAAGGATATGCATATTGCCGAACAAAACACATTGTAATTTCTACATTGCTGTTTCAAACACCTCAAATGCGTGGCACCACCATGTATTTACCGCTTTGCTATATTCATGGTTTTATAAACATACAACAGGTGAATGAAGGTTCATTTTGGAATCATTGAGATTACAATGTGTTTTTGTTCTGTTTGTAAAAATTGTTCAAAGTTATGTATTTTGTATGTCCGGTTACGGTCACATAAAGTGATCGATCAAGCTACAGAAAAAAATACATCCTGAAAAAAATATACTGCCATTGTACTGCCTCAAAATTCCGCTGTAAATAGAGGACAATGTAATCACGCAATTCACGCTCAGTCTATGAAAACAGTGGAGTGTAAATGTGACAAGTTTTGTTTAAATTAAAATTTCAATTTAGGATTGAATCGTTCAATGTGACTGGAAGTGACGTTGTGATGTTGATGAATGATAAGTGAATATGTCAGTATACTTTAATTATTTTCGTACACGAGGCATATTTTAATAATTACAACGATTCACTGAACAGTCACATGCTAGAGTAATATCACTAGCCCGCTGAGCTGTGTATAGCATTGTTGAGCATTGTTGTTTTATATAGTTCGATATAAAAAAGATAGTTGCGGTACAGGCAATCGGGACCCTGGACCCGGGAACTGACCCCGGAAATATTTCACTTTCTAGACCCGAATCAGGTCACCTTCTCTACATTATGATAAAATAGGTTGGTAACACTACATCATGTTTAAGTTACCTTGTTGTCGGCGGATATAAGTCATAGGTAACGTTATCCATCTCTCTTGTATTTATGTTATATCACAATCACTGCCTTTCTTTCTCTCTCTCGTGGACTTTCAGTGCCCACTCATGTTATCATCCACAAGTCCTATGTCCACGCATCTTATAATCCAACCTTCACACACGTCACAACCGTCGTTACCACAGCAACCACTGGCAGGTAAACAATGTCTATCCTTCAGATCACCTTGATTGAAGCTCAGTTTACCGATACTCATATAATGTATTGATAGCAAGAAAGCCTAATCACTTATACCTATTGGCTTAACTTAATAACACTTTGATCAAAGATGACACTGACACTATAACTGTGATCAAACTATATCAATTACTGTGATTAAACTGGCACTGTAACCAAAACTGTGACTTTATATATCGTTATTGACCGTTATTGTAATATATATCCCCGAATTTGGTAGAAATAACAGCCGATTGCGAAGTATGGATATTGCTCTTTGTCTTGATTGCTAATCTACACTGTTTGTTACTGTGTCAAAGTGACTTATTGTGACTAATTTAAGATAAGGAGCATTACTGAACACAGCTGCTCTCAATTGTAACCATCAATTGGGTGTTTACATACATAATAGCATTGCCACACGGGTGTGTCGATCCTTCTAAATCACGGCTTCCTGCGTTACTCTAGACGTGGTTAGAGTTCCGTATGTTTCTCGCAATTTGCCGTGGTTTCATTGAATTGGGCCAATACCGGTGGATTGCTGTTTCACCGACCACATTGAGCGTAGCGACGTCATTCAGGAAATACCTTGATCTAATAACTCGTTCACACTATGATCACTAACAGCTGTTAAAGTCATTAAGGTCCGGTATTATAAAGTCCAGTTAGCCTTTATCTGAGAGTTGGTGAAAACAAATAGCATGGGTAACCATGGTGATGACAACTTTGAACTGCCAGTTAGAGCTATTTCTAAGTTGGTAGCAACGTAATGTGAAAGGAACGAATTTAATACTAACTGCCATCAAGCCTCAACTTCGTTCTTTAAAAGCAGTTAGTTTCTAACAGAGATCAAAATCCACCCTTTCACAAAAAACATAATTCGCATCGTCACAATTTGCAATCAATAATAATAAATAAATGTCATAATTTGCATCGTTCAAAGCAAGGCTATCTATATTATTTTTATCATCTGAATAATATAGATGGTGTTGTTCAAGGCAGTGTGAGATATCGACAGAAAAAATAGTAATATCAAAATTATAAAATGAAATATCAGAAAAACAGATGATCAAACAGGAAGGTGGCAGTGACAACTGACAACTGACAACGTCACTACCCTTCATCCCTTCCCCACCAACAACCCTTTCATCGATATCAGTGTGAACACCTTACGGTATCACCCATGATGCTTTGCGCGTAACTGCTGTTAGCTCAGCATGGAAAACGATTTAGCGAGATTTCAGTTCTTCAGTAATAACTTTTGAACGGTATGAGGTATAACAATTCTAACACAGAGGAAACACAGCTATTTTTAATACCTTTATGATGGTATATAATATAACTATATAACTCATGTGCTCATATTTGTGAAGCGTATACGGCTGAAACATGTTTTTATTTCAGCTGTCTTATACAAGGGGCAAACAACTAGTGAATTTGGTGTACACCTGATTTCAGATTTCAAGCGATTCCAGGGAGATTTCAAGAAGATTTCAAGGGATTTCAAGGGATTTCAAGGAATTTCAAGAAAATATCAAGGGATCCAGGAAGATTTTATGACAAGTGTATACCTGATTTCAGATTTAAAGCAATTCCAGGGAGATTTCAAGGGATTTCAAGAAGATTTCAAGGGATTTCAAGGGATTTCAAGAAGATTTCAAGGGATCCAGGAAGATTTTATGACAAGTGTATACCTGATTTCAGATTTCAAGCGATTCCAGGGAGATTTAAAGGGATTTCAAGAAGATTTCAAGGGATTTCAAGGGATTTCAAGAAGATTTCAAGGGATCCAGGAAGATTTCATGACAAAGTGTGCACCAGATTTCAGGAGTTGTTAACCCCACGGCTGTATACGCTTGACAATACTTATACGATGTGAGACTATAACTTATACCATATTCTATGTATTAACAGTATCTTTGGATTCTCAGTATTAGAATTTTGATATCTCATAACGTTCAGAATGTATCACAAAAAACTAATTTTCTTCAAATTGACCTCCATGCACTCTCAACAGCATGCCGCTAGTGATTATATAGTGTGAACGGGGTATGATATGATGTTCGAACGTTGTCAACAATAAGACGGAAAAAGTCGACAACGCATCAAGTTTTGTTCCATCATCATTGCTGAAGTTGTTTTGCCAACGAAATAATGTTCACAAACCATGCGGGTTCACAAATCAACTGCGTTACTGCGTTGCAATATATTTTGGTAGTTTTATGTGAACAAGCTAACTAATAAATCTATTAAAGTCCTATTGTATTTATTTTGTTGAAAGTATTGTATTTTAATACTTGTATTCACGATAGAGGAAGGTCAGCAGTCTGCTAACTGACTAATTTTAAAAACTTCTGTAAATTCTTTGAGTATAACGCATTTGAAAGACATTGTGGCGTATCTTAACGTGAATCCTGTCCTTAAAAATTGCTATATCCTAAATATCCGATAGATATACTCGACCTAACTGTGATATCTTTGTTATGATGGTAAACAATCTTCTTATTTCTTAAATTTCAGCATAGTATATTATGTGATAATGTAAGAGAAAGCTTCGAATATATAGTGGAATAATTTATTTTCATGTATGCTAGGTATATTATGGACATTACAAAACAGATACATGATATTTTGAATGTGTATGAACAATAAGAGTAAACCAACACTCAGCGCTGTCAACAACAATTTGCTACTATAGAAACAAGTCGAACTGCTGAATTCTTAAAGATTGTGATTGGTAAGTGTATCAATTGTTGTCTATCTCTTTTAACAATAAGTGACGCCACTTTGAAGAAGCCTATTTGTTTATACATATATTAGTGCATATCATTTATTTTTGGGTTGGGTCTCTACTCTTTTTTTGCTTTTGATTGACCAACAAATGCGTTAGACATTTCAAACTGAACTTGTCTGTGTGTTACCAGCCTAAATCATGACACACAGTCAACTGTGTGCGAACAGCCAGCAGTATTATAAACACGGCCAGTATAAAAGTGCGATGCTACGGATTTTTCAATTGTGATTTGTTATGCTCAGTGAAGGGCCGTCGCTTCCAAATAACATCCGCTCTCATACTTCCCTTGCAGACTTTTATAATGCGTTAGAAAGTGAACAAAACTTCAACATCAATCAAAATAAATTAGATTTAAAAATGTTTGCAAATATTTCAAGATTATTTCCGAATAAAACCTTTGAGCTAATAACAAATTCAGGGATCAGGAAAGAGTTGAAGTATTAGTTGAGATATTAGGCGAGAAGTTATGATTTATGATTTCATGTTCATCTCGAAAGAAATTCTAGGAAATACTATAGAATTACACGCATCTCGCTTTTAAATGATAAGTTATTAGTTTGGAATTTATGACATTTTCAAAGTATTTTTTTTACACGGTTCTGAATATTTCACACGAATGTCACTCTAGGGAGTGTGCCCTGACAGGTTGCCTCCTACACCTTGGATAAACATGTTTCACTCTTATAGCCAGCTGGGTTGTCTGGAATATCGGGATCAACTGGATATAGAATCCAACTGTGTTATTTCTAATTGATTTTGTATTGATTATTTAATATAGCCTACTCGATCTGCGTGGTATTTATGAATTATCGAATTGGAATTTTGAATATAATCATGAATCATCCACTGAAAATCTGTATTTTTACGAACTTGAGAAAAATCCTCGTTCAAGGGCTGCATTTCACTAATTATGTTTTCAAAAGTCAACACAATCCGTGTGACGATTCAACCATCATGTATCCTATAATTCCTAGAGAACTTGTGATATTTATGGATGAGATCAGCATATAATCAGCATTATGCTGTTGGATAAGGCACGGTGAAGCATGAAATTCGTTTGAACACAATTTTTTATACCATTTCCAACTGTACTTTTGAACTGATTGTGTGATGATTTATTGTGACTAATATTTGCGCTTGGAGGGTGCTTTGATAGTGCGGCTGTGACTGTACTTTGTTTGGGGGTGGCTAGAGTCGGTGGAGGAGGAGGGGTGGTGATCTATATCTCTCTCTTGGTCGGGATATAATCAACAATTGATTCAACTTGTCAGAAGTTGGCGGCGGCAAAAACAACACTTCCCTGCGTTGCGGCACAGCCTATATTTATTTAGCCGACGTCAAACCAGCTATATATATACGAGCTTCCATGACAATCAACTTTATTTCATTCTATTCAATTTCGAAATATTTCTGTTCTTGAAATACGTAAAATAATAAAACAAAGCTAAGAGAAATCCATGTGAGTGAAGGAGGTGGATGATTGGATTACAGCTTTTCTATCAAAACCCATCTGGAATTACTTCATTTCTTAGTCATTATCATGATGTAGTTGAAAAGAAATGAATACAACATCTACAGACGCTTTTTCATGGTTAGGAAGTGATTTTCTTGACAGAGAAAACATTCTTCTTGAAGTATTGAAGTATTTATAAATCGTGAAAATATTGCAATTTAAACTTTCTTTCATGTTAATCTGAAACACCAATGAGGAATGCATAGAAGTGAAATTTCTCAAACAAATTTAATTCATTTATTTTCATGCAATACTCATTCTGATATAAAAATATTTCCGACATAGAATGTGAAATTTATATTTTAATCATATTTATAATTATAATTTTGAAATTCTTAATTTGCAGACTACTTCAAGTTTCAACGTTAAAAAGCGCAGAAAAGTGATAAAAAAAGTAATACAAACGACAAAGTCATTCTACTGTAACTTGAGTCTGTCTACGTACTATTCACATATAAAGAACGAAAGGTTTTTAAACTTGGATAATAAATAGATGTATTATTTTCAATTCCATTAATGTAATTCCACATTCATAACCAATATTTCTGTGAAATTTTCTCACTCTTCTCAAGATCTGTAACAATAATGACAAAATATAAAAAAATACTCCACACAAAATGGAGAGATTAATATCCAAATGACTTAGATTCGGTATATTTTGTTCTTGATTCTTGATATTATTATACTGATTGTAAGTGAGAAAAATTTGATATACTTTCTGTTTAAATATCGTATTTATCAATATTTCGTTTACTCTCATCCAATTGAAAACTGTAAATTAGCCTAAGGTGATAATATCCATAGACTTGCGCATGCGCACGAGGTAAGCAGAGGCCATACCTAATGGTTCACAAGGAAGAATACACTGAATATATGACCCCAAACGATCTTCAACAATCATCTCAGAATACCATTCAATGCACCAACATAATTCTTTCAAACCAATCAAATCAATTCAATTCATTTTAAATTTAAAAAATTTACCTGCCGGGCGAAATGGAAGACTTAATATTGAAAGGTTAAGGAGGTTATTATATTGAAGGTTAGCCTTAAAATTGTGCTAATCAATTATTCCCATTAGTCCTATTCGTATTTTAGTATTTGAACTTGAATGCAGAGTCGATGAAGCAGTTCTACCGTCTTCAGCCCAGCTACTTTAACGACTCTGGTAAATTATGTTTTCAGCTCACAGTTTAGTTATGTTTCCATAAACAAAGTGAGCATATTGGGATACAAATGGGATAACACCCAAACATGTATATTTTGCATAAAGATATAACTTTGCTAGAAAATGTTTGTACATGTGTTGAAATGTATGTACGTTTTCGTTATGGGCCGTAGGCCTGCACATGTCTTTGATAGTATCATATAGATAACAATGTATTATCGTATGTAGGTCACAGTTGTGTATAAAAATGTTTCAAAAAGACAGATTATTTTGATGTGGTTGAAAACTTTTAATACACCGGTGCTTAACAAAGTTTTCATTGTTGTTTTCATTGCTTGATAAACTGTTTGGTGGTTGTAAACCTCTGATTGAACGGACATATTCCGAGTATTTATACGATTTGTTTCATCCCCCTCCCCTCCCTACTCCCACCCTGTGTGTGAGAGGAAAGGGTTGTGCGCTAACAGTTTCTAAAGGATATCAGAGTGGGTCAACATTGGTTATACTACTCTTTCAATCTGCTAATATAGATATGAAAATTATGAGATGTGACACAAATTGTTTGAAAACACTTTTCGAATATGTAGGGTATAGTCCTGAAGGGCTTCTTTTCATCCAGTCCTTTCAGTTTGTATTCTGAGATGGTTTATTTTGACTATCTAGTCGTTAAAATGGCACTGAATTGTAAAAATATATTTCTTTAAAGAACATCTAGATAGTGCAAAAGTCATCTGATGAGAAATATGACTTGATTTTGCCATAATTGGTATAACTGGCTTGGCTGATAGCTACACAGAGCCACACATGAAACTAGAACATTTCCGATAAAAGAAACACTTCACAAGAATCGTTTTCAGTTTCAGTAATATCTTGACGACCGTTGTCGTGTAATATTCTACACATTCAATACATCTGTGAAAATGTTCTGCTAGAAGTTTGCAAGAAGACCGTGAAAAAATTGTCAAATTTGAATTGAAATATTCATATTTTTCATATTCGTATCTCAAACTTTTGTCAATTTTTCAGTGAAAGATAAGCATAACTGAAGGATCATATACAATTTCGATGATTTTAACGAAATCTCGCGTAAAAAAGTGACACTTTCATCCATCATTTTGTCACTTTTAAAACGTATTGATAGTATTGAGACAAGTTGAACAGTTATAACTACATGAATAACTGTTTTGACTTCATCTTTTTGAAATAAATAAATGAATGAATTCATTAATTTTTAAACAGCTGGTTAAGAGAAGAGGGATCATTTCTAGTTTGCAGTATTATGAGTTCTGATTCAATTTGAAGATGCTATATGGGGACTGAATAAGATACAAATACTGAGAATTCGAATGAGATAATATAAATCGAAATTGTTTCAATTTCGATAAAATTCATAGGTTGGTTGATTGAAGAAGTATTCAAATGTTTATCACGTGTATTTTATGAGATTTTTGTAATTAAAAAACGGTTCGTCGCGCATTTACAAGCCAAGTATTGAATTGTGCTGCGCTCAAAGAAGCTTTCTGCTATAATCTAATGGAAAAATAAGTTCAATTCAGACTGAAAGTTGTATATTAGTTATTTTCTAATGTTCACCATGGTCAAAATCATGGCTTTTGATGATACAAAATTCTCCATTCACTGCCATCTAGATATTTGTGGCGATTCTCAACACAATTTGCTCATCCATTGACGCAACCACACGCGTTTTCCTGACTGATGCGAATTGTGAAACGAAGATGTACGACACAATAACAACACGATAGACAGCTCAGCTCATGCTTTATTCTACTTTCAAAGCTTTCTACGTCGTCTCTCCAAGCTTTTTTCATTTCCTTCCATAGATATACCTTCCCAGTTGCGAGTTCTGATTCTGACAAGATATATTTATATATAACGATTAATGTGTTCATGAGATTTCACTGCAAACAACATCACGTGCTCGAAACAACGCAATACTCGTCGTTGACGTGGCCTCAAGACACGTTGTACTGTTGTACTCAGTTCATGGTAGTGTTGAGGGGGATGCGCAAGAGATAGAATTGATTAAATCACCA
This sequence comes from Brachyptera risi, assembly GCA_964007535.1. NCBI lineage: Eukaryota > Metazoa > Arthropoda > Insecta > Plecoptera > Taeniopterygidae > Brachyptera > Brachyptera risi. The sequence goes on along the minus strand of OZ023331.1, from coordinate 36,232,156 downwards.
GAGATTAATTTTTGCTTGCATCATCATTTTCAAAATAAAATTTTTGGTTTGCCTCATAACTATTTTTCATAACTTTGGTAAAAGTATTTTTGCAAAATATAAATTATACATTCTCATCACTTCACTTCTTATATTCACTTGATTTTTGTTTACAAGTATATTTGTAGAATATAGAATGATGTAGATTAATGTGAAAGTTTTATGAAATGATTGTTTCTCAAATTCAATTTGAATGGTTTTTGGAAGCAATTCTTGGTTCAAATAATTCTTGTTCGGATTTTTTCATGGAGAGTTTTAAAATCTGAAACCTATTTCTCTCAATGTGGTGCAACAATCATGACTGAAACAATAAAGTAGTTCTATTATCCATTATGTTTTCTGTTAATTCAAGGGGACAGTGAGGTGAAACTGAAAAGTCTCTCAAATAGGGCAATATAAGAAAAATTCACTCTGAAACTCATTTGTAGTGGAAAAATACAATTTTTCGAATTAAAAAAAAATCTGTTGCTGCGGGGGGGGGGAATGTGTTGGCCACTCCCTAAAATGTGACATTTGAAATAAATCACTACTTCTTTCTCAGTTTTCATTTTTTTCATTTTTTTCAATTGTTCATTGTAAGCCTACTCTAAGGTTTGAATCTATGCATCAAATCTTTCAAAATCATTCTCATTTGAGACACGAAGAAAGAAAAAAAAATGTATTTTTTTTTGCAGCAGCGCATCTGTTTACCTTCTATTCATTTACAAGTGGGAAAAGAAAAAAAATGGAAAAACCCATCTTTAAATTTGTTCTTGATTGTATTTTGAACATATCCTAATATTTTCACACAAATCCATCAATTATTGTGAAAGGAGTAGGATTTTTGCTTCTCAAATTATAGTAAATAATTGTTCAGAGTTATTAATGCTTGAAGTTTAGGTATAATATATGCAATATATGTTTCAATATTTTTTTGGATAGCGGTTCCACACATCGGTATACTGAATGATTTATTGCTAATTACCTTTACATCACATATTATTCATAATGAAATATTTGAAAAATGGATAGTCCAGGCTACATGATGAAATAATAATAAAAAAACACAAAATATTCAGTTTTCATGGTAGTTTTACATCACTGTCCCCTTTTTAAAGGTACTATATATAGAGGATGAGGGGAGGGGGAGAAGAAATGATTGTCGAATCATTTCTCCGTTTGGCCTGTTTCTTTAAATCACATAAGGACAAACAATGGAAAACTTCTCGAGTGAATCATAAATTTCATCCTTTTTTCAAAGCGTTTATATTGGTTGTAAATGCTTTGAACTGTTTCTAATAGTATAATTATATAACAATAGCATATACATATACACTAACCACCTCTTTTTTTATTATTTTACCAACATTTCAACAGCCTACTCTGTCTTTGAAAATCTGGAAACAGCCATTCCTCCTATCATGGTAACACTATAAAATAGTTTTCATTGTTCAATTACGTCAATTTAAGTCATCTTAAAAACCAGTTCGTTGTTAGAGTTCTCCTATCTAAGCGATTTTATTAAAATAAAATGATTTCACTTGTAAGCAGGATTAGAAGTTTGGTCGTGCAGTCTAGACTTGGATATTGTACTGGAGACAAGAGCAAGAATAAATAAACGTAATAAAAAAGTACATTTAGTACATTGGTAGCAGTGGTCGGGTTTTGAGGGTGAATAGGGAAATGCCAACCTACCACAAAGAGAAATAGTCGCATTTACCGTCTTTCCAAAACGAAAATTTTGGCTACGCATGAAAGTACTATTCTTCATAAATATTCAACGGGAATTTTCACAATGATTTGTAGTGATACATGTAATTTTAGTTCAAGCTCAAATACAATAATTATATATATTTTATTCATTTCATTTGAGAGAATCATTCTCAAAATGACCTGATATCTTATTTTGCACACTATCATAGTCAATTTTTTTTCAAATAGCATCGATACTTGATACAAAATCATTGTTCCTCAATTAAAGCTATGCATGAAAGATAGGATAGTTTGGACGGAGCACCACAAGAGCGATCTCACCACCCCACATCATAGTCAATATCAGCGTAATTCTCAGTAAAGCTGGAGTATACAGATTATTAAAACTGAAATAAGATTGAAAAGTGAATGATTAAAAGATTTTCCTTACGGGGCTATATGCCGTTTCGACTCACACTACATCTGTTGATGAGAAAAAATGTTCAATTCAACCTCTGAACGCTCGGTGAGTTGAAATCGTAGCTTTTTAATGTTGGTGGAAGTGCCGGGTTCTCAGATATGCACACGATACAAGTGGCCGGTATTATGAAGCCAGATATGACAGTTTTGTGGATATCAAGAACATTCAACAAAATTCACCATGGTTACTGTCAATTGGTTCTTGTCAAAATAAGTTATTCGATGATTAACTATTTAGATGAAATAATAGTAGTCCAAAATCGACCAAACAGGATTTCAAATGTGTTGTCATGTTGAAGACATGGACAACAATGAAAAAAAAAAAATTCGAGACAAGCAAAATTCACTGCAGCCCATTCGGTGAACATTTATTTTTTGGTGATAGCTTTGGAACAGTAGGCCTACTCCCAAGATCAAACTTCTACTCTACAGTAATACGGTTCTTTCTAACACCTTCATCCATTCTAATTAATTTGTAACATTCAAAACATTATATTAAATTTCGAATAATTCAGGAGTTCACTGAAAATGATCTGTTCTGAAATGGAGACCATGTATGGGGTTTTTAGGTTGATCTGTTATTTGTTGGTGAATGTTTCTATCATGCTCACCATCACGTTATGTTTACCATACACGTTTATATGATCTTTTTTCTTGAAGTATGGTCATATACATATTGAAATATTTTCAAAACAAATATTCCAAGTATTTGATTATCAATATATTTTCTCAGAAATATTCCAATTGGAATAATACAAAATGTGTTTCATGATGTGATATTTAACACATTTGATTTGTTCACATCCCGCAAGATTACCCGTATTGCCTTGCCTTAATTCATGCCAACTTATTGCACCGTCTATGCATATTGTGTCATTTCCCACATCAACTCTAAGAAAAGAGTGGTGTATAGAATAAATCTGAAGAAGTGGTGCTATGTTGGGTGATTCGGAGTTTGGACTATTGTATATAGTCCATCGCTCCTGTTTCATAAATCATCACGCTGGCTCGGTCGCTAACAGTCACAGTTTCACTACCCCATCCCTCTGCACCCCCCGCCAACTTCAGAACAAATTAATCAAAAGAGTTTGGCTCTTTTTTAGCGCACAAATATGGCGCGAATCATCGTTATGATTTCTTTCTTCTATCCAGTCGACCGACCGACGTCTCCATCAATATTTACTTTCTCTTTCCTCTATTTCTATTCTTCTTCCTTCTCTTTCTCTCTTTCTCTCTCTCTCTCTCTCTCTCTCTTTCTATTTATCACTTCTGATCTAGCTGACGGCTGCTCACGTCATCAATATCAGTGACAATCGCTACTACACTTTTAGGAGAAAGTAAGTTTTAGAGTTACTTCCAATCCTGTGAATTGGCTGAAATTATTATATGTCATGGGTTATTTGTTGAACGACTGTGATGATGGTCGATGACGAGCATTTAGAGATATATGAGTTGATATATTTTTTTTATTTCCAAATAACTTTACTAACACAGTTGGGTGAGTGCACAACAACTAGGGCAAAACATGTCGACTTGAGTTTGCCAGGCAGCAAGTTTGGTAATTATTATTTTTGCGACTTCAATGGTGACAGATGGAAAACGTATCATATTTCATTTCATTTTAATCATAAAATCTAGACGAGCAAGTAGTTTTAAATTATTTTCATACGATCGACACTTTTCAAATCTTAGTTGACTAAGAAATTCATCTTGAATTAATTATTCCGCTTCCTCAAATCATATAAGTTTTCACATTTCTTCGTTTCCGCACAAACTTTTGTCATCATTATTATAAACAGGAAGTGACGATACAATTTTAATGCAGTTTGCAATTTATAAAAGTTGATATTATGATAAGTTTCTTCATTACAGATTTTCCTATCATTTCCGTCAATGCAACCATGCATTACTTTGTATTTGTACGTATTTCTTTGCTCCAAGAAAAAGTTTCTGCATATTTCATAATTGTATTTTCTATATGAAATATTTAGAGTGTGACAACTCTATGGAAAAAACTGTGTTATTGACAATCCATAGAGAACGATTGCTTTATATATCATAATAAGATTGTATATGCATGTAATGAAGAAGTGGTGTCAACGAACGGAGGAAAAGTTCTAGATTTAATTTCAATTTATTCATATTGAGTTCATAACAACGCATTGTACTGATGTCTGAGATCTATTTGCGTCGGTGAATGATGAACTGTTTTGATGAGAATTGATGAATGAAAGTTTATTTCCTGTTTTTGTTTGGAAATGAGTCGGTAGTGGCCTACGTCACCCGACTGAAACCGGCTTTGGAAACCATTTCATTCAATATTACCATAGAATGAAGCAGATTTATTCTATGACAAAGTGAATCAAACAAACGTGCTGTTGGTGGGGTAGTTGAGCAAACAATAATTCTTCTTCTTCCAGTGAATATGCTCAAACGTGAAGACTTTGTACGACAGTCCATGTATTATGTTGATAATGAAAATGAGAATTATATTTCGAAATGTTCAAACGATAACTTTTGTTTGAGTTAATCATTATTGAAACGACAAATTGTGGAAGACTCAAATTTTAAGATTGAAAAACAGTATCTTTTCATCTCATTAATAACCTGAGGACGATGTCAGATGTATTTTTTTTGTTTATACGGATGATTCTAGTATTTTTCACAATAATCCGTTTCCCAATACCTCTTCCATATTATAAGTTATTCAAAGTATAGCTAAAAATTGTCGTCATCTCATCAGAAGAAGAAATCTCATACCAATACCCAATTGATGTATTATTGTATGATGTTTTGTTTCATGTTCCATTTGAAAACAATTAATTGATAGTCATCAATGTTTTGGTGCCAATTAACCACCTCAATGTGATAAAACAGATATTAACAAAGAGGTGCCGCTTCTGAATGATATTTATCAGTTCATCATTTGCCTTAACTGTGAAACAGGGATTGTATGATTCTAAATATTTTGATGGTGATACAGTGATTGTGTACTCCATACACAATGATTGGATTATATATGTTCATGCCATTTATTTTAAAAACTCCATGAGATTGGGCTGAGCAAGAAAATTTGAAAAATAAAAGTTCTCCCAAAACATTTAAAAAAAATGAATTAAAAAAAAAAAAAATTGAATCATTAAAACTTGTAATTTTCAACTTTACTTTTCACATTTGAACACTTTTTCATGCTTTCAAAGTCTACTTCAAGTTTTATACCCGATTTTGTTGATTCTAACAATTAACCAGCACAAGAAATGTTCTCATTGGGGAATTTACATTTTTATAACTTCTACCGACAATATCATATGTAAAGAACAAATAAATGGATAAAATACCATACATCAAGATTTTGATGTTGAAAGAAGTATCATACTGAGCGACTATGTGTCATCTTGACCATAAAATATAAGAGTGATTTCAACTTCTGGAATACAACAGATTAGCTTGACGTACTGATATCATGAGTTTATGTGAAATAAATCAGAAATTCAAGAGTGAAAAATCTGAAAACTTGGCCAATTGTTAAAGTTAAACGGCAAAGTTGTGAGACTTTCAATCCACTTGTTGTTTTATTCCGCAGTTTCAAGAGTCTCAAACATATCGGTCGTGACGATTATATTATAGCCAAGCATTTGTGTCCTCCCCGATAAGTGTGACAGCTTGATAGGTCAGTGACGTCATAACTCAGCAGCCATCTTGTATTCTGCTTATTACCTTGCAAAGAGGAAGACATAACTCCCTTCATGCATCATTGCTTGCCTCGCGGCCAACAATAAAACTAGACTTATGAACAAAGTTTCTAGCCGATAGAACAGATGAATGCTTTATCGACCAATGAGTAATAACACATCAATTCCTGTTTATTTAGTTATATCAAGTTTTTCGACTATATTGATCACCAAGATATGATGGCGTCCGTGAATAATGAATGAGATGATGGCAAGATAAGATGGAAAGTTAATTATGATTGTTATCATGTTATTTTGAACAATGACAAGAGAACGGTTGTTGGCCCATTTTCAAGAATCATCCCAGTTTATTAATTTCAATGCCAGAGAAAAACCACAAAAAAACTCTGTTTTTTTTTTTTAATTAATATTGTCACACAAAGAATACAAATATATAACACTCTCAAAAAGATCTACAAAGCCTTAGAAAGGCTTGTCTGTAGATTAACAAAAAAAAATAATGGGATGTAATGTTGAACCTTGGTCTCCTGAATGACGGTTCAGTACGCTAACGACGGCTCTACTGGTCTCAGTCAACCCTTACTATAATTTAAACCTATTTTCAGTGAGCTGAACATGTAAAGCGCTAGAAATTGAAGTCAACTTCATCCTCTAGAGGTTAGAGTTAATCAGTGTGAGTAACCAGAGTGATTTAACCAGAGACAACAGAGTGATATCACTATCTTGTCTTGGTATCCAATGGTATCGATATAAGTGATTTGGACGTGCGAGTAGATGACTGACTTACGATGAGAGCTCCTGGTTAGCTGTATCAGTCGAGGTGTTCATGTAGGTTCGTGCTAGTTCAATACTCCGCGCTGTGGCTTGCTCTACCAGCCGCGGTTGCTGGATGGCGCTGTTGGCCATTTCTCGGTCGGTCAGTGCAGTTCACCTGGCAAAAATAAGATGTGTGACGTTAGCGGGTTATACCTTCAAGACCTCTCATTGTGAACATTAATCTTTCTCAGGCTGAGTCAACGCTCAACTGTTACATGTTGTACATGTAACAGGGGTGTTGATCACAAGTTGAGGGTTGCCATTTTAGTGGCAACGGCTCCTGTGGAAGTTGCAGATGTATTACGCTATTAGTAGTGAACCGAAGAACTTACTAATGAGAAACATGCAATATAACATCCTGTGAATTGTCACCAAAATGGCAGCTTTCAACTTGAAGATGTACAGCTGCCTATTAGTCCTCTACAAATAATTATATAACTCAATCTCTTTGGGCTAAGTGGAACCATATACTAAATAATTCTTCAGTCTATGATGAGACTGAGAAGGATGATAATATATATGCTTCATGACGAGTCATTCGATGTAGAAATAAAACGTTTTTCCAATCTTGACCTCCTCACTTTCCTACTTCATCACCCTGCTATGACACTACTCTTCGATACAAACGCTCATAATTGACGACTCGAAATGAGCGTTGCTTTAGCAGTCGGCCTTCTGGATCTATATCACTCGAGGTCATTGAGAGACACCCTAATTGGACATTTGAATTTCATCTCAGGTCTAACAGCCCCATCGATTGGATATTATGATTTGTGTCGTTAATGGGGCGGAGAATGCGAGTCGTCAATTGTTCGATATTGTGTTTATAAAACAACAATGATGGTTGTTTATTATATGGTTTGTTAACAATTAATCAATTGTTGATTCGTAATTTCCCATGGTTACCGGTGTTATTTTATGCGATGATCAATCGGTAGCCTGATGGAGTAATTCGAATGAATTATCTAAAAATCATGCCGAATGCCCAGTTTTTCAATAGTACGTTGAAAGTTAATCAAATGACAACTTCTTATCACTATCGGAGGTTTGATTTCCTGTGCCATTTCATATACTGATCGGATGATTAGCTTTAACAAACTCTTCGAAGGATCATTGAAATCCAGAGCTCAAATGTAGTAGTAGTGATGAAAAATAGTAACGAATATTCCAAGTCAATTTATACTATATTGCTGGTACAATTTGTTCAGCAGAATTCATATCATAGTTTTTCTTCATGATGATTGCCGGGCCCATATACGCATACATTCAAGGATATTCAATTCCATCTTAGTATAGACCAACTATAAAAGCATACAACCGTATTTTTTAGAGTTCGATATCCATTTCATTTTCTCATCTTTATTCGCTACTAACGCATGGAATGTTATAGGAAATGGTACAGGAATTACCATTACTCAAACCGAACATAAAATACCGGTAATTATTGTTTTGAGCTTGTTTCCAGATAGATTTATCAACGTTTTTGTTACTTCTTACCATTATTTATGACGTTGATATTTTAATCCAGTATATGTGTGTGTGTTTGTTTCTGTACGGTTGGCAACGTGTGCAGGAAGCTGACGAGAGAGAACACAATATTGCTTTTATCAGAAAAACAAAGTTAAGCGACGCATTATTTCACCGAGGAATAAATCTAGACCTTCACTTTGGACCATTTCCTCTTCGTACACTAACCACATACACGCATGCGTGTATATATATATATATATATATATATATATATATATATATATATATATATATATATATATATATATATTAAAAAATATATATATATATATATAAAAAATGAATCAATAAAAAAAAAAAAAAAAAAAAAAAATATATATATATATATATATATATATATATATATATATATATATATATATATATATGTGTGTATTTATGCTATGACGAATAAAATATATGACATCTTCATCGACATCTGCCTCCAGAAACCTTTGTAATAGTCGATTGATTATTGCATTTTACGAGATATCTTCGTGCAGAACATGGAATGATGCTGTTTTTTTTCTCATCAAAATGATTGTGGCTCAAAAAAACTCACACAAATATGTACAATTTCAATCAGTGTACTTTGTATGTTCAGTACTTTCAACACATTTGTACACACTCACAATCAACTCCACACTTTTTTGTCCCAAATGTTGACGTTCATGAGCTGAAAAATGTGACAAAATATCAAAATATATTTTCACCACAGAAGAATATGAATCATGAAGTTACTGTAAACGTCAGAAACGTGGAATAGAAGGCCAATGTTTGGTATACCCTTGATATTGAATCGTTTCATATCTCATTGAAATAGAATAATATAAGTGATATTTCCACCTCACTGTGTGATGTGAAGCAGCATCTTTGTTTCACCCTCTCGTTTGTCACTTGTCACACATTTGTCACGTGACATAGACAGTAATATCGTTCCTTTTTTGAATCTCACTGCCTTCTATTGGTTCAGGTTTTGAGCCTCGTTCTTATAACACTTGTCTTGGCATCTAGATGGCCGTGTTTGTCTTTGACTGGCGGTTGCCATAGCAACGTCACGCAGCTACGTGGACTTGGTGTCACTTAAAGTGGTTCTTGAATAATCTCAGAAAGAAAAAAAAAACATTTCGTATCTTCTTGAAAAATATTCCAGATATTGCACTGAATTGAACCAAATTTATTTTTAAAAAGTTGGCTATTCATATTTAAAAATTTAATGAAATGAAATGAAATGAATGACCCAATATTCGACGGTTAAAACATCGAGAGCGAAAATATTCCCTGGTTTTTCTCTCTCTGAAACGAAATTTCAATCTTGTTTTTGGTTAGGTCGTTAAGCACCATTGAAAAAGAATTGATGAAATGATATTCCGCACAGAAACAAATATTGTTTGTTTATTCATTAGTACAATATTCGCAGTTTCGTGGTTTCAAAATCAGGACAGCAGGAACTATTTTAGGCCTCTTAAGTGCACAGTGAACTATTTATAAAAATATATTTCATATAACCAGAGTCGATAAAGTAGCACGGCTGGAAGAAGGTAGATCTACATTATCGACTCTGATGTAACATTCAAATGGTGGACCCTAATGACAAGGTTGTGAAATTTAATTTTCTCCGAGTTCCTTGTATTGCCATGCGCTACAGCACATTTCGACCCAGAGTCGATGAAGCAGTTTTTTCTTACGTTCTCTTGATTAGTTTATAATGTTGTGGATGATTGGATGGTGAGAAAATTTCAGCTCGCGTAATTTCACATTCTAAAAGGGTCGTTTTTGTGATTTTTGCGTGCTTCACATTTCAAGCAATGAAACCGAACGCATTGAAACCTTCAACAATTTCAGTTCCATACCAAAATAGAAGTTTTGTGTGGATTTTTTTTCTGGGGAAAATCAATTTTCCACTTTTGATAATGATCAAAATGAAATAATGAAGTTCATCAGAGAATAACCAAGATTGATTATATAGTATTATCCATAACTATACTTTGAACTTGATCAATAGTTCTTCAATAGTCACGAATGGGAATAACGATAAAGGTTACATTGTCGTCAAAGAACTGATATTTCGCTAAATCGAATCTCATTTCATTTTGATATACGGAATAAGTTTTATCAAAGAGTTTCACATAACGGTATATTAACATTGATAAACTGCAATATTTGAATATGTTTCATATCCGAACAAATCTGTTTTATACTTTATTGCCCTAATTTCAGGGTGAATGAGAAAACCATGTGATTTGATTGGTTGGTTCACTTTAGTGGTGAATCAGAACCGAGTAATGTGATTGGTCACAGGTTTGAATGGTATACGCTATGAAAGCCGGATATCTATATCAGTTACACCGTTATTTTGAATGTTGCCGTTAAACAAAGCTTCTCTCTTTCCAATTACCTTCCAGCGTAAATATTGTCTCTTCTCTCTGTCGATATATATATATATATATATATATATATATATATATATATATATATATATATATATATATATATATATATATATATATATATATATATATATCTATAGAGATTTTTCTCTCTATCTGTTTTGCTCTCGGTTACTTGCATGAAAGGGAGAGATCCTATGAACCCGGCACCTCTATAGATATGTTTGTTTAAGCTTGAAAGCATGTCTCTCCTCTCTATTTCTCTTCATAAACAGCTTTCTTTCGCAGCTTCAATCTCCATAAACTGAATCAATCAAGAACCGTTAAAAAAAATATTTATACTATTGAGCATAAAAAGTATTGATGAGAATGCAGTCGAAGTATCATGAAAAAATTGATGTGTTTAGACATTATATCTCCTCAAGGGACATAGATATTTCTGAATGGGCTACTTTAAATTCTATAAATATAAGTCGATATGTAGAGAGGAGTTATTTCTCTCAATAGACAATTGTGATTTTTTTTCAAAAGTAGTCAAAAAACTGTCATATCAAACTGAATAAATTATTCGTACGTTGAATGAGAATCCATTTTTACTGTGGGAACATCAGTATTGAATTAATTAAGATTTCCTTCATCCCTGCATGCATAATATTATTTCAACACGGCACTTCCACCAAAAATAACTACACACACAAACTGATCAGCGCGCTAAGTGGAATATCCTCTGGGTTGAGGGTGGTGTTAAAATGGTATGTGTCTTCGGAAACGTTCATTTTTAGGCTTCTCCTATTTTTTCTCAGATGAGCTCATCAGTGACGACTCCGTTTCATATAGGACTGAACTTACTGAAAATAAAACGGACGTGAATCTCTTTGATTTTCGTGAACGGCGGAACGGTGGAAAAAAAATCGACTAGGAACTTTTACGGACAAATCTGATTCTTTTTATACTAGAAAAAATAGCTATTGTTCTGAGAAAAATCAGGATTGCAGTTTTTTAAAGAAAATAATATCGAATATTTGAAAATCCCGACAAGAATTAGTACGGGGTGTGATTTCCACATCTCTCAAATTATCATGAACTTATCACGTTCATTATCATTGATCAATTATCATGGTAAATGGTCGTTTTCAAGCAAATAAATTTACCAATTCAAAAAAACGAGATACATTGAATTCCACGTTTAATATGCACACGGCATGTGGGCTGTATGGAAACAACCAGACTCAGCTGGATGAGTGAAGCGAAGACTCAATTTGAAAGTTCTCGAATAAAACAAACCGAATGAGGAAACGAAAATGTTTTCCTTTTTTTTTCTCGTGCTCCACAGGTTGAACGATAGTGAATTGCTATTGGTATTTACATATGTCATGCATCATTATTATAGCTCGATGCTCTCCAGTTTTTTGAGGTGCAATCATTTGAACGAATTTTGAGAAGAATAAATTCAGATTTTCGAAAACCCCCAGGAATAACTCTGTGGAAAAACAAGGAGAACATATTTTCTCAGAATAAGTTTCAATTTGTACGGAATTCAAGCCCACGAATGATACACATTAATACTGAATCTCATATTAATCGGATGATTGCTGTTTCAAAGATGAAATCGATTATGTATATTTTCACTCCAATTTAAACTATTGAGAAAGCTATTACAAGATGATCAATAACTAGAACCATTTATATCGATAAAACGATTAAAATTATAAATAGGTGAACCGGGTAGTTATCGAGTCAATGGATTGAGAATCAAGGTGTCCTGGAATTAATTCGGAATCAATTCGACCTGGACCCCTATTCCTGAGATAAATGAGATGTGAGAAAAATGAAAGTGAGTGAGATAATCGTTTTCTCACTTACTTTTATTTTTCTCACATCTCATTTATCTCAGGAATAGGGGTCCTGTACGAATTTTAAGATTTTCAAATAGTTTTATAATGAAAGTTTGATTTCCTATATCATTAGGAGACATTCAGTGTGCATACCTTGATCAGCGTACAACACAATCGCTTCGTTTTCTTATTGAGACTTTAAGAGTGCATGCAACTTCAGCGAACTTTCATTTTTTTTCTGTAAAAGCTTTCGAAGCTGAGTCTTTACGAATTTTTAGAAGTCTCATTGTATTATCGAAACACAATTATCTCTCCAACACCTAGGAAATGATGATTCACCTCGAATTCCAACATTTTCACACGTATACAGCCGACATTTTGCAATATGTTATTGAAGTGTATACGATATAGGTAGATATAGTTCTGAAATATACAATATTGAAGTTATCGGAACTATATGTGTTTTTACAGTTTTGGAATCAAGATATATTTTACCTTTCGAAATATGACACACATAAAAAAATTCACTCAATCAAAATTCATATACTCTTAAAATCATTGATTAATCTATCTCTCGATCTGCCAGTCTAGTCCCTCTGCCCCTTGATCCTTGTGGCTGCGCGGTGACACGGCCATGTGGCCCCGTGATCCATGTGACCGTAGTTTGACAAATGCTGTCGTATAGAAGGCGGTGTATGTGACACGTCACACGGCATTGTGGGTTAGTCAGGTCAGGGCACGGTGGATCAACTGGACAGTGAGATATCGAGAAGAAGAGACAGAGACAGAGCATAGGTCATGGACTAATAACCCTTGCATGCATGACTCACATCTCTATCTCTCTCGGTGTTATAAATACATAGATCAACGGACGAACAGACTGTCTGACATTTGAACAGGGTGACGGAAGTATAATGGATCCGGTCTAGTCATTCAGGAAGCGCTAAGAAGGTTGCGGGTTCGACTCGCTGTTGAGGTACATATATATAGATATATAGATCATCAGGTACTATCTTGCCAGTGTGCATATGATGTCAAAAATATAGCCAATGATTTCGTCGCTGATATAGTTGAGGAAAAGGAAATGTCCATATTCTCCGTTATGAGGGGTAATCTGTTGGTACTAAACAGAGGTAGTCAAGGCGTATATATGTGTAGTGGCACCGGTTTGAAAGCTTAAGTCAATTGAGCGTACATTCGAGTCGTGCATAAGGCCTGGATTTTGCTATTGTCCTGTTATCTTTTATCATTTTGTTTAACACCACTCATTTTCACCCCCGTTTAACCTAGCTCTTGGTGAGGTCTTGAGCACTATTCGAAAAAACAAAAACAGATCAACTCGAGACGAGCGGTATGGAAATCAGACAAGAACATTTATCAACAATGGTAAACATTAAGTCCGTCTCATTGTTGAGTGTTGTTCCACTTTGTGTCATGCAACTCCGTTGTTATAGCAACTATATCAAATGATAACAAAACAACAAATACGTCATTTAGATTTGTAGCAGTTTAAACTTGAATATGAATAAATGTTAATCAATCTTGTAGCACTCATTCTTGTTATCATTCTCTCAAATAGCCTCTAATTAAATTAAAATCTTCTGGAGAGATCTGTTAGATACATAAATAATATTTCAATAGAAATCTTGTTTATAAAATGAAGTCATATTTCTATCTCACGTTTTCCAACAGAGCAAGCTTCCGAGATATCTCTGAAGATAAACTGCCATCACGTTGTAACGTTAGTAATGTGGTAACACTAGAGTTGAATTAATGTATCGGTGTAATGCGAGATAAGTACAGTATCGAACACAGTAGTGGTCTCGATCGACAGTCTCCACTATCATTCAACACCAACAACCGGCTGTCTCGACCCACAAAACTCGTGCACTCTTGCGCGATCTATCATACTCGCTTTAAGAATAAGATTATGTTAGAGTGTGTATCGCGGGTAGCCTATATCTCTTTACCGTGTAGCGGGTTGCCCATCTCTTTCCCACTCGTGCAACGGGTAGCCTATATCTCTCAGGATGATTGAGCACCCTTCAGGTACAGTAGCGTAGTTCTTCAGCCACCCACCCACTCGAGATGAGCGCTGGTGACGGATCTTTTTATTATACGACTAGGGAACCTCGGTTGGAGCAATTCCAGAGACAAATCACTGATGTGCGTACAGTACCGGACAAGAAGGACCTGTAGGTAGTACAGTTCTGGATGGGAGTTTTCGGAAATGTAAAAGTATCTTCTCTGATGTAGATACGTCTGTAAAACCGATATTGCCAGCATTCTGTGAATCTGTCACCGCTATGCATGTTAAACTAGATCTGATTCACAGAGAGAAATAGGAAGAGAGAGAGAGAGAGAGAGAGAGAGAGAGAGAGAGAGAGAGAGAGAGAGAGAGAGAGAGAGAGAGAGAGAGAGAGAGAGAGAAATACAAAAAGTCCGGGCATGCGCAAAATCGAGCCGCGCACCATCGAGGTGTCAATCCGACGCGTCGTGAATCACAGAGCTTGAAAACTAGTAGAGGGCGCATAGATGAAGCCATCATGCTTGGTGGCGCGGGGTCTGCGGGGTGGGGGTAAGTCACGTGATGCGGTGATACCAGCCTGACTGGGAATTTCGCATCACACGTCATCCTTATGGCTGAGCCCCGAGTCAGACTTCATTCATTGATCGTTGTGACTGATGGAGCAATTTTATTGGGAAATATACTTTATGGTAATCAGCATATATTTAAGGGTCTTATCACGTGACTAAAACACAAGTCTTTGTTCTCAGTATCCTATAAACATCAGAATGACACGGTGAAGTGCTGCGATTGCTGTGTATAGCTCGATTAGACTGTTTGCCCATCTCCAAGTCACGTGGTTTATTGCCTGATTTCCCCCCCCCCCCCGCATGAACAAGCTGTGTTGGCCTCACGGCAGAGAGTGCTACGTTATATAGCTAGAGTATAGTCCAAATATTAAAATGTCTATGACGTGAAGTCATAGACTTCTCCATCTCTTTTTTTCACATACACACACATATCACAGCAGTGACTCTCGCTCGGTTTACCTTGTGCCTTACGGTACGTTTACTCTCGAGCTTTGTGCTACGAGCAACATGCTTTGAGCAACCGGCAACATGCGCTCAGCGCACGAATACGTTTACTGTTGAGTGCCGTGACGACGCCATAGCTAGACTTCACATTGTGGTTATGTTACCGCGTAATAATATTTAAACTCACACCATATGTATCCAATCAGTCTATATGAGCTTCTTATACCGTTGGACCAGTAATTACCCAAATAAGAGTGTCAAAAACTGATATAATATCTCGTGCATGAATATCAGTCGAAAAGTTGGTTCTGATAGTTCAAAAAACATGAGTAGCCGTGATGAATATCTTGACGTATTGTTGGTCTCAGCGCAGTTGCAAGAAGCAAAAGATACACCGAATCCATCTATTGGCGCATGTTGCACGTGTTCATGCAACCGGGAGAAACTCGTTCTCTGACTGGTCAGCGCATGTTGTCGGTTGCACGAAGCATGTTGCTCGTAGAAAAAAGCTCGAGAGTAAACGTGTCTTACCAATAGGCCCCTCCACCTTATCGTACGCGATAAGTACGATACACGCCGCACAAATGTGGTATGGTTTAGGTGAAACTTTGCAGTCACTAAGTAACCACGTCGAGATCCTGGAAAAACGTTTCTCATGGAAAGGGTTTACTTAATAAAATGTGGTTTATCAGCAAGTCGGATACAACTTCCTCTCTACACGTTAAAACCACAGTAAACTTCCTTCTATTCACTATGTATGTTTTCGGATCGAAACACCCAACGGTTAGTGTTACAAGATAAAGAAAACGGTCGATTGGAGCCGTTAATTCACGTGACACGAGAGTACAACATCCTTACTGATAACTGAGTGTACGTGTCACGCTTGTTGGCGGAGTGGCTCGACCGTCTTCTATATTCAAGAGTGTTGACGGTTGAGTGTGTCGATCCTGCCAATACGTCAGGCAAGGACGTGGTGAATGGAGCGATAGGAAGTGTTCATTAGCAAAAGGTAGACTTATACTCATTATCATACGAACATATGCGTTGTATCAAGCGAGATATTCATACGAAATTTAATTGAAAGTTACACAATATTGTTTTGCTGTTAAGTCTAGTCATTCACTACAATTGTTATGCCATCGAATTAACTAATCAAATTGAATTGATTTTGGTTCATCTAAATCCTAGTCATATTGAATTCATGTGCATTCTTTCACGCAAAGCAATTTTTTCACCCAATTGACCGATGTAGATCGTTCACCCTCGTGATGTCACAAAATATGAAAACCAATCAAGAGGACAGTGAAGCAGGGGAAAATAGAGAAATAACCAATCAAGGTATCTAAAATTTCCCCTGCTTCGTATAAGTCAAGCCCATCTGCATTGGTCAATTTTATTAACTCCATTTTCAAATTCTGTATTACAATTTACAAATTTTTTCCTAACCCTTGGTAGGCTATCGCCTTTCTTTGGGTTTCTTCCAAAATGAATTATTATTCAAATTTTAATTCAAGGAGGGTTACATTTCCGAGTATCTCTAATGGTAGTGTGATAACCCTAACTACTCAAAGTTATTATTAACGAACTAGTTTCAGAGCTTTTATATCAATTCATGCTGAATTGACTGTTACGAAACATGTGAAATTTGTTAACATTGTGTTCCATCTCCTGTTTGAATTCTTTGAAATTAGTGCTGTATTGTACCGTAAGCTACGCATGGTCAAATTGAAAACTTGAAAATATATAATCACTGATGACAGTTCATTGACCTTGTGTCATCTGGCGCCATTCATGTCCTGCACATGAAACTATCGAACTAACGCCGTGAATCAGTCATGCCAATACACCCGGCTATAAAACTAAAACATCGCTACTGCTCGCGTCATGTGAATAAGAAGAGTTGGATTCGTATAGCGATAAGTACCGTTTTCTTTGCATTATCAGATAGTTTATAAATGTAAAACGGAAGGAACGTGATGCTATCTATATAGCACTGCACTTTGCATACGAGTCCAATAATGTTCTTCCCCTTCCTCCTCGCTCTTTTTCACACTCGAATCTTACACGTAATCTTATGCTTTCATATAAATTTATTCTATTCCTTAAATATCAAATGGTTGAATTTTGTTGGGGGAAAAGGAGTAGGATGCGGGAAAATGCCACATAGCGAAAGAGAAAATCTTGGTTTCACCAACCCCTCTAGAAGGAGAGTTTGGTTCAATAATTATTCTTCGTGAGATATATATTATTTTTCATATAAAAATATTTAAATATTGGAAACAATATATAAATATTCGAAAAATATTGTGGGGTCCAACCGATCATAAATTTTTATCATTTCACTATGGTGTTAAGTACATTATATACAAACATGGTCTAGATCAGTGTGATTTCTAGTTTTAATGACTGAATTGGAGGAATTACTCTCACAAAAATGATTATGTATCAAGTTTGGATGTTATTAAAAAAAAATATCAAAAACGAATGTTCGAAAAAAAAGATGATTTCGAAAACAATCATCTGCGAGATTTGGTCCTCCCTCTCCCCCCCACCCCCCCCAGAAAAGTTGTATATGATGAAATTATCCGTATCCATCAATCACCAAACCCATATGAAGAATTTTCCAATTCGCCAATTGAAACTATCCACTTTGACTCAACCAATTTCACATGGAACTTTTCACTTGATATAATCATCGGGTATATAACAGATGAAGGATGAATACATAGTCCAAAGATCTACTCTGATAATTGATCTTCTAATGATGATTGATTTGATTTATCTTTTCATAATTTCAAGTCCGGATCAATATTTGTCGGCTGGACATTTTAATTCAACCTCAATATAGCTTGAAAATGAGCAATGTAATTTGACTCGAAACTTCGCTAATATATATAAATAAAGCAATATACACACGAATAATCCGAGAATGAGATGAATATTGAATTATGAATATTGTTATGAATATTGAATATTGAATATGAATATGAATTTTGTTGAAAACTTTCACGACTCATTATGTAATTAATAATCAAATCTTTATGGATAATTAAAAGTCGCGTTGACGAATAAATATTCATTTAATTGCCCATATATATATATATATATATATATATATATATATATATATATATATATATATATATATATATATATATATATATAAATATTTATGATATTGAGTTCCTATTTTTTCAGCTTTCTCGTGTTTAGTTTTCTGTTGGTGTATTATTGATATAATTTAAACTGTGTATACACGTACGCGTTGTATAGTTCATGGTAAGTGTTGAATATTCTCATACTGCCGCATCTTTTTGGAAGATTCTTAACTGAACATAGAATTAGTATCTATAATAATAATAGTGGGTGCCCAGTTTCAAAATTCCACCCAGCGTATGAGAATGTGAATATTTTCGCAACATTTTCGAGTATTCATTTTCACAAGAAAGCATAATCATACGATTTAGTTACGTCATGCAGTGTACTCATCTACGAGGTGATGCTGCTACGTCCTGCAGTGTACTCAGCTACACGATGATTTAGCCAAGTCCTGCAGTGTACTCATTCACCAATGTGATATATTCACGCCCCGAAGGTTTACTCAGCTACAAACTGATATAGCTACGTCCTGCAGTGTACTCAGCTACAAGCTGATGTAGCTACGTCCTGCAGTGTACTCATCTACGAGGTGATGTAGCTACGTCCTGCAGTGTACTCAGCCACAATCTGATGTAGATACGTCCTGCAGTGTACTCATCTACGAGGTGATGTAGCTTCGTCCTGCAGAGTACTCAGCTACAAGCTGATGTAGCTACGTCCTGCAGTGTACTCAGCTTCAAGGTGATTTAGTCAAGTCCTGCAGTGTACTCAGCTACAAGCTGATGTAGCTACGTCCTGCAGTGTACTCAGCCACAATATGATGTAGATACGTCCTGCAGTGTACTCATCTACGAGGTGATGTAGCTACGTCTTGCAGAGTACTCAGCTACAAGCTAATGTAGCTACGTCCTGCAGTGTACTCATCTACGAGGTGATGTAGCTACGTCCTGCAGTGTACTCAGCTACAAGCTGATGTAGCTACGTCCTGCAGTGTACTCATCTACGAGGTGATGTAGCTACGTCCTGCAGTGTACTCAGCTACAAGCTGATGTAGCTACGTCCTGCAGTGTACTCATCTACGAGGTGATGTAGCTACGTCCTGCAGTGTACTCAGCCACAATCTGATGTAGATACGTCCTGCAGTGTACTCATCTACGAGGTGATGTAGCTTCGTCCTGCAGAGTACTCAGCTACAAGCTGATGTAGCTACGTCCTGCAGTGTACTCAGCTTCAAGGTGATTTAGTCAAGTCCTGCAGTGTACTCAGCTACAAGCTGATGTAGCTACGTCCTGCAGTGTACTCAGCCACAATATGATGTAGATACGTCCTGCAGTGTACTCAGCTACAAGCTAATGTAGCTACGTCCTGCTGTGTACTTATCTACAAGCTGATGTAGCTACGTTCTGCAGTGTACTCATCTACGAGGTGATGTAGCTACGTCCTGCAGTGTACTCATCTACGAGGTGATGCAGCTTCGTCCTGCAGTGTACTCAGCTACAAGCTGATGTAGCTACGTCCTGCAGTGTACTCAGCTACAAGCTGATGTAGCTACGTCCTGCAGTGTACTCAGCTACAAGGTGATTTAGCCAAGTCCTGCAGTGTACTCATCTACAAGCTGATGTAGCTACGTCCTGCAGTGTACTCAGCTACAAGCTGATGTAGCTACGTCCTGCAGTGTAGTCAGCTTCAAGCTGATGTAGCTACGTCCTGCAGTGTACTCAGCTACAAGCTGATGTAGCTACGTCCCGCAGTGTACTCAGCTACAAGCTGATGTAGCTACGTCCTGCAGTGTACTTATCTACAAGCTGATGTAGCTACGTCCTGCAGTGTACTCAGCTACAAGCTGATGTAGCTACGTCCTGCAGTGTAGTCAGCTTCAAGCTGATGTAGCTACGTCCTGCAGTGTACTCAGCTACAAGCTGATGTAGCTACGTCCTGCAGTGTAGTCAGCTCCAAGCTGATGTAGCTTCGTCCTGCAGTGTACTTATCTACAAGCTGATGTAGCTACGTCCTGCAGTGTACTCAGCTACAAGCTGATGTAGCTACGTCCTGCAGTGTAGTCAGCTTCAAGCTGATGTAGCTTCGTCCTGCAGTGTACTTATCTACAAGCTGATGTAGCTACGTCCTGCAGTGTACTCATCTACGAGGTGATGTAGCTACGTCCTGCAGTGTACTCATCTACGAGGTGATGTAGCTACGTCCTGCAGTGTACTCAGCCACAATCTGATGTAGCTACGTCCTGCAGTGTACTCATCTTCGAGGTGATGTAGCTACGTCCTGCAGTGTACTCATCTACGAGGTGATGTAGCTACGTCTTGCAGTGTACTCATCTACGAGGTGATGTAGCTACGTCTTGCAGTGTACTCAGCTACAAGCTGATGTAGCTACGTCCTGCAGTGTACTCAGCTACAAGCTGATGTAGCTACGTCCTGCAGTGTACTCAGCTACAAGCTGATGTAGCTACGTCCTGCAGTGTACTCAGCTACAAGCTGATGTAGCTACGTCCTGCAGTGTACTCAGCTACAAGCTGATGTAGCTACGTCCTGCAGTGTACTCAGCTACAAGCTGATGTAGCTACGTCCTGCAGTGTACTCAGCTACAAGGTGATTTAGCCAAGTCCTGCAGTGTACTCAGCTACAAGCTGATGTAGCTACGTCCTGCAGTGTACTCAGCTACAAGCTGATGTAGCTACGTCCTGCAGAGTACTCAGCTACAAGCTGATGTAGCTACGTCCTGCAGTGTACTCAGCTACAAGGTGATTTAGCCAAGTCCTGGAGTGTACGAAGGTGTGGTGACGGACCGCACAGAGAACGGCGATCAATCAAACATGTTCACACAAGACGGCGAGTGACACGAGCTGATCTCTCATAGAACTAAACGTCTTTTACTTCCGGCTCGAGCGTATTACATTGTTAGACTTATTACATCGTTTGACGCCTTCAACGGATATAGCTCGGCGAGATGGGTTTATTAGCACAAAACATATAAACACAATGTCAAAAAAGCAATCTCGTGTAAAGCCTCAGTAAGGTTCACATCTGAACTTATTGCATTCACGTATATGGCAACTGAATGAAGTGGTTTCGATCGCGGACGAGTAAACGGTTTTGGCTGCTGAGGATTTTGGCAATCCTGGTCTAAAATGGATAATTTTGTAGATAATTTATTTTTTGTGTATTCACGGCAGATGGTTGAACGGAGAACCGAATGTTCTCAAAATATCTTTTGACAAGTCTTATAGCTGAAGAGAATTGTAGATCCATAGTTAAAGAGGTAATTATATTGTTGAGCTTCATGTAAAATCCATTCGATCACATAATGGAAATATAAATTCACAACATCTCAGTGTTCCAGTGTTTTTTCAATATGTATGTATATACCTTCAAGCCTAACTTACATCAAACCTTGACGTGTCTGTAGTGATGTGGATGAATAATATAACCAAAATCCAATAAAACCTATTGAAAGTTAATAACGTGAAATTAAATGATGTTAACTTTGAAATGCTGAAAACTGAGTATGAAGCTGAAACCGGTCTAAAAAGGAGTTCAATAAAATGAAATATTATGAGTTACCCAAACTCCAGATTAACTCGAGCTAATTTCAAAGAGGTCACTCGATTAATTCCACATTGTGTGGCACGATAGTAGATGTTTGCTTCATTGTTTATCTCTTTGTATATGCAAAATGCTCGTTGACCGCAGCTTGCAGACAGTAACATAATCATGGTAATTTATGGTAATTGAGCTTTGAAAATATGATATAGATTAAAACAAAAACTCGAGGTTTTTATGAGACCATTCCTCCTATCTTTTGTTCATTTGATCAAATAATGAAATTTTACAAGAAATCAATTTCTATTATATAACATAATATAGGTGAGACTATATACTATGGGCCTATACATAACATATCATTTGAAAAAATATATATGAATTGGCTGAAAAATATGCTGTCTGTTCGAAATTATTTGTATATTGATCATGTGTTTTGTTCAGTTTTGATAAATTATCTGAAAATTCACATTTCCGCAATTAATTATGGAATAAATATTGATCATATAGCTCGAGATATTTATCCCTGCCCCCCCCCCCCCCCCAGTCTTCCATATTCTCAAAAATATATACCGAGTGTCATCAGTCACTTATTGGGTGAAAAATAAATAAGTAAAACTTGATTGAATTGAATAAAAATATGTGATATCTATAGTCCTGGACCCTCACCCAACAAATTTCGTGCTAGTGCTAAGAAACTATATAGCTCCAAGAGTAGAACGCTCATTGGTTAATGCTTACTAAAAAAGCTACCACCAATGACAATATATCACGAAACCAAATTCACGGTCTATTGGACTGAATAATTCATCACATTTCGAAGCCCACCTCGCAAGCAGGGCTAGATTTTGTGCTAACAAAAATGGAAATGCACAGAGACCAGACACGTTGCCATGGCAGGTAGCTCCCCTGGGAGATATTGACCAATCAAAGTCCTAGCCTCTTGGAACTAGCCAGCACTAGCACGACATTTATTAGGTAAGGGTCCTGTATGATGGTCATTCTATGTTTCTCACCAAAAATATTCGAACCAACATGCATTCAGTTATTTAATATGTTGTTGTTATAACCATCCAATCCGTTTGATGATTTTACTGAAAATTGATCGAAAATAGCTCGTTGAACGGCAGGTGTGACTACAAAATATGTTCCAGACAAAATATGTTCCTGTTACGTCATTATGACGTCAGGATCAGGTTAGGGTAGTGGATTTGATGATAATCAAGATGTAATACAGAACTATAAAGTCGAAGAAGCATATTTGGTTCGATAACATAGTTTCGCGTGATACCGGCTAGTGTCAAATGCTATACCTGGCTCCTCCACCCATGCTAAAAGTGTTTTGAAAGCATTGCTATGTTCTGCAGTTTATATCAAATTGTTGGATAAAAAAACGGTTTTTGTTATGTTTTAATGGTGAAAGATGATTTATCAGAATGTCATGAAGTTTTTCGAATTGGAGGATTTTATTTCTACTTCTTCCAGTAGACATAACAGAATTCGTTATTTTCTTTATAATAAAATGAATCTCAATTATGTTCTCCGATGCAATACGGAGTGCTGAAGACTTTAGTTTGTGAATACATCATTCTCATTCTGTGAAGATAAAAATAATGAAATCAACAATATATACAATATATTTCCAATCGATTTGTGAATGTCAAATCAGTCAAGAAGAATTATTGGGGCCCTCAACATTTATTTCGTCATGAGAAATTATATTAAGCTATAATTCAAAAGTTTGGTTAGATCAACTTTGATGAGAGGGCGAGAAGGGAGGGGAGATTGATAATGGTTGAATTCTGGATCTAAATATTTTCACGAAGAAAACTTTGAATATTCCTTATTTGAAATATATTCCTTATATTTTATTATTATTATTATTATATTAATATTCCTTATTCCTTATATTCCTTATGTTGAAGACCATTAGTTTTAAATAATCAAAATGGGGTGGTAAGATCGCCCTTGTGGTGCCCCGTCCAAACGATCCTATCTTTCATCCATAGCCTTAATTGGGGAACAATGATTTTGTATCAAGTTTCGATGTTATTAAAAAAAAAAAAAAAATATTCCTTACAAACCTTGTACTTGGCCAATTGTGCTAAGAATCTTCTGATTTGAAGGTCAATTATATCTTATTTCTCTCAAATAAAGCTGTTGCCTAATTTTCTTCATTATTCTCTTAGAAATCTCCATTTCTAAAGGAGATTGATTCGCAATAGTGGAAATTCAGGTTTTACACACATAAGATACGTATAAGTTTAGTATGACACTCTCTCAGATGAGTGCATCAAATAAAATTCGGATAGGATGCGCGGGACCTTTCAGAATGTCATCATAATGCGCATCTTCTTTTTATATACTCGTAATAGAAAGTACAGTCGGTAATGATGTGCTGTCTGTTTTACCGGCCCAGTGAGTTGGAAAACACACTTGTAGATCTAACTGTCTGTTTTATCCACTCAGCCAGGTGGAAGCTATTGTCTTAAGCATTGCGAAGCGAGAGTGTATTGTTTCAGGGAAAGACAATACATGCATGTAATTGTATGATGATTACGTTCTACAGTCAGGAAATTTTAATCTTCTTTCATGTTTTCCGGAGTGTTTTCTCTACCATGTATGAATATATCTCATGCAGATTATCCTTTCAACTCAAGCTTTTCACAGCTTGAAAACAATCTGTTTGATCTTTAAAACATAAACTATTTCTAGCATCAATTTTATTGCACTAAGAGTAGGAAGGTAAGGAAGCTATCCCCTTGTATAATCGTTATAATCATGCTCTTACAGGCTTCGTTTTGTTGAATTATTAATATATGTAATTTTAGTCTATGAGAGGATACATGATATTATGTTCGGATATTAGGGTTATTGTTTGAGCTTGAACTGAATAAATAAAATATGTTTGATACACCCAGAATTTTACGGGGGGGGGGGGGGGGGGGGATGTTGTGTAAATGAAGATTTGAGTAATTTAGTTACATTCAAAATATGAAAAGGAATGTTTGCTTACGTATGAGAGATTCCTGGATTATTCGAAATCGTTCAGGAGGAAGAAGAAAAAGAGAGATAGAGAGAGAGAGAGAGAGAGAAAGAGAGAGAGAGACATAAAGCGAGAATACATAGATAGTTATTACTTCTGTATTATATCTTCAAGTAACTGTACGTCATGATTGATTATCATTAGGAAAATATAACTTGTTTATAAACTTGATTCAAGACAAACAACTAATTATTTAGTCACATACTGAATGAAATGAACAATACAAAACTGCATTCAATTCATTCAATCACACAACAATGAATCTTCTCAAGTAATTAAAGAGATTCAAACAAACATGCATGAATGAGCCAATTTAGAACAGAGATGAAACACTATATTTCATCTTATATTGTTTTCTATATTTCATCTTCAAAGCAGATTCGATATAGTAGAATGGCTGAAGAAAGCCACAGAATGGTTACGGAAGGTGGAACTGCTTTATCGACTCTGCTTCAAAGTCTGCAAGTTACAGACCACGGCCCTGTGATGTCGTGAGAAAATCTTATTCATATCATCACAGGGGGCCGTGATTAAACTTGTCATGTAGAATCAATACTTCAGCGGCTTCAGCCAATGAAAAACCTCCTTTAATCTGTTTCTGATATGTATAGTTAGAAACTAGTGTTAATCAATCACCCCCCCCCCCACAAATAATAAACATCCTTTAACCCAGTATGTCACGTTGAAAGGGTGCCGAGGCACGTACGCGCTTTCTTCGAGTGATTGATTGATTGATATGTGCAATGAATCAATCTAGAGATGATCGTTATTAGATGAGAGCATTAGGGGAGGATTTGGAGCGAAGCAAAGATAGTAAAAACAACCCTTATATCGCTCGTTCTACAGGTCAAACTGTTAGCTGACTGGACATTTTCTGCGGTCATAAGTTAGACAACGAGATCGAGTCATGAAACATCACAACGACCTTCTAGATTTTGTAAGATGTGAATAAATAATAATAATACATAACATTTGGTGATATAATTGTTTATTGTAATTCATTCCATATGTTCAACACATATTCGGAAAGAACCCAATCATCTTGATTATCTGGGAGTGAGAAACTATAGGTGCTATTTGTGATTGGCGGCCAATATTGATGATTTTGACTCATTAGCTTGTTTGTTATCCCAGTATCACCTACATCTTGATGCATTCTCATAATTGGAACTGAAGTTGTGTACACATTTTTCAAATGTGCGTATCAACCATCAAGATGAAAACGTGCGTCATATAAAAAATGAGTTAACAAATTGGTATGATTTTCCTTTGGGTTGGGTCTTTGTTGTGCCTCATTCGAACGATCTCGTCGTTATATCGATTCACACTAATATCATTGATCATTAATCACTATATATAATTAGATGAGCGTAGCGAAGATTCCATTCCGAATACCGAAAAAAATGGGCTTCGTTATTATGTTTTTTTTTTTGTAATCTTGTACGTGGCATACAGATCAGGAAAAACTACTTATCGACTTGAAATTTTTTCTACATATTTCCGTCATACCAAAATAGACTGGGATTGTTATTCAGAGAAATCGGTCGTAGGGTTTTTCCGGAAAATGGAAGGAAAGTTTGAAAAATCCTCATAAGAATAATCCGGAGGAAAAATACTTGAAAAACAAGAATTGTTTGAAAGCTCTCAAATTCTCACCAAATATGAACAGTATTATTATACACCTTTTCAGAGATTTTTGCAACAATCGAATGAGAAATAACGAAGAAAACGCAATAAAAGTGTACATTTTATTGAATATTTGCAACAATTGGATTTGCAAAGTGTCTGCGCGACAGGTTGTAGCACTATGAATATCAACAAGTTGCAGGTAAGGTTTTCAAACGTTTGAATTAATCCAAGGTCCGTAAATGTGGATCGAGCTGACAAGTTATTTTTCATTCTAGATTTCCATACTTCTGAGCTCATCTAACAACGCGCATCCCGCGTTATCCTAGTTACATATTGATTGGGAAACAACAATTTTGTGTCACATTCCAGTGTGAATGATGAAGATGTATTTTCTAATAATACAGTACGTTATTCTTTGAGCATATTGAAGATACCGGAAGTCTAATGTGATTAGAATTAAATATTCAATTGATAACTCGAAATGAGAGTGGCTGTACCAGTCGACCAGTTAGATCTATATCATTTGTTCTGATTTGGAGATATCCCGATTGGATATTTGAATTTCACCTCAGTTCTAACAGCGCCGTCGATTGGATGTTATGACTTGTGACGTCAATGAGGCGGAGAATGCGAGTCGTCAATTCATAATATATATATATATATATATATATATATATATATATATATATATATATATATATATATATATATATATATATATATATATACATATATATATATATTTATATATATATATATATATATATATATATATATATATATATATATATATATTAGGAATTTGATAGAACAGAAAGTTTCGTGATTTCATTTGCCAGAGGGGTAATTTATGAGTTGTTCATGCAATTTTTGATTTATATGAAGAGATGAGTTTTGTGTGCGTGTTACAATATATCGATAGCCCTCGATCCGTTGATTATATTACTGACACTGATGTCGCTGAGCTTGGGATGGGCTGCTCACTGATTGGCTAATGCATAGTCACGTGACAAGATCCTTACACTCGAGAACGACACGGAAACTTCCTGTTTTATCGAGTTTTGTGTTTCATCACAGGTCGAACGGATCAACTGATGAACACGAAACTTCATCCGTAATACACATCATCCAACCATCGACTATAGATTACTTTTTTCTATCTTGTTACTTCATTTTCTGTTACTTTCTTTATAATTATATATCTCTTCTTTGATTCAACTTTTGATTAGTTTCTGATAAGTCACTCACTTTTTGGTGAAACAAGACGAAGTTGTACAAAATAGTACACAATATAAGAATAACAAAAAAAATTATTGAAAAAAATGTACGAACAAGGAAATTTCGTGAGACAAATGAGGCAAGATGCATCACCACACTAATATATGATATGATATGATATGGAATGATATGAGGATGCAAAATTGATCGTTGGTCAGATCAACTTTGACTAATTGAAAAAAAAAATGAAAAAAAAATGAAAAAAAAAACATATATATATATATATATATATATATATATATATATATATATATATATATATATATATATATATACACACTCAAAATAACATCAGATGTTTTTTTTCTCAAGAACTGAAATATCAAAATAAATTCATGCGAATATTCAACTGCTAGATTTATTCATAAAAATAATTGAATAAAACCGTTGAAAGTAAAATACCATTGAACAGTTGGAAAACATATTTTTTTTTAGTAGAAAATGATGAACACAGAATTCTATGAAGAAGTTCTATAGTTTTTAGAATTTTGGTATTTCATGGAGTTCCACAGTTGTCTGAGATTTCCCCAAGTCGACCCACATGCGTGCATGCTCTTAAATTTGGACTGTGTGGTCATAATTTGCAAAGTAAAACTGCATGGTTTGTGTTTTCAGTTTTCAGTAGCTTTTCATTGTTATATATGATAAATGTGTGAGGAGCTAAATGCATGTTGCTATACTTTGTCTCTGTCTTACAGCAGTGGCGTAGTTTGTGATTATTCCTCATCTAACTCAACCCCACCGCCCACATACTCCGCTCAACCAATGCTGACAGTTTCTAGAAAGATCTACTAGTTCACGAGTCATTTCTCATGTTTTTCTCACATTTTGTGTTGTAGATTACAAAAGTGAGTTCAATTCTATAATTTAATTTCATGAAATAAAATCGGAGTTTTGTATATTTTTCTTCAGTTTCTTACACTTGAGTGGCTATTATTTCAAACAAGTATATTTTTTTTATGTAGAATATACTTTTTCCTACCGCAGTGTTTATATATATATATATGAGCTTATATTTTTTTAAATCACAAACATTTTTTTTCT
The DNA here is from genome assembly GCA_964007535.1 of Brachyptera risi. Classification (NCBI taxonomy): domain Eukaryota; kingdom Metazoa; phylum Arthropoda; class Insecta; order Plecoptera; family Taeniopterygidae; genus Brachyptera; species Brachyptera risi. The sequence goes on along the minus strand of OZ023331.1, from coordinate 36,203,032 downwards.
TCCGTGAGAGCATCCTCCAAAAGCTGCAGAGACATCACATGGTAACCAAAGTTTTTACAATATCAATTTGTTAAACGATCTCCTTCGTAATAATCGGTTCGAAATTTGTCTTAACAATCAAATATTCATGAATATATTCGTGTTAAAAAACAAAAAAATCGTACTGACTTGTGTCTCTGAGGATTCTTTCAATTGTTAGTTTGCGAAGCTCTTTCCCAAATACATCACACATACCACTTGGCAGTGCAGAAGATTGTCAAAAGTCTATCAGATACGAAATAAGAAGTAGCAAGAAAGAAAAAGATACTCCACCAACTGTATAATTGTAAGAACGCTGGAAATTATTCAATATATAGCCACGTATTCAGAATTCAACGTTTTTAATAGGTGAAGATTTCGCGAAGATTTATTCGAACTCAAAAATAAAATTATGCTATAACTACAACGGCTATACTAATATAATTGTGATATTGTTGTTTATTAAGTTAGTAGACGAATTCAATTTCGATTGATTGATTTTTGGTTGCCGCCACAACCACACCAACAACTAGTTTATTTGGAAGGTGATCTTCTCTTTCCGTGGGTATTTCACGTATGAATCGTGAATAAATATTGTTCAAGCATTGTGGCTCCATGGTAGCCCAATTACCGTTACTATCATTACCTCTACCCTGCACGCCACTGTCCTCTTAGGTCCTTAATATAAGTAAAGCGTGACGTAGTGTAGTTGTTGCATGTGCCGTGGTTATGGCCTGAAGCGTAGTTTTATTCGTTCAATTAGGGCTTAGAGGGGTAGTTTCATTTGTTCAATTAGGACTTGGAGAGGAATATTACCACTACCGTAAATCAACAGTGAAGTAACGTTCTAGCTGAGCGAAGTCGTGTCGTGACACGCACTTTTCACCGGCGTAAATAACAACCAAATACGAGCTGAGATCTTGGGAAGAGCGTAGCAAAGATTTTCATTTCATTACCTGAAACTTGATTGATTCCATACATTTTTTCCCGCGACGAGCAGATCAAATTAATTACAACATTAATTGACTTCAGTTCTATTCTAGAGTGTGTGATCTTTCTAGATATACTAATAACTTATCAAGTAATTAATTAAGATGATTTTTATATTGACTTCTAACGTTCAACATTTTCATTGAAATTTTACAACCAATTGAAAGTTACAGCTGATGAGATTTACAACTCGCTTTCTGATGTATAGTATTAAAAAAGCAATCATTACTTTGATAATCAAATTATATCCGAGGAATACTTGAAAGGCGCTTGGACCTGTTATTGTGGATTTAAAATACAATTGGTTCAAGCTGCTATCCAGAACGAGAACGAGAAGAGAATTAAAAATTTTGTTATAATTTATTATTTAAATTGTGTCATATTACGAGATGAATATTGCGAGACATCGTCTGAAAGTGCCACGTATGACTCACGTCGATTAATCCAACACCCATGCAATTGTGTCCTAGAGGGGTCCAGTATTGCAGTGTCTATAGTTACCACGCAACACACCAGTCGAGCTATAAAAGGTCACAGACCGTTACAAGTATGAAGCAAAGCTCCACTGTTTACGAGTCGCAACTTTCCTTGTCAAGATGAACAAAACACGACTGTTGTTCACAGTTTTGACAAGTTTTTTGTTGTTATGGTGGTACTGGATACATTATTACAGTGTGATGTTAGTAACAGCACACGCGATATTTCAGCGCCTTCTTTCTATTATTATAGCTGTGTGGTATGGCGGGATGGTATCGCCGTACGGCGGGTTAGTATTGCCGTGCGGCGGGCTGGTATAACTTATTGAAATCGTAAAAGAGCCGTATAGAGACGCGTCGTCACAAAATATGACGTCACGTCTATTGTGTTGAGGTTTATCTGAGGTAACCCTTCCTTTTGTACACTCTATTTAATATGTGCCCATGCCGAAACGACAAACTTTAACGCATTGCATTACTATGGCAATATGAATATGATGAAAAGATATGAATAATAACAAAGTAGAATTTTCTTTTCATACTTTCATTTTTCGTTCTGAGAAAATATTACGTGTACTGATTCTTGAGTCGTGGACGGAAGGATTACATCGAGGCAGTATAAAGGGTAATGTATCAAATGAGTGAGATGCGATCGAGACCGCTTTTATCAATGGACGTATAATAATCATTATATACAAATAGACTAAGAGAAGGCTCAAAATAAACATTATAAAAACAGCTGATCGTCCCATTGATTTTTCCCACAGGTTAACGTACTTCGAAGAAAAAAAAAATCTGGATGTTTCTCCCTAAAATAATAGTAGAAGACCAGAAACAAAATACTATTGAGAAAAATCTATCCAATCAGTTGAGCTATCCTGCCGCAACTGCGGTTTAATGTTTGTATTGTTTGATCTGATTTATTTGTATGGTATCAAATTCACTTTTTGACGTATAATCCTAATGGAACGACATGGTAGTAAATCTTTACTGAAACTAAAATGAATACACTTGTGAATGGTATTCTCTATATTCGTTCTCTGTATTCGAAAGAGTTAATTGATTGGGATTATGACTTGAAACACTCCTTGAACTGTTGAGAATTGACCACGCTGATCACTCTGGCATTTTTTCAGTTAAATATATCAAGTAGGCCTGTACATGAAATTTGTGCAGATGCTGTGAAACAAGTTTGTATAGTTATTTTCGAATCAAATTATTCGAAATGAATGTAATTTTCCACGTTCTGATTGTAATTCATACTGATTATCATAGTCTTTATTATGCAGAAAATGATTTATAGTCCACAAGAAATTACTATTAATTTTATCGAAGCAATTTTCGCGAAATGAAGAAACGCCATGTGCTAGCCATACGCTATGCTATAAGCGGGAAAATGTAAAATCATTAATAAATCCGTACTTTTATTTTTTTCATTCCCATTTCTCAATGAATAATGAACTGGAACAATGCACTGGAATTCACATTAGCTGCAATCTACTGCATTACATCTCACATGTGCAACCCATTAAATTGTATTAGAGTCAATATGCTGTAGTTTTATTGGATAGTTGTATTCACTGCCCAACAATGAAACTGAACACATTCATATGAAACGTCAATTATGTTCTTTTTATAATTGAAATTACACAATCTGCTCAATTCCGTTGTTGGCGAAAACAATATATATACATCATTAAAAGTAACGTGAATATATTCATCTCCATTCTGTTCTATTTTCGAGTGAAATGTAACAGTCTCCACCCATTGTTGTAACAATATGCTCTTGCGATTGTTGTAAATCAGAGACTTGGTCACCACCCTCTATTATAGTGCGACAGTTGTTTTAATCACACGGTCCTGTTGATACAGGCAGGGCAACTAATGGCGGGTCAATTAGCTAGCTGCATGTTATTGTAATGCAAGACTGTAATGAGAGAACATGCCAGAGAATTCTAGCTCTCTCGCCGATAATCTTCGGTGCGTTTTAGGTATATATATATATATATATATATATATATATATATATATATATATATATATATATATATATATATATATATATATATATATATATATATATAATATATATATATATATATATATATATATATATATATATATATATATATATATATGTATATATATATATATATATATATATATATATATATATATATATATATATATATATATACGCTTTTTGAATTTTCACCATTCACAGCCTTCTTTTTGAAGGAAATTCATTGTTAAACCACATCATAATTGATGGCTATTTTTTATTTTCGATCAGTTTTATCTGACTCCAGATCCACTTGAACGCTCTTTGAATTACGAATTTTTGATATACAAACACTCGCTCTATTTGAGTAAAGGCTCGACATTGTTAATTGTCTTTTGAATAATATTTGTGTAAAATGTGAGTAAAAAGTATGTGATACTATTCTTCAAGTTGGAAAGGTTTGCATGCTCGATGATTATTTTTTCAATGGCTGAACCGTTGGATAATTTTGAATCAAGTACCACTTGGTATCATTTTTAATACATCAATTTTTCTAATCATCAACCGATAGAACGAGAAGGTGTCATGATGTGAAAGGAACATTTGATTGAATTTGATAACATGATATGATTATAACTTGAAAATAATATTGAGTATCTCGGAATGGCACTAATCGTAAAAAAAATGTTACAGTGCAAATTATTGACAATAACGATACAAGATCAATAATACTGATTGTATATAATCAATCGGATACATCTGCGTGCATTAAATGACTTTCTGCAAGACTTTTCTAGTTTCGTTCAATTTTTTCTTGTATTTCTATGATTCTGATAGCGGATGATACAATTCTTAAGACCAATGAAAATAATTATCGAAATAGGAAAACATGTTCACGTGATGGTTATTATCACTGTTTTGAGTTTCAAACAAGAATAACTCTGATTGTTGGACCTTCAAACGTTTCTTTCATTATAATAACGATTATTATTGATTTTCTCTTTGATTTTCTCTGATTATTTCTTGATTTTCAGCGGTCAACGACTCCACCAACAGCTGGGATACGCGAGGGTACGAATGAGCAGGTGACTATGAAATTATGGAGTGATGATGAGTGAAAGGACGTTCACAAAAACTCATGCCTCATGCGGGACTCAAACCCACGCCTAACGGTGTACTCAGTTTCTGAAGCGGTGCCTCAGCTGACCGAGCTACTGAGGGCAGCTCTTATAATAACAAAAACAACAACACCAAAATGGATAATTGTGAAATACGGATACAGTATGCACTTTAAATCATCAAGTGAAATCGATAATACAAATCTATCACAGCAAATTTCAATTCCCATCCAAACAAACCGAGACAAAAAGCAGTTTTGTTTGAATCTCGGATACTAATTCTCATAAAAAAGCACTAGAAACTTCTCGGCAGAGTCTACATTGACGGCCGCACTGAGTGCATGCGGTCAGAGGCGTTGGCATGGTAACCAAACGCGTCGCGATGCACACAGCGTCCATACCACCGGTAATAATTATAGCCAATCACAATTACACGCTAGGCTTTAATTAAACCAGTGAATAATATCGAGAGGTCAAGCACCTCTTCATAGCTTTATATATCTTTGTCTGGATTTAGCCAATTAAAGTAACCCACACTTATCATTAACGCTCAATGAGATTTAATTTTTAATTACATATTCAAATTAGATGACGACTTTCATTTTTTTATGTAATTGCTCGCGAAGTCCAGTTAAACACACTTGTTGTACAATGATAAGTAGCTAATGGAATGTGTGATTTTTTGTTGCAAGTTTCACTGGTCAAAACGGAGAAATTAATCGACTTCACAATTTCCTGACCATTCAGTTCACTCACTTATTACAGTAGACTGAAGTTGACTATAACTCTATACCCACTAAATTTTCACGAGTATAAAATGTCAGTATTTCGAAAATGTTCCCTTATATTTTTAAATTAAGATCAATGTGATATGTTAGCGGAAAACTATCAACGATTCATCTTTTGAAAACTCGTTCTATATCTATATTCAGATGAGCGTAGCGAGAACTTTTGATTTAACTCACAGAGAAAATTGAGCTTCGTTTTTTTGTGTGATTTTTGCGAGGCATACAGGTCAGGCAAAGTGAGAAAATCGACACGAAACATTTTCTGCGCATTGATGGCGTACCAGAATAAGCTGGAATTGTTTTTGAGCGTAATCGGTTCAACGGTTATTTCGGAAAAAGTTCGAAAACTTTAACTGGATAGAGCTTTTAATTCTCAAATTTCATATGTTTGACATAAAATCTTCACAAAATGGTATTATTGTTGTGATGGATATTTCTATCAAGTTTGACAGATTTTGGATAGCTAATTTTTGAGAAAATAGATTATCACTTAGTAAAAATGAACACTACAGAGATTGAAACCATTGATGTATTCATAATAATGATACAAATTAAAATAATGATAATAATAATATATTGGAAATCAGATGTCGAGAATAATTCTGGTATACAAGTATCCATCAATGAGTGGAATTGGATGCAGATATCCGCTCAGCCCAATTCATATACATTATTTAATAACATCAATAATGTAGGCCCACAGTTTGTTTCTCATTTTCTGATTTCTTCTATCTCATTCTATTCAGGATGGTTGTATCAGTTTATCAGTTTATTTGTGTTTCCATATGTTCATTCATAATTCTCATATATTAACACAATATGTCCTTGCCACCGTGCACCACAAGTGCATTGTAATTACAATGAATAAATTAATAAGTTTGTCAAAGAAAATCTACACGTTAAAGGCTATTAATTATGAGATGAAACGTTATGAATTAATTAATAAGCAAGGCTTGGAAATTTGAAAACCAATGTGTGAATATATTTGTCGAGTACATTCCATGTAAAATATATATCGCTCATCGTACATCATATATACGCTGCGTTTTCCTAGTTATTAGAAGTAACGTGCATTCTTTACGATTCTTTCCATGGGGTATGGTGTAAAAGACAATCCATTCTTGGGGAATTGCATTTTTCCGCATCCCTTCAATTGGACTATTCAATATATCTATATATATATATATCTATCTCTCTCTATATAACTATTATGTATTATGTATTATGTATGTTGTGTGTGTATGTGTAGAATGCAATATCGTCTGGTTTTTACTACGCGACTCTTGCATAGATGCATATTGTAATGCGGTCAGCCAGCGTTACTATGGTTACTACCATGCCTTTGACAGCGCGCTGCAATATATAGAGCTATTAATCCTCATTATTATTACACGTTGTATGCTCGTACATGGTACTGATATGCATGAGATTTTCTTCTGAACCGAACGCTTTTATACTCGTATGAAGAATATAGAAATATAAGTGTATCTATGACAGAATAATTTCCTCCATATCAACATAACAAACAAATATAATAACAACGTTATATTTGTCTGGTTGTAACTTATTTTTCAGTATGAGATTGATGATAAAAAAAAGAACTGCCTATTTCAGGATCGCTAGAATGTTTTAAGCTAAAATTTATTCATCTACAATTACTGAAGTCTTTGGAATGATTTTGTCGAGATACGACTGTCTTCTGCAGTGGACACAGGGTTATATTATGAATTGAACAGTAATTCTATATTTCATATGTTAGTGCTTTGATTGAGGAATGTAGGTATATTTGGTACATTGTGGAAGCAACTCTAATTGCTTGATTTTCGTGTGAATAGATACATCCACACTCTACTATTTTCTTGTCCATCATATTTCACATATCATCTATACATTTTTTTTTAAAAACGTATATGCACATTGTGTTGACCAAAATTTCACTTTACATGTCTGTACTACCATTCAAGTTCTTACAAATCTCAACTAGAAAGACAGATAATCGAGAATACCTCGATTATCTGCGCTTCAAGGGGGCTGATGGCCTCTCAAATGGAATATATTTCTTGAATAATGTTATAAGAAAATATTTATTGAAACAAATACAGCAGGCCTGAAAAAATCATACAAATATCTATAATTGTGATTTTTTTCTAATTTTTTTTTCTTTCTGTTTTTCAGTTGAACTTCAAGAATAATTGTATCATCTGTATTATTCATATCTTTTCAGCATCAGGCCTAGCTTTCACCCCAACTTGCAATAATTTATGTATTTCTTCTGAATTCCTTTGTCACAAACACGCATTGGCTCATATGGGCTTCATTATTTTCAATATTATTCTCTTTTCAACTCCTTATTCTTTCACAACCGCACATGATTTTTTTTTGTGAGGAGCGGACATCTTGCATCCCCTGCTGATTAAATTGCGGGAAGTGTCGTATCCTGACCGACTAAAACCCCTCTTTTTTGGTGACATCGACAGCGTAGTCATTTCATCACTCTTTTCTGTATTTATTCCGTTGTCTAATTATTATTTTAATTTTAATTTCAAAATTTCAATAATATTTTATCTAATGAATCATTTGGATTGAGGAACTTGAACAGTTCATCAATCCGTTTCGAGTCATCTGGAAATATTTCATATAAAGTGATATTCATGGACAACTGTTGTCTAATAATCGAGTATTCATCACAATCAATAAGAATACGTCTCACAGTGAGAATTTCATAGCATGAATCTCATCTAGGTTTGATTCGTTCTATTGTAAATAAATAAGCTTGAGTCAGAAGTGTGTTCATCCCAATTCCACTGTCTCATTGCCATATTTGAATTTGTACATAATTGAAAGATTTGTAGTGAAAAAGACTAAAAAAAAATAGATTGTAAAAGTAAGATATATAATTAAATGATGTAGGCCTATTTCGGTATGACAATAATTTTATGGTGGTGTCCGGTCTTTTTTTACTCGGGAATGTTTCGAACCTGCAACTGTCTAATCACTTCCAGACACAGGCTTCTCCCTAAAAAAAAAAACTTTCTTTCAGGCTGAAGTAGAAGTAGAAGTAGCAGTAGCAAAAGAGAGATTTGGTGTGACTTTTGATGTAGAATTTTCACATCGTTTCCTGGCTTCCATATAACTCATTAGCTCTTTTGACATGATTTCTTGTATTCATTTTTTTTCCACACTAGTCATTTCCTAGATGAGGCGGCGTGTTTGTTTTCACAATTTACACATGAGGCGCCAGATTTGCACGGTTGATCTCCGTGGGCCTCGACACCGCAAATGTCACAAATCTTTCGTTCTTTACAATGTGCCATCAAATGATTATATTTTTGACAAAATTTTTGACAATTCAAACATCTTAGATGTTTTTGGGAGTACTTCCTCACATCGAGTTTATGAAAACCAAGATGCATTGAGGGTTGCGTTTGCCCGTTCCCCGGCCGCAAACAAACCCTCAATGCATCTAGATGAAAACCAATAAAAACAGAAGATAGTGGAATCTCTGAGTCGAAAGTGAGAATTAATCTGGAGGTAGGTGGAGGTTTTCCTGTCTTGTTAGACATTATGCGGTATACTTCCGTCACGCCTTGTTTAGCCAGCTCCTCTTTTATTTCGTCAACAGTATTGATAATCAGTCATAACAGCTCACAAATCCTTTTGAATGATCAAGGTGTTTGTGTGGATAATAACGCACAGGATACTGGTCGATATTTTTTGTACTGAACCGTTTGTTAGTTTGCTCCTTGTTCGAAGTTTTCACAAGAAGAGAATCATCCCTTAATTTTTTAATATCAACAAAATCAAAAGTATCAACGACTGATTCGTTTATTTTTTCGCAGTTTCATTGTATATTAACCTGTTTGAATGGCAGATCATTATCTTCTTCACTTAAACGTTGTATAACAACGAGAGTTTTTGATGGTGTTGGAGAAAACACATCATCTAGTGTGAGTTTCTTATCAAACAGTACACGGGGTCGTTTTCTAGAATTTCTAGTATCTGAAATGAAGGGATTTTGACAATTCAAGGGTTGCATGGGATTGGGGACAACCAATCACTGTTACTTGGCTCACTATATAGTAAGGAACTCAAATAGCCCATGTCGGTTCTACCGCATATGATCTTGTAAACAATACCGGGTACACTCCATGCTATCAGTTTGAAACGGAGCCGGTGAATGACTTCCCATTCAACAAGTGGCGAATTGGAAAGTGCCAATTTTATGTTCGAAACGCTCATAAACGCAATTGCTCTTTTCACAGAATAGTTGGAATGCTATTGTTGTACAAGACCTCCTATCAAGTTATTACAATCAACGCAATTTATTCACGAGCCCAAGTACGTCTAAATAAAGTGGAAAATTTTGACAATGTCTTATCCATAGCTAGTGTTGTCAACAGTCGTGGGCGATTTGAATTAGTGAAAGAAGCTGGCGAGAAAGAGAATAATGAGAGAAGGTGAAGGAAAGGAGGTAAAAGATGAGGAAAGAAGTGAGAAGAATGAAACTTATCTTCTGCACTCTATCCACAACTTTCTGTCATAAGAGGAACCCACTCAATTATTATGCACATCTGGAATAATTACTTTTTGTGTGAACCATCTTTTTTTTGTATCATTTTTGTGTGTACCAACTTATTGTGTATTATTAATACTTATGTTCATGATTATTAATGGATTGAGAATAAAAATAAGAATATAGACTAACATAGAGTTGTGGAAATCTTTTAGACTCATCCACCACTTGAACCTCATAAATTATTCACTAAACATATGCCTGGTCAGCCAATTCCACTAATTAAAGTGAGCTTGAAACAATATTCACGATTTCGAGTTACACATATTTGCTGGGACGAAACCATCATTTAAAAGCGTCTACGTTGGCGAGTAGAGCAGACGGTCGATCGGGATATTACCACTGTCAACTGAGGTTGATCATCAAAGCAATTCACAGGCATTAGTTGAGAGTTCAAGTTGAACGTTCTAATTGCTGAATAAATATCAACAAAATATACTGGTGGATGAATTAATTCATATGATTGCCTTCACTTGAAGAAATATCATCTGAACTGCTTGAAGTTTGAAGCGATTGGTGCCTATAATATTTGCCATGCTGTTCATGCGTGCTGTCGGTTATTAGTTACTGGAAGTTATATAAATTGAAGACCCCTCAAAGTGCAAGTGGTTTCATCTCCTCCAATAAACTCAAATACGTTGCAATAACTATCAAAGTTATACGTACTGTACTTACTACTAAGATTTAACTCGTTGTTTGAGCAGGCATGAGTACCTGCTTATATACAAAATATATCCTTCATCTTTCGTCTGTGATACCCTCGTAGTCACACAAAACGATTTTCCCCGAAATTGAACTGAAAATTCAAATACAATCTGAGATTTTTTTCGAAGTCATCACGCTATGGGTATTATGTTGATTTTCTGATAGTTCAAGTGCGACTGATCTTGGTACATTTTTTCATGATACTCGTCTTGACAGTATCCATAAGCAAGATGGACACAAGTGAAGGGTTTTAAATGTCAGACAAATGTTCAGAAATTTAATTGAAACTTGCTTGTGCAATATCAGTGTCGTAAATATCGGCGGTACAAGCGGTGCAGTGGTACAGGGGCCCACGACTCAATTTACTTTGGGGAGCCAACTGGGACTGACGTAATTTGCTGAGATGATAATTCCTGATTTATTGTTTTCAATTCATATAGTTTTGTTCTACAAACGAGACTCAATGCAGGTTCAATTTTGTTAATTGAACCTGAGAGAACAAGACGGATTAATTTTAGTGATGTTGTAGACATTTTTGCAACGCAAAAAGCAAGGCGAAATAATTTTAATAGCAATCAATAAGTGAGTGAAATAATTTATGTGCAATAAATGGTATGAAAATTCCAAGAGAATCTGAATCACATTTATAATAAAATGAATTGGAGGCACACAAGTACTTTCCGGGACTTCGCCAAATATGGAAAAAAGGAGGAGGGCCCATTTATACATTTTGCACTATTGTCTCGTCGTGCCTTGTTACGCCACTGTGCACTATTATGTATGCAGATTTCTGAAAGCAATCTCCATCAACTATATTGAAGTACTCACATGTTGTGCAGGAATAAAATGGCGTGTTTTTATTTTCATTTATTGTTACTATACACTATATGTAGTAGAAGTTCTTTGAACTAACTGTGAATAAGACAAACAAAGTAAATCTGTTGGAAAATATAATCAATACAATTAAGTAGTTCAGATTTGAGTTGTGAGCAATAATTAGTAAATCTCCAGTCAAAGTTAACTAATAGCCATCACTTTACGAAAGTAAATCACGAAAAAAAAAAGTTGTTCGTTTGACTCTATGAGCATGGTGGGTCACAATCTCTATCATCGCTCAAAGTTTTGATACAATATTTTGTCGTTAACTTTGAATATATCATTTTTGATATCCATTAATCCGTTGATCCATTAATAGAATTATGAAGAATACTCTCAGTGAGACTAAACCTAATCCTACATATTTCAAGAAAGACATACAAATTTGGGCTAAAGAATTTATAAAAAATGTGGTTATATTCCATTATTGAATGATATATATATATATATATATGATATATATATGATATATGATATATATATATATATATATATATATATATATATATATATATATATATATATATATATATATATATATATATATATATATATATATATCATATTTCAATTTCAATTTCGATATCAATGTACTTATTGATTTGATGAATAAAACTTCATTATTATAAGAACTGCAGTCTGATTCTGGAGTGGATGTTTTTTTTGATGCTGAATTTACATCGGGTCGTTGTTGTAACATTGTTTTACATGTTGTGTATTTCACATATATTTCAAATTGGTGTACTATTGTTTTTGTGAATGTTTGTTGTTTTTGTTTGTATTTTACAGTGACTGACGTTTATACATTATTATATATAATCAATGGATGATTAATTAATTTATTATCATTATCATTATTACATTCGAAAGAGTCTCTGAATCAACTGCTATCGGAACAAACTATCTCGTCTCCTCCTTGCGCCCGTGCATTTAATGCGGGCGGAGAATAGAGGGGGGGACTAGGTTAGGTGACGTTAGGTCAACAACAGGATCTAGTTAGAATGATAATCATACTAGCAGAGTTCAATCAGAAGTCTCCCCCATGCAGTAGCACGAATGGTAGGGTATTTCGAGCCTCCAATGGGATATTCAACGAACTTGAGAAGTATCAGAAGAGGGTAAAGGTTAATTAGACCTAATATGTCCGACTTTTGTACCCCCAAACCCTTGAACCCACCAGGGGCTAAGTGCTTCCTGATAATATGAGTGTAATTAAGATGGAAGATTTGAAGTCAGCGAGAGAGATAAAGAGAAAGAAATAGTGAGAGAGAAAAAGAGAGCTAGATACGCTTATGTCTTTGCTTATCTGTCAAACTTTCACTGTTATCGGTTGATATTGTCACATGACCACGAACCATAACTCGTCGAATAATATATCCAAATAAGTTTTCAAGCTGATTACAAACTTGTGGTTTGTGAAAACACGTCATGAAATCATACTCTTCCGTTGGAAACTAGTGCTCTATTCAGGAGATAATTAAATAATGAGTCAAAATATGAAATTGAATCCATTGGTAATGGATGATAGTCATTTCTCAATTCAGTTATTCCATCGAATATATTTCGACGGCTAATTATACCACTTCTTAGATTGAGAAACATATATCAAAGTGTATTATTATTATTTTTCTAATATCTCGTTTGAACAACGCACTCTCATATTAACCTATATATTGGCGTCGGTAATACTGAATTAGATGAAGGTATAAGATAAACGAGATATAAAACGTTATTCAGTAGGTCTCTTGAACGAAGGAAAATAAAACGTCATCTGTGCCATTATTCAGAGTATAGCGACAGAGGGATACCAAGAAAGCGTCCCTAAGGATAGTCGACCATTGATGACGAGAATTGAGCCCGGTCTCCTGAATGACTGTTCGTTGTACATCATGTATCAAATCAAATATATCTAGTAATTAAATAAATATCTCAAATGACGGTTCTATTTGGAATGAATTCCAATCTCAATTAAAAGATAGTCAAACATCTAAATTTGTTTTTAATACAAATTAGTATTATTGCATTAATTGGGCGGATGAAGGGAATTCATTCTCGATCACTGAGCTGAAATTATTCACATAAAATTATTCTCGTTTTGTAAAAGAATTTTTTTGTGTGTATGTCTTTACTGAACCTGTTACTCCTTTCAGGAGGAATTTTTACATTGATTATGAAGATAATGCAGTGAGCAAAAGTGATCATCAAAAATCAAGTCAACAGCTAGAAAGTAGTTGAACACAAATCAGTTACTGATTACTTGATTTGAGTAAACCTACAAGTGAATATATATTCAATATGTATCATGTGCAAAAATCCAAGTATGTATTGTCAGTTGAATTGTGATTGAATTGTCAAAAACCGGAACATGAAATATCCATTTTCGAAAATTATATGAATTTTCTTCGAGTGAATCTAGCCTGGGGGGAAAACTGGAAAACTGTTGAAGTTTTTAAGAAAGTTTGCTGGCAAAAATATCTTACTACTTCTCTATATTTATAGAAAGCCGTATTAGATGATGTCAAATTCCAGTGATGCTGAAAAATAGTAAGTTAGTTGATGATTATTTCACGCATGTTTTCCTTCATAAATAATTCGAAACAAACTTATAATTTACTCTCAAAATATTGCTTCAATTTCACATCTTGTACACATCTTGTAAGTTATTGGATCGGTCCAAGCCAAAATGTTGAGTTTCATCGTACCGGAAAAGTTGAAAAAAATATTCCGCATTTTTTTTGACCCCGATTCACATAAAAGAAGAAATAAATTGTGATGAAACTTGGCATACCGCACACACATATAATGTTATCTGAAGGTTTTTTGGAATCAGTTAGACCACTATTGAAAAACTATTACGCAAATATGGAAGATTTATTCGAATGACGCAGAAGAAAGAAATGTAAATCCTTATATACTTCGAAAAGCAAAATCAGAAAATTTCAACACAAGAATAATATATAGGCCTTCATTACAAATTTTCACATAATCAGATTAGTCGTTTCAAAGGAAACAACTGAAAATGTATTCTGCTCAGCTTGATTAAATCTATTGAAATTATCAACCCTAAAAATCAATTACATTTCAGATTTGTTCAATGGTGAAGCAGATTGAATGATAATATGATCACAAATCATATTCATTGTTACAAGTTCAGTAGGATTGAATGGGGTGAATGAAAGTTTGGTTCAAATATTCGGAAACAAATTATAATCAAAATGGGAAGATCGAGGCCTCAAGAAATTTCAACCGTTTGATGGTAGTGGGGGTCATCAAATGTGAACCTTCTGAGAACGATGAAAGTGCAGAGTAACTGAACTCGATATTTTTAAAATCACGGAATTTAGACTTCGACTGCATTTCATACAAATATAGGGGGTTCTGAATGAAGTCGTCTCGGCCGTGTGACATGGGCTACACACAGGAGGGTACTTTTCAATAGAATGAGGTTATGGTTCAGATGAAGTATACGCTCTTCAAGCGCTCTTGATATCTAGCTTGATCGTTCATTATATGAGCAGAGTGAAGACTCAATTTCACCACACTAAAAAGACGTCTTTCTTTTTATTTGTTCGCGCTCCACAGGTCAAACGAAAATTTAAAATCAGTTGAAACTTAGAATACACAAGTGTCCTTATCTTATTCGATACTGTATAGTTTTGAGGTGCAATTGATTTGACCACTTTTGAGAAATCTCATTTCAAAGTTTTTCGAAAATCCTCCAAGAATAACCCAGAGGAAAAAATTCGTCGAAAATATTTCTTTTGAGAGAATTCAAATTCTCAGGGAATTTTAATATAATAATTATACACATTATTCTAAACTTTCAGTCGAATCAGATCAGCCGTTCTGATGTGAAAAAATATATTACCTAATTTTTTTAAATCGCTCAGAGCTATTAAGAAACCAATTAAATTCAAGCAACAAGTGTCACCAATTGATTGGAAAGGATTCAAACAGAGCTTTCTTTATCATCATAGAAATTAATCAAGAAATAGGATGGCAGTGACGTAATTGCTTGGATCTAAAGGTGGATATATATAATTATAACCGATCCAAAGATGAGTCAATATGTATAGCTCATCCATCAACGCGGCGACACATAACTCGTTCACCTAGTAACAAATATACTTCTGTCAATTAACAGGTCACCAACAATCGTTACACGCTTATACAGAGAACTGGTGAACCATCAGTGATTGTAGTTGGTTAAACAATTGGTCGATATTGTTGTCCATCTTTTTTTTAAACAATGACTGAGATCACTCGACACTCAAGCGAATATAGCCTTCAAAGCAACTACTTTGTTGCCATCACTCTGTTTGTCCGTGTTAGCTGTATGTACGACTCTGAGTATGGCAGCTTTGAAGAGGTGTGGGGGAGGGAGGCGGCAATTAACTCGGTCCCCTCTAATAATCTGCCACAGTAGTTTACTTGTTGATGAGGCAATAACACCAACACCAATGACAAGCACAATTTGCCAGCCCTCACTTGAAAAGACGTATAATTGACAAGTTGCATGTCTGTATACTTTTCATCTGTATATTTTAGTTTCCGTTATTGCTTCAATTCTTGAATACCTTTCGAATTGTCAACATCTTACATAATACATCATGTTTTTCTTCTCAAAACCGGAACTAGTATCATATTTGTTGGCTTCCGTTGAATTTGTCATACTTTGTTTTGTTCTTTTTTATGGATGTTGTATATCAAAATATATTTTCATCCCATGTTGAATTTACTTGAAATGAAATTGATCATACTTATATGTTTTGTTACAGTGAATTTGTTTTAAATTATGTGTTCATAATGAATGATATGAATGATAATATGTGTGAGTATAAATGACAACTCTGCATGTTTTCAATGTACTTTTTCGTTTCTATTTTGTTGTATTTCCCATGCATTTTTTTGAATATGTAACTTCTGAATGACTGGTGAAATGTAAGAACGCTTCTGCCAAATTTCATCAGGAATATAGCTCTTATGATAATACTGCTCAGTATTCAGTGAGCTAAGAAATCATAATTTATCTAGATGTGCGAGGTTATATAAAAATGTTGAAAGATTCAATAGTTTAGTCATTTGGGTAATTTGGTCAAGTGATAAATTTGTTAATTCATAAATACACAGAATCTTGAATGGTGAAAAAATCAAGTCATTTGAAGTAATTCGGCGGTGAAAGATCGCAAGTATGGCCAAGAAGCGTTTGAAAATTACAACAATGAAGTACATGTATTACGCAATTCCCATTGTTGTTACTCTTTCACTTCATTTCACTGCGGCCTCATTGCATTTAGAAACCAATTCAATTGGTACGTTTACTGACGGATTGTTTTGTATTTTATTGCAGTTCGATTTTCTAAAATTCTCATCCATCTCAATATGGTTGACCGCCATCTTGATTCGGGGATAAATTTTGATGATGGAGAAAATTTTCAGTTTGATTGCTTCATCCGTTACAATTCACACATTCAAATGACTTTTTTCTCTGCAAAAAGGAATAGTAAAATCGTGACTCACTACCACAATGAAAGTCAAATGAATGCGATCAAAATTGAATTTCCATCATATCTTTCGATTACAATAGATGGTCTCTATCAATAGATCAGCAGTAACGAATACGTTTTCTCACTGGGCCAACCTTAATTGCAATATTTCACTCAAAGGTTCACATAGCTATGAATAGATCATTTATAAAATCTCTTCATTGTTTCTCAAAATGAAATTTTTCAAATGATATATTGCTATAGGCTACTGAACAAACTATAGGAATAAATTGATTGCCTTCTTCTGATCATTCAAATCGGACAAATTGAAGAGGTTTTTGCTTGTGTGAATTCGAGAAAAAAAATCCATCAATCGACATTCATTTCGTTGTCTTTAATCAGTTTCAACATCAGTGAGAACAAGAAGTCAAAGCTGTGTTTCTTTTTGTGAAACTTATATCAGCCAAAAAAGCTAACCCCCCGCATGCTATTGGTGTAGGATAGATGAGACTGTTGATCGGAGCCATTTTTCGTGGATACAAGTATTATAGTTATTATGTTTGAGTAGTTTGAGAAAATTCAGAGTGCATGAAACAAACACCCAAAGCGCCACCTGCACTACCAGTGGCCTGCTCAGTGGCTAGTTGCTCTCAGAGTGTAACAAGTTCGTGCTTACCTCTATTGACTTATCTGTGTGTACCCTAATTTCACTTAACACCCTTATCTTTCTCTCTCTCTCTCTTCTCTCTCTCTCTCTCTTTCTCTCACTCACTTTCAAACTTGTCTCTAGCTCACCCACTCGCACTTTGAAAACACTCTGTACCTCACTCACACCATTTCAGTCAAGCCTCCAAGTCTAACACGATCTCTCGTTTTCTCTCTCTCTTTCTCTCTCACCAACAGTGCGGCTTCCGCTTCCTGCTCGCTGATTGGCCACTCTCTTATCGCACTTGTTGATTGTTAAACTCACGGCCTGTTCGACTAACTATTCTGCATATTGTGATTCATGGCACAGGTATGCAGTGACTAGAACCATCAGCATCTTGCTATTTGTCAAAGTCCGTTGTTGAATGCACGATGTGAAATTCGAACAGTTCGGTGAAATGTGATCGAAGAGGTTAAAGGGCATTACTGATCAAATTGGAAGTATACTCACGTTATTTATTTCACCTATCTGGATCCAGTTGCTCGTATAGCAAAATTGATTTCACTGATTTTATTAATTTGCATCGAACCTATCTTTCATTCATAGCCTTGATTGGGGAACATTAATGATTTTGTATCAAGTTTTGATGTTACGAGGGAAACAACTTATTTTTGAGAAAACATATAATTGAATTTGCGTAAAGAAAGAATGAGTATGAAAGAAAAAGTCGAAATATTGTCAAACAATTCGAACGTACGTATTCTTTTTTTTTGTCATCGAATGTATGAATGCATGAAATATGTAATATTTATCATATCTATGCTTGATCGTTCAACAAGCATATTATACTCATGCCCTTTCTTCCTTATAACAATGAAGACTGGAGCGTATCGCGTTCCCTATAGCTATTCCCCCTACTTCCTATCTACTCCACCGGGACAAGGTCATTCCCTTGTATGAACACTTTATATCTCATTCGTACACGATCAACTTCATGAATATCGCGCATTTTCTTTTCTAATTTTTCTAGAAATTCTCAATTTAGAAACAATTATTATTACATTAGGAACTATGAATGATTATTATTTTGGGGTGGTAAGATCGCCCTTGTGGTGCCCCGTCCAAACGATCCCATCTTTCATACATAGCCTTAATTGGGAAACAATGATTTTGTATTAAGTTTCGATGTTATTGAAAAAAAAAAAAAATCGGAATATGCACCGTAATACTCATAGCAAAGTCGAAACAGTAGCATTTTTTAATTTTTTTCATTGGTCACATAGTACTACACTGATACAGAGAGAAAAACACAATAACAACAAAAAACATCCACAAAGCCCTTCAAAAAAGGCTTAACTGTGGGTTATAATAGTGAATTAGCATGGATTCAGCAAAAAAGTATGGATCTATATAAAGTAAAAATACTTCATCGACTTGCTAAAGGTTATCAATTCTTCGATGAAAGCTTTAGAATATGACAGAAGATATACAAATTCCAACACATCAGAAAAGAAGATATTTCTATTTCAAAAATTCTGTGTCAACATGTTAAACTTGTTATACTTGTTAATCATTTCCACAGGAATACTTTACATACAGAATTACTCTTCTTTTTTATACTCATACTTGTGAAAATTCCATTATATAAGTAACATGGTTCTTATATAAAGATATTCAAAAAGTCTTTTCTGCTGAGTTGAAATTTAATATATCGTATACCATTTGAGAGCTATCACCAAAATACCGATATTTCAATAAAGGACTTCAATACTTTATATTACGATGATACGAAAACATATATTCAAGAGCGATCATAATGGCTAGCCCACCAATGGCTAGTTCATTTGGGGATGAAAATGAGACAACTTTACAATAATGATACGGTACTGCAGTGTCATGATGAAAAATTATAACTCCATGACAATTTGATAAACTGTTATGGTTTGCAGAGACACATTTTTGATAAAAAATAAAAAACACACGATACGAAATATAACAAAATGAATCATTGCATTACATACACAAAGAAGCTGATACACTTTTAAGTATACCTCCAATTCTCCAAGTATACCAATTCTTCCAAGTATTCAATTATGTTTTTTCAATAATATTGGCCTCAGCGACGCATTGTGATGATGATATCTATTCGCGTTTGATTCTTAATTAATGAGATGGTGGGATGATGGGATGAAGATTTATTAAGTGATGAGAAGATTAGTGAGAAGAAAGCGGTCGTGGTTCATATTGTAAGAACAATCACGGCAGTAGCCTGGACCAGAGAGGGAAATCACGAAAAAAACTGTACAGGTGGAAGATTGCGGGGATCGAACCGAGGTTCAATATGCTCCTCACCTCCCGGATATTTCTGAGCCAGATGAGAAAGAAATGAGGAATTTTAATCAAACAAAGAAAGAAAAAATAATTTATCGTGATGATCGTGATCGTAGAAATTGTGATGAATAGGTTGTATTCATCATGTATTGAATGAAAATTAACATTGAATATTCAAATGAATGAAGATGAAATGAATTCAAAGATGTCATAGCCTTCATTGTTGTATATTCATTCACATTTTTTCAAATTTACTACAAACCTAGTACATAACTCATTCAAAACTGAAAGCTCATCAATGTTGAAATTTGAATTAAAAATTATGTAGATTATAAAAATTGAGACATATGTGTATGTATACATTTCTTAGGAAAGTAGTGGTGAAGAAGAAGAGGAAGAAGTCGGAACTGGCAGGAACCGATGGAGAGATGAATCCTGCCCTAGATGAAATGGTGGAAACACCCCCTGGCCCAATTTAATTGGTTATCTGGGAAAGATATATATATATATATATATATATATATATATATATATATATATATATATATATATATATATATATATATAAATTATTATAAAAACTCGAAATTTGATCATTTTTCAAAATTGAATAATCTCATCTCTCTCACTTGAATTACATATTGATTTTTTTTTCATTTGGCAAAGTTTCACTTACATCACTTCGGCTCAACAAATCTCTCTCTCTCTCTCTCTCTCTCTCTCTCTCTGTGTTGTATTTTTCTCGTCAACACTAGCTCATTAGTAATCACATATCGGAGTTGAATTGCTATCTCTCTTCTCATGTGACAAAGCTATAATCTGCTATCTCTCTCAGTTCCATGACACGATGCATAAGCTAATGATACTCCGTACATTTGCAAATATTTACAAATACTATTCGTTTCAAAACTTTCCATGAATCATTTATACCATTGTTATCATTGAATGATTCAGTCATAAAAGTGTTTAATAATCACGATGAATAGTTATTTGAGAGCACTAAAGTGTTTTCCCATTCATTATCCACAATTTATTGCCTCTACAATTTTCTGTGAAGTTGGCATTTCGAACGTTATTACAGGTCAAGCATTGTAAAAGCGCTGCAACGCCACCGACGCTCTCTGCAGCATGTGACGAAGTGCCAGGAGGAAGGTCAAACTCGTATGGTATATCTAAATATAATTCCGTTCACCGCTCTACTCTTGCACGAAAATCCTGCGGGAGGTGAAAATATTCACGCTGCTTCCTAGTCTATGGCTATAGTCTATGAAAAAAATTGGTAGTCAAATGTGCGTGGATTTTATTAATTGTGTGAATAAAATTAGAATTTCAATTTTAAATTGAACTGAATTATGTGACATCAAGTGTACTTCACGTGCATCCCGTCCATGTGTTACTTGTTACATTAGATCTCTGTCTCACACCACGCAATGCAGTCAAACTTGGTATGAGGTTATACCGATGAGTTGAGTCATGCAGTCACCGAAAGCAAGATAATCTTATGACCTGAGTAATCTCTATAGTTCTTAATTAATAGTGCTGTCATTCTAATAAGAAATATTGAGGATTTGAGACCACAAAGATGAATGTGTTCAAGTGAAAAAAGAAAGATAAACACCATATTTTCGATGTACAATGCTTGGATAATACAACACTACTATAATTATAAACTTCAGTGTTGTATTTTTACCACAATTGTACGATTTTTTCAAATACTTATTTTCTGCTCGGAGTATTTTTTAATTCTTATTTTGGAGTTGTCAATAATTATAGAAAAAAAGCTTCTCATATTCAGACTGTGATAAATCGCAATATTTCATTCAGGGACACAATTTTTTCCATTTTCATTGGGTTTTGTCATTATGGAGTATCGACAAAAAACCGGATATTGAGGAGTAACATGAGCGACGTATTCAACTCCATCAACAAAGCCGTTTCTTGAATCAAGTAAAATCTTTATTGAAACAAAAGACTATCAAAATCACTTAATTACTTAAAACATATGTTTCACCAACATCTGTCATTGCTGCCACTTGATAAGTAACGCTAAATGTAGTACACATGCCACATCTCTTGTTAACCAATCAGACCTCGTTAGCCGAGGAAGCTAAGGCATTGTGTCTTGTCTGCGTGATCACGTGGTGACGCCCGGCCGGTTAGCCAAAGTAGTGTATGTTGTCTATTACGTGACGTCATCATAGACAATTGCACTTGTTAACAGCTGCTGTTGTACACTTGGCAGTGCAAACGGTGACGTCATGGGCACAGTCTGGATCCTCTAAATTATTTCATGCTGGGACAGAAACTTGCTGTTCACAAGATGAGAATGAGAAAATATCTCTATCAACGGAACATATTTTGATCAAACCATAATAGAGTATGAAAATTAAATAATACTGATATTACATAAAATCACATAAAATCAATAAATGAAATGACACTGATTCAAAACACTGAATGATGTTAAATCAGGAATGAGAATCAAAACGTGATTTTTTCAGTGTGACGTCAATTCTATCAGTCGATACTCGACAGAATTTCGTTATGATTATTATGAAAGATGGAACTTGTCACGGTTAATCTTCGCACCACATTTGTGTCGAATGAATCCTACTCAATTAAAGTATCAAAACTGTCACAGAACATGATAAATGAAGTTAGAATATAATACATGGGGAGTTGCAATCATTTTACACTCAATTTTATGGAAATGTAAAATGTATCGAAGTTGAATTCTGTACACACACGGTTTCGGTCATTTAAAATGAGTGTCTCATCATGCTGCTTAACGATCTCTCCAACAGCTATAGGTTTTACATAAGGGGGTACGAATGAGCGGATGATAGTCAAAAGATTAATAGGTGAAAGGACGTTTACAAAAACACATTCCATGAAAAGGACTTGAACCCACGCCCGATCTGACTTCCGTTCCTAACTCAGTGCGACAGTTGACTGAAACACGGTGAACAGTTATTAAATGTGACCAAATGTGATATTTTATGTGAATATAAAGTGAAATGTGAACATGCACAATATATAGTTAATCTGAAACTTACATGACAATAATAATAATCTATGCATATTTAATCATTGATTTCTTCATAGTCTACGCGTAGTGTGCGTATGCAATTGCATTCTAGTTTTAGTGCGTATAATATCAGTGAATTCTGTTCAAGATACATTCTATTGTAGCTTGATAACTCACACTATGTGACCGCAACCGTACATATGTTATCACGTTGAAAAACGAGGACAATTATGTGGTTTTTATTTTTATTGAGTTAACTCCGTTAAAAATCGTAGTTTACTTTGATACATTACGCTCTATTGACCGATGTAGATCGTCCGCCCTCGTGATGTCACAAAATAAAAAAACCAATCAAGTGGACAGTGAAGCAGGGGAAAATAGGGAAATAACCAATCAAGGTATCTAATATTTCCCCTGCTTCGTATAAGTCACGCCCATCTACATTGGTCAATTCGTTCATGGTTTTTAGAAATTTTGAGCAATTACAGAATATTGGTTATAGTGGTGCTGTCATTTGTTTGAGGCTTATGTGAAATGAGCGAGGTTGAGAAAATTATATATTTAATATGTTATACCTGTTGGAACTTGAATCAGGAGATGAATGTACTAGGAAAGAAGAAGGAATATGAGGTCTTTGACTGCTATCAAAAGAAACCACTGGGCTGCCCACGGCTGAGGTACATATAGAAACCCAACTCGGACAAACTCTGTCAGAACGATCGAACTCCTGTATCCTGAAACTAGATATTATCTCCGCTATATTGACCTATATTTTCACCACCAACTATCCTCATTGTGTTCCCCTTCACTACCATCCTCCCCCTTCCCTCCTCCCCCCCCCCCCTTCCGCCCGCGTACGAAGCACTACTCAACAATGTGTTTGCTGATTGTGAACGCTTGGGACCCACACTCGGGTCTTTACCGTATTTGATTCGACTCTTTCATCATTTATACGATCAAACTATTGGCACAATGCATTGTGCGATGTATTGATATAGTTGCATCCACCGGAGAAAGTTCCGAATGATCGTTCGCCCCATTCCTCACCAATGGAGCATGGCTGCTTCGCGTCTTCTCTCTTCGTGGATACATATGTATATATAGGGTTCTTTGAAGCAGACTGCAAGCTGATGTGAAGAATCGCTATGGGACCTCTCGCTCTTTTGTATGAGCTATGAGTTATCCGAATGTTTCCCATACTACAGAATTTGAAGTGTAATAGAATACACAGGCGTCTTTCGAGTGATGTCAGCACATTGTTGTAACAAGTGGACATCATTGTCACAAAAATGGTGTTTTTCAATCACAAATTCAGTATAAGTTTTTTCTCCTCAACTCTTTCAATTGCTATAGTAATGGGCCTATGACAAACATGCATCTCGATCAGAAAAATGAATAGATACATAACAATGTTGTAGGTACGCTGTTGGTGATAATTATGTTTGATGGACTTATACGTTGCTATAAAATGACCATTTCAGCAATACTTTCAATTTCATTGTGTATGGATGGCTATTGTATTTTGGAAGAATTTGTAGTTTGAGATTGCATGAAGAATAGTACAGTTTTCGGGTCGAATTACAGTGACATTACCCAAAGTGAGAAAGGTATTATCAATTATCAACTTTATCACTATAATTAGACGAGCTTTAGCGAGGATTCAATTTGACATACTGAAAATAATTGGTGTTCGTTTTTATGTTTTTTTTTTGTGTGTTTATTGTCGGTTCTCCACAGGTCAAACGGCTACAGCTATCAACTTCAAACTTTTTATCATCATGGTTCCTCATCTAACTTAGATCTCTATAGTTTTGTGGCATTATCGGATGATACCTTTTTTTTCATGAATTTTAGAAATTTCAGAAATACTCATTAGAATAACACGTCGGAAAAAAATGAAAATATTTTTATTTTCCAAAAAAAATGAAATTTTGTGTGAAGTTGAATTACATTTTGATACACATTTCTGGAAATTCTCAGCTTGATTGGGTCAGCCATTTTGAAGAAAAACATGAAATGTGCTAAATTGGTACCACTCGAAGCCGTTTTTACCCATTTATAACTTAAATGTCACCCAATTGGCGAATGTGGGAAATGGTTTGACAAAGAAGTCGACATACTATTACTTTCCGCTCGTCTAACAACGCGTATATAGCGTTTTCCTAGTTATTAACTTCATTCGAGTCTTGAGGTACTTTTCTATGTTTTGTATTGTTTGATAGTACTAGCCATACACAGGTTCGACGTTTTTTTTTCTCAACAGCATAGACATTCCATTGTTTAATTGCTAAACTTCATCACTCAGTCATTGGACATCGAACCAATTAGAATTCCCAGACAAAAGCCTCCAAAACATTTCTCAGTCATTTCTCCCTCAACTATTCCAATTGCTATGGTAATGTGACGAACATGCTTCTCTCTAAGAATGGAAACAGTAACTAACAATATTGTTGGTAGCTGTCAGTGATGGATATGCATGATGAGCTTTTGAAGTGCTACAAAATGCATATCTCAACAATACCCTTCACAGGACAAGGACCATAGATTATTCCGAGAATACATCTCCACGCATATTGGAGAATTCGAAGATGAAATTCCTGCGCGCCTTCTTTTACTGTCTCCTCGGCTTTGTCTTTATAAACACTGCCTACATCTTTGATCTGTGGTAGAGGAAGACACCACAGGCTGATAGGTTCAAAGGGAGAGGTGATGAAGTAAAAGAGGTGAGAGTGGGGGTCAGTTTTAATTGAGCATGTCGTGACATGTCTTGAAATGTGTCGTCTTTCAATGGAGTCTGCAATTGTCTGTTGAAGATTATAATTAGACGAGCTATAGCGAGGATTCAATTAGACATACTGAAAAAAATTGGTGTTTGTTTTTATGTTTTTTTTTCATGTTTTTTTGTCGGTTCTCCACAGGTCAATCGGCTACAGCTATCAACTTCAAACTTTTTTTCATCATGGTTCAGTTTTGTGGCATTATCGGATATCAACTTTTTTTTTATGAATTTCAGAAATTTCAAAAATACCCATTAGAATAACACGGCGGAAAAAAAATTAAAAAATTTTTATTTTCAAAAAAATTAAAATTTTGTGTGAAGTTGAATAACATTTTGATACACATCTCTGGAAATTCTCAGCTTGATCGGGTCAGCCATTTTGAGGAAAAAACATGAAATGTGCTAAATTCGTACCACTCGAAGCCGTTTTTACCCATTTATAACTAAAATGTTACCCAATTGGCGAATTTAGGCAAAGGTTTGGCAATGAAGTCGACATACTATTACTTTCCGCTCGTCTTACAACGCGTATATAGCGTTTTCCTAGTGAGTATCCACTGACCCTCCTTCACTCAATTACTCAGCATTATCTAGAGTGATTAGCGTGCATCTTGGTTGACGCTAGCCACACGCCAGAAGAGTGTCGTCATCACTCGTAGAACTTATCTGTCTTGAGTCTAGCAACAATAGCTTTCTCAACCATTCATTATCACTTGCATTGTGTCACTTGCTACCCACCTATCGTGGAGGTATGCTGAGTACAGTTTGAACTGAAAGTAAAAGCACTCTTTCTACTTGGCTGAATCATTCAACCGTGTGAAATTAGGCAGGTTCTAGACGAACAGAAAACGAACTTTTGGTTTTGGTTTACATGAGACACGATATAGCTGCCAGAATAAACGTCATTGCGTATCAATGATTGGTTCAAATTTGGTAACTGAAAGTATCTTTTGGAAGAATTTTTATTTTTGATTCTTTTCCGAAGGTTAATTTGAATCTCTTTTCTCCGCAGTGTTTCAAAACTTCGAACTGGTTGTTTTTCAAGAGAAAACTATACAACTATACAAGAGCTATACAATTTGAAGTTGGAAAAGTGCCCGCAATTCTACAAAAAAAAAATCATGTGAATAAAACACACCATCCGACCTGTGCAGAGTGCATAAGAACACACGAAAAAAAGACAAAAAACACAGAAAGGAAGTGGCATACAGGTTCAACTCAATCACTCGCTAATGCTCGCCCAATTAAGGACCCTACCGATTATTCTCTTCAACGACTGAGAAAAAACAGGGAAAAAATTAAGATAGAATGGTCGCCCATAACGGAAAACAAGCCACTGCCTCCTGGATGACAAAGCGCGTTACTAGAGAAGCTAGATACTCAATGAATACAAGAATGAAGAGAATACATTTTCTGGATAGGTTATTTAATATATAAGGTATGAATGGTTAGGTGTTATTTAATTGTTATCCCAATATGGTCAATTGATTGGTGTGAAAATAAACAGAAATATTGACTGAAAATTTACGCTCGAATATATACTGAAATGCGCACGCATATTTTCAATAATGATGTTGATAGGAATATTACATTGTTGAATGAACTTTTGTCACAACTTGTTGGCCATATTGAGATTGTGAAGCGCATTATAATGTTCCTTTCCGTGTCGAATACTTCATTCGGTTACTCAAGAGTCCAGAAAACAGTGTATCCCTGCAACACGGTTCCGCTGATCCATTTGATTTGATGAATTTGATAAATTGATGATTTCATCCATGTGATGAATGGAAATCATTCGTAGAATTATCCACTTCAAAATGACTAATCCGATTCATTCTTGTGGGCCTCTCTACGCGTTACCAACTGATCTACCTGTCTCAGTA